>OX596073.1:61759811-62959811 GCA_951394005.1 Protophormia terraenovae
TTATTTATAGGTTTAGAACGTATCTTGTACGTTTTGAATAGTATACTTTTGCTTATTTTAACCTTAAGTGTATTTTCATATTTTTGTATACTTAACTTTTTCAGTTTAAAATCAAGTCATTGTTTATAAGAAATGGTAGACAATTTTAAATTTGATGAATACTTTAAGACCATATTTAATTGTCCTATTTTTGGTTACCCTGCTTATTATATTTCCTTAGACATTTCAATTGTTACATCATTATTTGCAAAAAATATGTTACCAAATAAAGTTTTAGGGCATTTTCGTTTCTTTTTTTTTTTGATATAAAAGTATGTATAAGTGATCGAAAACGTTCGAGGGAACAATTGTGGTATGAGAATATGTAATGCAAGAAATGCTTACATAATCATTGGGAATATATATAGAAATAAATTCCAAATTTCATCGAAAAGCAAGGAAATTGGCTGCAACACGATCTATAAACGAAGAGCATTGAAAGGTGATTTTAAAAGTCTGAAAATACTGTTTAAGTGCCAGAAAGCGATATTGTTTCTGTATCGAAATGTTACGGGCGATGAAAAATGGATCTACTATGAAAAGTCAAAGCCTAACCAATCAGGAAAATCGACAGCAATGCCACCAAAGATCACAAAAGACCTGTTACGAATTGAATTGATCCTTATAAAAGAACATTGAACAAAAAACTGCCAGAATGTGAGACCAGACACGAATAGCTAATTTTTGTAGAGAATTTCATTGAAATTGGAGATGTCAAATCCGAAAATGTCTGTTGTCTGACAGTTTTGATCTGGTGTCACCACATTGTACTTTTGTTAAAAACAAGCGGAATCAGTGCATATACCAATATTTTTTTGGACGATCCTGCAAACTTTTTTAAATCATCATTTTGCATTTTTTTTTTTTTTATTAAAGAATATATTTGGGAGTCCGCGGAAAGATGAAACATTTTTTAAAGGGTAAGCGAGATAAATTATTATGAGCACCCCAGCTTTTAAATGATTTTAAAATATATGTATGTATACATTTGTATACCCTACAAGACCATAGATGGTTGGGGTATTATTCTTACGTGCTGATGTTTGTAAAGTGCAAAAAAAATCTTTGGATCCCTGCCTTAAAGATATACCATGTGACTCAGAAAGAGATTCTGATACATATGTATATTTTAAAAGAGTTGATTTTTTCCCAAGAGCAAATAAATCAACTCTTTCTGAGTTGATTTATCTACTCAGCTGGCTAGCTGTCTGTCCATGTAAACCTTGTGAACAATTTTAAATATATTTTGATAGAATTTGATATGAATAATAATTTTTGAACAAGCACAAAGCTTATTGAAATTAGTTATAATCGGTCTATTATTTTACCGAGCCCCCATACAAACTATCATTAATGTCTTAAATATGTAAATATTTTAATTAAATTCAAAGCAAAAAAGTCTTGTATAAGTATCAATCTATTGTTATGCTATTGAGCCCCCAAGAAATTGTATCCCCGACTGGTAACTTAGCGATATCAGGAAAAAGGATAAATTGGCTAAAATATAAGAAATACCTTAATACTCACTGCACAGAGAACATATCGCTAGGTTCACCAGAAAAAATCGATCTAACTCTCAATAATTTTGATAGAAATCTAAAACTTGCTGCTGAACATTTAAGTATTTTAATGAAATTTAGTACAAATAAGTATCAGCAAAAAATCGTCTGCCAAATTTCATGAAGATAAACCAATCTTCATGAAATTTGGCAGCTCCATAGCTCTCATATAAACTCCTCTCCTGAAAATAATAACGTGCAAAAATCCCATACAAATGTTAGTATTATGTTAATATTTAGCACAAGTAAGTTGTATATAAGTAAAAACAAAATTATATCGATCGAAATGGTGTAGGGTATCATATAGTCGGGTTTAACCGACTATATCTTCTTCTCTCGTTTTTCTTAACTATGCTGGTACATTTTTATAATCATACTAGTACTTTTGGAATAATTGTTGAACATTAATTATTCCTTTTAGTGAGGAAAATTATGACAGGGTTCCTACTCATAATTGAAGGGCCCGAATAACAGGTTAATCACAAATGATTATTATTAAAATGGAAATTCATAAAACTGAACTAATTGGTACTTTTTATTATTTCTTATTTTAATTGATGAAGTTAAGGAGTGACATGTAATTTAAAAATTATACTCGCTGAAGATCACCTAAAATTTTATTTCTTTTTTCATTATATTTGAAGCACTTTTTGAATCTAGAAAATTGAAATTGAGCATATGAAAAATTGTTGATTGAAAACTTTTTGTTATTTTATTTAAATTTAAAAATATTACTGACATGAGTCAGTCAATATTTTTATAATAAATTTAGCTTGCAAACTTTAAATATTATTAGTTACTAACATTAAAGATGAATCATTTCAATTGACCAATTTTTTCCATATAACTGTTAAACATCAATTGCTACAAGAAATTTGATTATTTTAGCCAAAGGTTACAAATGAATGACATTTAAGATTAATTACAATGACACTACATGAAATCAAATGAAATTATACTTGTTAAAACGAAGAAAAAAATCGAAACCAACGTATTTATTTAATTGATTGTTTGGATTTTTGTTTTTTAATTACAACATTGTTTTGGAATTTGTTCAACAAAAAATTCCATTGTAATTGAATAAGTTAACAAGGTATGCGACAAATACTATTTAAGATAAAAATGATGTTAACAAAACTTAACAATTGTTAATTTTGTATTTAAGAAGGTAGAAATAAATAAATAAAAGACAAAAAAAATATTGTATTAAGGTAAATGAATATTAAAGTTATGGTATGGAATGAATTGAAATAAAAATCAATAAAATTAAATTTTGCTGCTAATATAGAATCTTTTAAAACATACTAAATTATTATTTATCTACATATACATACATATTTCTATTCTTCAAAGCCAATTTATATTTTTTAAGGAAACCATTTAAAAAAACTTTCCATAAATTTGTATATATGTAAGTATGTACTTCCTCAATAGAAAAGCAAAAAGGCCATCATCATCCATCGTAAAATTTGCTAAATGACATCAATTTCATTGCTGTCTTTAGAAGACATTTTATTTTATTTGTTTGCTCCCAATGCCTTTCTTTGTAATTTTATGTCTTTTATTTTATTATTTGTATTTATATTTATATTTCTTTTTTTTTATTTTAATTTTATAATTTTCAATGTTTATTAAGTATTTTACAGTTTGTTGCTATAAAATTTATTATCACAGACCAAAAACAACAACTAAAACTTAAACAAGAAAAAAAAAAAATCAGCAGTATCTAAAAAAACAAAAAAATGTTGCATGGAAATACTTTCGTCTCGTAAGATGTGGGCGTATTTTGATTATGATATACTGGCGAATTATGTTGTCATTTTAATTTTGTCTTTTTTGTTTTTCCTTTCTTTTTTTTTAATTTTTGTATAGTATTTTATTTGTTGTTGTTCTTTTTGTGGAAAACATAATGCAAACTCTTGTATTAAAAATGAAATGCAGCCAAAATAAAAAAAATACAAAAAAAATAAATAAAATATTTGCAAATATTTAATATACGAGTGATATTATTACAGACATCTAAACATACACACACTATTTATCTTAAATGAACACATTTACACTCACGAAAAAATCTAAATCGTTTCCAAATATTTAACATGATATTCATTTTATTTTTAATTATAATTAATAATCCCAGCAAAACTTGGTAACGACATATAGTTACCGAAAGACATGCTTTTCAATGCAACGCCAACATCGACATCCCGTCAGAGATACTTAGAAGTTGTTTTGTATCAACAGTTAACTTTTTTCTGCATTACATGTAACTAATTGGGTAACCATTGAGTAGATTAATGTGCATTAATATTAGGGTAATTAATTTAAGACCTTATTTGGAAGCATATATGTTGAAATCACAATGTTAAAATAATCAGTTAAGTTGCTAAATTGTAAATAGTTCAGTGTTATTACAATAGCATCTTAGCACATTATTTGGCAATGGAAATTTTTGCTGGAAAGTTTTATATAGATAGCATTTAACACGATCTTGCAGTACTCCTACATAGATCAGATAAAAACTTGGTAACCTTTTTATTAAAAAAAAAAAAAGAAATGAAATACCAAAAGTTAAAAAATCTGTAAAATTCAACTATGATTCCTATCTCCTGTGGAAACAATTACAATATTGGTGTTCTCTCAGCATTACGTACAATAAACTTTTTAAATATTTTAGTGACCAGGTTTTTACATCTTCCTTTAACGTTCGAAGATTCAAAAACTAACAAATTATTTCTATTATTATATTTTAGTAGAAAAGAATTTGACCAATAATACATCTTTAATTTCGTTTTTGAAAGTTAATTATTTTCACAAAAAAATTAAAGAGTAATATAATAACGAAAAGTACCACAAAATATCCTCTTATGGGTTTTCATTCACTTAGGACCATATAACTTTAAATTCATGATTTTATATTAAATATTTTAGAAAATTCAAAAAGTACCATTAGAAGAACTAACGAGTACCAAAGAAATCACCCTTGACTTAGGACCATATATCTTTAATTTCATATTTGTATGTTCAATATTATTAAAAATTCAAAAAGTACCATTCAATTCTTGTGAATTCTCTAAGTTTAATAAAATAAAGAAATTCACTATTTAATTTGAATAAAATTTAATTTTATGATTTTATCCCCTTTTTGGTATATTTTATTCCCCCTGAATGAATGAATTTTTAAATTGTACTGGGATCTAATGTTAAAATATTCATACGTATGTACAGTAAAAGGAAAAAAATATTTTGTGAAAAAGTACTAAAAACAGGTACGGTTTCCACCTCTTAAACGTTCGAATTTCCAAAAAGTACCAATCTAGTGTTCGGCAAATTATGATAAAGTACTAATTTGATGCACATATTATTTCCATGCTTATTAGATTAAAAGATAGGGTGCCAAACAAAGTACCAAATAACAGTTTTTACCCTTTTTCTCCCTAAAAAAAGCAGAATTTAAAAAAAGTAGCTATCTGTTACTTTTTTTAAATTCTGCTTTCGATAATTTTTTATATGAATAACGATAACTATTCAACTTTTTATACCCACCATCATATATATATTGATTTTGTCATTCCGTGTGTAACATGTCGAAGGAATCATCTAAGACCCCACAAAGTATATATTTTCTGGGTCCTGGTTAGATTCTGAGTCGATCTAGCTATGTCCGTCCGTCTGTCCGTCTGTCCGTCTGTCCGTCTGTCTGTCTGTTGAAAGCAGGATAGAGCTCGAACGGGGTAACGTAGGGAGACGAAATTTGGCACAAATATTTGTCTTACATTTAAGGTTTGTTTGGTATTGAAAATGGACAAAATCGGTTAATAAACAAAAAAAAGTTATGGGCTAAAAACTAGAAAAACAGGGTGTCCGTTTCATACCTTTTTGCTGATATTTCTTCAATAAAAGCATGTACGACAGCGAAATTTTGTACGTATAGTTTGTGGTCGATATAAACTTGGAAACCAAAAATGGGCGTGGTCCGCCCACTCTACCGCCCACCTCCCATATAAGGTAAAAATAAATGAAATTGTGTTCATATAGTTCAAGGACCAATGTAAACTCGGAAACAAAAAATGGGCGTGGTCCGCCCACTTTACTGCCCACTTTACCGCCCCTCTCAGATAACGTAAAATTTGAAAAAGTTGATGGTGGGTATATAGATTCGGCCGGGCCGAATATAATTCGCGCTTGTTTGTATCTCTATTAGTTTAAGAAATATAAGGTTACTGATTTTACCCTTTTTTACCCCCTAAACATTCGAAACCGTTTTAGTTTATCTCTTCGGTAGGAGACCAATCTACAGTCCATATTTCATCTTTCTAGCTTTAACCGTTTGGGCTGTGCGATGATGAATCACCAAGTAAGTCAGTCAATCAAGCACTCAGTCTTTACTCTTTTATATATATAGATAGAAGATTACATAAATAACGGTAAAAGGAAGATTACATAAATAAAGGAAAATGTTTATAAACCAGACCAGAAATACTATAATTAAAATAACAAACATTACACTTTGAGTGTATAATTGTATCGTAAGTACATACTACTTACAATAACATGCTCTTACATACATAAATAAGTACATTGATAATTTAGTGTGGCATAAAGTTTAACATAAATAATATTGTTGTATGCAGTTAAAGGGATTTATGTCATTTTTTGAAAAAGACAAAAAATGCCAACAAATAAAAACTGAATGAACAACAACAGCAAAATTGAAAGAAAAGCGAGAAAAATAGTATTATTTAAATTTATACAACAACTAAAAAAACACACGCTATATTATAAATACAATATTATTTAATAGCTAAACTCATCTACATATGTGTATGTATATATTTGCAACAGAAGATACAAAAAAAAGTGTTTTGAAAGAGGAGAAATGTCAACTTGTTAAAGTTTTAAGAATTATTCATTTGGACATTACAACATGCGTCACAATGTGGCATAATAAAAGAAAAATAACTACAATAAAAAGAAACACAAAACATTGTTGTTAACAACAAACTGCCTTAAAATAAACACAAACAATTTACAATTCATGGGTAAAGAAAATATGGGCTTTACGAGAGAATTTTCATTCTTTTAGGGATTTTCTTTTAATGTCACGAATTTAATTGAAAATAATTACAAAATGTTACAAACATGATTTTAAGAAAGGAAAATTATAAAAAATGGTATATTAATATATAAAATTATGTAAAATATAATTCTGTAGCTTCAGGGACATTTTAAAAAATATTTTAATTAATACAATAATTAAATAAAACCACCACAATATTATCATTATAATGAAAACAATACCTTGACCGAATGTTTAAAAATAATTTTCAATATTCGAACATAATTCTAAATTTAGAAATATTGAAAATAAAAACAACAAAATTTAAATATCGCAAACAAGAGCAAAGAACTAAAGAAAATATACAAATGAATACAATAACAATATAAAATTTTGAAAAAATTAAGTTCAAAATCAATGCAAAAACATTTATCTAATTTCTTTCGACAGCAACAACAACAAATCTATTAAATCTTAAAAAAAAGAGAAAAAAATAAATGAGAGAACCACAACAATATTTAACATAATAATTTTATGTAACGTATAATCGGACTAAAAATAAATTTCTAATTAACTTGTTATCGTAATGCATTTTTTGTTTACATGAGAAAAAAAGTATAATTTGGAAATATATCTATTTTTTCAAATAAAGTCGATTTGTAAATACTACTATAAAGAAGTGATAATTTGCGCCTGCAAATTTTAATATCCAATCTGAACGGTCTTATATTTGTTTTATTCAGTTTCGAAAGACTTCTTGTTTTGTAATCTGAATACAGGATTAATATTAAAATTTGCCTTCAGTTCCCTAAAAGTAGTTTCTTCTGAAAAAACCCAGCAAAAACTTTTTGAATTTGGGTAATGAGTAGTACTTTCTTCACACGTTTCTTGGAAAATAGTAGTTATTACAAATGTAGTTATTTTGAAAAGCCTAGTAAGTACTAACTGGTAATGATCTTATAAACTACTTATTTATCCCATTACTTTAAGTAACAAATCTTTACATTCTAGTATTGACCTTTAGAAGTACTACTGTTTTATTAATACAACTGCATTAATTGAAGAAATTCTCAAATTGGGGACCATAAAACACAACGCCTACATAGAAAGAAATACATTGAGTCAAATTTTCTTATCGATTGATGCATAGAGATATAAGAAAACTAATGAACTATAATAAATAACATTTTACCAGAGACAAAAAATTGCATAAAATCATAAAACATATTTTTCTTTACTTTTTATATGCATTTAGTAAGACTTATAAAACAACTATCTATATGTCAAATTTAGCGGCGGAAAATAGCTTAAAGTAGTATATATTTATATATTTTTATTGATCAATAGTTATAAAGGTTATATAAATGCTTTATATTGGTTGGTGATGGCTTCATTAAAAAACAAGCGCGAATGTTATATTCTGCTCGGCTCGGCCGAATCTATATACTCACCATCAAGTTTATATAAGAGGTGAGCGGTAAAGTGGGCGGACCACGCCCATTTTTGGTTTCCAAGTTTATATCGACCCTCGAACTATCTGTACAAAATTTCGTTATCGTACATGCTTTTGTTTAAGAGTTATCAGCAGAAAACTATGAAATGAAGCTACAACGGACACCCTGTGTCTCTAGTATTTTGCCCATAACTTTTTTTGTTTATGAACCGATTTTGCAAACAAACCTTATATAAGATAAATATTTGAGTCAAATTTCGTTCTCCTACGTTGCCCCGTTCGAGCCCTATCCTGCTTTCAACAGACAGACAGACGGGCGAACATAGCTAGATCGACTCAAAATCGACCCAGGACCCAGAAAATATATACTTTATGGGGTCTTAAATGATTCCTTCGACGTGTTACACACGGAATGACAAAATCAATATACCCCCATCTTTTTGATGGTGGGTATAATAAGCATAAAATAGAGTGCCAAATTTCACGAAGTTTGAAAACTGACCATCATGGTTATACATGGTTCCTCTGTCAAAAGTAGCATTAAAGTGTGTGTCATATTAATGCTTGTATATTAGGCTATTTTAAAACAGTCGGTCCAATTAGGCGTATTTTGGGAATAATGTATGTAATACACACATCAATGATACCACCAAATCTTACAAGAATCAGTTGACATTCTACAAACAAAAAATAAGCTACATGTTCTCTAGCTTATTGTAAGCAAAAAGTATTCTAAAAAATAGCAAAATTTTTTTGAGTATACTAGAATTAGAAAAATAACTACTATAATTCGTGGACAACTCGAACAAAAGTAACTAGTTATTGAGTCAAAAAATAAGTAGTTTATTTTTATATACCTGCTAGCTTACCAGGAAAGCAAAGTTTTTGCTGGGAAGTTCCAAAAAGATTTGTAATTTTGAGCTTGTTATTAAAAAAAAAAATTTATTTTTAAATTTTTCCATGAAATTTTGTTCCTCAAGCTAATTCTTAAATTTTTTTTAAACTACCATAATACATTTTTCAGTATCCTTGCTATTGTGTACTATGCCATTCATAGAGTAGTTGTTAATCGCTTTATTACAGTCTAAATCATATCTGGATTTGGTATTTTCGAACTATATTTCTCCTATGGTCATTTGGCTAAGGATGTTAATATCTGTTGAATTTAAAAAAATAAAAATATTTTATTTGTTTTTAATACAATATTTCATTTTTTCTGAAAACTTAATTTTGTTTATGGTTATTTTTTTTTAATGCGGATCCACTTCTTTTTTAACTCCATTCTCCTTTTTAATTAGCTTTAAGTATTCTTTCTTCTAAATTTTTACTATGACTCAATATATTTAAAATGTACAGAGTTGTGAGTAGTTTAGTGGATTGGCCGCCTCTGGTACATAGCATCATCATTTGTTTGATACCATTTTACTGTTTTAATAATAGGAAGACAGATTATATCAAATAAATTAGAATTCGTTATGTTTCCTAATGATAGGAAGAAATTTTTTCTCTTTGCATAAATTCTGTGTTAAATGTGCCATAGAGATCAAAGTGGTCTATTATGATCCCTTGAAGATTTATATAACGTAGAATTATGTCAGCTGAGAAAAATCGAGTTTATACTTTTTCTGATTTTTGCAATTAAAATAATATTTTTGTAAAAAATCGGTTTTTTGAGAAACTATAAATATTTTATCTGCAATAAAATCTTTGTTATTATAGATATCTTAACGAAATTTTCAGTGGATGTACCCTTATCGTATAAAGTGATAAAGAGAAAAAAACTTTAAGATTTTTGTAAATGGAATCATACAATTCCCAAAAAAGCGCCGAAAATGGGGTTTTTCACATTTTTGGCTATAAAATCCACATTTTTCCGAAGTACCGTAAATTTTGATTGAAAATTTTTAGCAACATATAGATTCTTAAAATGCATTCCTGCTTTGGGATTTGAGAAAATACTGACTAAAATAAAAACTTTCATATAAAATGGGTCAAATTCAGGGGGGGTTGATACCTAGACCAATTAAGTTATTGGGCTTACTTTTTATTTCTCTGTGAAGATACCTTTCAGAAAAGTGTAAAATTATTATATATTTAAAAAAAAAATATTTTAGAGAAAAAAGAGTGTAGATACTTTTTCGGCAAAAAAAAAAAAAAAAACACAAAAAGTCGAAATTTTTTCTAATTTTCAAATTCAAAATCGTTTATTTTTGTACTCGGTAAAGATATTGACTTTAAGTTTTTTTATTCAATAGATAATTTTGTTCTTTAATTAGCTAAAGAAAAAACAAATAAAGTCGGTTGGAAATACTAGGATATATATGAAAAAAACTGGACCAAGAACATGCAAAATTGAGGTACTTAAAAATTAAAACACAAATAACTCGAAAACTATAAGAGATAAATAGCACGTAGGTCTTATCAGTGCCTACAATAATGTATAAAAATATTTGAAATTGGACGAGAAACAAAAATTTGGAAAGCGATCAAAAAATGTGTATGGCAGAGGTAACCAACTTTGAGCCTCTGAGAGGTGTGTCCGGTCCTCCTTCTAAACTTAACATTGTACACTCCTCTGCTATGTTTATATTAAATTTCATGCAAATCCAACCAGCCGATCAGAAGTTACGGATTTATTTTCAAAAAATTTCGATTCTGACCCACTGTGCATTGGTGGTTGGGTTATTATACGTTTGTGCAGATTTTTGTAACGCATAGAAAAAGTTATCCAACACCCACCTTAAGGTATACCAATCGACTCAGAATCACTTTTGAAATCAATCTAACGATGTCCGTCCGTCTGTTCGTCTGACTGTCTATTAGAGTGTCCCGAGCAGATCCTTTTTCGAGATTTCGATGTAGGATACCTCCCAAACGATGCGAAAAAATTAGCTTAACACGAAAAAACCATTTAAAATTGGTCTTCAGTTCCCTACTAGCGATTATTAAAATATTTTTTATAATTGTCTAAAAATTACGAATATTTTGATACCCATTGCAGGACAAAACATAATACTATTTTTTGGACGAAATGTTCTAAACGCGTGACTTTCAGAAGATATTTCAACGAAATTTGTCATGTGGGACTTTTTTACTATAGCTCCCATATAAGGCCCTTTTTCGTCAATCGCCCAAAAGTGAATATATTCATATAAGTGATAGTAGTGACTTAATATTCTGTATTCGTATGTTTTATTTTACAATAATATGAGTATCGGTCCAAAATTATCCTCAAGTTCAATAAAAGACCCCTCCTCGAATTATAATGTACACAATGGTGTAGGGTATCATATGGTCGGGCTTGATCGACTATATCTTTGTTCTCGTTTTTCTTTTAAAAATTACTAAAATATACAAGTTTTTGTTAAAATTCATGCAGATTTTTCCCATTTAAGTGCTTTTCAAATTCTGGGGAACCCCGAGTATACACCCAGAGAAATATCAATCACATACGTGTAGAAAACGATACCATTCTGTGTCAATAGTGAATCTACACCGTATGTGTGTTCAATTCTTATTGAAAATCGATACCTAATTGGTACCAAGTTGAAACCATTTCGGTATCAAATTGTTAAATCACATATGTTTTCTATTAAATTTCTTAACGAAAGTTATTAAAAAGCTGTTACCGTAAATTGCCAATATGACCACAACCGTTGTTGATTTTGAATCGAATTTTTTCCCTTAGTGTAATTTCCGTGAAAGCGGGACATAAAATATTGCAAATTTCCCAGGAATCCTGGGACGTTAAATTCCGCAATGCATTCCCTAGTTAATACTACAAACGGCAGTAAATTAAAATAATTCGTAATTTTATCCATTATTCATCTCCAGCATTATTTAACACCAATCAATATTCACTATATGAATATAGCGTACAATATTTTATAAAAAATGTAACATTAAAAAATAAAGCGGAATTTGAACTTGAATTGAATATATATACAAAAATAACCAAATAAACATCTAATAGAATAGAAATGCCGGCAAGTGATGATGTGGATGTACTATTTTTAACACAATTGTTTAGATTACTACGAGTAATTCCAAATGAGGCAGTGAAAAAAAAAACTAAATAAATATTTTATAGTGTAAACAATCCACATGATTGGGGCCTGCTAATTCACGTATTTTGACGTAATTATTGAAAAATTAAAAAAATTTGCAATTAATTTGGTGGGTTTTTTTTATGGAAGAAAATTATTACCATAGATTTTTTTATAACATAGACATCATCACTGATGATCAGCCTCATGCTTTTAAAGCGCCATCTAGTGTTTAATATTTATTTTTGCTTTCTTTTTTTTATTTTTTTGTTTACTTATGGCATTTTTTTATGAACTGAAATTTTCTTTTTATGGAGTTGCGCCAAAAGAGAAGAAAATTTTAGAGCATCGATCACCTGCTGGGTTTTGAAAATGTTCTTTAGATCGGTCTCATACAACATGAATTATCAACGTCATCATTATGTTCATAAAAGCGATGATGAAGATAATGATGATCATCATCAATTCTCTATCTATAGACCTCTAGAAATAACAAATACTAAATATTTGTTTGAATGTATGGTTGGGTGCATGTAGTTTTCGACAGATGAATGTTACGCTATTTTGTAGAAATCGACATTTTATGACGACGTGCAGCTAATTTAGGCATGATGCCGGTAATAGTTTTTCTTTTCTTATATTTCTTCTCTATTTTTTTGTTGTTAGCTTTTTGTTTTTATTCTACATAGTGGGACCGATTGCCAAATAAAGGGAAAAAATAATAATTCATTTAAGTATGTGTAAGAAAATTATTGTATTTTAGATGATGATCATTGATTTTAAAAGGCTAAAACTGTAAGTATCCGTTCAAATTAACTGAGTAATAATATCGCTAAGAAAGTTAATTTCATAAATTTAATTTTAGTTTTTATTTTTTTTTTTTTTTTTATTTTAGTGCTTTTGAAATATCTACTTAGTTACGTCTACACACAATGTAACAGACTGAATTGAATTTGGAGAAAATATTAACTAACAGAATGTTGATCTGCAATGGTATATGAAACATAAACAGCAGTCAAAAATGTCCCCAGCAACATATTTCATAGAAAAGTCAATTTTGAGTTCCTTTCTTAAACTCCTTAGGGAAAGTATTATATATTTTTAGAAAGAACAAGATAAAAGCTTTAAATCAAGCTAAAATTGGTTGATATAGCTTAATAAATGTAAAAGTTAAGTGCAGTTATACATGAACCATGTAGAAACTGTACCAAAAGTATTACAGAATGTTCCCAGTGTCAAATTTCATATAAATGTTAATTTTCAGTTTCTTTCCCAAGTTTTTTCTGTCAAGTATTATACATCATTGGAAAGAGCAATTTAAGGGCTTGTAATATTAAGAAGTATAGTTATGCCCAAAATTGTGTTTTCTTCACATATTTGGTTAAAAATCTGTTATATGTGAATTGTACAAACAGGTATAATTCTTCAATTTAGATGTTTTTGTAACGCACAGAATAAATATCCCAATACCCTCCTTAAAGTATACCAATCAACTCAGAATCACTTTTTGAGTTGATTTTACAATGTCCGTCCGTCTGGCTGGTTGTCTGGCCATGTAAACCTTATGCACAAAGTGCAGGTCGCAATTTTGAAGTTTATTTGATGAAATTAAGCACATAGGTTTATCTTGGCAGAACGACGAACTCTATTAAAATTGGTCATGTTCGATCCATTATTTCAAATCGCACCCATACAAATACTAACGCTTTATTTATATCACTATTTCAATAAAACTCGTTACGAACAAGTTCTATATAAAGATACAATTTTAGGGAAATCGGTCCACAATTAGGCATAGCTCGCATATAAGGTCCACTTTCGATTTATCAGTTTCAATTTAACTTGCAAAAATCGCACACAAATGACAGTATCATGGTTATATTTGACACAAATAAGTTTAACGTAAGCAAAAATTATATTAAATAATTTCATCGATCTATAAATTGCCATAGGTCCGATATTAGATCCATTTCCGAAAATTTCGGAAATCTTTTTAGTGCGCAATCGCACTAAATTGGGCTTGACCGTTTTTATTGTTAAAGCTAGTTGCGATTCATGATATGTATGACATATATACCATTTAATTCTATTCTTAATGGTTTTAAAAGTTCAATAGATATTCTAAATTTAATTTCCTTGTTTTCTAAAATTAGTCCCAGGACCTTAACTATCCATGTTTTAAAAATAAATAATTGTAATTCAGTCATTTCAATGACTCATTTCAATTTGAAAATCCTCCATGAAAATATTTTATTGTGAAATTAAAAATTAAAGTTTTTGGAAATTTGGTCTCTATTTTACTGGTTTGACCCTATCATCTATGTTTTTATACTTTAAAAGTGTTTTGAACATCATATTCTTTATTTTGCATTTGAATTGCATGTATTTTCTAATCACACCCACTGTGCGCTATAGATATTCAAATGTACTTTTGTTTATTATTAATATGACTTAACCCTTTGCGAATTTCGGAAAGCCTTATTATTACTTAATTTTCTTATCGAATGTAGTTTGTGAGTTTTTTAGTAATCAATTTAATTTTCAGCTTGTTCGAATCGTTAACCATCATCTCCAACTCATTACATATTCTATAATCCGGATTGATTGCAACTTTGTAATCTGGATTGCCTATAAAAAGTAATTTCTATATACACCATCAAAAAGATGTCAAATGAATTATTTAAGACCCCACAAAGTATATATTTTCTGGTTCCTGGTTAGATTCTATGTCCGTCCGTCTGTTGAGAGCAGGATAGGGCTCGAACGGAACAACTTAGGGAGACAAAATTTGACACAAATATTAACCTTATGGAAGGTTTATTTGGTATTAACAATGGGCAAAATCGGTTAAAAAATAAAAATGTTATGGGCTAAAAACTGTAAACACAGGGTGTCCATTTCATACTTTTGTATAAATAGTTTGAGAGTCGATATAAACTTGGAAACCAAACATATAAGGTGAAACTTCAACGAAATTGTGTTCAAATAGTTCAAGGACCAATGTCAATTCGAAAACAAAAAATGGGCGTTGTCCACCCACTTTACCGCCCACCTCCCATATAAAGTAAAATTTGAAAAAGTTGATGGTGGGTATATAGATTCGGCTGAGCCGAATATAACATTCGCATTTGTTTAATTTGAAGAGAATAAGTGGCGAGGATTTATTTCCTTTAAATAACTTATTTCCTTTAGAAAATTCAAAAAATTTTTATTTTAACTTATAAAAATAATTTTCGTAACGTATTTCTCTAAACACTTTCCAATGTAAATATTGGTGTTTATTAGTCATTTTACAACCATCTCTTTCTGTCTCAAATAGTCAGCTCAAAAATCATAAATTTTTTGGGAAATTTAAAAATGTTTTTGTACATATTTTACACAGATTGAATTATTTAAACATTTACATCCCAAACTATAAAGTATTTTGTACAGTTTTTTCTCGAGTTTCTTTTTTACATTTTACATTTATTAATCTCTTAAAGTTAAAAACTAAAAATGTATTTCCACTAACAAATTTTGCTACAAAATTTCATTTTTTTTATACCGAATTGATTTATGGTAGCCAAGTAGTATTATTTAAAAAAAGGGTACATTTTTTCGTGGACAGGCCGTGTATTTTTTAAGAACCATCTAAGTGGTAGCCTAATAGTAAAAATCTTTTACATACGAGTTTTTTTTTTCCTTTGAATTACTTTATTTTCGAGAGTGTCATACTTACATAGTTTTGGAATTTTGTTTCTACTTAAAGAGTCACAGGGTCTCCTCAATGGGTTAATTATCAAGAGGGGTCAGTAGAGGGAGGGGAAGGCTAAGTACACAACAAGCACAAACAAAGTATGATTAGACGACCTGTTAAATTTAGACAAAATTGCTATATATTTGCCTTATTTCTTTTTTTTGTATGTATCAATGCATGGAATATTATTTTTTGACTGGCTGTTTGGCCGACCGTACAATGATCACCATCATCATCAGCATCATCATAATGATGATAAATACAATCATTTGGTAATGAATGTAGTAACGTCATGATGGTGTTGTATTTAATGTTTTGGCTAATGGGGCACACAGGCGGTGCTGCCAATCCATCTATATTCTCTGTACAGATCTTACGTTTTAACCGTCTTGTCATACATTCAATCTAAAAGAAAAAAAAAAACAACCAAAAACAATTCATCTATATTCATGACGCAGTTGCAAGAATCTTTGTTTTTATTTTTTCTACTGATGGTTCTTCGATACTCTATTTAAGATGATTTGTTTTCATTATTTTAGCCCCGTTTATTGATTAGAGGCAAACAAAAAAAATAATAAAACTGAGCAGCAAGGAAAAAAAAAATACAAACCAAATGTTCAAAACTCATAAACTAAATTTAGATTTATAGACTTTTTATACAATTTAAATTTAGATTTAATTGAAAAACTATTTTTAAATTTATTTTTAGCCAGAAAATGAAACTAAAATAGATTCAGATGATTTCTTGGCGTTTGTCGTAATCTTGAAAGTATTTGGCGATGATTTGCCGGCATATAAATTTAGAATAGATTTATTTTTCTTGTAAATGTTTATCATAAAATTATGACAATTTTATTAATAATTGTTGAACTAATTTTAGCACAATTTTTATTAATAAATATGTAATTTGTTTATAATTTTACTAAGTATTACTAAACAAAAAAATGAGTCAGAGATTTAAATCTGTTAAATTGAAATGTAATTTAGTGTTTGTTTATTTATTAAAATAACAACAACATGTAATTAATGTCAATTTATTGACCCACTTTCTCTAGAGTCATTTTTACTTTTTCTTATTTTTATTTTAAATGTTGTTTTTATTTAAGTATTAAATGTGATTATTGTCAATCTTAAATTATTTTTCCAAATATAGAAGATTTTATTTACTTTTTCATTGTTTTTCAAAAATAATATTAATATTTTTTTCCATAATTGCAAACGAGTAATTGGTTTAAGTCTGTTGGTATTTTTTTCTTTGAGTGTAGGTGCTTCAATGACATATATAAATTTATGAATGAAATATATATATTTTTTTTTTTTTTTGTAGCTAATATTTAAGGTATTAAATATTTCATTCATTTCATGTGAAATTGTTATTACGTGAACATTTGGGTAACCGCGTTTGTATGGAAAAGAGTTACTTGTCAGCAGATAATTACATAATTTCTAAAGTGGTAAAATAGTTAAACAGCACAAATGTAATGGGTAATGAAACTTAAATTATTTCTCTCTTATCACAACTTAATAGACAAAAGTTTTATGTAGCACATATTAGAGGATATTTTGCAGAATATTACCATTCTAAAAAACAATCAAAATTTCTCAAAAAGGTTTCTTCTTTGGCAAGCTATATGCAGCTGTCGTGAAAGAAGTGAATCGTATGTAACATCGGGCACTATAAAATCGAATATTTATCTCAAGGAGAGTCTTCCATTTATAACAAAACATACAATCATAACATTCTTATGCCCTGATTCGGCATCGTGCCAAGCGTTATCATTGTGCGACTTTAATCGCAAATTGAGCTTTTTGTCAACATTCTTAAATTTTCGATCATTTTGTATGACACTAATAGCACCTTTTCCGATAAAGTACGATAAAGATTTGTTACAAATGTTTCTCATATATTTAAAATAATGAGTAAAAGAGGTCTAAATTCTATTTTTCCGATACACATTTTGTACTTTTAAAAAAGTACCTATTTATTTGAAATAGATATTTCGTATGTGATAAATTTACAAATTGAATCAAATTTTAAGTGGAAAGTTTTGGCAATAATAGTTAAAAGATTGTTAATGAACTGATTATAATGGGGCAGAAATATAAAATAATGTTTTAAACAATAATGATTTACTTTGTTGACGAAACTTTTAGTTGTATGTTCTATTAAGGAGTGCGCTCGAAAAAATATTAACATATATAATATTCAATAACTTGGAAACGGTTAATCTTAGAGTTTTCATTGTTATTTTTATTTAATTGATAATTTATTACAGATTACAGAAAAATATATCTTTTATAGTTCTAACCACCACTTATGAACTTCTGGACCATTTTTGGTAACCCTTCAGTTAGAGATTTGATAGTTGCTTCAGTCACTTTTTAGGACCAGTGTACACATCTTCTTTTAAAATCTTCGATGTTTTGGGACACCTCTTTTGTTCTCTTCAATTCACTTTTCACAAGAGCTCAATATCTCTTCACTGGTCTAAACTATGGACAATTTAGAAAATTTACTTCTCTTGGTGCAAAAACAATGTTATTGTTTTGGCACCACTCCAGAGCTTTCTTACCGTAGTGACATGATACCAAATCGGGCCAAAAATGTGTGGACACATTGTGCTCTCTCATGAAAGGAAGATGTCTTTTTTGCAAATATTCCTTGGCGTATATTTTGGTATTTATAGATCTGAATGTATCAAATGACTTTCCTGTTTTGCGCACAGTTTTGACACAGAAGCTGCGAAATTTCTGCCAGCACATACGTTTCTACGTCAATTATACAACTTGAGTATTTTTGTACGAATTTTTTTTTTTTATTTCCGTGTCCTTTGCTTGGCTTCTAAATTTTTTGCAGCATTCCTGTTTGGAACTTTTTGGACTTTATATGTTATCAATTCTGCATTAGCTTTAAATTTTCACACCAAATAGTCAAAGCACTGAGCTAACCGGGCTGCTTTTCTACCAGATGTGTTTGGAGTTCCTTTCAATATGCTTTCAATTTTCTGTTCTTCCCAATATCATCCTATCAATGGTCAAATTCTACTGATACCGTTTAATAACATTAGAAACAGTTTGACGGCAGAAATTTAATTCTATGGCCAATTATTTGTTGGACCTGTTTGGATTTTTTTGAAATTTTTTAATAATTTGTAGCACGTACATCTTTTTCGTCACTCATTTTGATGAAAATCACGACAAATCAACATGGTTGTTATTAAAAGTAATAAATGAAGTATTTTTCCATGATAACTAGATAAAAAATTGTAATATTGATTCCGAAATAGGTTATGAGGCAAAACGTGTGTTAAGATTTTTGCGATCGCACTCCTCATACCGAAGTTTCTTAAGTCGGTCATTAGTTTTTTTTGTCTGACATAAATTTTTGATTATCTCACTAGCATCAGGTCCTGTGCTTTTGAAATAATACTTTATGGTATTATATCACTGTTCATATTTATTATTTAAAAATTGTACACAGAAAAAAGCAAAAAATAAAATCAACCACTAAATATGTTAGTAAATACCCCAGAGGAAAGAGAACCGGTTCAAAACTAGTTACGTGACAGGTTCTCATGGCTAGTGACCGGTTCCAGTTTCGGAACTTTATATGGGAAGAACCTGTCACTTTTACATGGGGTTGCCATTGAAGGTGGCTAATTAACACCTTGGGACAGATCATAGGACAGGTTACATAACTGGTGCAAGAGGACATGTTCGAAATCAATTAATATAATAAAAATTTCTAGAAAAACCTTTACTTTTGAAACCATTTTTTATTATTATTTTTATTTCTTTTGATTTATTTTTTATTAAATTATATTTATTTTTATATTATAATTTTCCGTTAATGTCGATGGCGGCACCCAGTATCTAACCAACGTTTTACA
Source organism: Protophormia terraenovae (assembly GCA_951394005.1). NCBI lineage: Eukaryota > Metazoa > Arthropoda > Insecta > Diptera > Calliphoridae > Protophormia > Protophormia terraenovae. The sequence goes on from OX596073.1 coordinate 61,779,594, forward strand.
GACGTATCTTACGTTTCATAGTCTTAAACTCTAACGACTCAGCCACAGAATGTTATTTCGCGCGAACTGCTAATTGCGCACTTAACATGCCTGTTGGAAATCGACTCTCAACTGATATTTAGTGTGTGGTTGTCAGTGTTGCCAAAGCGGTGGGTTTCCCGCTAGATCTGGCGTTATTTTGTTGTACATAGCGGGTACTTTCCATAAAAAACCGCTAAGTGGATTTTCTGGTTGGAAAATTTTTCTAGCTGGCGGTTTCTAGCGACTTTTTGATGATAAAAACATGGTTTTGAAGCAGAAATAAGAAAAATAAAAGATATTATTTTACTTCTATAACAAGCTTACTAGTATTTATCTAAAATATGAAGTTACCAGAAACTCGGAAATTTTACATAAAATCAACAGTTTTTTTTTATAAAAAAGATATTGAAATTAATTTTTTTTTCCAAAATGTTAAATCATTACTACATTATAGTACGGAAATATCTTTAAAACCGTGGAGTATTATTGGGAATTTTAATTCGAAATAAAACGTTTTCGAAAATCAATGTATTTAAAATAGAATCGAAATAGACAATAAGCCCCTCGGTTTGATGTTTCACTATACGATAAAACAATTGAAACAAATTTTTTTTAAAGAATTCCAAGCTAATTTTGCCTGCAAATTTTCAACATATCTATGTCAGACGAATATATTGAGATCTAAGCAAAAAATATATTACAAGTTTCCAAAATGGATTTGATGACTCTGAAATGCATTCAGGTACTCAAAATTAAACTTTTTAAGGATTAGCTACCAATTTTAAATATGTTTGAATTTTATTTTAAGTGTAGGTGGTTTCTAGCGGTTTTTAAAATACAATCTGATGGGACATGGCCTAAAAGTTTTGGCAACACTTGGTTGTGTCAGTTTTATTTGAATAGATTTTATTTATTTTATTGAATAGATTTATTAAATTTTGATGTAAAATTAAACAACTGTGTTAATTTAAAAATATATAGTAATCATTTTTTCTATGTATGTTATTAGATAATAAAAATGCATATTTTTTTTTTTTTTTTTTAATTTTTAAACTGTTAAAATAAATCGCCACTACATATTTTTAAATCTCCTTTTCGTAACACATTTCCCTTTCAATGAAACGGTAACGCAGATCGTACCATTTACATTAAAAATACTTTAGAATGGTATCTACTGAAAGATATCGGGCTCAAAAGGAAATGAAGAAGTAATGCTGCCCACCAGTGTTGCCAATTTAGCCATTTTCCGGCTAGATCTAGCGTTTTTTTTTCCATTTAGATATAAAAAATGGTTAGATTTAATTTAGCCGGAAGATTTAGCCATTTTATTTTTGCTTTAGCCAGTTTTCGTTTTATTTTTTTTTTTTTTTTTAAATATTTGTTTTAAATAATTTTTTAAATGCATAACTGCTAATAAAGAAAACTGCTAAGTGACATTAAAAAGAACAAGTGTCAAGTTTGTTTTAATACAACGGTTCTCAAATGGGGGTCCGCGACCCACAAGGGGTCCGTACAGACATTCGGGGGGGGTCGCGAAGAGATTCTGAAAAATTTTGTTGAACACACAATTATTTTATGTAAATAGTATGTAGAAGTTTAAATAAAAATTCCAATGAAAGTAAGAAACTAAGTATTTAAAAATGATAAGATATCTTTATACAAAAAATCTCCAAATTAAAGACAAAAGTTAAGATTTTTTAATGGGTTCTTTTAGGAATCAACTAGCATTAGATGCAAGAAAACCAATGTTGAAACTCGAGCTTCGATTGAAAATATTCTGTTTGATAAAGAATATAATTGATGCTGTCGAATGACACAATATATAGAAAACAATGATGCGGCAGGGAAAACATTTAATTAAAAAGATAAATAGTTTACTTTAACTTGATGAAACTATAAATTTTTCACTTTTATTTTTTGTTTATTATGCCAATAACTTCGAAATTTAACCATGGAATAACATTCTGTGTAATAAGATTATTAAAATTTGCTCGAAAGGTGTGACTTCTCTATGCTAGTACACAAAACATTTATTTCGCAGAGAAAGTTGCAGGCTGTAAAAATTAATTTTGCTTAAACGACTTTATAATTCAAAGGCGTAAAAATGCTTACAATATTAATATTGATAAAATACTAGAATCAATTCAAAAAGAGTTAAAATGTAGATTTAAAATATAACAAAGTTTATCAGCTTGTTGGCTCCGAAGTTCTAAAAGTATTAGAACAATTTTCATCAAATAACATTTGTATGTGGAACTGACGTATTCGCTCTTTTGTCCATCAAAACTAAAGTATCGATTTTTTGTGTTCGCATTATAAGACAAAGTCTCTTACTATTAAAGATCTCATGAAGCAAAAACAATGTCGCAATTATTAATATTATTTTATCTTTATATAACATTTTATCTAATTTTTAAACTAGTCAAAGTTGTAGTGGGTCGCGCTACAATTACAATTTCAAAAGGGGTCGCGAAGCAAAATCTTGTGAGAACCCCTGTTTTAATATATCATAAGCGACGTGTTTTTAAAGTAAAATCTAATTATTTAATCAAACGTTAAAAAAATGGCTCCATAATACCGGAGCCATTAATTGATTTAAGGATGTGAATATTAGAAGCTTATGGACTTCTTACGAAAAAATTTAACAGAATGGATAGGACTGGATTGATGCATCATTTTTATAAACATGTAGATGCATATTTGTTTAATTTCTTTATGCCATATTAAATGTTTATAATTGATAAATGCTATATAAATATGAAAATAAAATATCAATTTCAAATTAAAGTTCAAATAATAATACACATATTAATTAAAGATTTATTAAATTTATAGGTAAATAATGTATAAGACCATTTTAATAATTGTTTTTAAGAGTTAGCCATTTCTAGCTATTTTATTTGCCTAATCTAACCATTTTATAGGCGCCAGAGTTGGCAACACTGCTGCCCACGAAAATTTGACAAACTTTACACATAGTGAAATTAATAATAATAACAAAAAAATCATATCTAATCATAATTTATCCTTTCTATCCTAAAATATATACTTCATTCACAATTCTAACTTATTCCAGTCAACATTTATATCAATATTATGTTTTATTTGAAAGCACACTTTATTTGAATATTTTACACACAAATATTTCAGGAAATACGTCCAAATATACAATTTACTGAGCATTTTTTTCTCTTTCCAAAAATTTCTGAAGGTTCCAGACTACGTATAAAATTAAAATTTAACTTACTAATAAAACTTTTGGTCCTACATACCCTAACAAAGCCAGATAAGCTATTCTATGTGTCTTTTTGTAAGCATTTCTTCTCTTTCCAGAGCTTTTTGAAGCTCCTAGACATGGTAGAAAATTAAAATTCGGCTTACTTATAAAACTATTCGTCCTAAAAAAACTAATTGAGCCATATTTTGAAATTTCCATCAAGGAGCGGAGATACGTTGGCTTATTTCCTGAGTATTTTTTATTTTTTTTATTTTTTTTTTTTTTTTTTCATTTCCAGACCATTCTGAAGCTTTCAAAATTAAAATTTGTCGTACTTATAAAACTGTCTTACAAATTCTAACGGAGAAAGATTTTAAAATTTCAATCAAGGAGCGTAAGATAAGAGGATTTAATATCATTTCCTAATAATTTTCTTCCTACCGATCTTTCTGAAGTTCCCACACGACGTAAAAAAACTAAAAAACGGCTCATTTACGTAATTTTTTTAAACGTTTACTAATTTAATAGTTTAATCACTATTTTACCATCACATTCTAATGGAAAGTCTTTAACTTCGATTAGGGAAAGAAGATTGTTGTTCATATATATTTTGAATCTGCCTGTTTAAGACCTAACAATATGTATTAAAATCTTAATACATATTTTAATTTGATCTCTAACAAGATAATAGATAGGTGAATTCATAATATTCCTAATAGCAGAAAGTCAGCTCTACGTAGCTTTAAGGTTGTTTGGACTTCATCAAGATGTTTTGCAAATGGCTTGGGATGAGTCTGTAGTAGGGATGCCAAACGGGACTAGATTTTCCAAATCCCAGAATTCGGGATTTCATAAACTCAAATACCGGGATTTTTTGGGATCTTGAGATTTTTTAATTTATTTTTTTAACAAATAAATTATAAAATTGTATTCGTTGGGTTATATTTAAACAGATATATTTTCTTAAACATGCCAGTGTGTTTATTAATATCAATATATGTAAGTACATGTATTTAATAGTATATATGTATGTATGTATGTACTTTAGAGCATCAACTCTTCATTTCCCTTTTGTGGTTTCTATTTTTTTCGTCTAGCAAGTTGTTTCCAAGTATAACTTACTTTTGGCCAAGTACCTACAAACTTACTCTTCTGTCTACGACGTACTACTTGTTATTGTCATTGTCCATTATCTTCAATTTTAGATCTGTGGTCACGCAATAGAAAATGGTACTCGTACCAAAAAAAATAAAAAAAAGTTCCAAAGAATTGTAATTGTAAAAATGAAATAAAGATCAACTTTTATAAATTGTTGATATTCTTGTTGTACTTAGTTGTGATTGTGTTTATCATAGTGTTATTGTTGTTGTTGTTGTTTTCGATGACTGTCAGTTAAAAAGATTCATTCTCTTGTTTATTTTTATTTGTGTATTTTTTTATTCTGTCATTATTGCTAGTGTTGTTGTAATGAAAAGAGATACAATGATTATTTTATTGTTGTTCATTTTTTTTTTTTCAACAATTGTTTTGATTGTTATTGCTATATATTGTTGTTAGTTGTTTTTAGTACAACAACAACAAGAGTTATGTACATCAATTGTTATAACTCCACCTCTATTGTGTTTTTTAATCGTATGACTATAACCATACAATAACAAAAACAACATTATTAACTACTACACTAACAACAACACTCATACAAATTTGTTTGTTTTTTAACTTATTGTTCATTTTGGATTTTCAATTGTTTTTGTTAGATTTTTTTTTTTTTTAATTTTAATATTTATTTTTTAATCAATTTGCCATTGTATGAGTTTGTAAGTGAGATTTGTCACTCATACATTTAAGACTTTATTTTATTTTTTTTTTTTCGTTGTAGACTTTCCAAATATTAAATTTGAGATTTTATATCAATGAGAGTAAATTTTTAAAGCAATCCATTGTTATTGGTTGTCAATTGATCATAACTGAACAAACATATTTAAATTTGACGAAGATAAATATTTTTAGTTTTACTATAAAAAAATAATAAAATAGTAAAATTAAAAATATTATAGTAAATTATTGCATTTAAAACTAAATATTTTAAAAGAAAGCTATATTTTTTACAACTACACCTAAGATTTCAATATCCCAGTCGAAAAAGATGGTCTAAAAAGACATTCTAAAATGCTTTATTTTGGATCCACAAGGCATGTCACTCGCATTCCAACATTATTTCTTTTTTACACGGCGCGCCGTTTCAATGGAGGTAAGGCCTTCCTTTCTTCCTACCAAAAAGAAGCGAGAAGGCAAGGACTCTTAAATAAATATGCTCTCTTATGGGCAATGTTATTACAAAAAAGTCTTAAATAGAATTAAAAAAAAGACATGCAAGCTACATGCAAACAAGAATTAGTACCAGTTTTTTTTTTTAAGAAATTCGAGGCATTCTTTGAGGAATTTTTATAAAAGGCAAATTAAAATGTGTTTAAAATTTGTTCGAAGGGGAGTGGAGGCGTTCACAAAGGTCTACAGAGAGGAAGCACTAACATATTTTCCTGCTGGGTTTGTACATTACTACACGCAAAGAAAAAATATGGTTCCAGTGACCATAAACTAAGAGCAACATACTATGATTGTAATATATGATTCCAGGTTACAATAAGTATATTTGTACGTAATCATTACTATGATTCCAATTTATAATTTATTAGTAAGGGGCATAACTTTATTAATAATTTTAGTAAGTTTTATAACCTTTTCTTAAATATTGCTTTCAATTTCATTACGTTTTTATCATTTAATAATCCCATGTTATCATATATATAAACTAATTCCATCATATATATAATTACATTTTATCAAATATATAATTCCATTCTATCATATATATGAACTAATTCCATCATAGGTATAATTCCATTTTATCATATATATAATCTCATGTTTTTATATTTATATTCATTTGTACCACGATATGTGGTACATTCATCATACTGAATAAAAACAAACATTGTCAATTTATATTTGTTCATATATAAACTAAGTGAAAATTAATATACTAACAAACTACTGGACTGATACACAAAAATGTGTATTCAAAAGGCATTAAAAGTTAATGGCTTAATGGTTGTAGAATTAACCAAATTTGTAAAATGAACTTGTTGTATAATTAACTAAATAGTTGTAGAATTGACTAAATGATTGGATTTATCATAAATATGATTTCATATAAACATATTTAAATACATATTATAATTCAGTGAACCATATTAAAATTTTGATTGTGGGTAATCATTAAATGAATAAACAGAATCATAAACGTTGCTATCATGAACAAGGTATTATTTAAATCAATGAAAAACGGCTATATCAACATTGAATAGTTGTGGTGATCATGCTGTAACCATGTTTTTTCTCTGCGTGTAGTAAATTGATAAATGTATCTATAAGTTTAAAATTAAAAAAAAAATGTATTTATAGTCATTACATCGTTTTGCTGATAAAATGTTTAAGTATATATTTAAATATAGAATATTTCATGAGAGTAATTTTGTATTTAATTGATGCTTTTTTTGAAATATATTACTTCGTTTTTAAAAATTGCTACTTTTTATACCCACCATCAAAAAGATGAGAAGTGTTTATTATTCCGTGTGTAACATGTCGAAAAAATCATTGAAAGCCCCATAGAGTATATATTTTCTGGATAAGATTCTGAGTCGATTCAACTATGTCGTCCGTCTGTTGAAAGCAGAATAGGACTCGCAAAGGGACGACATTTGGCTCAAATACTTATCTTATATAAAGTTTGTTTGGCATTAAAAATGGACAAAATTGGTTGATAAACAAATTTACGGGCCAAATACTAGAAAAACAGGGTGTCCGTTGTTACTTCAATAAATACATTTCTGAAAACATCGCTTAAACGAAAGCATATATGACAACGAAATTTTGTGCAGATAATTCGTGGATCGTTATAAACTCGCAAACCAAAAAAGGGGGCGTGATCCGCCCACTTCCCTTATGAAGTGAAACATCAACGAAATTTTGTACAAATAGTTCAAGAATCAATATAATCTCGAAAACAAAAAAAACCGCCCACCTCCCATATAAGGTAAACTGTTGAAAAGTTGATGGTGGATTTATAGATTCGGCAAAGCTGAATACAACATTCTCACCGGTTTAAATTTGTACTTTGTTTAAATTTATTAATATTTGGATTTTTTTAATTGGGAACAATCTAGGGACATTTTCTGTCAGATCTCTGAAACAAATACCATTCCAATTTAAATAGGTCAATGCTGGACTTGGGGTGCAACGCGCCATCGAATAAATATTTATTTTCAAAACATACAAAAGTAATCCATATCTAACAAACAAAGACACACATACTCATTGTTCTAATACATTAACTATCCAATATAAAATTAGCATTTGTAAACTATTTAAATATAAAGTAAAATACAAAATTTGTTCATCACATTTTTAAAATTTTCGCTGTTTAACTTCAGCATTTACAAATATTTTTCGCCTCATAACAGCACAATAATTTACTATAATTTGCAGTTTATTTTACAAAAATTTCTCTACAAAATTGTTAATTGGATCATGGGGTTGGTCTTTCACTGATACACTTTTAAAAAATTTCACTATTTATAAAAAATAATATATTTCTATAGAAATATTTAGGCATTAAATAAATTTTTCGTTTCGTTCAGCTAGAACATTTTTGTATGTCAAGATCTGGTTTGTCTACAAAAAAAAAAAAATAAACATAAATTTGTTTTATTTAAATTGTTTATAAAAAAAATTTTCGTTGAACAATTTTCTAAAATATGCACATGCAAATGATAGTGTGGCATGCGGAACAGATTTTGATATCGAAAACTAAAATAAACAAAATTTTTTAAATGTTGCTAAAGTATAAAATAAATAAATTGTAAATGCATAGGTATGCATTCAAATTTAATTTTTTTTTTTATAAAATAAAACAAAAAACTATTATAAATATATTTTTGTAAATTGTTAATTTAATAGGTACTAATTTTATTATAATTTGATTTTTGATTAATCATAATTATTTTTTAAACCTTTTAAAATTTTTAATTTACTGTAAAAATAACTATGTATTTTGCGAAAAAATTACAAAATACCAAACAATAAAAATTTCTTAAACAATTCGCAAAATTTTGTAAATATAAAATAAAATTATGTTTGAACAAAAATAATATATTTGAAAGAGTATTATTTCCACATCTTAAACTTTATGGAATATAATTTACATCTTTTAAATGAAGAAATTTGAGCTGTCATAAATTTCGAAAACAATAGAACTGTGGTTAAAATTGTTTTACATTTGGTTGAAAATAGTTTTAAATATAATATGTATTTTTGACTCCCTTTACTTAAATCAATATATAGTAAATGAATGATTGATGTTGGACTTTATCTATTGAATTTTGAACATTTTATTTGCGAATATATGAGGATATAGCCATAGGACACCTATACATTTTCTCTGCTCCGGAAGTTTGGGCGGATATAGTTATACCAATAAAATAGCTTAAGATAGCATGGGAAACATATGTATATGGGCAATTCTCTTTTTACGTTTGCCTTTATGAAACCGACCTTCAACCTCAAATATTTTTTTAAATTCCGACTGTTTTAAACAACTTTTGATGCAATTATGTTAACAACACTTTTTGCTGTAATAGAAAAAAAAAAATTCAAGACCTCAAATGGTTTCATGTAGTGCTGGCAAGCACCCAAAGTCAAAAATTCCAAAAAAAGTGTTTGAAACTAACGAGTTTCTTTTATTTCTTTTTATTGCTGTAAAAAAATTTTAAAAAATTTAAAAATTTTTCAGTTTTTTCACTGGGGATTTTACGCCGTTTCGGATATTTCAAAGTTCAAAACAGACCGCAATAGCTCTTGAGATTATGCATCATTTGACATATATCTCGTTAATATGCCCTCAACAGAAATGCTGTAGAAGGTACCCAAACTTGGAGAGAAAAAATGTGAATGGCTCCAAGAGGTGCCTTTTTCGCGAGGCACACTCGCATCATTATTTCAATGAAGCTATAGTATCGCGATATCAAAGAAGGTTTCCAAATGACATTTAAAAATCATTGTGGTGTTTTAAAATATTAATTTGCTAAACGTGTATAGCTATTTTAAAGAATTCAGCAATTTTGCATATTATGTTATAGCGGATGTTGGCGTTATAAATCAATTTTAAACTGAAATAAGTTCCTGTGTAAAGTTTTACTTACGCAGAAAATATAATTTCACTAAAAATATTCATCAACGATTTTCATTGGCTAAGAACGCGATGTTTTTAGTTTAACATTAATCGTCGAGGCACACCTAAGGCGCTAATCAAAATTGGCGATGATATATGTCAATATGTGGCTTATTTAATACCCTATATCAAAATCAATATGGCGTTCGAAAAAAAGTACGATTTTACATTAAATGCAACTTTAGAGATTCGAGTAAGTGCAATTAAAAAATGCATATAAACGACATTGTCTTATGACTTATTTAAAAAAATTATAAATTTTGCAATAAATGGATGAATATGAACAACATTACATCACTAAAACCTGAATTTTGCAAATTTTATAAGAAGGTTTAGTAATTATTTAATCGCTAATATATCCACACATACTTAACTTATCGCGATATTTTTAATTTGTGTTTTAGATACAGCATTGTAGAGTACATAAATGCAATAATTTTTGATTTAGGACTATAAATAGAATTTTGGCATTTAAAAAAAAAAAAAAATTATCTTAAACCTCCATAACATAAAAATCATTCACGCGAACAGATCTGTGTTCCACTAGAGCCAAAGAATATTGGTACTAAATATCGTTGATGTGCCATTTAAAAATTTTCGAAATTTTTTTTGACATCAAAAGTAAACGAGTTTGAAGAATTTCCCATATGTGATTCACTATTATATAAATTTTCATTATGATTAATCAATTGATTTCTAAGTTATTAATAAAAATGACCTGGTATTTATTCATTTGTTGTTCCAAATTATTAATTTAGAACGGAATTACCCAGCAAAAACTTTGGTTGCCATGTAATGAGTTAAGAAGCTAATATAATGGCTCTCCACTACTTACACATTAGCTGAATAACTGATTATTTTAACACGGTGATGACATTAGAGGCAACCAGTTACTTAGATGTCATTACAATAGCTAATTACTTCCAAGCTGTTAAACAGTTCATTGATTTTAAAGCATTACTGAAGTCATGATTAGTAATAAGAATAGGAACTAGCTACATTTTTGGTAATAAATAAGTAATGAAATGTCAGGATATAAAATATTTTATTTGTTGTTTTAAAAGATTTTTTAAATTTTAATTTAAAAAACTTAACAACAACCAAAAATGTACGATAATTAAAATAAATGTAATAAAAATAAACTATAATTCATACGCAAATGTTGCCTTTCATTTATGTATTCATTCTTCAAATATATGAATTGGTAACTGCATTATAAAAATCAATAAAAATTAATATTTTCGAAAATCTGATCATAAATAATTACTTACATACGGGTTATAAATAATTAGTTACGAAACAACCTCTATGTAATGCAGACAATATGTTGTTGTCATTACAAAGTAACTACATCCGTAACTACATGTCATTATCAAGTTTTTGCTGGGTAATACTTCAAAAATAAAACTTACTTATTGGGTGTAAATGGCAATATTAATGCTTTATATAAAAAAGCTTCCTGATTCCTCCAAATAAAAAGAATAACCTTGGTGAGAAAGATATTTGGCTATGGTGACGATTTTCCTAGTTATCCAGGCTTCACCTAAGATTTTTTGCAATTTGTATTACTGTAAAAAATCCACTTTTCTTTACCTGACCAATACGTTGCAGAAGTAATATCTTTTTGTAGCAGGTTTTCTGATATGCAAACTCGTTACTCGACAACTCTTGACATCAGTTCGTGTGGCACTTAATTTGCATGATTTTGGATAAATCAAAGTTCTTTTAAATTTCTGTGGATCGGTGCTTGATCTACTCCCAATGATTTTGAAAGTATTTCTCACGTTTGGCACAAGTCTTGATCGAGTAAAACCACCAGTTTTTCCACTTTAAGCTTTCTTCGGCTGGCCAGGACGCTTGTTAAAAAACAGAAGTTTTAAATCGTTAAAACAACTTACAACAAGTCGCGTCAGATAAATCATAAACTTTCACTAAAATATGATAACTTTCCGCTAACGTTTGATTAAAACAATAAAAACGAAGTAAAACTTACCGCAAATACTATGTTTTTGGTATAAAACTCTCCATATTCAAAGCATAAGAAAGCTATATCGTTTCGTTTCAAGAGAATAAAGTACACTGATTAAGAAAATTTATAACAGTACTTTCACGTGGCATAGTTGTCAAAATGGATCGCATGGAAAAAAATATTATTGCCAAAACGATGGGAATTAATACATTACTTATCATAAGGTTTTTGTTAACCCAAATTCACCGGGAATGTTTTTTGTTTCAGATAATGATGACATTTCCAAATGTAGGTCTATGGGACCTAAATAAATTTACCTATTATATACAATTTTGTTTCAGTCCCTAGGTCGAGCAGAACGGGCCGTTACCATATGGTCACGCCAGGCACTACATAGATATATATACACTATCGGACAAAATAAAGTGCGGTTTTTTACTCTTGCTATTTAGTTCATAATTATTGTCTTCTAGGTTCATAATGGTCTACATTTTTGGGGTCTAGGTATTTGTTGTATTATATTCTTTAAATTAATATGCAAAAGAAGTTTTTGAAATATGTGTATTTGAAATATGTGGCAAAAGTGTTGTGTTGGTCATGCATTTTGTGCGACATAATAGAGTGACACTTTACATTATTTCCTTAAATTTTTAAAATGTTTTGATTCAAAATGGAAGGCATACTCTTAAGAAGTGCTAAATTTTATTATTATATTCATAAATTCTATTAAAATTATTATTGCTTTTTAAAAATAAGGATAAATTCGACAATATTATCAGTAAGTCTCCGACCACAATCCAGTAAGATTTCTTGATTCCAGATAGAGAAAACTAATTAACATTCATGTAATTGTCTTTAAAGTGCAACATTTTATAATCTGACGCCAAAAAAAACCATTTCATTATACAAAATTACAATTTATAATCAAAATAATATGAAACCCTAAGACTACGAAGTAAAATCGTAACGATATCAATATCAGTAAAAAAAAAAAAAATATATATATATATATATATATATATATATATATATATATATATATATATATATATATATATATATATATATATATATATATATATATATATATATATATATATATATATATATATATATTTTTTTTTTTTGTAAGAAAAAATCAGTAAAAAAAATGTTTTTTATTGGAAAATTTCTTAGGGAGATGCCATTTAATATTAGTTCTAGTATGGTATTGAGACAAATTATTTATATATCAAACATTCAGCATTAAGTCCAACCTTTAGTTGGAGCATTCACCGATATAATGCCTTATTGTAAGTGTTGGTACTAAAAAATGACTTGCATCACGTTCATCAAAACTAATTGTGTTAGGAATCTATCTTTGAATATTGGAGGAAATCCACTAAATATAATTTACAGAGTACCAAATGATTTTGGAGTTCTAAACTATAATTATTTAAGACTTCCTTTCTATTTTCCATGATGCTGACCAAAAGTTTCAACACAAGTGCCATTATCCTATTTTATAGTCATTTTGATAAACAATCACAATTTTGTTTATATAATTTAAAATTATATAATCAAATAACAATAAATTTTGAAATCTCAGAGAGTTTGCAAAATAATTTGCAAATGGATTTAGCTCATAATTACTAATTTAGCTAATTTTCTAGATTATCGGAATGTTGTTCATTTATTATTAAAGATTAAAAAGTTTTAAAGTTATGAACAAAATAACAAACCTTTCCCACTGTGCAATCATAGAACTTGCTATGATTTCTGAAAAAATAAAGAAAAAATTTAAATGAGGATTATTATTTTATGTTTAAGTCGATTTTTATTATAAAGGGACTAAGGCCATATCCTAAATAAATGGCTCGTATATTAATCACATGCATTTTTTATTTAATCAGCTCTTTTTCATTGATTATTAAATTTTCGAAATATTAGTTATAGCCTATTGAATTTAAAGTAACGCTGATATGGAGTTTTAAGTCGAGGAGTGCTACAGTGTGTCAAAATTTACTACTATGGGCCTTGAAATTGACCCTTGAAATTAAAAAAAGTTTGCTTCTGATTTTAATATTTTTTTTTTTTTATATAGGTGATGGATGTGCGCATAGATTTTTTGGTTTAATATTTATTACAATTATACATTTATGGTATTTAACATTTCCGGCAACGTTTTCGTGAGAGATTTTTTTTACGATGTTTGGTAGTAATAGTTTCTAAAAAAATTACATGCTGAAGTTTTAACAGCACCTTATATACATAGAAGAACTTCTTGACAGAAACTCAACTTTTTTCTATATTATTTTCTATTTTTTTTTTTTTTTTTTTTTGTTAATTGACAGCGTTAAAAGAGTCTCAAGTGTAATTTTGCTTTAAAGACAATAAATAAATATGATGCTATCACTACGATACTTTTAATTACAAATACATTTAAAAAGACTCACATAAATGAATGAAACTATCTTGACTTTTTATTACAACCTACTCACAATAATATTGGTAGTTGCATACGTATGTAGTAGTTGTAATGTTGTTATTGTTAGTTTTGTAGCACTGATAGAGGAAAATAACACAAACTACCTTTGTAATGTGTGTTTCACCATTTAAGGTAAGTAGATATTACCTTAAATAAAAACTACACTTTTTTATAAATTCATTCATCTACAACAACTGATTGTCAGTTATAAGAGTGTGAGTAAGTCATAAATATTATTACATGATCACTCTGTAAAGATATAATTTTCAATGTATTGATTTTGTAATAATATTAGTGTAACAAACCAAAAGTAACCAAAACTTCCAAAAGTATCTATCAGATTGATAATATATATGTATGTATATAATGAAAATGAAGATGACGACAACATCGACTTCAATATTAAAGATCATGATGATACTGGAGGTTGTTTTGTTAAAGGTACTGCTGACGATGATCATCATCTTTCATCATTTTTGTTTCATGGCTGTTTATTTGCTACAAAACCTGAAAGACGCGTGCCATCTGTCAATATTTCTTTTTTGATGTCAATTTCATCTATTTTTTTCTCATTTTCAGTACAATGTTTTCACCCTACGCTTAAAATTTTATTTCATTTTTTTTTTTTGTTTTTAATAATATTTTTTTATAATAGTTTATTTTTTATTTTTATAAAAATTTCCTAGCCACACGTTGGTTGTTGTAGCTTTTTGTTTTGTATTAAATAAAAGTGTGCCTTGAATGCCCACTCACTTGAACAGACAAAATTAAAAAAAATATATATATAAAGAAATACATTTAATACATTTTTGAAATTTATTTAAATATTTAACAAAAACAACAAACAAAAATCGTCATCAGCAACTAAAAATTTAAACAAAACAAAAAATCCACTAATAGCTTTTCTTCTCTTTTCATAAACGCATAATTAAAAACTCATGTAAAGTTATTAATAATAATTTAATAAATTAAAAATATAAATATTTTTTTAATTACTATAAATTTATCAAACATTTATTAAAATTTGTTTTGCTCTATTAGTCAAGATTTTATTTATTTTTTATTAAGAAAAGAAAGAAAAATTTATTTAATTAAGAAACGCTGTTTGAAATGTCTAAATACAAGTTTATGATTTTTCTTAAAATGATTACGAGTGAGGAACGAATTTTAATTTTATTCAACATAATTTAAAACACAAAAGAAATATTTTTTTGAAGAAAAATCTTAAAAATTTTTAACACTTTCTAAGTGACAAATATTTACAAATTACTCTTAAATTTATAATGCCCGTTTAAACAAAAATTTCATACACATTTTCAGTCGTATGCAAAAAGAGTTATTAATTTTGCTAAGTACACACTATTTAATCAACTTTTAATGTAATTATGTTAATAGCATTTTTTGCTGTAACAGAAAAAAATTCAAGACCTGAAACGATTCCATGTCGTGCCGACAAGCACCCAAAGTTAAAAATTCCAAAAAAAGTTTTTGAAACTGATAAGTTTTTTTCTTTCTTTTGATTGCTGTGATCGCGGATTTTAGCATAAGTGTTCAATTCTTCTAATTTAGGCTATAAAAACTTGCAAAAAAAGACCAGCATGGATTTAATTAGCGTGCCATTAACTAGTGCCAAATTGTGTTGTGCAAAAGTCTTGAAAACAAATTTTAAAAAGTTTTAAGTCAAATAGCTCCTAAGATTATGCATCATTTGACATATATCTCGTTAATGTGCCCTCAACAGAAATGCTGTAGAAGGTACCCAAACTTGGAGAGAAAAAATGTGAATGGCTCCAAGAGGTGCCTTTTTCGCGAGGCACACTCACAACATTATTTCAATGAAGCTATAGTATCGCGATATCAAAGAAGGTTTCCAAATTACATTTTAAAACCATTGTGGCATTTTAAAATACTAATTTGCTAAAAGTATATAGTTATTTTAAAAAAATCAGAAATTTTGCATATTTTGTTGTAG
The DNA here is from genome assembly GCA_951394005.1 of Protophormia terraenovae. Taxonomy (NCBI): domain Eukaryota; kingdom Metazoa; phylum Arthropoda; class Insecta; order Diptera; family Calliphoridae; genus Protophormia; species Protophormia terraenovae. The sequence goes on from OX596073.1 coordinate 61,795,532, forward strand.
CGGATTTTGGCGTTATAAGTCAATTTAATTTGAAATAAGTTCTTGTATTAAGTTTTACTTACGCAGAAAATATAATTTCACTCAGCAACGGTTTTCATTGGCTAAGAACGCGATGTTTTTAGTTTAACATTAATCGTCGAGGCACACCCAAGGCACTAATTAAAATTTGCTATTATATATGTCAATCTGTGGCTTATTTAATACCCTATATCAAAATCAATTTGGCGTTCGAAAAAAATACGATTTTACATTTAATACAACTTTAGAGATTTGAGTAAGTGCAATTAAAAAATGCATATAAACGACATTGTCTTATGACTTATTTAAAAAAATTATAAATTTTGCAACAAGTGGATGAATATGAACAACACTAATCACTAAAAACTGAATTTTGCTAATATATCCACGCATACTTAACTTATCGCGATATTTTTAATTTGTTTTTTAGATACAGTATTGTAGAGTACATAAATGAAATAATTTTTAATTTAGGAATATAAATAGAATTTTGGCTATTTTTTATAAATTTTTATCTTAAACCGCCATAACATTGATGTCGTTCGGTAAAAGTCATTCACGCGAACAGATCTGTGTTCCACTAGAGCCAAAGAATATTAGTACTAAATATCGTTGATGTGCCATTAAAAATTTTTCAACATTTTTTTGAACACTAAAAGTAAACGAGTTTGAAGAATTTCCCATATAAGTTCCGAGGTATTTGAGAGAACAATTTTCTTAAAAATATTTTGTATTTTCTAATACATTTCAAAATAATATGCTGAAAAAAATTAGTTGATTATCTCAATTCGTCTAGAAGAGAAAAATATTCAAAATCAGCTCTCTAAAGTTACTATAATTTATTTATTTAATTTTTTTTTTTTTTTCAAAGATTTTCAATAAAAAAATATATCGTCCCCGCGCTGACTAAATTACCTATGTAATTTTTAACAACTTTTCAGGAAAGCTGAAAAACTGTTTAGTTTTGCAGTTTCTTCGTTACTTCACTAAATTTTTTCAAATTTTCTTCGTTTATGAATAAGCTTAGTAACACAAATTATATGTTTTATGAAAAAGAATGAAATTTTTGGCGCGTTTTGGGAAAAATCAACGAAAACTTTACATAAGTAATTTTGTGGAGCAATTTTTTGTTAAGATATGATTGTGCTTTTCTTTTTGCAGGTTCTTAAGTTCATTTAAATATAAGTTTGAACTATGAAAGGCGGTATTATTAGTAATATCTTGGTCAAATTTCAACTTGCTAAGATAATTGGAACATGCTATTAAACGGTAATTTGTTGATGATCCCGTATTTCTTAATTTTCAGAAAAAAGATTTTAAATAAGATAAAATTAACGATTTACTAAAAATTCCTGAACTCAATAAAGTGCCTCGATTTGTGCGATGACAAAAAATGTTGCAAGTGTACCCCCCTAAAATTAAAGATTTATGTCTCTTAAACTAATTCCCAAAATATTAGGAATCAATTACTTCACTTTCATGAGCTGGACCAATTTTAAAGTACCTCCAAAAATATTATTTTCGATCAACACTATACACAACTTTTAATTTTTGATTAAAAGAAATCTAACATATAATAGGTATCGCTCAGATGACATTGACAGTATGGTCTCCCGAGCTTTTTCCTATTCTGATTATTAAAAAAAAATAATAAACTTTATAATAATCTGAAACTGAAAGACAGACGGACAGACATCATCAAAGCTTTAGTTAACGAAGGTCTGTTTCAGTTAATTTTGGTGTAACTAGTCTTGGGATGTACACTTTTAGGCGGCATATCACAAGTATACAATATTAAATATTTTATGTTTAAATTTTAATATTACCATTTTATCTAAGAATATTAATATTAACTTGTATGAAAAATTATGTACATAGGTAATTTTGTTGGAGCATTTTATATATGGTTTTACATAGGTAATTTGGAAATCCTAAACTAGTCGAGATATGGACAAATGCTTTGGTGGTCATATGTATAATTAGTAGGGGATCTAAATGCATCAATAAAAAAAATTTTCAAAATTTTTACATAGGTAATTCAGTCAGCGCAGGGACGATATATATTTACATATTTCCAAAGACAAGGCTTTACAAATGGTTAATAAAGAAATTAACCATTTGTACATCCAGCATTGATCGAAAATTGTGAAGCTTAAAAAAATTCATGTTTTTAAAAAACGACACGAGTTATCACTAAGTCCTCCTTTACAACTTTCCCATACATTTAAATCTTACCGGTAGCTTAGTAGATATAGATTTAGATATAGATTAGATATTAGATATAGATTTATTACCAATGATTGGCCCCACTGTGCAACAGTATGAAATTGTTCTTGGTTTTATTCACGATTGCATTGTATAGTGCACTGGGACCCTAAGAACTATGAGCGAATACCAATGCTGCACTTCTTCAAAATTATTCCTGTATATAATAGGGAGAGCATGGCAAGTTTACAAGAACAAACCGAAAATTAAAATTTGTTATTTGATTGACATTAGCAAGCTTTTATTTATTTTTTGTTCTAGGATTAACTGTAAATAAATTAAAGCAAAAGCTAAAATGATTCATTTCTAGGAGAAGTTATAGCGTATTTCGATTCGAAAGAAACGATTTTCGAATTTCCATGCATTAATAATACATATTTTAATGATTTCCCTTTCGCGATTAGTTATATAATTACCCCCCCAGAATAATTGAATATTTTATGGAATTATATACAATTTCTTTGAATTTCTGTACCCAGAGCTGAAATTCTGATTTTTTTAGTATTTTATTACTTTTTATTTTAACCTTTAAAATTGAAAACAAATATTAACCTTGATCAAAAATTTTTTCCTCTCCCTAAATCCGCGTCTATATGTCTGTCAGTTTTTTATTTTTCTCATATTTTAAATTTTTACATATGTATGTTTTCAGCGACTTTTTATTCGATATGTAAACGGCAAATTTCCAGAAAAGTATTCAGCTAAAATTAAAACAAAATATACTATAATAAATACCAAAAAAGTTAGTACATGTATTAAATTTATAAATATTCATTATCTACAGCTAATTAAATGTTGACGTCAAATTCAGATTGAAATTCCAATTGTAAAATATGTACACATTCAGATAAATTAAAATACATACATTCATACACCAGATACTAACTAATAAATCTAAAGAAATTTTATGAAAATAAACAAAAAAAGATTTTGGGAAAGAAATACATGAAGAAACATCTCTATTTTAAAAATCGGACATAAATTTTTAAACACATGTTACGCATACAAATCCGTACGTTAAACAACACATACTTACTACACACACATTCAAAAGATTTCAATACTTATAAACTCAAAATTGCAAAAACAAGGTGAAGGTGAGTAATTTTGAAAATCGAATGAAAAAAATGTTAAACAAAATAATTAAAAATTCACACGTATGTATGTGCTTTTAGTAGTCACTTTTAAGTGTATATGTTCAATATTTTATTTATTTATTTTCTTTTTATTATTTCACCTGATCATTAAAAATGTTTTAAAAATAAAAATGAAAAAAGAGGGGCAAATACTCATCATACCAGCAGCTCATTAAAATTAATAAAAAAAAAAATAAAAAAACTTGAAAAACTGATTCATCTCTTTAATATTAGAAAATCCTAAATAATTCGTATTTTCTGCACAATTAGAAAACATTAGTGGACACCTGTGGCTGTATGTATGAGTATTCAAAAATAATTATAATTTTCGATTTATTTTCAATTTTATTATTATACACTCATTACACGTTCCTAGAGCAGGCAAAAATCTCAATTACATTAAAGATTTAAAAATAATTTTATTGTTGTGTTTTCTTTCTTAAGAACAAAAAACGAAAAAAAAAAAAAAAAAAAAATATGCCTAAAAGGTTTCACTGTAAACAACAAAAGTTTTTGGCAATATTATTTATTTTTGCCAAACAACAATGACGTATATGGTGGTTGTTGTAAAAATATAGATTTACGTAAAAAAATTTCTTTTCCAAATTCTAAGGAAAATTAATGTTTTTAAAAATAAAAAAATAAAAAATTAAAAACAATGCCACGAATGTAAACAAATAAGCGAAAAAAAAAAATCAAAAAGAATTTTAATTTTCTACACAACATTAACACACTTAGACAAATTTCATACACAGAGGAAAAAGTAACTTTGTGATAATAAAAGTTAAATATTTTTGTATGGTACAACTTAATATCCTACTGTTTAAAAACATATTTATTATAATTAGATTTTTAAAAATAATTTCTGTTTAAAAAATAAAATTTACCCAACTAAACTTAACCTTTCGATAGGTGACAAATTCGAAATAATTTTCTCCGTGTATTTGTTGCGAATCAAGCTGCGACGTCAAACATTTAAGAGGAAATGACGTATTAATAAAAAAATATAAAACAATTCATATCGACTATAATATAGTTCTACTAACTACATATTTATTATCATATTTTTTAACGAAATTGCTTAAAAATACACCCAGAGGAAACTGATTTGTTTATAATTTAATTTAATATGGTAACGCCGTGCAACAATTGGGTTGATATTATTCTATTAAATATTTTATAATATTCGTAAACAATTGCTCATCGTTGGAAATTTTAAATTGCTTTGAGAGGGAATTTTACATTCTGCAGAAAAACTGGGTACGCAGTTTACCCATACACCCAGAGAAATATCAATCACATACGTGTTGAAAACGATACCATTCTGTGTTAATAGTGAATCTACACTGTATATGTTTAAATTAAACACTGCGTGTTCAATTCTTATTGAAAATCGATACCTAATTGGCACCAAGTTGAAACCATTTCGGTAACAAATTGTTAAATTACATATGTTTTCTATTAAATTTGTTAACGAAAGGTATTAAAAAGCTGTTACCGTAAATTACCAATGTGACCACAATCGTTGTTGATAAACTAGTAAACTAGTTTTATGTAACGAATTTTTCACATGTGAGAATGATTATAGCAGCTCATATACATATGTACATTAGAGTGTCCCGAGAATAGCGTTTTTCGAGATTTCGATATAGGAACACCCCTCAAACGATGCGTAAAAATTAGCTGAATATGGGAAAAATATTAAAAAAATTTTTAAAATTGGTCTTCAGTTCCCTACCAGCGGTTTTAAAATCATGGATCCCATACATTTTGGTAAAAAAAAAGTTTCGATTTTTTAATGAAAATGGATATCAAAAAATTCTTAAAATTATGCTGGTTATGGAAAAAATTATGTACTAAATTGACGGTTTATGGACCAAAATTTTTGCGAACATTTTTTAAAATATTTTTTCTATAATTGGCTTAAAATTACGAATTTTTTGATACCCATTTCAAGACTAAACTCAATACAATTTTTTGGACGAAATGTTCTAGACCCGTGACATTCAATCGCTGGTAAGGAACTGAAGATCAATTTAAAAAAAATTTTTAATGTTTTTCCCATATTCAGCTAATTTTTACGCATCGTTTGAGGGGTGTTCCTACAAAATTTTTGTCTACGGGACTATCTAATGTACATTAATGAGCCTCACTAAAAAAAGTTTCAAATGTACCCTTCTAGAAATGAAAATTGATCTGTTCTTATATGATTCCCAAAACATTACATCTGAATGTTTAAATTTCAAAATTTCAAACTCTTTTTAATGGCACGTCAAAGCTATTTAGTACCAATATTCCTTGGCTCTAGTAAAACACAGAATGACTTGGCGTCAATGTTGTGGAGGTTTAGGACAAAAATGTATAGACAAATTTCCAAAAATTCTATTTATAGTCCTAAATAAAAAATTATTGCATTTATGTACTCTACAACGGTGCATATTAAATACAAATTAAAACGAGAGAAAAAGATATAGTCGGTCAAGCCCGACCATATGATACCCTACACCATTGTGTACTTTATAACCTGCGGAGGGGTCTTTTATTAGACTTGGAGTCAAATGTGGACCGATACTCATATTAAGTGTAAAATAAAACATACGAATGCAGAATATTACCTCGATGTTACCATTTATATGAATTTATTCACTTTTGGGTGATTCCCGAAAGATAACCTTATATGGGAGCTATGGTAAATTATGAACCGATCTTTGTAAAATTTGTAACTATCATTTATATTTATATAAAACATATTTTTGTCAAATATTAACTTGATACTAACATTTTAAATGGATTTATGCCCGTTAAAGTGATTTTCTGAAAAGGGGTTTATATGGGAGCTGTGGTTAATTATGGACCGATCTTTAACAGTTTATGATCGTTAAACCCTTTTCCGGGAGGACATTTGTATGGGGGCTAGGTGAAATAATGGACCGATCATAACCAATTTCAATAGGCTTCGTCCCTGGACTGTAAGAAATCTGTGTGCCAAATTTCATTACTTTCTGTCCAAAATTGCGGACGGACATCGTTAAATCGACTCAGAAAGTGATTCTAAGCCGATTGGTATAAATTAAGATGGGTCTTAGACCAATATTTTTTGTTGTTACAAACATCAGCACAAACACATAATACCCTCCCTACCTATGGTGGTGAAGGGTGTAAATATCGCGATATGTTAAGTATGCGTAGATATATTAGCGAATTAATAAATATGAAACCTTCTTTGCAAAGTCCAGTTTTTAGTGATGTAGTCTTGTGCATATTCATCCATTTATTGCAAAGTTAGGAAGCCAGACATAGGATAGCATCATCACAAATTTTCATATAATTAGCGTATATATTGGTAAAAGAATGTTTTTCGCTATTGACAAATTCCGATTTTATAGAAATTGTCCAAAAATATCGCGTAAACGGGATTTATTAATAAATAACACGTCTGAGTCAAAATGGAGTTAAAAATGTTTTGAAATGCAAGAATTTTACCCTATTTCGAAAATTTGCACCAAGTTTCAAAATTTTGTTTCGAATTTCTTCAATATAAGATATGATTTTATATAATCGAAACATAACTTTAATGAACCATCTTAATGATTTAAATTGATATTATGAAACGAGATGAAAATATATTGTCGGTCAAGCCCGACCATATGATACCATATACCATCACGTATATGCATCAAAATTCGCGATGAGGTTATATATTAGACCTGTGGCCAATTGCGAATCGAATTAGCTAAGCTAATTGATTGAGATCAGTGAATAATTCTATAATTGAAATAGAAATAAACTTTCATTGCTCCTCACTCAGGTCAGATATCACATTTAATGTATTTTTCTGTGAAAAGTTCAAAATAAAACATTTATAGACTAAAAATAAACTTGATGGTTATTTTTAAACTAAAAACTCATATGGATAAAATAAATAAATATTTACATTCGACTAGAAGCAAAACAAAAACATGTCAAAATATATACTCGTATGTATGTATGCGGGTATGACTCGATTTACCGGCAAAAATATACAATTTATATTTATATACGAAATTTTCTTGTATCTTTTATTTACAAACATCACGCCCTCTAATGTGTCTATGTATGAGTATTTATAGTGAAATCAAACAAAAACATTAAAAAATTGTATTATTTGCAACAATTTTCACACGCTTTTTGCTACAACAAAACATTGATTATATCCATTCAATTTTGACTAGAGTACAAGTACTCTAGACCGGCACTCGTAGTACTCGTCATCATGCATCCATCATACTTATTTCGCTTGACTTGTATAGTTTTTGTTTTGTTTTTTGTTTGATCGGGTGGGTGGTTTTTTTATTTTCTGGTTAGTTAAGACATTTCGTAAATTTAGTTGTATATTTATATTAAAAAAAAAAAAAAATTTCTATTTCTTCGGTTTATTTTGGTTTTTTATATTTCAATAGAAAAGTTGCAAAAACAAAAAAATACGTAAACAAATTATTGTAGTAACCTAAAATGGTCATGGACATTGTTTTAGCGGTAAGTAAAGTAAAGAATCATTTAATACACTCAGAGAAAAATTTAATGAATCGTTTAATATTCTACATTTAAAAATAAAATCTCCTTAAGATAACTTAATATTTTTTATTAAATATAAATTTTTATTAGATATAAACTTATAATAATTTTTTTAATTTATAAAATCTAAATTTCCATACAAATTAGATAAATAAAACTTTTATAAATATAAAATAAAAAAAAAGGCATCAAAAGTTTATAGAATTTTTGGCAGGAGTTTTATCTAAGATATAAATTTAAGTATATACATATGTCTTTTCCTTGTATTTTCATGTACTTGACGGACACATAAATAAATAATTATTTCAAATATTTCAATTTACAGCTCGCGTGTTCAAAACTCATTACAATAAAAACCAAACGAAAAAAATCATCATAATAAACACTGTCATCATGATAATTTTTATAGAAATCTTTAAAACTAACAAACACACCCCCTTCTCTATCATTCCGACACTATCATAACTCCAACAAAATAGAAACATTAAAGATAATCATCTCGGTTAATATGTTTAGTACATGCCACATAGATACATATAAAAAAAAAAAAACTAAAATACATACAATATAGAGGTAGACACTCATAGGCATGAGTAAGTATTTGTTGTGTGGGTCAGTAGAATATTGTTTGGGAGTTTTGAAACAAATATTATGTTGAACGAATTTAGGACTAAAGAAAAAAAATGTAGCAACAAGTTGTATGTTTGGCACGTGCCTCTCACTAAAAGTACTTTAAAGTCACACAAATGTTATACCCACCACCAAAAACTAATTTTAACATTTTGCTGGTAAAACAATAATAATTCAGTTGAATATCTGATAAAAGTAAAATTCCAATAAATATTAAATTAAAAATTTAATTATGCTTAAATAAGAACATTATCTAATTTTATAAATCACTTCACTTCATTTCGAAAAAAGTCCTTAAAATTTTATTAAATTTTCAAAAATTTTTAGGATAAAAAATGTTTGGTGTGAGAAGTTGGTTATAGGTTTTAAAAAATAAGGCAATCGATTTTTGTTTAAAACTTTTATCAATTTAAAAAATTCTATTTAATAATCTTATAAAAATAAATTTTATTTTGATAAATTTACTTTTTATATTCTTCCTAATTTTGCAATTAATGTAATTTTTTTTTATTATAGTTTTAGATTTTTGCAAAAATTTTTGAAGTTAACAGACTGTAAGATTTTGTATAATATATTTACGTTCTAAGAAACATTACACAGTGGAATATTTCCAAGCTTTTCCAGGAAAATGATAAACTTATCAAGGTCTTTATTAGATCTTTAACCGACAAAATAAATACATTTTCTCAAGGTTAAAAATCAGTAAATTTACAAATTATTTCAGCCTTTAAGATTAAATTAAACAAAAAAATATATGAAGTGATGTGTAAATAATTTTCGCAGAATTATCCTATTAAATTTAATAAAGAAACTTTGCTCTTTGCTTTACTATTTACCAGGGAAAACACATATATATGTTAAGAATAAGTTAAAAACGAAAAATATTCTATAAAATTGCAAAAATATGCACTTTAAGAATATAAATGTGTAAAATTTTAAAACAAAATATATTTATTTTTATTAAAACAATATATCATTAATGCTCAGTCAAAAAGCTTTTTGTGTAATTCTCAAACATTCCCAGTAATGACATGTAGTTACGGATGTAATTACTTTGTAATGACAACAAAATACTGTCTGCATTACATTGAAGTTATTTAGTATCTAATTACTTATAAACCAAGTGTAAATAATCATTTATGATCAGATTTTTGAAAACATTAATTTTTGTTGATTTTTATAATACAGTTACCAATTTATATATTGAAAGAGGAGATACATAAATGAAAGGAAAAATTTTCGTATGAATTAATTTGTAATCTAAAATAGTTCATTTTTATTACATTTATTTTAATTACATACTTTGTTGTTGTTAAGTATTTTAAATTCAAATTTATAAAATTTCGTTACTTTCATTTCACTACATTTCATTACTTATTTATAACCTAAAATGTAACTAGTTTCTATTGTTATTTTTAATCATGACTTCAGTAATGCTTAAAAATCAATGAACTGTTTAAAAGCTTGGAAGTAATTAGTTATTGCAATGACATCTTAGTAATGTATAGGGTAAGTAGTTGCCTCTAATGTCATCACCGTGTTAAAATAATGAGTTATTCAGCTAATGTGTAAGTAGTGAAGAGCCATTATATTAGATTCTTAACTCATTACATGGCAACCAAAGTTTTTGCTGGGTTGTTTTTATTATATCACGTGAAAGCTTTATTGATTTGTTATGAAATATGTATGTCTTTCATGAGAATTTAGGACTAAAGAAAAATATATTGTTGTTACAATAAAATTTTTTAAAATTACTTTAATGATGATACTTCGAACTTAGCCGGTACCATCAAGATTCATTAAAAATTTAAAAATTAACCAAGAGGTATGAATAATTAAAAAAATATATTCAAATTTTCAAAAAATAATCTAAAAATTATAAAAAAATTTACATATGTATATCGTCCATTCCATGAAAGAACGCCCAAAAATATACCAAGTGTCCTCCGATTTTTATAAAATTTTATTCGTATAAGGTCTATGGGTGTCTATAAATATTCCCGTTATCAGATTCGCTAAATTCAGAAAATTCGCGTTTTTATTTCGCTTTTTCACTTTTGAAAAAATCTAAAAAATCTCAAAAGTATATAACTTTAAATACAAATATTTCTGGGAAGGCTTTGCAGAAATTTGTGATTTAAACGGCGTTTAAATTGTAATTATGTTAGCTTAAACATGAATATTTTATAAATAAAAAATATTTTTTAAAAATGCATTTTAATGCAATTGCATTTTTTTAAATGCATTTTACTTTAAATATGCTATTCAAATTTGTTAATTTTTTATAATAAATGAAAAGTTTGGAATCTTTACATTAAAATAAGAATCTCGAATTTTTGGGACGCATACATGTACTGTACATAATTTCCCCTTTTCTTCAACTAGTTTAAATATTTTCATATAAAAATTATATATTTCTGGTAATATGAGTATCTTTACGTATTTTGTTAAAAAAAAATTTATTGTGTTATTTTTAAAAAATCGTTAAAAATAGCAAAACTTTATTTATCAGACTAATTATTGACTTAAGTTATAATAAACAAAGCATTTTTAAATACACTTTTTAAAAATTAAAATTTAATAAATTCGCAACTAACAAAAATGCATCTAAAAACTGCATTTATATTTTTAAAGTATTATGGATCGATGACGTGGTTTTTGAAATGCTGACTAAATTACACAAAAAATATACAATGGTCCTTTAAATACTTTTTAAATTACAAAAATCCATCAATAACTTCAAGAGATATGAATATTTAAAATTACATACTTTTTATATTTTGTTAAATTATATATAAAAATATAAAAATTTTAAAGAAAATTTCAAAAACAAGAAAAAATTTTAATTTTATATGAAAAATTTGAAACATGTTTTTATAAAAATTGGATTATGCATATAAGATTTTCGCGTCCCAAAAATTTGACACTATTATTTTAATGTAAAGATTCCAAACTTTTCATTTATGTTAAAAAATTAACAAATTTTAATAGCATATTTAAAGAAAAATGCATTTGAAAAATGCAATTGCATTAAAATGCATTTTTAAAAAATCTTTTTTATTTTTCAAATGTTCGTCGTAAAGCCGCCATATGCGAAATTTTTAGGCCGTTTAAATCATTAAAATTCACAAAGTCTTTCAAGAGATATTGCTATTCAAAGTTATATACTTTTGAAATTTTTTGGGTTTTTGAGAAAATTAAAAAGCGAAATTAAATCGCGAGTTTTTGCAATTTCACAAAACTGAAAACTGAAATTGATAAATGGCTTAATGGAGTTTATGTGTACAAATTTTTATCGAAATTGAAAGCCATCAAGTAAAAAAATATACTTTTTCGGGCGTTCTTTCATGGAATGGTCGATATATATTTTGAAAAATATTATATAGGAAAATATGCCATAAATGTTGAAATAAGCAAAATGCATGTTTTTGAAAATCGATGCCAAAATATTTTAACGATGGATTGATTCAATTCACAGGAAAAACGAGAAAGAAAGATATAGTCGGTTAAGACCGACCATATGATACCCTACACCATTGTGTATGAGCATAAAGATTCGGGAAGGGGATCTGTGGCCAATTGAAGACCAACACTTCTACTAAATGTAAAATGAAATATAAAAATACAAAATTAAGTTTTGATACTAACATCTAGAAGTTTTTATGTACTATAAGGCAATTCCCGGAAGTGGGTTTATATGTGAACAATGGTAAATTATGGACCGATTCTCATAAAATTTGGCAATGTTGTTTCTAATTACATAAAACTTATTTGTGTCGAATATTAACTTAATACCGACATTCGTATGTGATTCATGCACGTTAAAGTGATTTTCGGAAGAGGGGTAGCTACGGTCAATTGTGGACCGATCTTCATAAACGTAACTTCTTGGCACCGAATTTTACTAAAATATTCTTATTTTAAAGGTATTTTTGTGTCTTGAAACTCTATTCCAGGGGGACATTTGTGTGAAGGCTAGGTGAAATAATGGAGCGATCACAACCAATTTCAATAGGCCTTGTATCTTAAAAATTCCACGTGCCAAATTTCATTGAATTATCTTCAAAATTGCTATCTGTATTTTGTACACAGCCAGCCAGCTATCCAGCCGGCCAGACAGACGGACATTGTTAGATCGATTTTAAAAGTGATTCTGAGTCGATTGGTATACTTTATTAGATAACTTATTCTATGCGTTACAAACATCAGCACAAACGCATAATAACCCAACAACCTATGGTGGTGTAGGGTTTAAAAATGCATAATTGTATATATGTGGTTTCCCTACTCATTACATTTTTCTATAGCAATAGTTTACAAATTCACTACATCTTTTGGACCTGAGCAGATGGCATTCGTTTCTAAAGATCTGGTATAGTGATAGTAATGTGCTCTCACAATGCCATGTCACTAAAAGGTTAATTTTAATCATATTTTAAAAATTGGATATTGTTCTAAATGTTACAGATATATAGCAAAAATATATTTTCTTTAATATTTACTGATGTTATATACGGGCAAACTGACATCAAATCCTCAGAGATGAGTACATAATTTCACTACATTGGTTTATAATTTTCATTAACTAAACTAAACATTTAGTAAAGTTTAGCGCATCGTGGTACAATGGTTTCAATAGCATGGCAAATGGTGCTTAATTCAGGAAATGATAAAAATTACTTTATAGATTCATTAGTATGGACACAAGAAAGTAAAAAAAGGAAATTTTGTAAAATTGTGATTTGTTTTTTGTTCTTTATCCATCGTCCGCATTAAAAAACGCATTTATTTTTTTTGTTCTTATCAGTTTTTGGTATTTCTTAAAGATATTTTAGAGAACTTATAAATATAACCTAAATAGTATCTATGGGTAATAAAGTTTGTTAAAAAATAATCATAATATTTTTGTGGAACGATGCGCCGCAGTCGAAAATTTTCGCTAAATATAAATAATTTCGATTTTTTCTGCGAATTAATATACAAAAATGCTTAAATATATGATTCTGTTAAAATAAATTTAGTAAGCTTTTAGCCTTTTTAAAGCTATGTTTAAAATCAAAAAAGGCTAGAAAATAAGCTAGAAGCTAAAACGAAAATTTTGAGGCTAAAAGCAAAATAAAAATGCTAGATTTAGCCTTAAAAAGGCGAAACTGGCAACACCGCTTACCATCCTTATAATACATACATGAATTAAAATTAAATTTGTATATATATAAAAAAAATTTTAAAATAGTGAACCATTTTGTCCCAGAACAATTTATATTGTAATTTTTAGCAAACATAATAATGTTTTTTATATCAGAAGAAGAAAAAAATTGAGAGGGTATAAATTTTTCAAAAATGCATATTAAAATTGCATTTGCATTATAAATGCATTTTTAAATGATAATATTATTTTTAAATTACTACATTTATAGTGGACATATTCTTCTTAAATATGCATTAAATCCGTTAACAACTTTTAGAGATATTGGTGTTTAAAGTTAGACACTTTTGAGATTTTTTTGACTTTTAGAAAAATCAAAATAGCGAATAAATTCGTGAATTTTTCAAAATTCAAAAAAATAAAAATAGAGGTATTTAAATTGCTCCATAGGATATGCGTATACCAAATATTATTAAAATCGTAATACATACAAAATATTTTTGGGCGTTCTTTCATGGAATGGACGATATATATATTTTTTTTTTAATCAAAATATGTACTCGTATTTATTAGAATAAACATAAATGATAAATTTTGAGCGATTTTTTCGTACATTTCCTGAATAAGATGTCTGAAACACATTAATGGTCGGGAGAATTTGTAATAACTCTAACTTTTTTTAGCCCATTTCTATTTTTTCTGTTTACTGATAGATAATTATGTGTTGATTACGATTTTGCTATAACAAAATTCAAAAATTAATATTTTTTTAAGAAACTGTGTAAAAGGCCATATCAGTGCATTTCGAAATTTCAATGCAAATCGAAACGATTTCATTGTAACCAATCACTGTTAGTTTGCAGAACATTTTTATAATACCCAACAAAAAAAAAAAAAATATTTTATTTTAGAGAATTGAAATCAAAATTTCATATTGCTTTGAAACAGCCTGTTAACAACGTTTTTGTTAAATTATTGTTTTTAGCTTTTTATTATTTTAAATATAAGCTAATATACATATCTAAATCCAATACCGCCCAATATAAAAGATATGGTCCATAAAATATGAAAAATACTCAAAATTTTGACCCTTAAACATACATACATGCATACCTACAGAGGGGTTTTTTGTTTTTGTTACTAACATCAACATAATACCCTCACCACCTATGGTGGTGTAGTGTTTAAAAAGACAAAAGTTAATTAAAAAAAATATATATATTTAGTTGAATTCTCATTTTATAAATTTATAAATATTTGCATTAGTTTTTCATAAACATTGTTTCAGCACTTTCATACATAATTAACGAAAACTAATAACAAAATTTCTTCTTTAAACAAAAACAAAACTAACAAAAATCTAATCAAATCGACTAGAACAAAAATAAGCACAAAAAAATCTAAATAAAATTAAATAATTTTCTTACAAAAATGAATCATAATGCTAAAAATTTTTGCTTTAGATTAAAAATACTACAAATGATGAGATTTAGACGAAAAAAAACTTAATTTATTTAAATTTTGTAGATGTTTTAAAAAGAAAAATAATAACAACCAACAACTGCTATTAATGACGTAGTTTTGTGAGTATGATATGAAAATTTATTTTTAAAATATTTATTTGGCAATTTTCATTTTTGTTTATTGCAAAAAAAAAAAAAAATATAGTATTGTGTGTTTTTTTTACATACCTGTTGGTTTATTTTTACCTTATTTAAATGCTACAGCAAAAGAAAAAAATACAAAGAAATTTAAATTTAATGTTTTAATATTCATGTAGAAAAGAAAATTATATCTCAAAAATATATTTAAGGGGCAATAGAAAAATTTAAATATTAAAAAAAAAGGTTTTTGGGGAGAAGAGTAAACTCTCAGATTTTTTTTTTTTTGTTTTTTTACGGCCAAAAATGCTGAGCATAGGTGCTTGTTTAGGTAGAACATGAAATGTATCTTAGAGATTGTTGTTTTGAAAACAAACTGTTGATTGGTTTAAATGCGCTTGCGCCAGCCTAACAGCCTGAAAATGGCTACATAACGGGGAGTTAACTTAAACAACCATTGGATACATAAACATTAACAGATACATTCAAGAGATACATTTACTCTCTAAATTATTAAATAAAGGGAGAAGATAAATATTGAGAGTGTGAGAGCGGTAGATCGAATAGGGGAAATTTCGAATGTTCGAATTGTGTGTGCAAACACACATCACATCTGTATAGAAGGGGCATTTGGTAAGATTCAGTTGTGCATACTATAAGATTGAAAATGTATCTTATAAGCTTTGGCCGGTTTCATTCATAAAAACCAATTGAGTACTCATCTCGTGCTTCAGTTGTGTTCGAACTAGCTAACGTGACGGTCTAACCAACTACCATACTACACTCTCTATTATTATACTCTATCAATAAGAAAGAAATTCAAATTAGACACTCAGTTAAAAAAAGAAAAATATTTTAAAAAAGAAGAAAATATTTATTTGCAAGCAAAAAAGATACAAAAGTGAACTGTCAAATTTAGCTTAGAGTATTCCAAAGATATCAATGGTTTAATAAAAACAAATTGTTATTAAAAATAAAAAAATCTTTAAAATAAAAGTGAAAATTAAATAAAATCAAATTGGATTCAAGTGGAAGAAAACAAATCAAATAAGAAAGTGTTTTGAAGAAAGAAAAGTATCTTAAAGATATTTTCAAATAAACAAATTTGAAAATTAAAGAAAAAAATTTAACAAAAGGATTAATTTTCCAACAGCTGAAGACAAAAAGAAAAAAATAAAACCAGCAAAAAAAAAACCCTAAACTCAACTACTACAAATTTACTTTTTTATGAATGAATTTTCTAACGAATTTAGTGAGAAAAAAAGCTCTCTAATTCGCAAACAAAAAAAAAAAAAAACTTTGTGACGTATTTTATTTTGTGCAAAAAATACAATAAAAATATATAGATATATATTTGCATTATACATACATATATAGTACATATACTTTTTTTATCGATTTATTTAGTTGTGTGCTCGCTCTTACGTCTTTAGTTAAACTAAAAGATTAAAATACTTAGAGAAACTGCAAATTAAATTTGGTGAAAAACAAACAAAACCATAAATTATATTTTAGTGTTTTTTTCTACTTTTTCGAAACAAAAAAACACTAATTTAAATTGATATAAAATATATACTAAAATAAAATTTAAATAATTTAACTAAATTAAAAAAAAAAAAAAGATCAACAACAAAATTTTAAATGTTTGTGCTATTAAACAGTGTTACCCTACGCAAAGAAATCGCATTTTAAATTCAAAATTGTGATTTCTTTTTTCCGGCTCTTTTTTTAATTACTGCTGGTCTTACTTCTGCACGTGCCAATAATATCCAGGTGGGTGTTAAGATAATTATATATCTTTATAATAAAACTGGTTAAGAAACAAAAATAATATAAATAAAAATATTACAAGTTTGTAGTTTAAAAACACAAATATAAATAGTGTGAAAGTGTCTTTTTTAAAGAAAATTTTCAAATTTATAAAAATAAATTGAAAAGCAACAAGTTGCCTAAAATGATTTCAAATATTTCGTATTTAATAAAAATAAAACAATTTCTATCAATATATAGGTATTTTATATAAAATAGTTTATACTTTCTAATAATTTAAAGAATTTAAAAAGTAAATTTTTTTCTCTTGCAACAAGTTGCTAGCTACAAAAGTTTTCAATTTAAGCTAAAATGTTTAACACTTAAAAAAATAATTATAATAAAAAATAATATTAATAATTTCAAATATAAAATTTTAAAAATTGTTACATCATTAGAAAAATTTTAAGATGTTACAAAGCAACATGTTGTTGGCAACAAATATTTTAATCTTAAAGTAAATTGCAACAAGTTGCTAGCTACAAAAGTTTTCAATTTAAGCTAAAATGTTTAACACTTAAAAAAATAATTATAATAAAAAATAATATTAATAATTTCAAATATAAAATTTTAAAAATTGTTACATCATTAGAAAAATTTTAAGATGTTACAAAGCAACATGTTGTTGGCAACAAATATTTTAATCTTAAAGTAAATAAAAAAATTCTTTGTAGCTGAAAATTAATAATATATTTTTAATAACTAGATCGAATTAATTTGAGAATAAAAAAACGTTACTCCTGTTTACAAACTTTATGACAAAGTTCTTTTATGAGCTTTAAATATTTTTATATGAATTGTAAAATTTTTTTAAGTTTATAAAAACAAGTTTATTGAAATTTTAAATTTACGATATAATTTAAAAAATGTCGTATAATATTTAAAAAAGAGTTGTTAAATTAAATTTATTTTTAACAATTTGAATATTTAAAGCAACAAGTTGCTGGTAGTAAAATTATTGCATTATATTCCAAAAAAATATAACGACAATTACAATAATAAATTTAATTTTAAAATATTATTTAAATTTTAAAGAAATTTATTATTAAATAAATAACATTAATTTGTTAATGGTTTTTATAATAAAATGTTTCCAGTGAAAATTCCGTTTTTCATATTTATGCTAAATTTGCTAAATAAAATCCAAATCAAATAAATATATTCTCTTCAATAAGATAAAAAATATTATAGCTTTAAATCAGTATTAACGATCATTTGTATATTGTATAACTTAAAAGCTTTTAATTTAAACTTAGCAATGTAGAAATTGACTGACATTGATGAAAGCTCTATAAGTCAGTCCAAGGGCTTTATAATATAGGAAATTATTCAAAAATAACAAAAAAAAAAAAAAAAGATTATATAAAATTTTCAAATCAAACTTTTTTTAAATATGTTAGAAATTGAAGAAAGCTCTTAAACTGCATCGAAATAAATATTATAACAATCAACTTTTTTAGTTATTAGAATAACAATCCTGCTGAACAAATTTTTTTCTTCTGGTTAAAGAATTTAAATAAATATTATAGCTTTAAAGTAATATTAACGAATTTTAAAAGTTTATTTAGCTTTAAAGCTTTGGTATTTAAAATCAGGTATTATTTAAAGCTAAAACTTAATATAAAGCTCTAAATATATAAAATTTCTGCAAGCATATTTCATCTTAAAATATTTTTATTACATTAACATTATTTTTAAGGAAACGCTTTTAAAGTTAAAAGGGTCTTTAAAGTACAATTTAAATTTTGTAATTACACTATTGAAAAAGAGCTTACGAAAAAAATATTTAAATTTCACAAATCATAATGTAGAAACAGCAATTATATTACATATTTAGACAAATATTAAACAATGTTTAATTAGCTTCAAAGCTAGAGTTAACTTAATTTAAAATCAGCAGTAAAATCATTTATTTTTAAATATATTAAAGCTGAATTTTTAATAAATTTTAAACTAACCTTCAAAATAAAATAAAATTTTCCTAAACACACAAATTATTTCAACGCTTGAATTACCAGCACTAAATAGATTTTATTGTTTCAATTATTTAAGTGTTAAAACCAGCACCTTTTGTTTAAGGTGTTAAACCAGCCAATAGCCATAGCAGAAAATAAAACAAAACATTATAAAAGAAAACCACTAATAGTTTACAAATTTTTAAAATAAATACAGCGGCTACTTCATACGCTTCATATTTATACATATGTGTTACCAAAAGAAATACATTTAATCTTATAGTCGTGTAATTAAAAAAATAAATATTAAGAAAAATTAAAAAAAACGTAATAAAAAAGGAAAATTACATGACAAAATGCCACAAGTTTGTATGGCTAAATAAATTAAAAGATCATGAGATGAGCATGTATGTAAGAATGTACATTTTAAACACAAATAACAGCCACTATTTATATTAAAGTGTAATACTTTGGCCACATTTCTAGCAATAAAATAAATCATATTTAATGTAGAATATAGTAATGCCAACAATTCTACTGAACACATCAACAGCCACAAAAGAGAAGGTAATAATCTTTTTAATTTAGGATGATATTTAGAAGAAAACTGGATGCTTGTAGTCTTCTAACTGATCCTCTAAAGCCTTTATTTTGTTGCCTGAAGATAAATGGGCTAAATAAAGCTGCTAGATACATATGTAGATTTCATACTTTCTTAATTTTTGTTTTTGGGACAGACATTAACAGCTAAGAGTTTAGATATTTGTTGTAGTAGTATTATGTCCACATCAGTCAACCAGTCAGTCACACCCCACTTAGGCGCAAAATTTTGTTTTTTTGTTGGCGACATAATACTTATACACCTCACTCGTATTTTATTAAAAAAAAATAATAATAAATATATGAAATATAAAGAAAAAACTCACAGCACTTGTAGACATAATAACAATATAGTGTATTGTTGTTGTTTTTTTTTCCAACTCAGACAATAGAGATTAAAAATAATAATTTTTTATAAAAAAAAAAGTCTTTTTAAAAAATGTCCAAAAGTTAAAAATAACCTGAACAAAGCCGTCGGCAATTTTTTTCTTACTAAATTAGTATTTAAAAAATAAAAACAGTTACAAAAAAAAATAATTAGTTGGCTTAACTAAATAACATGTTTTCTTTGAATAAAAAGTCGAAATATCTAGTGATTATTTTAAAAAGAACAAAATAATAACAACTTTAAGGATTATAGACGAAAAATTATGTTGTGTACAAACAATTTATAGTTTTTGATTGAGGCAAACAAATTTGATAATTAGATAAATCAATATATCCTAGACTCACTTTATTTGTTTATTTTAACTTTAATTACAGCAACAAAATTTAATTATTTACAAACAATAAATAATATTATTAATTATATATTAACAAAATTTTATTTAAGGCAATAAAATTTTGTTAATATATAATTTATTTATTTTAACCACATTAAAAAATTTGTTGTCAATTGAATAAATTGAGTCTATATATAAAAAAGTAATTAAGTCAACCAAATATCTGCTGCCTTAACTAATATAAATGAAAATTTGCAAAAAAAAAAAAAAAAACGAATTTCTAAGTCCCTCAAACTAAAATTAATTTCAATTTAGTTTAGCCTTTCTAAATGACTGTTACTTGAAAGTATTTTTTTTAACAATTTAAACAGAAAAATTATTTTATCTTAATTTTTTTAATAAAAATTATTTTCAAATTATGAAAAAAAAAGATCAAAAAGCTTAAAAATAAATGTCACACATTTTTATTTTCAAAACTGACATTTTATTTTATTGTTTGTATTGAAGTGATTGTTCGTTGTTGGTGCTGTTGTTGTCATGAAATGGTGTGACGTTTCATATTCATAGCCACCATTTAACATTTATGACCTGCTGAGTGACTGATTGTCTTTAGTTGTTGTCATAAGTGTTGCTGTTTTCGTTGGATCTGTCTGTCGTCTTAATTTTTTTTTTTTTTTGATTTATCTTTTTTTAATAAAAATAAAATTCATAAATATTCAAATATTACGTTAAGGTTCCGGTTTGTTTGCAGGTGAAGAGGAAAGGTTTTTAAAATGCTAAAAAAAAAGACATGCTCTTGTTAGGTTTTCTAAAGTTTTGGATCTTGTACTTTAAAGTCTATGTTGAAAATATAATACAACTAGATGTTTTTAATAGATTTAACTTTGAAGCATCAATATAAACCAATATAGATTTAAAAAAGGTAGATTTGAATTTTATTTTGAGATTTTATAATTTTTACAGTCCTTGTTTAAAATCTCCTGATCTTACCGAATTTTAGAATTTAAATTAATATCAAAAAAATATATTTTTTTATAAATCCTTTAAATATTCTTTTTTTTTTTTATAATATAGAAAATATTTATAAATTTTTATTAAGCGCGAACATATTTTTTAAATTTATATTTCCTCAATAATAAACTAATAAAAAATGTCTTGCTTGTATATCTGAATAAAATATTATTTATAATATTTGGCTAATGAATAACATAAGAACGACAAAAAATATATATTTAATTATTGAAATTTATTAACACAATTAAAAAATAAAAATCAGACCAGGGCTACCAGGGATAAAAATTTAAAGAAAATTTCTCTTAGACTAATGAAGCTTTTAAGTTTAATTATACATAAAACGGAATAAATACCCTTCAATAATTTTAATTGCCTTTAAAATAATTTCATGAGGGTCAGTGAATTTTTGTTGTCTCAATTAAAGCTTTTGAAATACAACTTAAAAAGGTTGTTTAAGGTACAATACTTTTCTAAGTACATTATGTTTTTCAAATCTCTTATTTATCTAATTATCATATGACCTATCTAACTATCATATAATTTGCTTTAACTATATTTAAGCTATTCTAATTAAATTTTTATTCGTACAAAAGCTTGAAAGCATTAATAATATTTTAACAAAGAACTGTGTGATCAAGTTTTTCATCATTCTAATTAATTTTTCAGATTTTTTTTCCGTTTTCTCAACTAAATATTTCTCATATCTTAAATATTTAAAGCACCACCATAAAGCTTTTAATATTTTGATTTAATAACTTATTTGTTAAACGAAAATTATCAGCTGTTCTTTTTCTAAACACCTTAAACTATTTATATACTTTTTTTTTAAATTATTATGTTATTTTCGTTTTTTACTAAAATAAATTAAATATTTATGTTTTTTTAGTATGTTTAACAACAAAATTTTAAATTTTTGTTTTAGTAATAATTTATTATAAGTGACCAATTTTTTATTTTTTTTATTTTTATTTTTCAGAAAAGAAAAATATGTTGTTTTTATTTCTATATATTTATTTATAAATTAAGATATGATGAAGGTCATTTTGTGTCAAAGAAATCATTTATAAAACATTTAAAAAACATATATAAAATAGAATTTAAATTAAGGAAAAAAACACGTCATATTATTTTTAAAAAACAATATATACACAAAAGTATGTATATAAATTGTTAGTAAAACGTTTAATAAATTATATTGACCATAATATTATAAAAATATAATTAAATTTTAAAGTCAAATAAAATCAAAAGATATCTAAATATTTTTAAAAAATTTAAACCAACAATTAAAAGCTATATAACTAGCAACTTTTTTAGTAATTTTAAACATATTTTTTTGTTTGCCTAAGACTCTTATCATATCAAATGTCAATACATAATTATTGTTAGAAATTAATGGAACAATTTTAAGTTAATTATAATGATTTATAACTAGTTTTAACTTTTCATTTTATCACTCACTGTATTTCCATTTACTTATTCAAAACTCTGCCTTAAAAAACTGTTATTACCTTTATTGAGTATTTAAATTTATTTAAAAGCTTTAAAATGCTAATAATTCATTAAATAAACTCCCTACATTTTATATAATCCCTTTCAATTAAATACTGTATGTTATTTATATTTCTCTTACGTTTAGCTCTCGTATGATTTAAATCAATCTTTACCAGTCGCAGACAAATTGCATAAATCCAATCAAAATATTAGACACTTTACAATATTTAAATTTATTTTTATTTATTGTTTTTTCCAACAAACATTTTATATTTAAATAAACACCAACAACAATAGTCAACTACTTACTTCTATTGGAGCCATTAAGTAGACAATCTACATTTTGAAATCGTATATTATGAAAGAGAAAAAATCTTAATGTTTATTTAATAATGGCTTAAGAAGGCTGCCGAGAGGGAGCTATAAAAAAATTCAGTCTGAGTTGGCAAAATATTTTAAATAATAAATAATTTTAATTTACAATAAATGTGAAATAATATAAAAAATTATAATAATACTTATTTATGATTTATAGTAAAATATATGGTAGTTTTTTGTTTATCAATAAAATACAAAACTAGTTTGTAATAAAATGTTTCAATCAAATGTTCTGGTAACAAACTAAAAAGTTCCTACTAATTGCACAGAGGCTGACATAAAATTGTGATTTGCAATTAAAATAAGTTTTGAATTTCTTTTTTTCGTTAAAGAAAAAAAAAAAAAAAAAAAACACTGAGAAAAAAATAGGTTAAAGTAAATAAACTAAGGGAAAAATTATGATTCGAAATCCATCAAAGTTATAGATTTTTTGATAGTGATCGTTTAAAAATTTTTAAAAAAAGCAAGTTGACACCAAATTCCATACTGAACTTGGTGTCAACTTGATGCAATTGCGGTATCAACTATCGTTAAAAGTTTGAAAAAAGTTTACCATTGACTCTGACTGGTATCGTTTTGCTCACGTTTGTGGTCAATATTTCTCTTCGTGCATAGGACTTTTTAAAAACGATTTGTTTAATTTAAATTTTTAATTAGCATATAATTTTGTTTTAAATTTTATTTATATATTTTGAAAATAAAAAAAATATATATATTTTACTTACTTTTTCTCCATGTACTTTTAATATACACGTGAAATTTGCAACCAATATTATTTCTTGCTAATAATTCTTATCAAGTTTATTCTTTCTCTTTCTTCTGCTAAAGTAACTGCAAGAAACTCATAATATTTTTAATTGAAATGCTAAATTTGTATACTCATTTATATAAAGCTATTTTTATAAGTAATAGAAAAATAAGTACGAAAGTTAAAAAAAAATGAGACACTTTTTTACAAGCTATTAGAGAACAGTGTTTAACAAAAGTAGGACCCTAAAAGAAAAAATTCCAATGAAATTATTTTTTACCAAAAAGTACCAAAAAGCTTAAACATAAAAATTATTTCAAAGAAAATATTATATGAAGAAATAAAAATTTACTACATAAAAAGTACCAAAGAGCTGAACTTTTTAAATGTAGACCTGTACTTCTATTAAGCGTATTGTAAAAATATACGTTTGCATGTCTTTTAGGGTGATTCCCGGGAGTGGGTCTTATATGGGAGTTATGGTAACAAATTTCATTAAAATATTAATATATTTAACGGATGTATGATCGTTGAAATCCTTTTCTAGACATTTCTGACGGACGGACTGACATCGTTAAATTGTTTACAAAGTATTTTCAGTCGATATCTATACATTAGGATTAGTAACAATTTTATATTTTTTTTTTTTATAAAAGAGAAATACGTATATGTTTACTTTTCTTGAACACTGTATTTCCTTATACATATAACAACTAGTTATGAGAATTAGTTTTGAATATGCAAAAAAACAAATCTTTAGATATTTCAAGCCATAAGAGATGAATGAAAATGTAGAATATAGAATAAAAATTCAAACATTATTAAACATCCTATAAAAGACAATTTTTATATGGTTATTTATTTATTTTTTTTTTTTTTTGCTGTTAAATTCTCTAAAGAATACACACAAGCTCAATATAAAATCAACACCGTAAAAAACAAGTTTTTAACTTAATTTTTTTTTTACTTTAAATTTCAACATTTTTTTTTTTTTTTTTTATTCTTCGTTCAGTTTAGTTTAAAGGAGTGTCAATTGACTTTACTAAACAAAAAAATAAGAAAAATAAAGTATAAAAATAAAATAATAATTATATACAACACCGGAGCAACAGCTACAAAAAAATATAAATGAATAAAAATCTGATTTCAAGATTTCTGGTTTTATTGTATTGATTTTTTTGAAACTAAGAATGAATGAACAGAAAAAAAATACTCATCCATCGTTTTTGGTTTTTATCTTTTGTATTGTAATGATTGTTGTAGTTTTTTTTTTTTTTTTTTTTCTACTTAAACATTTTTATGTTTTTTGAATTTTATTCATTAAAAGTTATTTTGTAGTTTGTTTTTTGGTTTAAAAATTTTTATGAATGAATTTTTTTTTTCTTTGACAGCTTATGTGTCATGTTTTATGTGGTGTTGGTGTCTTGTAATAAAATACAAAATTTTACGTTTTTTTTCTTTATTTATAATTTAGTTTAAGGTGTTGTGGTTTTTTTTACATAAAGACTTCTAAATGTAAAAACGATTTACATAAATTAATTATTTATAACTTTTAAATGACATGATAAGTTTTGAAAAAAAAAAAAATTCATAGGTATTGTGTTTATGTTTTGCAAACATTTTATACAATTTTTGATTAAGATTTGGTAAGTCTATTATAAGAATTATAAAAAAAAAAAAATTGGCAGAACCTTAAAACCTTCAAAACTTTTTTTTATTAATTCTTTTAATTTCCTGTTAATTGTTTAGATATATTTCTATAAATTAATTACTTAATTGTTAAGCGTTTTATTTATTATTGCTTAAACTTACTTTCAATTTTTATAATTAAACTTAAGAAAAACAAATGGCAAAATTTAGTTCCCAAAACAATAAAAGCCTACAAAACAACCAACAAAAATCAAACACCCACTCACAAAAAACGATCTTCCAAAGATATTAAACTCAAAAGTGACAGCTGTCAATGACAAGACAGCTAAAGAGAGAGGAAAGATCACAAAAAAAAAAAAAAACACATAAACAATTAAATTAAAATCGATTAAACGTTTAACAAAAAAAAAAAATGACAACATGATGGTCAAATATATTTAACAATATTTATTACAAAATAAGCGTTCATACGTTTTTTTTTTAGTAACAGACAATCAAAGAAACAACTACTGACCCACATATGATGGGAAAAACACACACTGACAAAAAATAATTATAAAATACATACATACATTTATATATTAATATAAGAATTTTTTTTAATTTTATTTATATTTAAGAAAAATATTTTTGGCGCCATTTTTTGCTCTTAAGCTAATTTTCTTGTAAATTTATTAAAAATCATCATAAAAATGTTTATAGTTTTATTACATCTTATGTACATATGAGTAAAATTTTTAATTTAATTTTCCGTTTAATTAAATTTTA
This sequence comes from Protophormia terraenovae, assembly GCA_951394005.1. NCBI lineage: Eukaryota > Metazoa > Arthropoda > Insecta > Diptera > Calliphoridae > Protophormia > Protophormia terraenovae. The sequence goes on from OX596073.1 coordinate 61,822,020, forward strand.
TATCTTATTATACCCTTCACCACAGGTGTAAAGGGTATATATAAGTTTGTCATTCCGTTTGTAATTTCCACAATTTTCGTCGGAGAGCAAAAAAGTTTATATTTTCGGAATCCTTGTAAGAAGCGATGACGATTGGACCATGTCCGTCCGTCCGTCCGTCCGTCCGTCCGTCCGTCCGTCCGTCCGTCCGTCCGTGTGTCGGTTGAAATGGCGTTTATGAAGCCCACCGATAACTGACATATATAATATGTATGTCAAACGATCGGAAATGCTTTCGAGAATTTTGCTATTGGAATTCAGCAAGATAGGTTCATACAATGCGGAGATATGTTCAAAAAACCGGTTTTTTGAACCGGTTTTCCAGTTTCTGAAGCCTCTGTATACACTACGGACTTCGTTTTTACAAAGAATTCTCGGACATTTTTTTCTGAATTTTTGTTCTGAAAAAATGAAATAAATCGGTTCAGTAATAACTGAGATATCGGACAAAACGCATTTTTTATTTTTTGAAGCCTTGGTTTAAGCTATAGATTTTTATTTTTATACAGATCGGTCGCAAATATTTTTATAAAATTTCAGTTTTTTGAATCAGGAAGATCGGTTTATAAATGGTGGAGATATGCTTTAAAAACCGGTTTATAGAAACGGTTTTTTAGTTTCTGAAGCCTCTGCATATACCAGGGACTTCGAATTTTTAAAGGGGGCTCGAAAATTATTTTCTGAATTTTTGTTCTGAAAAAATTAAATAAATCGGTTCAGTAATAACTGAGATATCGGGGAAAACGATTTTTTTATTTTTGAAGCCCTTGTTCAAGCTATAGATTTTTATTTTTATATAGATCAGTCATAAATATTTTTATAAAATTTCGGTTTTTTTAATAAACCAAATTCGTTCATAATCAACAGAGTTATGGCCCAAAAACAAATCTGTTAAGAATATAAATACACCAACAAACATGTATATTAATCATTGTAATGACTATTAGTGACGTTTTTTGTTTTTTGTATAGACAAGTAGTTTAGTTATCAACAGCAGTAATATGATGAATAACAGTGTTGTTGTTGTTCTTTGTATATGCAGTCTGTACAAAAATAAATAGATATGGAATTGTAGTTGTTTATTTTTTTTTAAAAACTAAAACATATCTGTTAAGAATATACATAAATACATACACAAACATGTATATTAAGCATTGTAATGACTATTAGTGACGTTTTTTGTTTTTTGTATAGACAAGTAGTTTAGTTAGCAACAGCAGTAATATAATGAATAACAGTGTTGTTGTTGTTCTTTGTGTATTCAGTCAGTTTGTACATACAAAAATAAATATATATGGAATTGTTGTTGTTTCTTTTTTAAAAGCAAAGCCTGTTATGATTGTTTTTTTTTCATATTCAAATTTTCGTAGTTTGAAAAAAATTTAGATTTAGAAAATATTCAAGCATACGTTAAGGCGAAAATTTTATTAATTGTCGGTAATACGGTAATATGATGTCGATAAGATGGTAAGATTTCATGGTCAATTTCATTTTTTTTCATATTCAAATTTTCGTAGTTTGAAAAAAATTTAGATTATATATGTGAAAATATGAAAGCATACGTTAAGGCGAAAATTTTATTATTTGTCGGTAATACGGTAATATGATGTCGATAAGATATTAAGATGGTAATATGGTGAAGGGTATCAAAGATTCGGCACAGCCGAATCTTTTTTCAATTTCATTTTTTTTTTTTTATTACATTTTAAAACTAATATTTTCGTTGTCTCTATATAGGTACTAAATATTTTTACTTCTACGAAATTCTACAAAATTTAAAGATCAATGAAATAAAAAAAAAAAAACAAAAATTGTTCATAAAATTATGCTAAAAATATCGTTGTATATGTTTTTATTATAATAAACTTTAAACATCATTATTAGCTTCACTTGTATTGACAGTAATTTGCATAAAATGATGATTGGATCTTGTGTGGTGTAGTGTTGGAAACACTTACCTCCACCACCAATATGACATCAAATTATAAGCGATGAAAAAGAAACACAAAAAAAAAAAAAAAAAAACAGAAAAAGCAAATAACCACTCGTAGTTTTTATTTATTTAGATTTTTAAAGCCATGGAGATGAGCATGAAATTGTCAATGATTTTATGCTAAAAAATTTATAATGAATTTTTACGCTACATTAATAAAGTGTTTGCTAGTAACAGAGTGTCTATGTGTGGGCCAGAGGTTCTCAAATAATTGTATAAATTAAAATATTGTAACAGAAAATTAAAAGAATTTATGATCAGAATTTTAAAATTAAAAAAAAAAAAACTAAAAATTAAGATAAAATTATAATCCCAGGAAAAATTTTAGAACATGTTCTAAAATCATTAGTTCTAGAACTGGTATAGTCAGAACCACTTCAGATTCTTTAATAACTTCCTAGGAACTATTGGTATTACAACCAATTCTGACACTAATGGAGTAAAACTTTATTGCGATTCTCAATTCGTTTTAATGAACGCTTTAGAGAACTAGTGCTTAAGAACAAATTCTGTATGACTTCTACATTACTTCTAAAAAGAAATTACTGGTTCTCGAATAACTTCCTAGAACGGTTTAAAAAACTTGTATAAAAAATTAAAAAAAATTGAAAAATTTAAAAAAGAAAAAAAAAGTATTTACCAAATTAAATTGATCTTAAAAGTGCCCTTTAAGAAATAGCTCATTAGAATAAAAAAGGTTCTGAAACCGTTCTCTTACGCTTCTATAGAACTAGTTCTGAATGTGACAATTTCGAACAAAAATCATTGATTAAAGAACTAGTTCTAAAACCGTTCCATAGAATGAGTGCTGGCTACGTAACACTTCCACAGAACTAGTTCTGGAGGTGACAATTTCAAACAAAAACCATTGGTCGTAACGCCAAAGTAGAACAAGTACAGGCTATTTTCATGCGTTCTGGAACTAGTTGTGGAACTAATACAATTTTTCCTGGGATAATTTAATTAAATTTTTCATTAACTAATTTTCATGTACATATATTTAAGAAATGCTGTTTTTTTACATAATATTTACTTTGGTCAGAACACTTAAACACACTTTAATACTCATAATTCTGCTATAACTCCACTTAGAATAGAGCATAATATTAAAAAATAAGAAATAAGAACCATGCCAAAATATCAGCAATATCACCTCCATTTAAAACCAATACAAACCACTATTTTATAACCCATAATTGTCTTTACAAACTTAATTATTATAAACATCACCACCATCATTATTACGATCATTTTCTAAATGATCTTCATTATGAATGAAAAATATTGTTGGTGTGCGTGAGTACTTTTGTTAAGAAGTGTTGAAAAATAACAACACTCAACTTTATTAAAATCAACTTTGTCTCAATTGTGGCGTCATCTCAAAATTTTGTTTTGTTTTATTTTATTATTTTTTCTGATTCTTTTTTTTCATAAATTTGATTTTATTTTCTCGGTGTTTATTGGTTTTTTTTTTTTTTTTTGTTCATTTGCCTTACAGACACACACGAGTTTATTTTAACAAATTTTAAACTTTTAGATATTTTGTGTTTTGATAAAAAAAAAAAAACGATTTGAAAATAATATAAAAAAATGTTGTTTTTGCATTTTAAGTGCACTTAATGACAGCATCTATGCGCTAAAATCACTACTGTTTAATTGTTGTTTTTACAAATGTTTTCTCTGTTTCCCTGGCAGCTTTTTTTGTAGGTCTATTATATATTTTTTTAAGCTAAATGAAATCAAAACAATGAAGTAAAAAAAACATCACTTTGATGGCCGTAATAATGGGACTAAAGCATGTTTATTGAGGGCCCTTGAAGTCAAGTGTAAAAAGTGAAATTTGTTTTTTTTATTATTATTTCTATGGAAAAAAGATTTTTTTGTTTTACAAAAATAAGACTTTAAAACTTAATTATTTTATAAAACATTTAATAACCTTTTTTTCCTTTTTGTTTCTCTTTAAAGGTGGCGTAGCCCCTGGAACCCCATCAGCGGCCATGATCATGGAAGGGCTTGAAACCCTAGTGGCGCCATCGCATCACACATTCCTACTCACCGAATCAGCTGCTGCGGCGCATTTCAATGTTTTAAGTTTTGATACATGCCTTTTTAAGACCACCGCTCAGACGAGTCCCTCTACAGCGGTGTCTTCTGGCGCTACATATCTCACCACACCCTCCTCCTTTGGAGGAGGTCATTTGGGTTCTCAAACCCTATTACATTATAATCTCTCCACAACATCACCCTCATCATCGGCAGCCGAATCAGTGCCCGCCACTGCATCATCATCGTCCTCAAACACCGCCACGTCCTCTCTTAGCAGTATTGCCTCATCGAATTCAGCATTATCACGTCATTATAATAGTGCACGTTTAGGAGCCATTTCAGTGACAGCTGAAACTCAACATCAACATCATCAGCAACAGCAGCAAAACTCTCCCCTACACAATAGTCCTTCTATAGCCAGTGCTGCGGTTAGTATTAATACCGCTGCCACAACCAATACAAGTGGTCGTAGTTCCGCCTCACATTTAAGTCTATTGAATACCACTCAACATAGTCCGGTCGGTGGTGCTAGTGTATCATCGGTGGGCGATAGTATAGATATTAAACATTCACATATTGAGGCTCAACAGGGAGATTTAAATACGCCCGTTACAACTTCAAGTGATATACCATCATTTTTTGGTCCTTCGACCGTAGTCGAACCACCACCAATAACAGGTTAGTAATTTTAATCATAATATTTTTTTAAAAAAAATTTAATCATACTTAATCATTTATTTTAAATTCATTTACTATTAATTCATTTACTATTAATTATTAACTATCTATTATCTATTATTCAAAAATATAAAAATGGATATTAGCGGATAATTTTAGTTTTAAAAAAAAACTGAACTCTGTTCAGGATTTAGATACATTTTTAAAGATGTATCTTTAGTGCTAGCAAAAGTTTAATACATTAAATTCGTTTTCATTTTTATTTAAACACAGATTTTTTTTTTTTAATATTGTTATTAATTTTTGTTTAATTAATGTTATTTATCCTTAAAAAATGGATAAAAATTCGGATAAGATTTGTAACCAAATTATAAAATGTAGAAATTTATGAAATTTTTTGTATTTTTTCTATGATTTTTCTCTAAATTCGGGTTTTGATATATTATAAAAACTCATTTTTTTTTTTATTCAAAATTTATTATATTATTTTCTTCTAAATATTTTGCTGAATTTTTATACCCTACACCACCATAGGTGGGGAGGGTATTATGCGTTTGTGCTGATGTTTGTAACACCCAAAAATATTGGTCTAAGACCCAACTTAATTTATACCAAACGGCTCAGAATCACTTTCTGAGTCGATTTAACGATGTCCGTCCGTCCGTCCGTCCGTCTGTCCGTCTGACCGTCTACCGTCCGCCCGTCCATGTAAACCTTGTAATCAAACTACAGGTCACAATTTCGAACCAAAATTTGTGGTACGCTGGTTTCGTTTGGTCCAGGGACGAAGCCTATTGAAATTGGTTATGATCGGTCCATTATTTCACCTAGCCCCCATACAAATATCCTCCCGGAAAAGGGTTTTACGATCATAAATCCCTTAAATATAGCAATATTTTAATGAAATTTAGCACATATAAGTTCCATATAAGTCCATATAAGTCTAAAAATGTGCCAATTTTTAAAAAGATCGGTCCATAATTACCCATAGCTCCCATATAAACCCTTTTTCAGAAAATCACTTTAACGACAATAAATCATATTAAAATGTTATTATCAAGTTAATATTCGACACAAATAAGTTTTATATAAACATAAATGATAGTGCCAAATTTTACAAAGATTGGTCCATAATTTACCATAGCTCCCATATAAAACTCCCTTTCGGGAATCACCCAAAAGTGAATAACTTCATATAAATGTCAGCATCAACGTAATATTCTGTATTTGTATGTCCTATTTTATACTTATGAGTATCGGTCCACATTTGACTCCAAGTCTAATAAAAGACCCCTCCCCAAATTATACTGTACACATTGGTGTAGGGTATAATATGGTCGGGCTGGACCGATTATATCTTTTTCTCTCGTTTTAATATGAATTTTAATTATAAATAACTTTTTATTTGCCGTTGAAAATTATTAAAATTATTTAGCAATTAATATATTTTATTTTTTATTTTAAAGTTAAATTTCTTGCAATCCATTTATATTAAGTTAAACTTCAAAAGAAATCTAAATTAAGTTAATGACTTTTGTTTTATATTTTTCGATTTCATTAAAGCAAATTTAAACTTTAAACATACAAACATGCAAACTATACAATTAATTAATCATTTATTAAACATTTCCGTTCAGTGTCAATGTTTCTTATTTAAAAAAAATTACTATTTACTACCGAACTACTACTGCTATAGTAGTTTTGCGCTTTATCAAGTTCTTAATGCCAGTAAATGATTTCTTTTTTTTTTTTTAATTTATTAGAAGCACAAAAAATTATAAAAACAACAGCAAAAAAAATGTATTCGAAAAAAAGTACAAATCTTTGATAATTAAATAATATTTAGCTAGAGATATTCAGTGTAATACGAATATATTCTCAAGTATTTGTTGATGGATGTGTCGACGAGTAATTTTCTAATTGAATTAATGAACAGAAAATAAAGTTTAAAATATTGTTGTTGTTTTAGTAGTATAATTTAAAATGATATCAACCCCATAATAATTCATATAATTAAATGCAATCAATTTTTTTTTTAAGAAAATTATCATTATAGTTTAAAACAAATATTAATACAAAATTACGAATTTTTATTTCAATTAGTTGCACTTAATTATCTGGGTAATTTATGTAGGAAATCAAAAACAAAGATTTTAATCATTTTTTTAGCATCATATCAAATATATTTTTCTTCATTCCCTTTTTTACTACGTTTATACGTAGTTTATACACCCCTTACAAATATTGCAATATGAACATTTTTCCGTATAAAAAGAGAGTTATTAATTTATTTGCAAAAAATAAAAGAAAACAAGTCATAACCCAGCAAAAAACGATGAAGTTATTCATAAAAAAGAACATTTTCACAACTTCAAAAGTGGAACAATGCACATATTTTTAACTTTTTTGGAAGTTCTTAATAATTACTTCCAAAAAAGTAAAAATAAATTAATTTTTTGCGGGAAAAAGTGGTAATAACTTCTAACAAAATTCCAATTTTACAAATTTTAATGCATTTTTGTTATTATTTAATAGGGCAAAAACAGAATTTTTATTTAAAAATTTTATAAACATAGTTTTAAGAGAAGTGCTTCAAAAGCAATGAACAAGAAGTATAAAAGAAGAACATCCTACCAATGCCAACCATGGGTTAAAAAAAGAACTTCTGCAGCTCTTTTTCACCACTAAGTACTTCCTTCCAATGACAACACAATGTTAAAATCATGACTTTTTCAGTTCTTTTTTTGCTGGGAATTAGTGAAGGTAATTGCAAAAAAAAGTCTAAGGCGTTACCACTTTTTCTTCACTTCATAGAATTTACCTTTATTTACCTTTAGAACATTACTTTTGTTTTTAATTTTTTTTTAATTAAATTATTATGTTTTCTTAATAAAATATTAATAAATATTTCTTAAAAAATTTCTCTTTCGCCTTTTCCTTTAGTCTGTATAAGTTGTCTAAACTTAAGGAAAACAAAAATATCCAAAATGAATAAAATTGTTAAATTTAAACTGATGGAGCACTTTGAGACTCCCACGCAATACCAAAATTCTATAGATGAAAACTAAAACAAATTTGTCTCTTCATATAAAGAAATTTAAATTAAATATAACTTAATATTTGCTTTGCAACATTTTATTATTCTTTATTTTTTTTTTTATCAAAATACAAAAACAATATAGCTAATGTTTTTTAATAAATTTATGAGACATGTCTAAAATAATATTTTAACAGTCAAATATCTTACGAATGGCTAAAAACAAACATTTTTTATATTCAAAAATATAAAAGTTTTGTTAAATTTTTTTTATATTTTATTTGACATTGATAAATCCGCTTTTAATCGTAGATTTTGGCAACAAAAAACCATTTATTAGAAATGACAAAATTTGTAAAAAAAAATAAGAAATAAAATCACCATAAATACCCTCCAATTTAACAAGACAAACCATAAAATATGTTTAACTCATGCGTAATAATAAAACATGCATGTAATTTAACAAACAAACTCTTGGAAATAAACAAATATAAGAAACAATATTTTTATAAAATGTCAAGCATAATATAACTAAAACTTCTTAAAGAAATCATACAAATAATCTTAATAATTTCGGCATATTGCCATAAACTCATTTAAACATAATTTAAAATGCATTCCCCTTCTTTCAGTGTTATTTAGCGCAAGGACTTTACTGTTTTAAGGATTTATAGTTTTATTTTTGACTTTACATAATTTTGGTCAATTCAAAAGGGTCTTTATAATTTAGGGTTTATTTAAATCATTTTAACAACTTGTTCTTTTAAGTACTCAAATGCGTATTGTTGGTCTTTCCAAAATAATAAACAGGGCCATAAAATAAATATTTTTGGTAATTATATTATGATTTATGTGTAGCAAATTTAAAAAAAGAAAACATTTCTTATATTTCAAAAACATACATCAAGAAGCAATAAGCTTCTTAAAGATCATATCATAAAAATAAAATCCCTTAAAGCAATAAAAACATTATACAATAATATGTTGCAACAACAAAAAAACAAATGTGTGATAAAAAATAAATAATATGTATCACAATATATTCTGAATGACATTGCTACTGACTAAAGCGGAGTGATTGAACATGTCAATAAACTGGTAAATAATATAAATAAAGTCATCATTAATATTGGACAGTAACATTCTGGACAATAAAAAATAAAAAAAAAAACAAAAAAATCAACAAAGATCACAAAACAAACAACAATCCATGTTAAATGCAATAAAAGTCCATAAACAATGATGCTGTCGCAGCAACAAAAAAAAAAAGAAAGAACAAGAGATTGATGTCACCTCACATTAAGATCACAGCTATACAATCCATCAGTTGCCGTAACAATAACAACACTATATGTTACACTTATAAAGAAGAATTGGAAATGCATCATTAACATTGCAGCGCCACAAAAACAAACAACTTGCCTTACTATAGTGTAAACAATTGTTGCTAATGCAATGTCAGTTGCAAGAATGTTTCTGCTATTGCTGGCTGTTTTTTCATGGTATTTTCTGGGGCTTATCCCAATAACATGTCTCAACTAACTTTGGATTGTAGTATCTTTTAGACTGGCCAGCTGTTTTGAAGAAGCAGAGAAGTTTTTTGTTGTTTGTTTTAAGGTACCCATCAAATAGCTCCTGTTTTAGTGTTTTTTTTTTTTTTTTACTTCTTCTTTTTCGCTTTAAATGTTGATTGTTCTAAAGTTTTTTTTTTGTCTTGACTTGTTTCATTCTTGAGAACGTAATTGATCGAACTATAGAGTTGGAGCTGCATAAACGACCTCCCGTGTTGAGATTTCTCAGGAATTTTATATAAAACTTGGTTGGCTATTGAACATGTGCAACATCTCGGGTGTTTTGTTGTTTTAATTCAAGATGTTGTTTGCTGAGCCACCACTTTAAATATATATATTTTTTTTTGCTCATGTAGTTGCACGTTTTTTGTCGTCTGCTGTGTTAACTGATTTTTTGTCAATAAAACCGACATAAACTGTCACTTTGGTGGCATAAAAAATTTCGTGGAATTTATTGTCACTTAATACAAAACACTTGATGTATTACGAGAGAATTTAAAAAAAAAAGAAGAAAATGATTAGAGATAAAAATAATTTTGGAATAAAATAATTCGAATTTATAAGAAATTAGTAATAGTAATAGAGATTAAATTAATTTATTATCTCTAAAATGTTGTTATATTAATTATGGTAACAAATTCATTATTTGTAACAAAGATTTTTTTTTATTTCAGATTCACATTACTTAAAAAAAATAAAAAATATTAATTCATTTACATTAACTTCCCCTCACTTTTCATTTTTTTTTTAAACACTATTTTATTATAATTTTTAATTTCTTTATTATAATTATTATTTTTCAAATTATTTTATTTTGTTTTATTAAATGAATATTGCAGGTTCTATTGAATCTGAAGATTTGTCATTGGAACCTCAATCGGTGGCCAGTCCGGTATTGTGCAGTCCATTGAAGGAGGAACGTAGTACCCCGCCCATATTGACAATTGTTAAGGAAGAAACAAGTAATAATAGTTGTACCATGTATCCTACATCCACCACTACCACACATCAACAACTAAGTCAGACAACAACACCAACGACAACAACAACATTAGGGACAAATAATACAAATACAACACAAAGCAATACACCCTTACACCATCACCATCAACAACAACAACAGCAACAACAACACCATCATACACAACAACAACAACATCATCAACACAATGCACAACAAACAGGACCACAATCACCACAACACCTTGAATTAGAACAGCAACAACAACAACATCAGCAACACTATCATGACCAACAACAACAAAACCAAATATATCAAAATCACTTACACCAACAACACCTGCAACAACAGCAACACAATCATCAATTACAACAACAACAACACTATCAGCAACAACAACAGCAACACCAAACACATGCTCAACACCACAATCACCATCATCATCACCACCATCATCATCATCCCTATCAACAGCAACAACAACAATCCCAGCATGCAAACAATAACAATAATACAAGTAGTAGTAGTAGTGGTAAAATATCATATCGTGGCATTTTTACTACCACAGGTAATACCACCATGAGTGGTCTAAATACAGCTGCTGCTAATGTACAACAACAGCAACAACAACAACAGCAGCATCAACAACAGCAACAACATTCTCAACATCAGCAGCAGCAACAGCAACAACAACATCAAACACAAATGCATTCACCTTCTTTAACGGTATTGCCTGGTCCTATGTCTCCTCCTTCTGCTGGTTTGGGTAATAGTTGGAGTCTACCCAGTCCTGACAAGACACTTTTCCAGCCTCCCATGTTTAGTCTTTTGGGTCCGGGACCTCAAAACGCTGTAGCTACCCAGGCTCATTATGCCACACAACATCAAACTACCATTCCCGCCTCAACACCTTCACCTTCGGCTCATCATATGCATGCTGCAGCAGCAGCCTATGAAGACTCTCGCCATGTGGAGTTATTGGGCCTGCAAATGGACTGTTCACCCATATTACTTAAGCAAGCTGCTCCACCCAGTTATGGCAGTGCCAGCACATTTACTACCTTGGCCGATATGCAACAAGCTCAAAATTCTCACGATTTGCAACAATATCGCCAGCAAATGAGTGTATCCACACCTAAATATCAGTGGCTAGATTCACCAGCAGAATATGCCGCGGGTACCCAACAAACCGCCACTTTAGTCTTGCCCGGTCCCTCCTCTGCCTCCTCTAGTACCGCCTTGGGTGGTGGCATTATACCCAAGCAGGAAGCTTATGCCGAGCCTACACATACGCCCACACATCATATGCAAACGACTCCCTCCGCCTCGGCATCTGGATCTCAATCAGGTTATTCGGTTGTCCAACTAGCTGAATATTCTCCCTCCACCAGCAAGGGTCATGAGATCTTATCTCAAGTCTATCAACAAAGTGCCATGCCCTTGAAACTAGTCCCTGTCAAGCCGCGCAAATATCCTAACCGTCCCAGCAAGACGCCCGTGCACGAGAGGCCCTATGCTTGTCCGGTGGAGAATTGCGATAGACGTTTCTCACGATCAGATGAACTCACCCGCCATATACGCATTCATACCGGTCAAAAACCATTCCAGTGTCGCATTTGTATGCGTTCCTTTAGTCGTTCAGATCATTTGACCACACACATACGCACCCACACCGGTGAGAAGCCCTTCTCCTGCGATATATGTGGCCGTAAATTTGCACGATCCGATGAAAAGAAAAGACATGCCAAGGTTCATCTCAAGCAGAGAGTGAAAAAAGAGAAATTAAGCCAACAACAGCAACAACAGCAGCAACAACAACAGCAGCAACAACAAATGCAGCTACAACAAACGGCAGCTCAGCAACAACATCACCAGCAGCAGCAACAACAACAACAACAGCAGCAGCATGTTCATGCCCACCATGCCCATATGCTCCATTCCTCCGATATTTCCATAGTAACATCGAGTGCTACTAGTTTGTAGGTCGAGAAGAAATCATCATTGCTAGAATCCTATAGAATAAAAAGACTACCCCCTTTGCTGAAACCCGATCTAACTACAGTATGGCATTCCCCGCTCTCACCCACTACACCCCTCGACACTATGCCCACAGCAGAATTATCACTTAAAAGAGACAACCGCAAACAATTTCTATTCGAACCCGATTTGCTACTCAACTCAGTTTTAGAGAGTGACAGCTCTGATATACATGATCCCAATGATAATGACAAAGCTACAAATACTACACCTCCCAATGTAAGTTCTCCTTTAAAAATGGAATTGGATTCAGAACAAGATTCTCACGAAGATGAATCAGAAGAAAATTGTGAGTTTTTTGTCAGCGAACTGCTGGAGCGACCCAGTGAGACTGGAGGTAATACCTATGCCATCAAAGATAATCAAATAACTTTAGTAAGTGGTGGCCACAGTGATGGTAATAATAATCAAGATATGGTCATATTGTTCCTTACCGAATAAGAAATGAAGGTTAGAAGAGAGTAAAACTACAAAACACTTAATCACTTAATGATAAAAGACAATAAAAGAAAATTTTAAATAGTAGAATTATTAAATGAAACATTAAATGTTCTTGTTAAACATTAGTGAAATACAAATTGATTTATGAAAAAAATTTACAAAAAATTCATTGGAGTAAATTTTTAAAAGAGTTAAAAGAACTTTTGCGCCAAAATTAAGGGAATTGTGCAACTAGTTTTATTTTATTTTCAACAGTGGCAGCTGTTAAGTAAAAAAATTTATTTGAAATAATAATTAATTGGTTTTAATTTATTAATTTAATACTATAAAAAGGGGCGTTTTTATATAGCAAAACTCCTCCCCCTTTTTTAACGTCCATAACAGTTTCTTCTAATAATTTAAAACATTTAATGAAAACAAATATTTGAACCAAAACAAAAAAGACAGGCAACTAACTCATTAACGAAAGTATTAGTTGTTTTTTTTTTTTTGTTTTTTTTTTTTTTTTTTTTTTTTGTAGTAGCTAACGGCCATTAATATTGTATTTCTTTTGTAGTTGTTTTTTTACCATATAAATTATAACAAGTTTTTATGACACTTTTATGTAAAAAAAAAAAAATAAAATAAATAAATTATTTGCAAATTTTAAACATTAAACACATTTCAGCTGTCAAAAAACAAAGAGCAAAAGAAAAAAATTTAAAGAAATTTGCAAATTTAAAATTGTCATTTGAGCTACAACAATAACAACAAACATTCGTATAAATATTATGAATAAATACTTAACTGTCAATATCAATTGAGCAAGAAATTATTATGAGTATTAAAACTACTTGCCATTTAATTAACCGTTACAGAGATTAATAAAAAAAAGGGAAGGAGAGAAAAAAAATACATACTAATGGAATTATGCCAGTTATAATTGTTGTTATTTTTTTTAATAATAATAATATACTAAGTATATAATAAATATATAACAGAGCGAAAATATTATTTATTATAAATTATAAAACTGGTATAATCATTATAGCTGTTATAATTCTTTGATTTTAAAAACTGTCATAATGAGTTTCACTATTATAATAATTTGTTTATTACAGTTTTAATATAGAGAAGCAAAATAAAGACTGAACAAATCAAGGATTTTCGAATTATTATTTTTTTTTAACACTTATGCTTATTTTAGCTGGATAAAAACTATTGATATATAGCACAGTTTTACCCTTAATTTTGTAAAAAAATTCTTTTAATTCAAATAAAAAAAACAAAAACAACCTAAAGATACAAAACACAGAGCTGTATTTATGTGCCAATAATTATTTTTTCTGAAAATATAACAAAACACAGAATACAAATTTTTCAGTAGAGCCAAAAATTCTATAGGATTTTAATGATGATGATGATGTTAAAAAACAGCACAAATAAATATTAATTAATTTAAAAAATAAATATAATCAAAAACATAAAACAAATTTAAAATAGGTTGTAAACAAAAATTTATTAAAAAGTCACATAAAAATTGCTGAAATTTTAAAAACAGGAAAACAATAATTAAAAAAACCAACAAATTTAAGACATTTAGATAAAACTTAAAATATTACAACAAATAATTAACAAAAATTTAATGTAAATATTTAAATTAAAAAATATAAAAAAAAACAGAGAAATTGTTTAAAACAATATCAATACAAAAAAATACAAAAACAAAGCTAACCTTACTAAAATTATTTAAAAAAAATAATAAACTAAAAACAAAACAGCTTAATTTATAAAATTATTATTAACTAATTTATTAATTAATTTAAAACAAAAAAAAAAAAAAAAAAATAAGAAAAAAATAAAAAAAAAAAAACATACTTATATCTCTAATACTGTGATCTCATGTGTAATAAAATATTAATAATTCTTCCTTTATTTGTGAAAATAATAATTATATTTTTAAATAATAAACATATAATAATTTAAATTAATATTTTTGTTTTCTATTAAACAAATTTAATTTTAGCCAATTATTATTATTATTATTTTTTTTTCTTAACAAATAACCCTAATTAATAAACTAAAAATTCTTTAACTATTAATACTTAAAAATAAGTTAAAAAAAAACTATTATTTTTTATAAATGATTTTAGCCCAATTATTTTTAAGTTTTTTTTTTTTTTTTTTTTTCAATACAAATTTAAGCAAAACAAACAAACCTTAAAAAATTAATTCAAAATATTAACACTTAAATTTAAATTTACTCTTAAACAAATTAAGCTTAATAAGTCTATTTCATAAAAATTTATTAAATATATATTTAAAAAAAAAAAATTGTTATATTTAGCATATCAGATTAAAAAAAAAGAAAAGATACATTTTTTATAAAAAAATATAAAAATATTTAAAAGCTTCTTAAGCTCAAAACAATTTAAAAGAAAAATCTTAAAAAATATTGTTAAACATTTTAAATTATAAAATTTAAACATCCTTCCATTATTTTATTCTTTTTTTTAATTATTCTCTTTTAAATGATAAAATCATTTTTTTATTTTTTTTTTATTTTTAAAAAACACAATTTTTTTGTTAATTATTTTATTGTTTTAAGACAAACAAAAACTGTTTTATTTTTTTATACTCTTTTTATAATTTATTATTTTTATTATTTCTTTATAAAACAAAAACAACAACAACAAAAATATATAACAATTGATTAAAAATTTTAAATTTTTGGTGTTTTATTTCTTTAGTTCATTTTTAATTTTTATTTAGAACAAATTCCTAAAATTCCTTCATAATTAATTTTTAAGTTTACAGAAAAAAAGCAGATATTTAGATTATTCACGATCTTTGGCATTTTTAGTGTTTTTTCTGGATGTGAACACTCTCACAAAGTTATTCAAAAAAGTGATTTCAAAAAAAAAAATAATAAAATAAAAATTATTAAAATTTTCATAAAGTTTAGAAAAAACAATCTGATTAAAAGCCATGACAATTATTTTTTTTCTTTTTTCTTTTACTAGAATATGCAAATATTTTAATAAATAACTGGCGATCGTGAATACCTTAGCTAATATTTCTTATCCCTAATAAAGCTGTTCTTCAGAAAATATCCCAATATTTAAAACAAAGTTTAAATTTAAATAAGAATCATTCGTAGTTAAAAAAAAAATTATGAATTACAAAATACTTATATGGTGCAAACTTAAATTATTAGATTTAAATATGATTTTATATATCCTTTTATGTATTTAAATTTATACTCTCTTTAAAATAATTACATACATAAAAAATCTGTTAAAAAAAGAGATACAACGAAAAAAATTTAAATTTTAAATATATGTCAAACTTTAATTTCTTTAATGTCGTTGCATCTGTAAAATGGTCGATGAGTTACTTTCAAAAACTTCTATTTACTGTATTAATTATGTAATTACACTGCCAGTCAACAGAATAGGTTCAAGATTTTCGCTACATTAAAACTTTTGTTATTTTTAAAATAATATTGAAATTTATATATATTTTTCATAATAACTAAAGTACTCAATTCTATAATATTTACAAGCAAAATAGGGTTAAGTAATAACTAAACACGATTTTTAATGATTTTCTTTACAAAAAGCGAATTTTTTTAATTTTTCGAACAAGCAAATTTTTTAAGTAGGAAATTATTAATAATGAAAATAGCCTTTCTTATTTAATAAAAAAAAAAAAAATAAGTCCTATATTTGGAAGGGACTTATACAAATTTTCAACTCGTAACAAAAAAGGTTTGTTCTAACTTTTTCCAATCTCTTCAGATAATGATATTTTTTCCTCCGATTCATAAACACTACATGACAACAATTTTCATACATTTTCTTATTATATTAAGGTCGAGAGAGTATGCTGGCCACTCCGAAGTGGTATAATTTCGACTTCGAATTCATTGTTTTAACGCTCCTGAGGTGTGAAAAAAGGAATTGTCTATGTGGAATGTCCATGGAAAGAATTAAAATAGTGTGTAAAATCTAAAAATTATTTTTCCACTAAGCTTTTGTAAGTTTTTTCCGTAATTCTATGCAAAGAAAGTCTAAATTCATATGTCTAATACAATACGCCATCACACTTCCTTCGAAGCTATATGGGATACATAATTAGCTTTCTTTTCTCAAATAACGAAAATAATAATATTTATAGCCATTGGAGCCTTACAGATTGATTTTTTTTTCATCCTATAGAAAAATATGTTTCATTCCTTTTTTAGAACATGCGGTCGCGGGCAAACAGGAGTAGTTTTACTTCACGAATGGTGTTTAGAGGTGTGTTCTTTATATTGATCTTTATGATGGACCTTCTGTTAGCTTTCGTTGTAGATTTAGACTGAATTTGCTTATTTCTTTATAAAAAAAATTTTGTTACGCTACTAATTTTTAAATATTTCTATGGAAATCTGTTGAAAATGTTAGGAAAACACACAATTATGGGCGAATTCAATAAATGCTTGACGCAAGTTTATTTTATTCTTAATTTGCGGTCCACACCAGGCTTTTTCATGCTCGCACATTCAACAAAATGTTATGCGCACATGCATTTGGATAGTGTGGACCCAAGTTGTTTATGTTTTGTTCTTGTTCGCACACCGTTGTTCGCACAATTGTTCGAGTACCGAATCGACACTGACGGCAAACAAAAAATTATAATTTGTTCGACAAATGTTCTGCCTATTGTTCTGAACCTATTCAGATGACCGAAAAAATTTACTTAAAAAATATTTCGTAAGGAAATCCGTTAAAAATCGTACTTAGCTCTTTATTAATTATTTTTTGCTATTAAACATCTTTAAATTCAAGACTTTAGAAATCAAATCCGCTTTTAATGTCAATCCGGTTTTTAATGTCACGATAGTCTTGAACCTATTCCGTTGACCGGTAGTGTATCAATAAGACTCAAGTTATTTTTTTCTATTCTATTCGAAAAAAAAAAAAAAGTTATTACTAAAAGCATCGATTCTGTTGAAATCAGGATACAATTTAAACAGTTAAAAATATTTTAGTTTCTAAAGATCGACCAAAAACTGAGAGTGGCTGGGATTTATGTGACAGTTAAGTTTTATTATTAAATTTTTTATTGTATTTTCGGGAAATGGGAAATATTAAGCAGCTATGGGCAATTATGGTCCGATATGCGCGATAGTATAGATTGTATTTTTTATTTATACAAAGCAATGTAATGAAGTTATGCTAAATTGTAAACTAATATTTGCTATTTACCAGACTAACACAAGAACCTATACAAGTTTTTAGGCCTGAGTGACAGGCGTATAGTAAAATCGAAATCTACATAAAATTCTAAGGAAATTACCCAAAGAAAGTATGGGTCTAAAAGGAAAACCTAGCTCCCGCTGAGAGACATGAAGATTTTATTTTAAGGTATTTCAAAAACATTTCATAGATTTAATGGAAAACAACATATTATCACTAAATCCAAACATTAGGGTTGGTCAATTTGTTCGAGTGAGAAAAAACGTGACAGACGTATAGCAAAAATCGAAATCAGTAAAAAAAAACATTTAGAAAAGTGTATTTTGGTAAAAAAATCTTAAAGAAAAAACATATATTTTTTTCCAAGGAAAATACACAGTTTTATTTATCTGCCACTATGTTTTCAAATATCTCAGCATCCAAGCAACTCTCTATTCTAAAAACTTAAGTAGTATAGGAAATCTGTATTAACTAGGGTATACAATTATTCGGGTGTTCATATTAATCGGTTTATTCGACAAATAATTATTTAAGGTTAAAAGTTGATCGGTTAATAACCGAATATTGAGAAATTATTCGATTAACCGAATAATCTTAGTTATATATATAAAACATATAAATTACACAAATTACAGCATCTAATCTATTGAAATAGTTACTTAGAAACATAATGTAAGATCAAATTCTTTTACAAGGGGATCATTTCGTAATTATTTTCTCCTATTTGTATGAAAAAATTAAATTTTTTAATACTATTTTTTAATACTATTCTCTTAATTCCGCTTTATTTAATACATTTTTCACGTAAGTGTATTTTCTGTGTAAAAATGATAATTTGTTAATCGAGTCTAAAGCCTCAACTACATAGAATACTTTCGCTTCAACTGCGACTGACAGCTACGCAACACATAAATGATATTAACCCAGTCGTTGCATTATTTTGTTATTAAAATTTTATATAATAAAATATTAAGATGTAAAAATTCTATTATGTTCTCAGTTGAAATAATGAATTGCAAATTAAAATTTCCGACTTAACGAAAAAATATTAAAATAAGAATAAAACAACCGACAAAATATATTTACGTACTTCGGCACTTCAAAGTTGAACATTTTTCATCTTTGAAGTACTTCACGCAGAAGTTTGGCGTACTGATTTGGTTCAGCTCAATATAAATGCATGTATTTAACTTAGCTGTCAGTTGCAGTTGATGCGAAAGTATTCTATGTAGTTGAGCCTTAAATTAATATTTTTAGGGTACATTTAGGAGATGATAATTAAAAGTATTATGACTTGTGTAACTTTAAATTTACTTTAATCAAAGTAATGTTTTACGAATTTCTATTGATACGAGTTTAATTATTTATAAGATATAATATTATTACATTTCTTATCGCTTTTTATAAAACATTCTATCCCAACAAAAATGTATCCAAAGACGTCAGTAAGATACTGAAATTGTGATCCATAAATAGTACAAATTCGTATAATTTTCAATGAATTGAATTTTTTGATACCTGTGTTATGTCATGTCATGTTCACGATGTGCAAAATTGCAATGAATATCCATTTTTTAATGGCTCAAGGATATTAATTTTAATTATTTTAATAAAGAAAATTATGCATAACATTGTTTTTCATTTGAGTTAATTTTTTTTTTTTTTTTTGTAAAGATAACATCCAAATATCAACTTCTTATAGCAGAACAATTCATTTAAATCTTTCTACATATATTGGATCCTGTTTTATTACTTCTAAAGCAGAAGAAAAAGTACCTCACTAAAAGTTATTTTTATTTATTTTTGCTGGAATGTAACAGTAAGATGTAGTTTACATAAATTTATCATAAAAATAAAAAAATTCTAATTTATAACACAAGAAAACTACATTTCGGTTAACCGGTTATTCGACAGAAATTATTCGGTTTATTCGTTATTCGAAAATAGACAGTTTTAAATTATTCGGACAGTTAATCGATAAAAATTAACCGGATAACTGAATGACGGTTAATCGATTGGATACCCTAGTATTAACATACGGATTTTGGCAAAATGTTGAAAATATCGCTCAAGATATAGCTTTCCAAGATTTAAGGTGTAACCAATGACCTTTAACCTTTATTTATAAAAAAATGTGAAATGCCATTTTGAAGGTGCTCTCATTACCTATTATTTGAAACCTAATTCGGATCTGTATATTGAGTGAACGATTTTCCCAAATTTCCATGTCTCTCGGCGGGAGCTAAGTTTTGATTTTAGACCCATAGTTTCTTAGACAAGTTTTCTTAAAATTTATTGTAGATTACATTTTTGCTATATGCCTATCTACAAAAAGAATTGACCCACCCTATATTTGTACTATATTTGTGACAAAATAAACAATTTATTCAATAAAATTAAAAAATTCAATAAAATTAAAAAAAAAAAAAATTAACCTGGATTTGAAAACTTGTGTAGTTGTTCATGGTAAATTTTTATGCTTATAACTCCACATTTAAGAAATTTATGTGTACTAAAAAAACAATATTTTTTGTTCAAAATTGTCTCAGATCTAGCTATACGTGGAAGTGTTACCTAGCCAATAGCCTATGAAAAAGTTAAAAAAAAGGTTTAAGAATTTTTGATCGAAATTGTTACATTTCCCTAATGGTTCTATAATCGTTCCCTAACGGGTTTTAAATAAATGTTTTTTTATTATTATTTTTCAATCAATTCAAATTTGGTAAATTCTATTTTAGAAGTAATTTGTGATAAATTATTTTATTCAGTAAAGTGTTATAGAACTAGTTATTAAGCACTTGTTTTCAAAATCATTATTTAAGACCAATTTTGAACCACAATACACTTTTATTGCATGGGTGGCAGAATTCGTTCCGATATCATTAGTTCTAAGAAAGTTATTAAAGTATTTGAAGTGGTTCTGATTATAATAGTTATAACAACTTAAGAATAAGTTCTAAAGTTTGTCCTAGTCTTGTCACTAATATTTAAAGGTGTGAAAAATCAACCAGATAATATCGTATTCAACATAAAAATAAAAAGCTAAGCTTCTTTCCTCCCTGCATTTTGTTTTAATTCTGTGTAAACATGCGTTTTATCTCATAAGAATGGTAACGCCGACCAGTGTTGCCAGAAAATGTAATTGTTAAATCGCTAAATCGTAAAAAAAGTATCATAAATTGTTCTACAGCTACAAAATTCATATTTTCTGATAAAATGTAGTTAATAATGTACAGCAATTGTTCTTCAGAAATATTTGTAATTTTGGAAACTAAACTAAAAATATACCTTATATTTAAAAACCGCTAAAACCATTACGCATATTTTTAAAAGAATATCAATATATTTAAAGCTGTTCAAATGATAAATTTAGCATTGAAAGTGCTAAAACTACCACACTGATACCGACAGATTGGGAAAGTCAATTTAGGCACAATTTAAAATTTTATTTCCTCATATAAAGAAAATAACCTTGAACTTGTATTTCAGCTCTAATTTCAAAAGAACACATTCATTTATAATATCGACATTACACCGAAATAGAGTCTACTATACATTACGACGATGCTTTGGAAAATCGAAATAAGACAATAATGATCCGTATCTTGGAAAAAATTATGGATGCCATTAAGAGAATATAACAACAGTTTTATTAAACCTATTAATCATAAATAAAAATTTTACCTCATGACTTCAGTTTCAAAAAACTTTAGGATATATTTACACAAATAGAAGAACGAAAGAAGAATTTGCTGAGTTTTATCCTAACCTTTTTAAAGCTTAAATAATTTTTAAAAATTTTAAATTGGAGTTTTAAAACAGCCATAATATAAAACAAAAATTTAATTTTATTTCAACGCCTCTAAAAAATTAAAAATTTCTCAATACATTGCTTTCACTCGTTAATGGTCGGGGGAATTTCTTATAACTTTAATATTTTCTAGGCAGTTTTAACTTTTTTTCTTGTTTAATTTTATTCATAAATGAGTGATATTGTATCATTTACAATTCAAACAAAAATAAAACTTAAAATTTCACGTATATTTTTATGTAGTTTGTAAATGGGATATCTTCACCAGTTGAGAGCAATTTCAATTCGAATTTTTGGATACTCGTATTTAATTGCACCAAAGCGGACAAGTTGTTTTTGAGATATACTTCTGTATATAGTACAACCTTTACAAATATCGATATATCGTGAAAACTAGAGTTCTTAAAAAAAAAAAGCGGCACTTTATAATAAGGTGCTTCCGAATTGACTGAGAATTTTTGTAATTTTTTCAACCTGTTTGTTTAAAATGTTTTATTTTATAAACATGTACAGTCGAAGCTCAATGCAAAAAATAACGAATAGGCAAATATTTTCTTCAGATACCTTATATAACGAATGAAGAATGAATTTTACAACCGATAAAAGTTCTAAAACATTAAAAAATATTTGCATCAAGCTGCTTCCTTAGTATTATCTAAAGTCCAAATTACAAATAGATGGTTTCTTTAAGATTTAAATAATTTTCTTTGTTATGCGAAATTATTTGGATTATTTGAATTATATCCAAATAAATTAAAACATAAAATGTAAAATTGTATACGAAAACAGATAAATTCTTTCAGACAAACAAATAGCTCATGTCCAATATAACGAATATTCCTGTTTAACGAAAGAATCTGACATTACGTTATTCGTATAATAAATTTTCCACTGTATTTAGAATGTTATTAAAAGTCGATTCATTTTCTTTAAGTTGATAATGAAAATTTACTTTCATAAAAATTACTTCTATTTATTTAAGCTGGAAGTTAATAAAGTCACGATACCGCCAACTTAAAAACAACTGTTTTTCATTAAATATCTTTAAGTTTTATCTTAACTATTAAGTTATGTCGCATGAAAAATGCATTATATTTGATTCCTTTACACTTATTATTTTTCTTTAGAATACCTCAAAGATTATTTGATCATAACAGTATATAATTGCAAATATCTTGATTTCAACAATTTATATAAAATTAATTTAGCTTGGAAATATTATTTAAATGTAAGTTTTTAGCGGAAATAAACAAATTTATAAAAAAAAAATCAGTTTAATAAATTTTCACTAAATTCTTAAATACGAATATAATTAATAATTAATTTCTGGCACTTTGGTTAATATTATATTTATTTCTAATTTCTAAAAAATTAAAAAAAAGAAATAATTATAAAGAAAATAAAACACAGGTTATATTGGCCTTTAAACCGCAACCAGCTAAAACTTATGAAAAAGATTAATAAAGAAAAATTTACAAGTATTTTCCGAATTATTTTAAAAACAAACGAAAATAAAAGTAAATAAAAAAATATATAATGAAATAGAATAATAATATTAATAAAGTAGGTGTAAAACTTCTCTTCCAAATAAATATTAAATAAAATAAAAAATAATAATAAAAATATTAATTCAGGCAACAGTTAAAAGAGCAAATATTTATTAGGAATATTTTAAAAATACTCATTGTAATTAGAATAAAAGCGAAACCAAAATTCAACGAAATCTTTATTGTTGTTTTATTTTTTTGTTATTAACATTATCTAAGCTAATATTTTGCTCTTAGCTGTTGTTATAACTGTATGTATATAATAATATATTTTATTTGTTTTTTTTTTTTTTTTTGATATTTAATGAAATTACTACAGCCAACTTTACAATTAGTTAGAGTGAGAAAATAATAATTAAAAATTCATTATTACAAATTAACAAAAATCTTATTTATTCGATTTAATTCCATTTTATGGCTAAGCAAACTTAACAGCAAATTTATTTGCAACTCTAGGTTTTTGTTTTCTATTTATGAAATAGCGCTTAAAAGTATTTAAAAAATATTAGAAAAATAATAATTTTAAACAAATATATTTAATTAATCAAATATTTATTGTAGATAGAGTTATTTAATAAATGTTTATTGTTGTAATTATATTGAGAAAAAAAAATGAAAATATTAAAATTGGATGTAGCAATTAAAACACAAATATAAATAATATCGAACGATTTTTAAAATAAATTCAATATTAATCAAAAAATTAAAAATATTGCAACTTTATTTAAAATAAGTCCATTCTACTCATTATGATAATAAAATTTATTGCTAAACGAATTGTTTTGCGGCCAAATTATTTTGTTGTGTTGACAATTCTTTTGTAAAAGCAAATATAATTTAGTCTAATTTTACTTTAATAAAATAAGTATTAGCTCAAATGTTTTTATTATTATTATTATTATTATTATTATTATTATTATTATTATTATTATTATTATTATTGTTAATGTTTTATAACTTATAGCCAAATTAAGTATTAATATTTATTTTTTTGATTAATGTTGAATAAACAAAACATTTTACAAAATATTATGAAATATATAAAAACAATTTTTGCCGTTTTTTCAATTATTTTTCTTCTAGTAATTAACAAGAAAATAAAAATAAATTAAATGTGAAAATTATTAAAAATAAAACATACAAAAAAAAAATAAAACAATTCAAATTAAAAGACTTGAAAAGCTTAACAAATATTTACAAAAGAAAAAAAATAAATTTAAATAAAATTATATATAAAATAAAAAATTTAAATTTAATTCATTACATTCACAAATATACATACATACATATGTTTTCTAATGTTTAAAACTAAAATAATTTAATTTCATTGGTAAGACTGGATATTTTAATTTTCGTTTACTATTTTTGCTGTATCTAAAATCTAAAAATGTTTTTTTTTTCGGTATTTCCATACATTTATATAAATTGTATTATCATATTTAATTGTATTTATTAAAAAATAATATTTAGTCTTAAAAAACTAAAGCAAAAATAAAAAATTATAATCAACATACATACTTTTTACTCGTACATAAATATTTATGTAATTATTCTATTTTTGATTTCTTTGTATATTTTCAATCTAATCTTTAAAAAAGTGAAAATGAAAAAAAGTCTTAAATAAAAAATTTACAATAAAAAAGAATAAACGTTTCAAATTTGAAACTCTTAAAACTGTACAAGAATTAAATTTGAGTTTTATTTATATTAAAGAAGGCTTTATCATAACTGTATATTAGAGTGTTCCAACTTAGTATGAAGAAAACCAAAGTGTATCGTACATTCAAACGTACCTCAAGTTATGAAAGGGAACATCATTTGGAACATATTTGCAAACTTCAACTTTTTTCGAAGCTTGGAACAGGATGCTACACTGTCATTTAAGTTGAATATTCCATAACAAATCTTAAAAAAAAATCTTACCAAAATTAATGATATATACATCAAACGATAGCTAATAAAAATATCTTATACCCATATTTCGTAATTTTCAAGGTTTAAGTATTCAGTTCCAGCAAAAAATTTTTCACTTACGACTGTGAAATAAATATACAAATGTTTCATTTATACAATACTCAACTACTATAAATATCCACACTATAACTTCGTTATACTACTAAAATTGTAAATCATCTCTTCAATTTGCAGCAGCAAAAACAAACCATTGCAAACGAAGTAAAATATATTTCTGTAAAGTTGCACACGCACAATTTTGTTGAAACCATATTGCGCAGTATTATTTATTTTCGTTTTGATTTTGCTGCTACAGTATAATGTTTAGCAGACTTTTTATTTACAATTCCATTGGTGCTAGACATTCTTGTGTGAAAGTTAAAAACATAGACATACATATGAACATACACACAAACTACATTACGTTACATTAACATAATACTAACATTTGTATAGGATTTATGCACGTTAGTGATTTTCGGGAGAGGAATTTATATGGGAGCTATGGTAAGTTATGGACCGATCTTCATGAAATTTGGCAGACAGATTTTTGCTGATATAAAACTTATTTGTGCTATATTTCATTAAAATATTCCTATTTTGAAGGCATCTATAAGTGTTAAAACTCTATTCCAGGAGGACATTTGTATGGGGGCTAGGTGAAATAGTGGGCCGACCATACCCAAATTCAATAGGCTTCGGCCTTGTGTTGAAAAAAGCATATGTACCAAATTTCATCAAATTATATTCAAAATTGCGACCTATACTTTGCGCACAAGCTTTACATGGACAGCCAGCCAGCCAGCCGACCAGACGGACGGACGGACATCGTTAAATCGACTCAGAAAGTGATTCTGAGTCGAACGGTATACTTTAAGGTGGGGTCCGACAATTTTTTCTCTGCGTTACAACTTCTGCACAAACAAATAATACCCCAACCACCTTTGGTGGTGTAGGGTATAAAAAGGAAAGATAAGACTGCTAAATTGCCTACTATAGCAGAAAAATCAAAACGCAAATTTTCAAATAGAATAGAATATCCAGCATAACAAAGAAAACACAGACTGGTGTGTAATACACTGCCGGACAATATTATTTTAGAGTAAAAAAAATACATAAAATTAATATTATATTTCAATTCAAAATGGACAAAATTATTCGCAGTTCTGAAAAATCCTAATAAAAAACAAATAAAAAAATTAAAATTAATATTTTGTTGCATATCCTTTTTGCTTTAATACTTCGTTAAGCATTTTTGGCATTGAACTAAATAATTTTTTTGTTATTTCAGAACCGATATTTTTCCATTCTTGTGAGATAATTTCTTTCAGTTGGGTTTTACTTGAAATATTGTGTTTTCTTATCCTTCTCTCCAGCTCTTCCCACAAATGTTCAATGGGATTCAAGTCTCGTGATTGCGGGGGGTGTGGGAGAATGTGTGGAATATTATAAATCATTATAATGTTGGATCATTATAATGTTGAAAATAATAATTACTTCCCAAGTTCAACTTTTCAACACTTTTTTGTAGGTTTTCCTTTAGAATGTTGAGATATACAGTCTTATCCATAATATGGTCAATAAATACGAGTTCCCCAACACCTGACGCCGCCACAGGAACAAATTTATAATTATTTTATGTGCGCCTTTGACACCTAACGGATACTATTAGATGTTTACTTGCAGCCGTGTTGCCATAATAAAATAATTTTTTAAACAAAAGAGGTAATTAATATTTGTGTGCCAATATTTTTGTCCATGTAAAATTTAAGTGTAAATTGTATTTCATATTTTTTTCTTCAAGTATTCAAATAAAATTTAAAATTAACATCACCATAGAATAATGTTCAAACATAGGAATATTTTTACATTAAGAATTAAATTATTTCATACATATTTAATGAGATATTTACAGTTTTTTTTAAATCGATAGCTGTGCCAATAATATTGTCCGGCAGTGTATGTTTTCGGCGAAATTGTGCGAATGCAACTACAGCACGAGGTTGTAGTTTTTATATTTGACATACAAGTTGAATACTGTTTAAGTATGTTGGCATAAATTGTAAACAAACGCTGCAATTTTTAGTATACAACATGAAAATATTGCAGCAGTTTGTAGTAGTATGGAATACGAAATGTTAAACAATGAATATATTTTTTAATATGGCGTCTGTTAGTAGTTGATATTTATAATAAATAAGAGCTACTATAGTAGAAAAATTAAACCTTGGTAATTTTTGGAAAAAAGTAAATATGAAAAAAATGAAAATTTTTAATACAATTGGTTATTTGACTTTTACTTTTTATTCCTACGTAATTTTTTAATATAAGTTATTTTTATTAAAATTAGTGTTTATAAACCGGTTAACCGGTTAACCGAAAAACCGGTTTTTTCTTCAAATTTCGGTTATTTGCGAACCGGTTAATTTGAAATATTCAATTTCGGTTAACCGGTTTACCCGGTTTTTATGTGTCGGTTAACCGGTTTCAAAAATTTGCTAAAAATATCACTAAATTTCGTCCTTTAGATGCTTTTTTCTGAATTTAAAATATAAGAAAATATTTTGAAACTACTAAAAATTATTGCTGTTTGAGTTAACAAGTAGTCAGGTGATAGATATATTTATTTGTTGGAAGCTAAATATATTTTAAAACTGTATGTATAATAAATATATAGATAATTAAGCATTCCATTTACAAAAACGTTAATTTCATGCGAATGAAATTTTCCAAAAGAAAAAAATAACCTACTAATGTATAGGTTTAGTGAAAGATAAGATTTTGTATAATATAATGGGAAAAAAGACTTCAAAAGTAGATCTAAATAAGTGCAGAAAATTACTTTTAAATGATTAATAATCTTCTAAAAATTAAAAACAAATCCCTTTTTAGCAAAAAAAAATATTAATTATTTTTCCAATTTTATGCAGATACTTTTATCACATTTTTTTATAAAAACTTTTCCTTAAGAGAAAAACTTTAAAAGCGGAGAATATAAATCATAATATAAAGTACATTATCCTAGGTCTAAAGCTTCCTTAAAAAATACTTCATAGGATAAAAGATGTCAAAAAAGTTGTTTTTAAAAATATTTTTATAAATTTGCGATGTAAATCAATCGCGATTTATAAATAACACTGCAGTGCACTGCTTATTATTTGGTACATGGTTAAACCAATAAGTTGAAAAACACTTTTTTTAACCAAAAATATTTTTATTATGCTTCAAATTAGAGCAATTATTAAAATGTCGGTTAACCGGTTTAACCGGTTTTTTAGTAGACGGTTAACCGAAAAACCGGTTTTTTAATTTTATCCAATTTTCGGTTAACCGTTAAACCGGTTTTTTGAAAAGTCGGTTTTTTATAAACACTAATTAAAATGTTCTAACAAGTTAGAATATTATATTCGGCTTGGCCAATCTATATATCCACCATTTGCAAATTTTTACAATTTCATCTAATATAAGAGGTGGGCAGACCATGCCCATTTTTGATATCCGAGTTCATATCGATCCTCAAATTATCTGTAAAAAATTTCGTTGTTGTACATGATTTTGCTTAAGAGATATCAGTAGAAAATTATAAACTGAAGTTATAACGGACACCCTGTATTTCTAGTATTTGTCCCATAACTTTTTTGTTTATTAACTGATTTTTCCATTTTTAAATGCAAGAACAAAGGTAAATATTTGAGCAATAGCCAAATAGTCGGACGGACATAGCTAGCGACTCAGAACCTTATCTTTAGGGAGTCTTAAATAATATATATATATATATATATATATATATATATATATATATATATATATATATATATATATATATATAAATTAGAGTGTCCCGAGAATAGCCTTTTTCGAGATTTCGATGTAGTAACACCTCTCCAAAAATATTTAAAAAATTTTTAAAATTGGTCTTCAGTTCCCTACCAGCGATTGAAAAATCATGCTGTTATTATCTTAAGATGCTAGTGGATATTACAAATACGAATTTCAGAGTATAAATTTAATTTAAATTTCCAAACATTATTGACTAGACAATTGTATAAAATATAATCTGGAAAGCAAAATAAATTTTATCTATAACTTATATGTATTTTGGGTTGGCGTATGTTCAAATTAATATATCCAAGACCACTATAATGATAATCAATTAAAATTTCAAACGCCTTTTAAAACCATGAATAAAATATTTAAAAGTGAATTTCGAAAAAAAAAGAAAAAAACAATTAAAAAAATTTATTTGGTGGGCAGATAGATATTGCTAAAAAGTCGTCAAAACTGATGACATTTATAATTTTTTATATGTATTATTTGATACACAGATGCTACAGACATAAAACTATTTTAACGAACTGTATTTTCTTTATTTTAAATGTGTAAAACTATTAGTTTACACATTCCAATTAGAAGAGTTTATAAATTACGAATTAAAAAAAAATGCTGGTACTAGTATTCCTATTAACATTTTCTTTTACAGGTAACAACATAGCAACAACAACGACGACAATCAAAATGTGTTGATGGGTCAGTTAAAAGTTGTCAATAAGTGCTCCATTTTTAAATACAAAGATTAGTTGATATTTTTTTTTTTTTTTTTTTTGTTTCGTGTTTTAAGGAGTGAAGAAACCAATAATGGAAATTGAAATTCACTTTTCTTATCTTAACGTTTAAATGAAATTTTATGACATGTTTCGATGTTGGTGGTTTTAATGTTAAAACCCAGTTTAAATGTAAGAAAATCTAATCAATTCTTTAGAGGCTAAAATTAGAAACTATGTATGTGATTTTTATTTATTTTTTGTTTTATTTGGAGGAAGTAGACGCATAAAGAAAATAAACTGTAGTTTATAAAAATGTTAATGATCATGTCAGACAGAATTGTTTATTGTTGCTTTCTCGTAAAGATATTGGTATTTATATTATAGGCGACTTGGGTGGTCAGCTAGTCTGGAAAAGTTGTCATAAATTTGTTTTTTTAAATTGAATTTGTTTTATGTTATTATAATCTTTATAATATTAAGTTATATTAGGAATATATTATATGTAGTTTAAGAAAGTAAAAATAATTTTCAAAAATATTTATAAGTTTAAAATTAAAACAATACTAAATCTGTTAGACCATAAGTATTTTAACTTGAATACTTGTAGATTGAATTCTTAATATGCTTATTTTTGTTATTCAAAAAAAAAAAAAAAAAAAAAGAATTTCTAAATTATTTTTTCTTTTTTAAGAATTAAGTATTTCTAAATGAAAACACATCCGCATCCGTTATTTAATATTTTAAAATATATACACATATTAAGAACACTATTTAATTATACCATTTTAATAAAGTTTTCAAAGTTTTTATTCTATTGTATAAATTTGTTCATTAGTTTCTTTAAATAATGACTGTTTGTCATTTAAATAGACAACAATTCATTAGATCAACACCAAGTAAATTGTTGCTGTTGTACGAGTTACTATGTGAATTATAATAGAAATATTAAAAGTATTGTTTTCACAAAATTCTATGACATAATTGACTCAAATGATTTGACAAATTGTCATTAGTTCCTTTTAGTCAAAGCAAACAATGATCAAATGACAAATTACAAGTTTTGTATCTGTGATTTATATGATCAGAAACATATAATGGTATAATTATTCAAGAGAATAATCACTTTTAATTTAAATGATAAATTTAATTTTGGTGCTAATTGAAAATGACCATGAAAACCGAAGAGAGTAATTTAAAAAATATTTCAACAGTTAACTATAATATCTTTAAATTTAGATACATTTAAAATTAAATTTTATGGAAATTTTTAAACTTTTTATAGTTAACGAGCGTATATGCCTGGCACTGCCAAAAACGTTATGATTTTTGTAAAGGAATCCCACAATTCCCAAAAAAAAAAAAAAAAATCGAAAATCCCAAAAATGTTTTTTTTTTTTCACATTTTCGGCTATAAAATCCACATTTTTTCGAAGTCCCGTAGATTTTGATTGACAACTTTTAACAATATATTACAGATTCTTGAACTGCATTCCGTTTGCCGATTCGTGCTTTGGGATTTGAGAAAATATAGAATAAATTCAAAACGTTCATATAAAATGGGTTAAATTCGGGTGGGTGTGTACCTTGACCACTTGAGTTATTGGGCTTGTTTTTTATTTTAGAGTCTTTTCTGTAAAGATACCTTTCAGAAAAGTATAAAATTATTATATGTTGTTAAAGAAAATTTTATTTTAGAGAAAAAAGAGTGTAGATACTTTTTCGGGTAAAAAAAAACACAAAAAGTCGTAATTTTTGCAATTTTCAAAATCGTTTATTTTTGGACTCAGTAAAGATATCGATAAATAATTTTGTTCTTTAATTAGCTGAAGGAAAAACAAATAAAATCGGTCGGAAATACGAGGATATATATGAAAAAAAAAACTGAGCCAAGAACATGCAAAATTGAGGTACTTAAAAATTCAAACGCAAATAACTCAAAAACTGTAAGAGATAAATAAGGCATGCAAGCATGTTTTTCGTAGATCTACAATAATATATAAATATTTGAAATCGGACGAGAAACAAAAATTTGGCAAAAAAAAAAAAAAATAAATTTATGTCAGAGGTACCTAACTTTTACCCTTCTTAGCTCCCCCCTAAGGGGACTGTTGGGTCCAACTTCCAAACTTAACACTGCTCACTCCTCTGCTACGTCTATACCAAATTTCATGCAATTCCAACCAGCCGATCAGAGGTTACAGATTTATTTCCAAAAATGTTTGATTCTGTCCTACTGTGCAATGGATTGAAAGTCTTCGTTACTCTGCTCTTTACTTTTGTAGCTTTACACTGCGAAGCTATTTGCTAAATTATTGGTATCAAGTCTGGAGCTCTTAAACCTCTAAAGCGATTTTAATGAAACTAACTACAAAGATAGAGGAGGAATTATGGTTTAAGAATATTTTTACCTGAAGTGTGTAACTGGAGCAAGGAAGGCTCATCAGTGGACCAAAGTAAACAACCTGAACTGTTGAAAAAAACGGTTTTTAGTCATTTAAATGTTTTAACAAGAAAATAATATTTGTTTGTAATTTTTTAAACAAAAGCTTAAATTTATACGTGCATACAAGTATTACTCTCCAAAAATAATAAATTTTGGTGTACATAATTTTAAAAATAAAGTTTTTTTTTTTTATTCACGTTATAACTAGAGAAATTATTAGTTTTTTATACCCTACACCACCATAGGTGGTTGGGGTATTATGCGTTAGTGCTGATGTTTGTAACGCATAGAAAAAACCATTATACCACCACTTTAAAGTATACCATTCGACTCAGAATCACTGAGTTAGGCCAAGAACGAACCCTATTGAAACTGGTTATGATTATTTCACCTAGCCCCCATATGAATGTCCTCTCGGAAAATATAGCAATATTTTAATAAAATTTGGCACATATAAGTTCCATATAAGTCAAAATCTGTGTGCCAAATTTCAGATTGGTCCATAATTGATCATAGTTCCCATATAAACCCCTTTTCAACAAATGACTTTAAAGGTCATAAACCCAATTAAAATGATAGTATCAAGTTAATATTTGACACAAATAGCACTATAAAATAAATAAAATTTAGCACTATCATTTACATTTATATAAAATGATAGTGCTAAATTTTACGAAGATCGGTCCATAATTTACCAAAGCTTTCATATAAGGCCATCTTTCGGGAATCACCCAAAAGTGAATAAATTCATATCAAATGTTAGTATCGACGTACTATTCGTATGCTTTATTTTACACTTGATATGAGTATCGGTCCACAATTTGCCCCAAGTCTAATTAAAAACCTCACACCGAATTTTGATGTAAACAATGGTGTAGGGTATCATATGGTCGGGCTTGACTGACTATGTCTTTTTTCTCGTTTTTATATATTTTTTTATTCTTCTAAGAAAAACAAAGAAAAAACATGACTATCATACTAAATTATCTCCTATGGATTAAAAGAAATTTTGACATCAAAAATTAAATTTCTCATTTTTAGCCTTGACTTTTTCTGCGTTTTTGTTCTATAACTTTTAAAATATAAATTCCAAAAATTTTTAAAAATACGGTGAAACTATCTTTAATTTTTTGAATTAGGCTAAAAATAATTTTCAATAAAAGGGTAAACTTGAACCCTACATCTTTATATACTTAATTTTTTAAAAAAAATTTTGACAAAAACAATATTTTTTGACATTTTCTGAGAGACTAGATCCTAAAAAAAGCATTTGAGCATAATTTTGGAAAATTTTGAACTTGCACCCTACATCTAGTAGTGGTCAAAAATGGTTAAAAAACAAGTTCAAATGTTATTGTATAATATTATATATTATACAATTAATAATATTATATATTACAAATTAAAATATAATAATTGTATAATATAATGAAATTGAAAAAAGATTCGGCTGTGCCGAATCTTTGATACCCTTCACCATATTACCATCTTACCATCTTATCGACATCATATTACCATATTACCGACAATTAATAAAATTTTCGCCTTAACGTATGCTTGCATATTTTCTAAATCTAAATTTTTTTCAAACTACGAAAATTTGAATATGAAAAAAAAAACAATCATAACAGGCTTTGCTTTTAAAAAAGAAACAACAACAATTCCATATATATTTATTTTTGTATGTACAAACTGACTGAATACACAAAGAACAACAACAACACTGTTAATCATTATATTACTGCTGTTGCTAACTAAACTACTTGTCTATACAAAAAACAAAAAACGTCACTAATAGTCATTACAATGCTTAATATACATGTTTGTGTATATATTTATGTATATTCTTAACAGATATGTTTTAGTTTTTAAAAATAAACAACTACAATTCCATATCTATTTATTTTTGTACAGACTGCATATACAAAGAACAACAACAACAACACTGTTATTCATCATATTACTGCTGTTGATAACTAAACTACTTGTCTATACAAAAAACAAAAAACGTCACTAATAGTCATTACAATGCTTAATATACATGTTTGTTGGTGTATTTATATTCTTAACAGATTTGTTTTTGGGCCATAACTCTGTTGATTATGAACGAATTTGGTTTATTAAAAAAACCGAAATTTTATAAAAATATTTATGACTGATCTATATAAAAATAAAAATCTATAGCTTGAACAAGGGCTTCAAAAATAAAAAATTCGTTTTCCCCGATATCTCAGTTATTACTGAACCGATTTATTTAATTTTTTCAGAACAAAAATTCAGAAAATAATTTTCGAGCCCCCTTTAAAAATTCGAAGTCCCTGGTATATGCAGAGGCTTCAGAAACTAAAAAACCGGTTCTAAAAACCGGTTTTTAAAGCATATCTCCACCATTTATAAACCGATCTTCCTGATTCAAAAAACTGAAATTTTATAAAAATATTTGTGACCGATCTGTATAAAAATAAAAATCTATAGCTTAAACCAAGGCTTCAAAAAATAAAAAATGCGTTTTGTCCGATATCTCAGTTATTACTGAACCGATTTATTTAATTTTTTCAGAACAAAAATTCAGAAGAAAATGTCCGAGAATTCTTTGTAAAAACGAAGTCCGTAGTGTATACAGATGCTTCAGAAACTGGAAAGCCGGTTCAAAAAACCGGTTTTTTGAACATATCTCCACATTGTATGAACCTATCTTGCTGAATTCCAATAGCAAAATTCTCGAAAGCATTTCCGATCGTTTGACATACATATTATATATGTCAGTTATCGGTGGGCTTCATAAACGCCATTTCAACCGACACACGGACGGACGGACGGACGGACATGGTCCAATCGTCATCGCTTCTTACAAGGATTCCGAAAATATAAACTTTTTTGCTCTCCGACGAAAATTGTGGAAATTACAAACGGAATGACAAACTTATATATACCCTTTACACCTGTGGTGAAGGGTATAAAAAGGTTTTGAGAAAAAATTATACACTCTTCCGGCAAATTTTGTCACACAAGGTAATTTTCTTTTAAAACCCATATTTTCAATAGTAAAAATTTTGATGATATGCCATAAGCAACCAGTGAAATGCTTATTGAAACCAGCTTATCCCCACAACAATAAATTTCATTTTTAAAATATTCTAATTTTTTCAAAATTAGACTTGAGAATTAAGCAAGAAAAATTCAATTTAATAAATTTTCTTCCTTAAATACTTTATAACACGTGCAAAATTATCTTGATAGCTATAAGTATTTTGAAAATATTCAGGCTCAAATTTATGAAATAGGTTCCCGTACACATAATTAAAAGTTTTAAAATAATAAATTTTTTAGTTAAAAGAAAAAACAATTCCTTTTAAATTATATATAATAAGACTATTTTGTTTCTAATAATTCAATTTCAAATAAACAAAACGCAAAAAAATTGTTAAATCTTAATCAAACAACATAGTTGAAGTTCAACTTAATATCATTACTTTTCGATCTGAGTGTTACCAAATCTGTAGTCCGGATGTCAGGTATATTCCCAGCAAAAAAAGAACATCCATAGAAGTCAATAAGATCCAGAAGTAGTGCAAATTCGTATAATTTCCAATGAATTTAACAGGCTTGTCATAGGAAGATGTTCTCTTTTTTGAAACCTCTTCAATGAATAGGAAGTCATGTCCACGATGTTATGCAAAATTGATTCTTTGGATTTTTTTTTTTTATCACTGCAGGGAAATTAAATTTAATTCGTATATAAACCAATATATTTTTTTAATACACAGAGAAAACTGATTCGTTGTGACTACCGAATTTTTAGCCAATCGAATTTTGTCGGTTGCACGTAATAATTCGATTGGGAATACTGAATATTACGGTAGGTACAACTGAATTATAAAAGGCAATTCGGTTACGACAAGTGTTATATTCCAAAAAAAATTTTTTATGAAAATTATGTTTGTATAATAAATTGCATATAAGGTTTTTCAGGAAAACTTACATAATAAAGCTTCGAAAAGTATGTTGCTGATAAGAAAATCTAGGAGTATACACAGAGAAAACAGATTCGTTTAGGCAACCGAATTTTTTGCCAATCGAATTTGGTCGGTTGCAGGTACTAACAGGTAATTCGGTTGGCACTACTATATGCATTCGGTATACAGAACTGTTTTCAAAAACAATTCTGTTCTGGGGTTTAAAATGTTTATAACACTATTGTGAATGAAAATTAAACAATTTTTTTTTTTTTAAATTTGTTTTATTTAAAGACAATAAATAAGCAAAATTTTTGAACACATAAATACTTTTTAGATAATGTACTAACAAAAAAAACTCATCTTTGATATTTGATTACCCTTGATAACATATCCCTTCCGTCTTCTTTAGGTCTTGAAATCGTTAAAAACAGTATCAAATTGCTGATTGGCTATGAATTGTCCATTTTATTCATAATAGAAAAATTTAACAACATTTTCAAAAGAATACTGATACATTTTGTGAAGCGTTTTCTACCTTTGTTATGAAAACGTTTTTAATATGGAGCATTAAGGTGGTATAAATAGGAAAGTTCTCAAGAACGGAGACTCCATATTAAAAACGAACACAAAGTCTCACAAAGATCAACCTGTTATCAAGTTGATGGGCTTATCCATCGTCACTCTCAACTAATTAAACTAAAAAATTATGGCGTCTTTAGAAGAAATCCAAAAAAGAAGATGATGGTTTTCGTTAACATTTTATGTACTTATCCTTTATCTATGGTTATTCCGGTTGATTTGTTAAGGACTTTGAAAGGAATTACGATAAGTTACGCCATTGAAATCAACTGCTGGGTTATATGATTTTACTGCCTACATACACATAAAGTTTAGCTCTGTTGCATATAAATCCTAATATATATTATAAAAATGAGGTGTAAGTTTGTTTGTTTGTTTGTTTGTTTGTGCGTCAATCACGTCTAAACGACTGAACCGATTTTCACGAAATTTGACACACAGATAATACCAGTGCCAGAGGTGGTTATAGGCTATATAAGATTTCGATTGGATGCCACGCCCACATTTTACGCCCACTTTTTATAACTTCCAAACGGTTGGACCGATTTTCACGAAATTTGACACACAGATAGTATCAGTGCCGCTGATCATTATAGGCTATGTAAGATTTCGATTGGATGACACGCCCTTATTTTACGCCCACTTTTTATAACTTCCAAACGGTTGGATCGATTTTCACGAAATTTGACACACAGATAGTATTAGTGCCGCTCATCATTATAGGCTATGTACGAACTGGATTGGATGCCACGCCCACATTTTACGCCCACTTTTTATAACTTCCAAACGGTTGCACCGATTTTCACGAAATTTGACACACAGATAGTATCAGGGCCGCTGATCATTATAGGCTATGTATGAACCGGGTTGGATGCCACGCCCACATTTTACGCCCACTTTTTATAACTCTTAAATGGTTGTACCGATTTTCACGAAATTTGACACACAGATAGTATCATTTCCGGTGGTCATTATAGGCTATGTATAAACTTGGTTGGATGCCACGCCCACATTTTACGCCCACTTTTTAAAACTCTTAAACTGTTACACCTATGTTCACCAAATTTGACACACAGATAGTACCATTACCGCTGGACATTATAGGCTATGTATGAACTGGGTTGTATGCCACGCCCACTTTTTATAACTCTCAAACGCCTGTACCGATTTTTAAGAAATTTAACACACAGATAGCACCAGTAACGGTGGTCGTTTAAGGCTATGTAAGAACTGGGTTCACGCCCATATTTTACGCCCACTTTTTAAAACCCCTAAACAGTAGCAATTGTTTTATATTCCCTACGAGCGTAACCCGGTGCGCTTCGCTACCCCCTAATAGGGAATATAATATACCACCGTTACTGGTGCTATCTGTGTGTTAAATTTCTTAAAAATCGGTACAGGCGTTTGAGAGTTATAAAAAGTGGGCGTGGCATACAACCCAGTTCATACATAGCCTATAATGTCCAGCGGTAATGGTACTATCTGTGTGTCAAATTTGGTGAACATAGGTGTAACAGTTTAAGAGTTTTAAAAAGTGGGCGTAAAATGTGGGCGTGGCATAAAACCAAGTTTATACATAGCCTATAATGACCACCGGAAATGATACTATCTGTGTATCAAATTTCGTGAAAATCGGTACAACCATTTAAGAGTTATAAAAAGTGGGCGTAAAATGTGGGCGTGGCATCCAACACAGTTCATACATAGCCTATAATGATCAGTGGCCCTGATACTATCTGTGTGTCAAATTTCGTGAAAATCGGTGCAACCGTTTGGAAGTTATAAAAAGTGGGCGTAAAATGTGGGCGTGGCATCCAATCCAGTTCGTACATAGCCTATAATGATGAGCGGCACTAATACTATCTGTGTGTCAAATTTCGTGAAAATCGATCCAACCGTTTGGAAGTTATAAAAAGTGGGCGTAAAATAAGGGCGTGTCATCCAATCGAAATCTTACATAGCCTATAATGATCAGCGGCACTGATACTATCTGTGTGTCAAATTTCGTGAAAATCGGTCCAACCGTTTGGAAGTTATAAAAAGTGGGCGTAAAATGTGGGCGTGGCATCCAATCGAAATCTTATATAGCCTATAACCACCTCTGGCACTGGTATTATCTGTGTGTCAAATTTCGTGAAAATCGGTTCAGTCGTTTAGACGTGATTGACGCACAAACAAACAAACAAACAAACAAACAAACTTACACCTCATTTTTATAATATATATTAGGATTAGGATTAGGGGGTAGCGAAGCGCACCGGGTTACGCTCGTATATATATATAATATAATTAATATAAATATATGTATATGCATTGTACATTCATATGTATGTACTTATACTTACCACCAACACTCTTGAAGCTACTAATTAAAAGTCTTCGTAATATCTTTTTCTACTTATTTTAAATTATTTTTTTTTTTTTTTTTTTTTATAAAATAAAAATTTCCAAATATTTAAGCTCAATTGTTTTTGAAATAATTTATTTTTTATATGTCAAAAGATTATCAAAATATACAAATTTGATTGAAAACACCGAATTTTATTTATTTTTCCTAATCATAATTATAATATGGTTGGAACTACCAAATCATAGTACTGAAATTCGGTTATATTGATCGAATTTGTTAAACTAAATATAAAAAAGCACATATTGGTTCATCTGATTAAATTTACTTTTGTAGTAATCCTAATTCCAAATTAATACCAGTAAAATGTTTATAAAT
The DNA here is from genome assembly GCA_951394005.1 of Protophormia terraenovae. Classification (NCBI taxonomy): domain Eukaryota; kingdom Metazoa; phylum Arthropoda; class Insecta; order Diptera; family Calliphoridae; genus Protophormia; species Protophormia terraenovae. The sequence goes on from OX596073.1 coordinate 61,861,609, forward strand.
ATAAAAATCTTGTTGAATTAACGATTTTTTAATAATATTAATAAAATATTGGTTGTTCTAATAAAAAGTGTATTGATGTAACCGTCTTCCAACCAATCTTTTTTCTGTGTGTATGACAAGTGAATGAAATTAAAAGTGAATTAAAATAATTAATTTTGTAATGGTGTTAGTTGTCAGGTCTGAAATTTTGTTCATCGATTTCAATAATTGTTCAATATATTAACTGGAGATATAACTATATATATATAGAAAACATTAATAAATGATAACAAAATGATAGTATTTTGATTATTTTCTTATCCTTGTTTATAAGGCGTTTTACAATTGTACGTAGCACGTGTATACATATCGAGGGCTTATATTCAAAACGGTCCTCATGCAAAGCACCATTGTTCAGGAGAACATAAAAACTGTTTATTTCCCTCATTTTTTAACATTTTGTAACCCGTTCTTCTACGAGTTATTAATATTACGTCTACTTAACCTCACACTGAAAAATAAATCTTTTAACTCCATTATTCGCGAAGTTATTGTTTGTTATAAAATGTTCATATAGCCCGTTTTGTTTATTGGAAATTAAATAAGTAAAACATAATATTTTTAGAAAAAAAAATAAAAATATGTTAAATTTATGATATCATACCAATCAGGAGATAAAAAAAGTGAAATTTTGTGGTTGGCTGAACCAATTTTAATCGTTAGAAATTTCAAATAACAGAAATGTTTACTAGAAGGACGAAAATGTTTTTAAAATCAAAATTATAAATTAAATTTTGAAAGAAATTGCATGCGAAAAAAATTGCAAAAAAAAAAAATTTGAACCAATTAAAATTGTATTAAATTGCATATCAACAAATCAAAAATTATTAAAACCTTTAAAGACGATATTTATTGCACTTTTTATTTAATTATCATTTTTTAAGAAACTGCTTTTGGTATCTAAGATATTTTGATTATAATCTCCAATTTTATTAGATTTTGTTCCTTACTGTCTTCAAATCTATGGTATAGTGCTCCCACTTAGCTTCATAAAATGTTGATAGGTGTACCCGCGTATGATCTTTAAGCATCTAAAAAAGGTTAAAAATCTAATTTCAATGGCTTTTTTCTTCAGACTGCATTGAGATAACAAAATTTTTGTGAGATATATTAAGACTCTAGTTCAAAACGTTTAAAAAAAGCTCAAATCGCAAAGAAAATTCTCATTATTTATCAATTTTTATTTTTACATTTCTTTGAAAATCAAACAAAAACTTGCAGATAGCCCGTTTTGCCTTAAAAAAAAAAATATACTGTTTGTAGATTGCCCAAAAACAAAAAGTGAAAAACATCCCAGCAAAAACTTGGTAATGACATGTAGTTACGGATGTAGTTACTTTGTAATGACAACAACATACTCAGGGTTGTCATAGAATCCAAGTCGGATTTGTTTTTTATCGGAATTACAAACCAATATTGATTTCATTTCGTGTCATGAAACCGTATTGGTTTTGGTATTTTCGAATGTAAACAAAACCGATCAGCCGATCGAATCAGCTGTTTCATACATTTGTTCGTTTGTTTACAATTTTTATATCAAATTTTTTTTTTAGAAAATTTTTGAGCAATAGTGGTTTTGTTGAATTATTATTAAAAATTATTGAGTTTATATAAAAATATTATTTAAAAAATAAGTTACAATAAAATAAATAAAATTGCATCTGCAGTTGTAGCAATTATTGTTAGGAGAGGAATATTCTCATAGAAGGTGGCGAGAAGAATTTCAATAGATTGTAGCAATCCGCTTGTTAAGCTGCCGGAGATGGTAATTATGTTGTTTATTCTGTGCATTTAAATATAAAAAGCTTCTTTGATGGTTCACAGTCCATTATCGGTTAAATAAAAACGATTTCCGTATGATTGTTTCTAGCTTTATGAAATTCCGCCAATATTGTAACTTGCAGCTTTGTAGTTGTTATCTGTACGATCAAATAAGAAATCATTTGGAAACGACTCTACAGTCCAGTGATTCAGCCAATTGAATTCTAGAGTTGGCTTTTTAAGCAGTGAAATACAGTTGAATGATGTACATATTTTGCAATAAATCTTATATTTGTGGAGTTTTGAGTTTTATTTTTAAGTTTTTCTTAGAATAAATAAAAAATATAATTTTCCTTTTATAAAATATCTATGAATTTACTTATGTACTATGTTTGCCAAAATATTCAAAAAATTAAATATCTTAAATAAAATCCGACAGCTGTTAGCTGCTTGGTTTGTTTCCAATATAAAAACCGATAAAATTGGATTCTGTGACACCTTAAATCGACACTAATTTAGATTCGAACATAAAACCGATAATATTGGAATTCATGACACCAAAGTAATTTTTCTGTCGTTTTCAAATCCAATTCCGACAACAATTGGATTCTATGACAGCCCTGACTGTCTGCATTACATAGAAGTTGTTTAGTAACTAATTATTTATAACCCGAATATAAATAATTATTTATGATCAAATTTTTAAAAATATTAATTTTTATTGATTAAATTTAAAAAATAAAAAAATAAATATTTTATATCCTAACATTTGATTACTTATTTATAACCTAAAATATAACTAGTTCCTATTGTTATTACTAATCATGACTTCAATAATGCTTTAAAATCAATGCACTGTTTAACAGCTTGGAAGTATTTAGTTATTGTAATGACATCTAAGTAATGTATAGGGTAAGTAGTTGCCTCTAATGTCATCACCGTGTTAAAATAATGAGTTATTCAGCTGATGTGTAAGTAGTGGAGAGCCATTATATTACCTTCTTAACTCATTACATGGCAACCAAAGTTTTTGCTGGGATAGTGTTAGAATTAACTTTTGACTCCAAAATTAACACGATATATAAAAAATAGAAAAATAGAACTGAAGAGTCTGATGCAAAAAAAATTTCGTAAATCTGCATGAGGCCCAATTTGAATATAAGCCCTTGATATATTTTAATTATATTTTTAAAATGTTTAGTTTTTAATAAAGAAGAATTAAAATACTTTTTTTTAAGAAATTTATAATAAATAAATTATTTTGTCAAAATGTCAAAAATATTTTAACGAATTTCGATTGTAAATATCGAATTAAGGTTTTTATCTTTATTAAACGAAAAATTTCCTATATTTCATAAACTAGATGGTTGGAGTTACCAATTCGTAGTACTAAAATTTGGTTGCCTTGATCAAATTATTTAAAAAGCACATATTGGTTTATCTAATTAAATTTACTTTTAAAGTGATATCAAATCTATCACATTAACTGTTAATTTGTTAAAAATATTAAAAGATTGCGGGATTCAATTTTTTTTTTAATAATTATAATTATATATTGGCTAGTGTTATGAAATTTATATACAGTCGAGCACGGTTATAACGAATTCGAAAGAACCAATAAATTTAGTTCGTTATATCCTTTAAATTAAAAAGAAAAAATTATATGTAAACAAAATACACATATTTCATTATTATACTAATATTTGGAATTAAAGTTTATTTAATTCCTTTAAAATTGGGCGGTATTTATGATTAATATATCAGGAATAATATTTCTTTTCATTCATCATTCTTTTGACAAGTGGCAAATTGAGATTAATTATATTTTTAATATTAATTCAATGTTTTCTTTTAATATGTATTGAAATTGGCTTGTTTTAAGATATTTATTTTTTGAAGAATAGCTATTTCCTAATATTTAGTGTTTAATCCCCAAATAATTTTAGTTTTATTATTAGCTATTTGCTATAAATGTATGTTATGTTAAAAAGATCAACAATTATAAATATAAAATTCATATCTTATTTGCCGATAATTTAAATTGAAATTAATGAAAATTATTTCCATTTATCAAATAATTTGTAAAATTTGCATGTGTGCGAGTTCGTTATAAACGTAGTTTTTTGTATAAATAATTATTCTTGGGACCATAAAAATGTGTTCGTTATAAAAAAATGTCGATATAACCGTGTTTGTTATAAACCTAGTTATTTTTATGGAAAATATTGGTAAAATCAATGGGACCGAAGAAAAGTGTTTTCTTTAGCCATAGTTCATTATAAACAGTGTTCATTATAACCGTGTTCAACTGTATTTGGAACATTTTCTAAATAAATTTGTTTTCTGTGTGTAATATTAATTTTACGTAATAAATATTTGAAAAAAGATATTTTCAATCAATTTTTAATTACACCTTTGGATGTTGTTTATATTACTTCTAAATGTCATGAAAACGTATTATACCTATTGATTCTTTGGAAGTAGTGAAAATGTACTTTCTTAAAAATGATTTCTATTTATTTCCGCTGGGTTATTCCGTCGAAATCAGTAAGTTTGCACTTAATAATATATATTGAATAGATGATGTAGATCATATTATTTTGTTAAATACTAAAAAAATCACACTGAAATAACTTATTGAATAAACTCTTTGCAAAAAATAAAAAAAAATATATATATATAATAATAAAATAGCAACACACTCTTAGTTAAATTAAACTCTTAATTATTTGCAAAATTAAAATGACTTTTATTCACACATTTTACACCATTATAAAGTCATATAATTTTAAATATGCTCTTATTCTGACTTGTTAGCATATTTAGTTTGTTTTCTTTCATATTGTCTGATCTTAAGCCCTTAAAAAATGTCTTAAAGATTTTAAAGATTTTTTTATTCTCTTTTTTTTTTGCTACGCTTTCTGACTTGTCATTATTAAAGTGACAATAAAATTGGCACGCATGTTGTTTAAAACCAAAATAAAAGTGAAAAAAAATTTAAGAACACGGCTAAAAAAGGCAAAACAAACTGTTAAACATGGTGTTTTAACACAATGACATTTTAAGAAGGTTGTTAAAGTTTATCACAATCAACAACCAACAAGATTCTTAAATTAAAAAATAAAACATAAGGAATCTATGTGTATAAGAAATAAAAAGGCATTTTATTTATTTGCTCTTGGTGGAATGTGTGTAACGAGTTTGTTTTGAATATTTTAACTGCGTTAAAATGTTCATATTAAATGCTCATATTATTAATTTTTTTATTATTATTATTATTTTTTTCTTATTTTTTATAACCCAATGAATGGTGTTGGAGATCTGTTAGTACTAAGTTTAAACATCCTGTTTCAGATTCCTTGAGAAATACTAAAATTTACTTAAATGTTCATAAATTGTACTAGAGAGTTTTATCGAGATCAGTCGATATGTGATCATAGCTCTGATATACATATGTCCCACTCTCAAAAAATATTAAAGCTCTTCTTCTAAATTTGTATTGGTGTTGGATATTTTTTAAGATATAAATTAAGTAAATTAAAGGATCTTATAATATTTACCAGTGATTTGCTTAAATAAGAGGTTTCCTTATTAGATATGATTATCAATCACGTATTTTGCTGGGATATGTATTAGTATTGCATATAAAATATGTAAACGTTTTTTTAAAACAAATTTTTCATGTTACAACAGGAAAAGGTTAAAATGTTTTACTAATTCATATGTGTATAGATATAAGATAGTATTAACTTTGATAATTAGTTATTGAATATATAAAATGCATTTATATAAATGGTCATGGCTATAATTGGTTACAATTTTATATTATATTTTATTCGGATATCTCTGCTAATTTTTAATTCAGTTAAAAACAAATTTGGAAATATCTTCCCTTCTTTTATTCCCTTCTACAACTACATAATTACATTGTTTTTTTCAGATTCCTTCATTATATTAACAAACGATAAATGCTAAAATAAACTTTTTAAAATAATAAAGTAGGGTGCTAATTAACAACAGCAATGAATTTAACTGTTTTATAACAGACACTTTAGAGTTTTCTATTATATCTTTTTTGTGAATATGTAGATGTTTATGACGTTATTTAAAAACAATAAAAATATTTCTGATACACTTTTAAAATCATTTAATTTTCTTGAGGATCTTAAAGAATCTTATGTTCAAAAAACATGCTAAACAACTAATAAATAGTATAAGCAAGGCCATGTATAATGAAAAATCCATATAAATTTGAAATTGAATATTAAAGATACTACACTGAACAAAATAGGTACACAAATACAACGAAAAATTTATTGTTTTAAAGAACACGTTCGTTAAATAAAATAAATAATTTCAATTACCAGTACCTACATTGAATTAAATAACTAGTAACTTGATTTTAAAGAACCATACGATGAAATTTTTAACATTTCAATAAATTTTTACATTGTCTCAAAAATCATGCTACTTGATTTCAATAAATTTATACGTTGAACCAATACCCAAAAGGTTGAACACAATCACGTATAGATGATAACTTACAGATGTGATCGTGAGCTTCCTGCGCGCTGTTTGTAACCAACATAAATTCATCCTGAGAGTATTGCTCAATGATAGCATGGAATATCCGTAAACACACAAAAAAATATATATTTTAAATTATTCGTTAACAAATAAATCTAATTGAGATTGGTCCAAATTGTTTACCTTTTACATATTTTCTGCCCTTATAAACTCCATATTTTCATTAAATGTTCCGCCGAATTGTGAAGAATACCTTGACAATCGCCGGATGGGGCGTCCAAATTTGGATTTTTGTCTTTCTTAAATCAAAGTATTAGTACATTGAATCAACGAATTTAATGTTAAATCTCTTGTTATGTATACTATATTTTATGTTTTGTTTCTTTTTGTTCTTCTAAATTAATGTACAATTGCATTAAAAGAACGCACAAGTTCTTAAAATTTAATAAAAATGGGCTTATATTATTTAAAAAAATTTGCTTTTTAAATCAATTAACTAATACGTTGAATCAATGAACTGATTTAATTATTTTATTACGGAATAAATTTAACGAATGATATCAATGTACCTTCCATAACAGCGTTGAAAATTGCATTGAATTTCAATTACAACAATGAATTCGTACGTTTAATCAACGAATCTCTGGAAAAAATTAACGAATTTCATTTAATGTAATTCACTAATTTAAATTACGTTTTCAGTGTAAAGAATTAACTACTGCTATAAAAGCAAACTTTTGCAATTTCGCCATTAAGAGTCAACAATACAATCGAATTTGTTCTATTTTCAACAGTGCCGCACTGTGGAAAACAGAATTAATAAGGCAGTTTCGGAAGGGCTAGTCTGATTTAAATTTTTGATCCTATGGACGGGTGGGTCCCAAAGTTGGACAAAATGATACTGATTCTTTGCACCTCAATCGATTTGAAAGATTTTTATATGAGATGATTTTTCTGGACGAGATCTACAAACATTACAACATTGTCGTGTGAATATCTTATCACTTTTAATTTATGAGATATTAGACTCCAAAAATTAAAACTTTTACTTTTTAACGTGTATTGGTGAATTTTTTTTGCTATTGCGGATCAAAATTTAATCCCATTTTTGTGAAATTTTTATTTAAATTTGAACTTTGAAAAACGTCGATTTTTGTCGGGTTTTCGCCAAAAAAAAAGTGGTTACATTATTTTTCTGTAAAAAAAAAATGTTCTTCAATAACTAAATGCAAAATATTACAAAAAAAAAAAAAAGTAAAAATTGATTCCTGCAAATACCATGGCATTCCAAAGTTGACCAACCTTCTTTCAAGAAGTTTCCAATTTTTGCCCTAATTTTTCAAATCACAAAGCTGGAATAAAAAAAGAAATATATTTTTTATATAACTTAATATGTTTTCAATTTTTTGGTAATATAAATTTTTGCTTCCTGATATCGGTTGGGAGGATATAGTAAAAAAAAGCTAAAAATCACATTTTCGGAAGTTTTTTAAAGTTTTTATGGAAATTGTGGGATTTTTATTGACAAATCTAAAACAGTGAATAAAGTTTAAAATTGAGCATAACAAAATCAGGTGTTAAATTTGATTCAAAAATATTAACTAAGAAAAACTTTATTACATAAACAACAAGCACATATATATATCGTCCATTCCATGAAAGAACGCCCAAAAAAGGGTATTTTTTTACTTGATGGCTTTCAATTTCGATAATAATTTGTATACACAAATGCCATTAAGCCTTTAATCAATTTCAGTTTTCAGTTTCGTGAAATTCCAAAAACTCGCGAATTTATTTCGCTTTTGTACTTTCTCAAAAACCAAAAAAAAAAAAAAATTCAAAAGTATGTAACTTTGAATAGCTGTATCTCTGAGAAGACTTTGTGAATTTTAATGATTTAAACTGTCTTTGAATTTCGCATATGGCGGCTTTACGACGAACATTTTAAAAATAAGAAAGATTTTTTAGAAATGCATTTTAATGCATTTTTCTTAAATATGCTATTTAAAATTTTTAGTTTTTTAACATAATTAAAAAGTTTGGAATCTTTACATTAAAATAAAAGTGTCAAATTTTTGGGACGTGAAAATCTTATATGCATAATCCAATTTTTATAAAAACATGTTCCCAATTTTCTATATAAAAATTATTTATTTTCTTGTTTTTTGGAATTTTCTTTAAAATTTGTATAAAATTTAACAAAACATAAAAAGTATGAAATTTTAAATATTCATATCTTTTAAAGTTATTGATGGATTTCTCTAAGTTAAAAAGTATTTAATAGGCCATTATATTTATTTTGTGTAGTTTTGTCAGCATTTCCAAAACCTCCTTTTCATTCCAAAATATTTTCAAAATATAAATGCAATATATGGATGCATTTTTGTTAATTGCGAATTTATTAAATTTAAATTTTTCTAAAAGTGTATTTAAAAATGCTTTGTTTATTATAACTTGAAATAATAATTAGTCTGGTACATAAAGGTTTACTATTTTTAACGAATTTTAAAAAAGTAACACAATAAATTTTTTTTAACGAAATATGTAAAGCTACTCATATATATATACTTTTTCAAATTTTATGTTATGTGGGAGGTGGGCGAACCCCTCTCGAACAACCTGTACAAAATTTTGTTATCGTACATGCATTTGTTTAAGAGATATCAGCAGAAAAGTATGAAATGAAGCTACAACGGACACCATGTGTTGTGATTTTGCTCATTTTTAATACCAAACAAATCTTATATCAGATAAATATTTGAGCCAAATTTCAACTCTCCAGGTTGTTCCGTTTGAGCCCTATCCTGCTTTCAACAGACAGACGGACAGTCGGACGGACGTAGCTAGATAGACTCAAAATCTAACCAGGACCCAGAAAATATATACTTTATGGGGTCTTAAATGATTTTTTCGACATGTTACACACGGAATGACAAAATCAATATACCCCCCATCTTGTTAATGGTGGGTATAAAAATGTGTAGTATGCACAAAACCTCAAATCAATCCCATTTTCGCTAATATTTTGCAAAAAGTCATCAACCCGATATATCGATAAACTTCACCAAGATACGCTAAAAAGTAAACATTTTAATCTTTGAAGTCTATTATCTAGTAAACTAAAAGAGGTATATAAGATAGATATAGAAAGATAGATACAAAAATCTTTCAAATCCGTTTAGCTGTGACCAATCAGGATCGTTTTAAAAATGTTCTTGCTCGCCCCCAGTAGGTCTATATGGTCCAAACTCAAATCTTAAACACGCTTGCACCTCTAATGTCATATGGGATTGAAATTTAATTAAAATCAGATCAACCGTTCTTAAACTGCATTATTACTTCCATTTAATTTTCTGCTGTGCGGTGTGGAGCTGATGTTATTTGAAATTATTAAAGAATAAATTTTTATAATCATTGTATGAAACTGTAGTTCATGTTTATGTAGCAAAAATCTAAAGCTACCTATTCTTTATTTTCCCTACAATTTTTCAGTTTTACTTTTATCTGTAAACATTTTTTTAATTTTTCTTACGAATTGTATAAAAAACAATAATAGCTAAAGTGTACAAAAACTATAATTTAAATGGAAGATTTTTTTCTTACAACTTTATCACAAAACAAAACTTAACAATAATAATATATAAAATGAAAATGATATCATTTACACTAGATGTGTATTTTTTGTTTTGTCCGTTTTAAAATCAATCCCAAAGATACAGATACATTTATGATGTGAGTATAAAGTTCTTTGAAACTTAAAGTAATAATCGTAAGCAAATGTTAATGGTCGATTTGTTGTTATTTTTTTTATTTACTATTTTCTTTAGCTTTGTATGAAAAACGTAATGAATATGACACATTTGATATTAAAGATTACAAATACATATAAAAAAGATACATATGAATGGATATAGATACATTTAGTATTTACCTACAGTATGTTTTGTTTGTATTTAAAATAAAGTAAAGTAACCCAAACCATATGGTACAACAATGTTTTTATAGCTTACAGAATAAAAATCTAAATCCAAAGCTATTAACTCTGAATTTTTATGAGATCAATATACAAATGCCTGAGAGTTTTCAGTTTTTGTGTTTTCAGTTTATTCAAATCGATGAAATACTTGTATTGAAAAAAAAAGCGAATTACTTTATGAACGTTACCAAACAAAAAAATGAGAGTAGTCTTTTTTCAAGAAAGAAGAAAAGAAATAACTTTTACAAAGAATGTAATATAAACTCTCTTAATTACATACAAAAGTCCAGCAATATACATGAATATTTAAGATATTTATCGGAAGCTAAATGTGTTTTTGTTTTTTTTTTTGTTCATACGAAATTCAAGTAAATCAATAATTTCTAATCTTTAATTGCTTTGATCTTGGCCAAATGATGGGTGTCATTTCATAAACAAAAACACCTGTTTCAAATTTCAATTCTGGCTTAAATAAAAATTTCAATAATTAATTCTTGATTTTTAATGGCCACACTTTTCCAATTAATTAGTGGAAAAATTAACAAATTTCAGCGTGTTACCTGAAATTACCAGTCCACCGAAAACTAAAGATATAATCGCAAAAAAATCAACATTTATACGAGTTTTTAATGAACTCGATCAGTTTAAGTGGATCAAAAGAGAAATGAAAATATATAAAAATAGTTTGAAAAATAATGAAATGTATGTACCCTACTTTTAGTTATGCAACTGTGAAAACACTATAACTGATATATAAAAAAAAATTAACTCTGACTTTATGACTCTATATGTCAGCTTATGTTTGTTATTGAATTTTATCCCAAAATCAACAAGAAAGATTTTCTAGAATTTTTTAAAATTTTCTTACTGATAGTAGGGTACTTAATAAAAAAAAAAAGAAACTATTACAAAACTCCATTTATATCACTTCATTTATCTTTATTAGTAAAAAAGATATGATTTTGATTGTTTCCTTCTCTGCAGCTAATAAAATTAAAACATTTAATTTATACTATAAATTTCTTTGTCAGAGGATATTTTTTCATCTCAAATTTAAATTAGGTTTTATGCTCTTTTCTTTATCTTTATAGTATGGTTAGAATTAGTTTTCTTTTAAAGATGAGAAAACGTATTAATTAATCGAATTTTATTTTATGCTAAAATATCAGTTTTCTCAGGGTCTTTGTTCGATAACATTTGTTTTGTAATGGTATTTTTAATCAAACATTTATGGACAAATATTTATTATAAACAATCCAAGCTAAATTATGCTCTCAAAGATGGTTTTATTGACAATAAAGAATATTCCTAAAAATTAAAATATGTATACAAACTATGCTTTAAGAGAAATTTATTGTCCGTATGAATTCAAAATCATTTTTTATTTATATTTTTAAAATTTAAAGTTTTGAAAAGCAACTGCACAGTTAATATAAATTGAAAATGTGTTGAAAAAATGGTAAGGAAACCATTAATATTCATAAAAAATACTGCCGTTAACTTGTTTATTTAAGCTATCATTCTCAGTAACTATGTACTAAATTTTCTTGCAATATCATAATTAAATAAGTATTTTTTTTCTTAAACTGAAAATTTAACAAAATTCATTCAAACACATAATTTAAATTCTGAATTCACGAATTTAAAAATGAAATATATAGGACATTTTCAAAATTTTTAACCTGGCTGAAACTGACTTAAATCCTTAATAATTTTTATCGTAATGATAATTTAAACAAATTGGTTACAGATGTTAACTCACAAGACTTGAAACTAATAGCGTGCAAAGTTTTAGCACAATAGGTTTCTTTCTATAATCATGAGAGTTGTTCAAAGTTCAAGAATATAGAAAAATGGCTAAAAATAACTCAAGTTTTTCCCATTTTTCTACAATTTTTGTACGCGCGTTTATACTTTTTGACATTATTCTATCATAAATAAACTAATCAGACTTTGCACATAAATTCTGCACCATCTTTCTTATTGCGCGGACTTTCAACATTTAAATACATGGTAATCGAGTTATGATGACAAAATTTTTTAGTTTTTTAAATTTTTCAGTTTTTTGGGTGGGGTCTGTGCGCCCTTCAACCGAATACAAAATTTGGGATAGGGATTGATACTTGTTATAATTGTGCGTATTTTGCGCTACATCCCGTTTATGTGTCCGAAATAGTCAACGTAGTAAATAATCTCAAAGTTTGGAAAACAAGTGCGAAAATGTTTCAAAAAGTCAGTTTTTCGCGAGGTACATTAACAGTCTCATATTAAACGGCATGGATTACTGCGTGAACTTCGGGAGTGTAGTCAGCTACCTTAATATCTAATTAGGGTTTCCATTACTTGTCCTAAAACGGAAATATAGGGTGGCCCTTAAAACTTGGATTGTTTTACTTTTTATGAATTTAACGCATTATTTATGTTAACAGCTACAAATTCAATGTTTTTATTAGTTGGATAGTTAGTCTGGGTAGTAGTCTTTCATTTTCGGATATTGTTGCAATAATACACTGAGAAAAACAAAATGGCAACAACAAAACATGGAAGTAAGAAAATACTACTGCTAACATTTAACGCGGCACAAATTGGACTGAATGTTATGCCTTGAAAGTCAACATAGTTGTTGATGACAATAATATCTAAAATTCTGCGGTGGTGCTTGACGATCGTTTACGAGAAAATTTGGAAAATGTTAAAAAAAAAATCGAAAAAATTGAAAAAAATGCGTTTTTTCACCTTCATTCATATATAACTTTTGAAGTAGGAATGCAATCTTAAAGCACCACTGCAGAATTTTAGATATTATTGTCATCAAGAACTATGTTGACTTTCAAGGCATAACATTCAGTCCAATTTGTGCCGTACAAAAAACAATAAAGCCCATATTCGGAAAATTTTACTCATTCATTTAAAAAATATAGTGCATATTGAAAAAAACGAGAGTTTATGTTACTGAAATGAATTATACAGTAGTAAGGACTGCGCACGAAAAAATCCGTGCATGCAAATCTGCTTATAGAAACTAAACCAATGGGCGAATATTTTTAAAGTTATATATTTTATTAATGACTGTTATGTTCAAGTTCTTAACATACAAAAATAAATTATTTTCTGTTGCTTTTTAAGAAAATATCTGATATTTTCCAAAATTCTTCCAATTAAAAGTTTTATTGTGTTTCCGTCACTTTTTTGCTCGAATAAGACCAATTATTTTAAAACTCCGCTTCATTTTAAGCTAAGCTTTTAATGTTCTTTAAATTATTTTTTACTAGAGCCCAATATCTTTCGATTGCTCGGAGTTCCGGACAATTTGATGGATTAGTATCTTTCGGTATAAACCCTAATAATTTCTTTATTACCACCCCATTGTTTTGTTGCTCTATTGAGAAGAAGAGAAAACAGGCCAGAAAATAGTGGATACACTGTATTTTCTTAGTAAAGGGAGAAATCTTTTTCAAAGTCACTCATTCATGTATATTTCTGTGTTAATAGAACCATTTTTTATGAAACTTTCTTGGGAATTTTGATTTCTTTGATGCACAATATTTTTCTGCCATATTCCCTCTAGCATCTGCAATATAGAATTCCCGGCCAGGAAGTTGAAAAAAGTTAGACTGTACGAACATTTCATCGTCTATTATACCCTGATCATAATTATAGAAAAAATTGTCTGAAGAACTTTCACGTTATTTTTTCACCTCCAAATTCTTGTTTTGCGTTTCTATTAGGATTTTTTTGTACTTTATATGTCTTCAGGCTAGATTTCCTTTCAACTTTTCTGATAAAAATTCAAAGCAATAAACTTTTTGTGGCACTTTTCTTCCAAAGATGAGGGGAATTTCTATGAAAATCCTTTCTATTTTGCCTGAGTCCTACAGCCTGAAGATACTATTTTTCTTCCACTACCTGATTTCCATTCAGTGACCATGACTTCTTTATATAATAAACTGTATTTTTTGATACAACTGCCTTCCTAGCAATTGTTTTATATGAGCGATTTAAGTTTTCATGAAAAATTTCTATTATGTGTTTTGATATTTTTTGTTCAATTTCCATTTTAAGGAAAACTAGTTTCGCTATAACCATGAAACTTAGCACATAGCTAGTGAGCATACCGACAAATGTAAGTCAGTTAATTTAATTTTCACTACATCAAAAGTTATAAGCCCAAGAGCATGCACGGATTTTTTCGTGCGCAGTCCTTAATTAAGACCGTACACACTATTTTTAATTTAAAACCCCATAAAGTATATGTTTTCTGGGTCCTGGTTAGATTCTGAGTCGATCTAGCTATGTCCGTCTGTTGAAAGCAGGATAGGGCTCGAACAGCACAACGAAGGGGGACGAAATTTGGTCCAAGTATTGATCTTATATAATTTTGTTTGATTTGTTTGATAATGAAAATGAGTTAAATCTGTAAATAAAAAAAATGTTATGAGCAAAATACTAAAAACACATGATGTCCGTTGTAGCTTAATTTCATACTTTTCTGCTATATCTATCTTCAATAAAAGTATGTACTATAACAACATTTTCATGGGTCGATATAAACTTGGAAACAAAAAATGGGCGTGGTCCGTGTAAATTTATATGGGAAATTCTTCAAACTCGTTTACTTTTGGTGTTCAAAAAAATGTCGAACATTTTTTAATGGCACTTCAACGATATTTAGTACCAATATTCCTTGGCTCTAATGAAACACTGTTCGCTTAAATGACTTTTACCGAACGGCGTCAATGTTATGGAGGTTTAAGATAAAAATTTATTAAAATATTGCCAAAATTCTATTTATAGTCCTAAATCAAAATTTATTGCATTTATGTACTCTACAGTGGTGTATCTTAAATACAAAATAAAAATATTGCGACAAGTTAAGTATTAGCGATTTAATAATTATTAAACCTTCTTATAAAATTTGCAAAGTTCAGTTTAATAAAGTTGTCTTGTTCATATTCATCCATTTGTTGCAAAATTCATCTTTTTTTAATAAGCCATAAGATAATATCATTTCTATACATTTTTTAATTGCACTTACTTAAATCTCTAAAGTCGCATTAAATGCAAAATCGTACTTTTTTTTCGAACGCCATATTGATTTTGATATATGGTATTAAAGCAGCTACAGATTGACATATATCATCGCAAATTTTAATTAGCGCCTTGGGTGTGCCTCGACGATTAATGTTAAACTAAAAACATCGCGTTCTTAGCCCATGAAATTATATTTTCTGCGTAAGTAAAACTTAACGCAAGAACTTATTTCAGATTAAAATTGACTTATAACACCAAAATCTGCTACAACAAGATATGCAAAATTTCTGATTTTTTACAAATAACTATACACTTTTAGCAAATTAATATTTTAAAATGTCACAATGATTTTAAAATGTAATTTGGAAACCTTCTTTGATAACGCGATACTATAGCTTCATTGAAATAATGTTGCGAGTGTGCCTTGCAAAAAAGACACCTCTTAGAGCCATTCACATGTTTTCTTTCCAAGTTTGGATATCTCCTACAGCATTTCTGTTGACGGAACGAGATATATTAACTAGATATATGTCAAATGATGCATAATTTCAAGAGCTATTTGGCACTATTTTAAATTTTGCGATACCCGAAACGTAAAATTCCTAGAGAAAAAACAACACAATTTAACACTGATTAATGGCACGCTAATTAAATCCATGCTGGTCTTTTTCTATAAGTGTTTATAGCCTAAATCAGAAGAATTGAACACTTATGCTAAAATCCACGATTACAACAATCAAAAGAAAGAAAAAAACTTAGTTTCGAACATTTTTTTTAGAATTTTTGACTTTGAATGCTTGCACTTCATGGAACCGTTCAAGATCTTGAATTTTTGTTCTGTTACACCATCAAGTGTTGTTAACATAATTGCATCAAAAATTATTTAAAAAGATCAGAAGTTAAAAAAATACTTTAGGTTTAAGGTCGGTTTCATAAAGGAAAACGTAAAATGAGAATTTCCAATATGAAAAATTAAAATGTTATAATCAGGGCAAGTTTTTCAAGCTTTTCGCCTGAAAAGTAAGCATTTGCATATATCAAAAGAATTTCACAAAAAATGTTTATATTTTAAATCTTTGCATAAATTTGCATATAATGGATACAAAAGTTAGTTTTCTTAACAAAAACACAATTTTTTGGTGATTTTTTGGAGTTCAATCAAATGAATTCTAAAAATTTTTTTGTGAGTATTTTGAAAACATTGTAAATATTGTAAATAAAAAAAATTCGGAAGCGTCAAATATGATACTTAAAATTAAAATAGTTATATTTTTATAAAGATCGAAATTTCTTTGAGATAGAAAGTTTAAAAATGCATATTTGTGCATATTTTCTACACATTAATATATAAGAATGCATAAACTCGTTGGTTTTTATATACATATTCATGCTATTTTTGCATATTTCTGTGCATATTTTACCATTTTTTCGTGCTTTTTCAAGCGCATATTTCAATTATTTTTGTGCATATAAAAACTTGCCCTGGTTATAATATACATTGTACATTTTCAAAGGTTTGGAACAGACACAAAATTAAATATTATATATTCAATGACTAATTTTAAATTTTGCTATATCGTACTTAAAGCGATTTTCTTTTAACAAAAATTTTATTTTTAAATGTCCAGCTTTTTTACCGAAATTCCGCTTTTTTATCTAGCTTTCTGGATCTAGCAACCCTATGTACATGGGAGACCTTTTAAAACATCGTGGTAATGAATTCCATATCACATATGTTATATCAGATAAATATTGTGTAAGAAATCGAAACTGACGAATAAAATTTTTTGATATCAACTTTCCCTGAATTCCATCTGTGATATGGAATTCTTGGTAATGAATTCCATATCACAGAGGTTATATCATATAAATATTGTGTAAGAAATCGAAAATGACGAATGAAATTTTTTGGTCGGAAAAGACATTTGTATATATGGAGAAAAAAATTACACTTTTAACAAAAAAAAAAACAAATTGTAATCAAAAAAGTACAATTAGTAAACAATTAGAAAACACAACGAATATAATTTTTTGGTCTAAAATCGCTTCTTATTATTATCATAAAAAGTAATTGAGTGGTATCAAAAAATGGTGCTGCTTTGTACCAAAGGAGACCGTCCAATCAACTAAACCTTCCAAAACTCTGGAAACATAATAAAGCTCTTATAGAGATTATTCCAGAAAGAATTAAATATTTTATTGAAAACGAAGAAAAAATGCATTTTCCTTTTGAATTTAAGACCTGAATATAAAAGTCTTAAACAAAATCAAAATGGGCATTAATTCGGAGAAGCTTCAATTTAAAAAATATATCGCTCATTCCACGAGAGATTTGACGGAGGATTATCCGTTTTTTTTTACACTTGGTATACATGTACCACCCTTCACACATTGGGGTAAAAGGGGGTCGAAAATGGCGATTAATTCAGGTAAAGTTGATATCAATATTTTAATGATCATGTTTTATTTTTTTTATTGATTGTTAGTTAAAAAAATTTAGATTTAGAATTTTAAGATTTATTTTTTAGCAGAATGGTAATGTCTGTCCGCACGTCTATACATTAGAGTTAAATGGGTCGAAAATTATGCATAATTCAGAGAAGGGTGGTATCAACACTTTAATGATCACGTTTAATTTTACTATTTATTAGTAAGTAAAAAAATTCATTTTTAGAATTATAAGATGTTGTTTGGCTGAATGGTAATGTCCGTCCGTCTATACATTTGGGTTAAATGGGAAGAAAAAAGTGATATCCTAATTTTGATGATCACGTTCTATTTTTTCTTTTTATTAGTTAGTAAAAAAAATGAATTTTCAGAATTCTAAAATATTTTTTGGAAGCATGGCAATGTCTGTCCGTCCGTCTATACATTTGGGTTAAATGGGTCGAAAATTCCACTTAATTCAGGGAAAGATGAAATCAAAATTTTAATACTTTCGATTGATTTTCATATTAATCGAAAAATGGAAAAAAATACTTTTCGAATTTTAAAGTTTTTTTCTTGAAAGAATTCTAATGTCCGTCCATATGTCCGTCTGTTTGTTCATTTTTGGAAATTGGACAAGGAATAAAAATTCGCTAGTTGTTAAACATTTTCCATGATACTAGTACCCTATTTTGAACTTCCATAGTTCCGCTCCTGATGTATATATTGGATCCTGCTTCTAAACCCAAAATAGAAGTTACATATTTGTTTCGATTCTGCCCCACTGTTTAATTTTTGATACAGCAAAGAAAATTTCTGCACTTAAGCTTATTTTTGTATGAAATTTTCTGGTTTTTCCGAATAAAAAAAAAAAAAAAATAATTTCTCAAATCGGGCTATATTCATAATATTAAAATGGATAATATGTATTATTTTTCAGAAAATTTTCAGAACAAACATCCTTTAACATTTTAAGTTGCATTCCACGAAATATGAAAATTAGTGAATTTAAGGATAATTTTCAAAAAAATAACAAAAATATTAGGACAAAATATAATTTACAAATACTTGAACAAAAGTACACTTAAATATCTGAAGTTGATGGTTTCATTTTAAATGTTTACCTTAAAATACTTTTTATTTAAAATAAATACACTGAAACCTGATGAAAATTTAATTTTTTACTATTTTTCAAACATGTGAAAAAATTTTTAAGTTTAAGAGCTCCTTATAAGAAAACAACACAACCTAGCTTAAAAATTTTAATTGATATTGATACATAATTTTGTCTATTTTTATTTGGTACTCAACTTTAATACAAAACTTTAAATTTTAAAATTCAATTAAGCGCCACTTTTGACACATTTTACCTCAACGTGCCATTTACTATTTAAAATAATTGTTTCCAATTAAAAATAAATAAAAATTAAATAAACCGACAAAGTACCTTACTTTGTTTGTTAACATCTCTTTGACTTAGATGTAATTTGATGATTCAAGACTCTAAAGAAGACCAACTGAAACTTCTTTTAAGGTAATAATGCAAAGGTAAAATATTTATTTAAAAATGCATTCGTAATGCAGTTCTTGGTTTGCAATGGATTTACGAAAATTGTCTACCCTTACGATATTAATTTTCTTTTAATATGTTAAAAAAATATAAAAATAATTCATCTGGGACAAAGTGATCTCTTATCTCTTATATTATTTTTGAAAGCAGATTACCAGATTTTTTCATAAAAAAATATATATATATAAATATTTTATATATATTAATGTATACTGCCTTTATTTAAACTTTAAAAATGAATTTGAAAAAAGTTCGTTTTCTAATTAAACTAAATTTTATATTCATAAAATTTAACAAATTCTTTGCATAATATTTTTATAAACAGGCAACTCCTTCAAATTTTTACGCTCATTAGGGCATCAAATTTGACTGATATATGAATGTTTAGTTAAAAATTTCTTTTTTTTTTAATAAGATTTCAATACCTATATGAATAAGGTTTTCTTTGGTACAAAAATAAATATTTTGTTGTAAATACCAAAATTTTAAATAGATTTAATAGCTGTAACGAATTTAGCCGCCAAGGGGCGTTAAAACCCTCATTAAAGTTTGGCTGCATGAACAAATTCCAAATAAAAAACACATGCAAACATTCGATCCTCTTCTGTTTAAACAAAATTTGGTTGAATTGGTATTAAACAAAAACTGTTAAAAAACCATTCAATGATTTATTAATAATAAACTGAATTTTTTATTTTAGATTTTGTTTGTTAAAAATGGCTTTTTCTATGAAAGATGAAGCTTTTGCTAAAAGCCAACTAAGCAGAGACTGTCATTAGAGTGTGTTCACAGTAGCCCCTTACTGTGACGTGTTACGCCTATTGTTTCTTTTCACCATCTAATTAAATTTTTTTGAATTGAAATTAACTCATCTATTGTTAGGGTTTTATATATAAATAAAAAAAAGAAAATAGATAAATGACATGTTCGGCAGTTGGTAACTAATAGATTTTTTTGTTTTGTTTTCTTTTGTTTTAGCAATAGACCAGACCTTGTCTGTAAGTCAAGTGGAATTACTAGTATTTGGTATATGTCAAATACCATTCAAAATGAAGCCTAAAATGTTAAAAATCTGAATATAATTTTTTAAGTATAAAATCAGCATGATGCTAACAAGATTTTAAAAGTTTCTCATTTTATGAGTTTAAAGAGTTGAAAACACTTGTTGCCTTAAAATATTTGTCGGCACTTGTTCACTTTTTTTTTTTTTTTCTTCATATCTGGCCATGAGTAGCCATCATTATAATACAACTTATTAATATTATATGTATTAATATTAATATGTATTATTATGGCTTATTATCATCTTAATTTATTTCAATTTAGATTGTTTTGATTACAGCGTTAAAATCGCTTAAGACAAAACATTCATTATTTTCAATTAGCAGTCGTACATTGCTGGAGTTTATTCTAATTTCTTAAAATTTTCTAATAACGACAATGGTATGTATTTTAATTTAAATTGGTCGGAAACTTTAAACGAACTTTGTGAAAACTATTTGATGACCATTTAGTTAAACAAGTGTTTTTTCAGAAATTTATGAAAAAACTTTTCTTTAATTTTTGTATAATTTTTCAATAAAATGCCATAATTATGAATTAATAAACAATACATATATATTTTTTTTTTAATTAAATTAAGATTGTTAAATATTTATACATTTGCTAATGATTAAATAAAAAACAAAGTTGAACAACAGCTTCATATGAAAGAAAAAAAAAACTATAAAATTGATGTTAAAATAAATTAAATCGTAAAAATAATTAAAAAAAAAGAAAAGAAACTTTCTTTTCGCAAAGAACACTTCTCAGATTCAAAAGTTATATCGTAGCACAGTAGCTCGTTGCAAAAAATCATAATATTTGAACCAATTCAGATATTTTAAAAATTGAAGAAGTGTTTTAAAGGCAGTCTGGTCCATATGAAATATAAGACAAACTGTATTTTATTTTGAAGATATCTTAATGAAATTTGGCAAAAAAAATATTATGTATATAAGGTAAACATGTCTACCAAATTTCATATTAGGCAAAGAATTGAAAATAGCTCCCTTATAAGCACACTTTAACGGGCAAAAATTGTATATATGAGTCATTCCATTTAAATCCGACACGAAAAATTAAAGTGGTTACAGTCGAGTTACAGGTTACGCGAACCACTTGATAAAATGATTTGAAATCAGTCTTGGTTTTGACGTTCATAATGACTATACCAAATATTCGAAAATTCGGAATAGGCGAGGAAACCAGCTGGTTGGTTTTAAATGGAATGAAATATGTTTTATATAAATATACAAAACACACTCCAAATTTTGTGAGTATCAATATAATATTTAACACCCAGAGTGAATAATAGCGGCAGGCAAATTTTACAATGCACGTTACGGAAAAATGTGTCAAAAGTGGCGCTTAATTGAATTTTAAAATTTAAAGTTTTATAATAAAGTTGGGCACCGAATAAAGATAGACAAAGTTATGTATCAATATCAATTAAAATCTTTAAGCTAGGTTGTGTTGTTTTCTTATAAGGAGCTCTCAAAGTTAAACATTTTTTTACATTTTTTAAAATTGTCCTAAAATACATTAATTTTAAATTTTCATGGAATGCAACTTAAAATGTTACAGGATGTTTGTTCTGAAAATTTTTTGAAAAATAGTATTGTCCACTTTAATATTATGAAACGAGAGAGAGACTATAGTCGATAAAGACCGACCATTTGATACCCTACACCATTAGACCTGTGTCCAATTGTAAACCAACACTTTTAATAAATGTAAAATAAATTATACAAATACAGAACAATGCATTTATACTAACATCTATATGATATTATGCCCATTAGGGTGATTCCCGAAAGTGGGTTTATATGGGAGCTATGATAAATTATGAACCGATTCTCATAAATTTTGGCAATGTTGTTTCTACTTACATAAAACTTATTTGTGTTGAATATCAACTTGATACTATCATTCGTAAGGGATTTATGCTTGTTAAAGTGATTTTCGGAACAGGGGTTTATATGGCAGCTATGGTCAATTATGGATTGATCCTAATGAAATTTGGCACAAAGTTTGACACTTATAATATAAACTCCTTTGTACCGAGTTTCATTGAAATATTATCATATTTACGGCATTTATGATCGTTAAATCCCTATTCCGGTAAGACATTTGTATGGGGGCGAGGTGAAATAATGGACCGATCATAACCAATTTCAATAGGCTTCGTCCTTGTGCCAAATTAATTATCTGTGCCAAATCGTCAGGATATCTTTTAAATTACGACATGTACTTTGTTCACAAAGTTTACACGGACAGACTGCCAGACGGACGGACGGACATCGTTAAATCGACTCAGAAAGTGATTCTGACTCGAACGGTATACTTTCCGATAATTATTTCTGTGCGTTACAAACATCAGTACAAACGCATTATACCCCAACCACCTTTGGTGGTGTAGGGTATAAAAAAATCGTGCGCATATATAGTCCAATTTGAGAAAATATATTTTTTTTTTTTTTTCACAAAAATAAAAGATAAAAAAACAGTAGATTTATCAAACATTAAACAGTGGGAAAGAATCGAAATAAATCTGTAACTTCTAATCGGCTGTTGGGATTTGCATGAAATTTCACATAAACATAGCAGAGGTCAGTAGCATTTTGAGTTTGGAAGCAAGATCTAATATAAGCATCAGGAGCGGAACTATGACGGTTCAAATTAGGGTACTAGTGTCATGGAAAATGTTTAACCACTACCGAATTTTTGTCCCTTACCCGATTTCCAAGATTCCAAGATATCATCTTAAAGTCCTTGATAAATCCTTTAGAAAACATGCTTACACATACTACTTATCTTATATATTTTTCGAGTTATATACATTTGAAATTTCAAAAATCTAAATTTTATAAGATCTTGCTTAGGATTTTTCCATATATAGCCAAATATTTTCAACCAATTTTATTATATTTTATGTAATTGCTTAAAAAGCAAAATTGTCTATCGAACAAAGAAAATTTTGGGTCGTTATCTTTATTGAGTCAAAAGCTAAACGATTTTGAATTGGAAAGTTTGTAAAAATTAACAACCAGACGGACAGATGGACGGATATTCGAATTCTTTCAAAAAGATCTTAAAATTCGAAAAATATTTTTTTCCACTCCTCAATTAATATAAAAACCAAATGAAAGTATTTAAATTTTGATATCACCTTTCCCTGAATTAAGTGGAATTTTCGACTTATTTAACACGAATGTATAGACGGACGGACATTGCCATGCTGCCAAAAAATATTTTAGAGTTCTAAAAATGCATTTGTTTACTAACTAAAAAAAAGAAAAATAGAACATGATCATCAAAATTTGGATATCATCTTTTCCTGAATTAAGCGTCATTTTCGTCCCATTTTACCTAAATGTATAGACGGACGGACATTACCATTCAGCCAAAAAACATCTCATAATTCTAAAAATGCATTTTTTTTTTTACTTACTAATAAATGAAAAAAATTAAACGTGATCATTAAAGTGTTGATACCACCCTCCTCTGAATTATGCATCAAATGTATAGACGGACGTTCTGCTAAAAAATCTTAAAATTCTAAAACTGAATTTTTTTAACTAATAATAAATAAAAAAATTAAACGTGATCACTAAAATATTAATATCACCTTTCCCTGAATTAAACGTCATTTTCGACATCTTTTACCCCAATGTGCAATGTGTGGAAATAGCGGGCTTGGGAAGCTTCACCCAACAAATTTTTAATTCTTTTTTGGTTTGGAAACCGAGCTAACTTCTTAACAGAACAGAAATAGGTTAACAATTGAACATATAAATTTGACAAGAAAATGCCTAATTTGTTTATTATATTAAACCGCGTGGAAGCTGTAAAAAATAAATCTTACCACCCTATGAAAACACTTTATTAGACTAGTTAGATTATTCTGAGAGTGCCGGAGTAAAATTCAATACCATATAAAAATATTGGAAGGCAGAGAGATAAAGCAACTCTCTTTCTAATTTCTAATGGAAGGTAGTACCCAACCGCATAAAGCTTATGCAATGCACCCACAACCCTAGAATATATAAAATTGAGTGCAAATAATTTATATATAACTATAAAAAATAAATAAATAAAGTTTTTCCTTATATATAATTTTTTTGTGGCATATGTCATCTTCACGCAGAGAAAAAACATTTCTCAATATGGTTGCCCCAACAATATTATTTTTATTGCAGAAAAATTTTTCCGTCACAAGCATTCTCATTGTTGGATATATTTTATTTTAAAAACAATTTTGTTGTAGCAATTATACATTTGTTCTCAACTCACAATTATATTGTTGGCACAACATGTTAAGCAATATGTTTAAATTAGAACCTCATTATTGTTGTTAAAATTGCATGTGCAAAAAAAATATTTTCAATACCTGAATATATTATTTTGTTTGTAATTTTGAATTGACAATAAAATGTTTGTTTTGTATTGGCAACAATATACATTATTAGTACTTGACAATAAGTATACTTGTTGATTTTTATTCAGTTTAGTTTGCTTCTTGCATTGAGCAAGTTGTCTGTCGGCAAGTTAAAAATGTAATAGAAAATATGCTAAATGTATATAAAAAAGTGAATTATTTAAAATAAATCATTTTAATTAAAGTTAAATTAGAAATAAATAAGTGTTTCTTATTGTGAAAATATTTTGAATGCATAATATACAAAGAAAACTACATAATTAGTTATCTTCGGAGTGCTAAAAAAAATGTGTCAGCTTGTACGAGTACTCAAGAAATTTCTTAGGTTTCATCGTTCACAGGTGATAAATTTATTTTTTTATACCAAAGTGATTTATTTTACATAACTAAATTATAACTAATTTTAAGAAAAACTTCCATACGATAAATTAATTGGCTTTTATTTATTTTTAGGCATAATAATTGTTTCTCGACGCTAAGTACAGTTATTGTGATACAACATATTATTGCTGTATACATGAATCAAATATATATACAGCAAAAATATTGTTTTAGATCAACAATATTTTTATTGCGATTTAGCCATATTATTGCTGTATACATGAATCAAGTATATATACAACAAAAATATTGTTGTAGATCAACAATATTTTTATTGTGATTTAAACATATTATTGCTGTATATATGAATCAAGTATATATACAGCAAAAATATGGCTGTAGATCAACAATATTTTTATTGTGAATTAACCATATTATTGTTATATACTTGAATCAGGGACATATACAACAAAAATATGGTTGCAGATCAACAATATTTTTATTATGATTCAAACATATTATGGTGCTCATCTAACCATAATATAATCTACAAACAACCATAAAATCTAACCATAATTTGACAGTACTCGATTATGGTTGCTATTCACCATATTTTTTCTTTGCGTGTTGATGTTGACATTTATATGAGATTTATTAACATGAAAATTATGGACAAATTCATGAAATTTGGCAAAAAAAAAAATACAAGTATAAATCTATGGTGAAGTAGACTATAAGGAACTAAATAAAAAGAATGTCTAAAATGGTGTAACATAATTTTTTCTTACTTTCATGACGGTCTTAAGTTTTACTAATTACCACCAAAGGATTTTAAAGTTATGAGTGATACCAATGCCAAATCTATTTACTTTAATGTCTTGACAGTAGTTCAGGACTTAGCTTAGAATTTTCCTTTGATATCCCTATATCCAGAATATATACAATACAAAAATTACTGTGAAATGCCTAGCTATTTCCTCAGGAGACAACCGACATTTGGGAAAATTTTCGAAGTGTAAAATATCAGTAAACATAATAATATCCACGCCTGACTTTAAATATCGAATATATTGCGGGGCTGACTTAATCGCCATAATCTTGGCTTGATTAACAGCACAGTAATCCAGTAGTTTCAAATGTAAGTGATTATTTAAAGACATAAATATATTTAGATCATTCCACGAGAATTTTATAAAAAAAATGCAATTTTTTAAAACAGAGTCCTCAAATTTTGTTTATATTTGTTATACCATTTATGCTATTTTTTTAATTTAAAAAAAAAATATCTAGAAATTTATTCAAAATATTAATTTTTATAAAAGTAAAAAAATCCGACAAAGTATTTCAATGTTAATATTTCTTTTCGATGTAGACGAATTTTAATGATTCAAAACTCTAAAGAAGGCAATAATTCAAAGGTTAATTGTTTACTTAAAATGCACTAGTAATGCAATTGAAAAATTATTACCACTTCGATTTTAATTTTATTTTAAAATATTTAAAAGCAATATCTTTACTACAAAATGCACCATTTCTTGTCTATAAAACATTTGCTATACCTATTACATAGAAAATTATATAACCTAAAAACTCCACAGGGAATATACATATTTTTACTTTATATCATTTTTATTTTTTAAGTAATAAAGTGTAAATTTGACCATAAGTAAATATTAAAACAAAGAACCAAAAAAAAAAACAAAAATCAAAATTAAGATAATCTCTAAAGAAAAATTTACACGCATAATTAAAACTTTAAAAAAATTTTTGCACTTAACAAAAAATGCAACGCATAACAAATTTATCATAAAAAAAATAAATAAAAAAAAAACATCATCATCAACACCATCACTCCGTCATCGTCATCAAGCTGATCAGTAAAAGAAGCACGTATCTGTAAAACATTATCACAACAAATAAAAACAAACAAACAACAGATGAAATCACTGAGAACAACACACGGCGTTGAAAGTGAGAGGAAGAAGGCAAAACAAAACACCATGCAACATAACAGCCACAACACCACAACAAGACAAACTTAACAACTTCACACCGAAATACCAAGTGCGTGTGTCAGGATACACCAGAAGGAATAACAGCAACAATTGCATAAAAAAGGTATGTTAAAATTAATTAATGGGCTCGTTCAATTAAAATTGCAACATGTTGTAAGCTGGACACAACCACAAACAAAATCTAAAAACACTACAAAACCACCACCACCTTTCTTAGCAAAAAACAAAAAGAAATCCCTTAAAAGTTTTTTACTTAAAAAAAGAAAGATACCGAAACAAAGTAGTCGTTTGCTGTTGTATTTTTTCTTCAGTTTTTTTTCTGGACAATTAACTTGTGCAACAAGTTCTTGCAACTCTGGGGGACATTTACAACTGATGAGTCCATACAGCAATATAACAACAACATGTGTGTACGTATGTATGTGTGGTGAGGCATTCATCCATTGAAATCACATTTAAAACTAGACAATGTTTTTGAAAACTCTTAAATTAATATAGGAGGACTGTATGTTAAACTTTGTGAAAGTTTTTAGAAGATATTCTTCATATTTTATAATGGTTCATTTCCCGAATATTCATTCTGGCATCAGTATCTATTTCTAAATGGTTAGTTCTCGAAACACTTCTCATACAACCCTCTCTATAGAAATGTTAGTGTGTGGTGGTTTATGTAAAATACATTTAATCTTACTGTTGTTACTACAATCATTGCTAGTTTTTTGTTATTGGTTTGTTGTTGATGCTAATGCCTCTGCTGCTACTAATTCAACTCTAACATGTCCTCCAGGCCTAAAATGCTAAGCTGATTTAGTATTGAAGCTTAAAAAAATGCAAAATCAATTTAAGCCGTTTGTTTTTCACTATAGTTTTCATTTATTTTTTTTATTATTTTATTTTGTATTCAAACTACAGTAGACGCTCACAAATTAGAGCTTTCAGTAATTCGAACGTCCAGAAATTAGAATCAGTGTATGCAATACATTAAACGCTCTGAAATTCGAATTTAAAATTCTAATTTCCGAGCGTTTTTTTTATTATTATTATTATTTTTTTGTTATTTGAACACAAGAAATCTCCAATTTATTTTTATTCTGTTTGAACATAGTAAAACTAAAAAAGGGGAATCACCAAATAATATATGTTTACTCCCTATTTGTTGTTTTTTTGTCGCATTTATGTATATTTGTGGCTAATTTATTTGCGAAATTTGATACGCGTGTACATATTTTGGCAGTCTCTATTAAAAAGTGAAAGTGTATCATTAGAAATGTCAAATAAACGTAAAAAAAAACACTTTATCATTGGAAACAAAAGTCAAAATATTAGAAAAGCTTGACAAAGGAGTTCAAGGGAAGCGGTTAGCCCAAGATTTTAATGTGACAGCATCTTCAATCAGCTACATAAAATCACATAGAACAGCAATATTAAATGATATTTCCAACACATATCAGTAGGCAAGCAATAAATCTTTGCACAGCGCTGAATATCCTAAAATGGAAAGTCGTCTGTGTGAGTGGTTTTTAAATCAACGAGAAAAAAAGTATACACTGACTGGGAACATACTTAAACAGAAAGCTAAACAAACATTTAAAGAGGAATATCCCGATAAAGATGAAAATGCATTCCGTGCAAGTGATGAATGGTTTACCAAATTTAAGAAACGACACGGTATCCGTTTTTTTTTTAAATTTGTGGCGAGATTCTTTCCAGTGATGTTGCTTCAGTCACTCCTTTTATTCATCGATATCGTGCAAAGGTCGCTGAGATGGGGTTAATGGAATCACAAATATATAATGTCGATGAAACCGGATTATTTTTTCGTTGCCTACCAGACAGAACATATGTCTCTGCTTTTGAAAAAAAACGCCCCTGGTCATAAAATTCAAAAAGACAGAATTTCAGTCCCACTTGGTGCAAATTCTGATGGATCACATAAATTAGTTCCATTGGTAATTGGAAAAGCAAAAAACCCCAGGTGTTTTAAAAGTTTCAATAATCCTCTGCATTGCAACTTTACAAAAAATGCTTTGATGACTTCTCGGATTTTTCACGAATGGTTTCACCGAATATTTATTAAAGAGGTAAGAACAAATATTGATTTCAGGTTCAGTAATTTTAAAACATTTAAAATTTACAGGTGATCCGTTTTTCTCAGGAAAATAATTTGCCACCGAAAGCCATTTTGCTTATAGATAATTGCTCCGCTCATGCAATGAACTGAAGAATCATTTGAAATGTCATTCAATCCGCAATGCAATATTATTACTGAAACAAGCTTGGGATGAGGTACCACAAAGTGTTATGAAGAAATCTTGGTCAAAGTTTTCCAATTGGGACTCTAACCAATACGACGATTACGTGCCAATAGCGCAATTATTGCAAATAGATCAGGACTGCAACCATTGGTATAGTAGACATCGACAGATGGAATGAAGATGTGTTTGATGACGGATCTGTATATGTTCTCAGTAGCGATGGTGAGTCTTCAGATAGCAGCGAAGACGATGTTGTTGAAGTCTCACCAGTTGTTTCTAATACTACAGCCATTGAAAACGTAAATAATTTAATAAAATGGTGCAATAACAGTAAATTGTTTTCCACTAAGCACATAAGCAATCTTTTGGCTCTCCGTATTGATATTTCGAATTCGATGAAACCAAAAATACAAACAAATATAACTGATTATATGTCAAACAAAAAATAGTTGTAAATTTGGCCATTGTGCAGTCTATCCCTCCAATAACTTTTAACTTTATTATTTAATATTTTTTTTTAAATACATGTATAAAATATTTTAGTTTTTTGGACTGAATTGTTATGTTTTTTAATTTAATTTATAAAAATACATTTAATGAATTGGACTGAATTGTTAGGTTTTGTTTTCTTATTTTTTTTTTTTTTCAAATTAAATTGAATTAAAAAAAATTCAAAAGTGTTTTATTTTAGTTTTTGGAAGTAAATTTACAAAATTTTTTATTTTTTATTCGAAAAAAAAACAAACGTCCACAAATTAGAATAATTCAGAAATTAGAATTGCCTCATAAACAGAGCGGTTGTAATTTGTGAGCGTCTACTGTATTGAACTGGATTTTCGGCTTAAAATTAGTTGATTTTTTTCCATGATTGCTCGGTAAAAAAAAAGAGGAGAAGTATACCGAAACAGTTATTAACTCTTATTCACAGGGTTATAGTGCATCGTGTAATTGAATAGTTACCGCCCCTATTTATAAGATTTTGTTTCGCAGTCGGCTAATTTATTAAAAAATTTGGAATTACTTTTATACCCTTACAGCATCTATAAGAGACGTCCGTCAGAATACACTTTGAAGTATTTAATTAAAATAATTTTATGTCGATCCCAGTTTTGCGATGTGAGAAGTTCCAACTTGTAAGAAATCTGGTAAATATATAAAAAATTAGTGTCAACATTAAACCCATCCAAGTTAAAAACACTAAAAAGGCGAGGTTAAAAATGAGAGAAAAATTTATTTCGACCCGAATATTTATTAAACTTTAAATTTCATTCCCGAGATGACCAACTTTGTAGGACCATCCACTACCCCCTGAACCGCTAGGAATCTGTGCTCCTCCAAATCAACTCACCTCATCTCTGGCCATGTGAATTTTTATTGATATATCTGAAACGGTTCACAAGTTACAGAATTATTTCCAAAAATGAACCGTTTTTGAACTACTGTGCGAGCTAAATATAATAGAAAATGTGTGAAAATTACTTTCACGTAGTACTTATGAGTCGGAGAGACAATACTAGAACAAAATTTAATTATTTGAAGAGATCGAAAAATGTTGGATCTAAACTTCTTTGTCACAAATTGAAAATGCTTTTAAGTCCCTTCCAAGTAGAATTTTTGAGATTGTATCGAATAAGGCTATGGTCATTATTAGTAATTTCCTAATAATATATTAAAACAAAACGAGAGAAAAAGATATAGTCGGTCAAGCCCGACCATATGATACCCTACACCATTGTGTACATTATAATTCGGGGAGGGGTCTTGACTTGGAGTCAAATGTGGACCGAAACTCATAAGTGTAAAATAAAACATACGAATACAGAATATTACGTTGATGCTGACATTTATGTGAATTTATTCAATTTTGGGTGATTCCCAAAAGAGGGCCTTATATGGGAGCTATGGTAAATTATGGACCGATCTTTGTAAAATTTGGCACTATCATTTATGTTCATATAAAACTTATTTGTGTCGAATACTAACTTGATACTAACATTTTAATGGGATTTATGCCCGTTAAAGTGATTTTCTGAAAGGGGTTTATATGGGAGCTATGGTTTATTATGAACCGATCTTTTTAAAAATCGGCACACTTATTTAGACTTATGTGAAACTTATATGTGCCAAATTTCATTAAAATATTGCTATATTTAAGGGATTTATGATCGTTAAACCCTTTTCCGGGAGGACATTTGTATGGGGGCTAGGTGAAATAATGGACCGATCGTAACCAATTTCAATAGGCTTCGTCACTGTAAGAAACCCGATTACCGAATTTCATTAATTTTGGTTCAAAATTGCGACCTGTAGTTTGATTACAGTGTTTACATGGACGGACGGACGGACGGACATCGTTAAATCGACTCAGAAAGTGATTCTAAGCCGATTGATATAAATTAAGGTGGGTCTTAGACCAATATTTTTGGGTGTTACAAACATCAGCACAAACGCATAATACCCTCCCCACCTATGGTGGTATAGGGTATAAAAAGTATCTATTACTAAATGTATCTTGTTATTTTATGTACTAAATAACGTTGAACCTATTCAGATGACGCAAACAAATTATCTTAATAAATTTTTTGTTCTGGGAAAAGAAGTGTGTGGAATCGTACTTAGTTATTACTTAAATTTGTATACCCTACACCACCATAGGTGGGGAAAGTATTAGCGTTTGTGCTGATGTTTGTAACACCCAATAATATTGGTCTAAGACCCACCATAAATTATACCAATCGGCTTAGAATCACTTTCTGAGTCGATTTAACGATGTCCGTCCATGTAAACCTTGTAATCAAACTACAGGTCGCAATTTTGAACCAAAATTAATGAAATTTGGTACACAGATTTCTTATAGTCCGGGGACGAAGCCTATTGAAATTGGTTATGATCGATCCATTATTTCACCTAGCTCCCATACAAATGTCTTCCCGGAAAATCCCTTAAATATAGCAATATTTTAATGAAATTTGGCACATATAAGTTTCATATAAGTCTAAATAAGTGTGCCGATTTTTAAAAAGATCGGTCCATAATTAACCATAGCTCCCTTTTCAGAAAATCACTTTAAAGGGCATAAATCCCATTAAAATCTTAGTTTCAAGTTAATATTCGACACAAATAAGTTTTATATGAACATAAATAATAGTGCCAAATTTTACAAAGATCGGTCCATAATTTACCATAGCTCCATATAAGGCCCTCTTTCGGGAATCAACCAAAAGTGAATAAATTCATATAAATGTCAGCATCAACGTAATATTCTGTATTCGTATGTTTTATTTTACACTTATGAGTATCGGTCCACATTTGACTCCAAGTCTAATAAAAGACCCCTCCCCAAATTATAATGTACACAATGGTGTAGGGTATCATATGGTCGGGCTTGACCGACTATATCTTTTTCTCTCGTTTTTACTTGTAGATATGTTAGAATTGACTACTTTAAAAATTATGATGAAAAAAGTATAAATTTCTTTATTATTTTAAAAGTAAAGATCTTGAACCTATTCAGTTGACCGGCAGTGTATGTGTTCCATTTTTCTTTCCCACAATGCAACATTCTAATACTATTAACTTTTAGTTTACTTTTCGTTTTAGCTTCGTGGTGGCCGATGTTAGTGATTGGTTGACATATTATGCGTTTGTGCTGATGTTTGTAACTCATTGGAAATCCCATCACGACACTTACAGAGGACATTCAAAATGGCTCCATCCTCTACAGAAATATTTTTCACGAATTTAAAAATACCATTTTTGGAGATAAGCGACCGCGAAATTTTATTAGCGAATTATCCACCAATAAAATTTAGCATAAAAAAATGATTCAGGTATCATGTTAAAGGTAAACTTCTCGCCTTAATGAACGTTGTAGCGTAAATATTTTGGAAGATATTCGTATTTTTAAAAAGACAATTTATCTTACTTTTGAGATACTACAAATCATCGCGAAAATCAATCTAAAACCCGATATTTGCGTTATCAGCGTCAATGTTAATATTCTTGCCGAATTACATTACATTCGGATGATTTTTGGAAGCAATTGGCGATTTTCCTGTTTTATTAGAAACAAAACAATACAAATTAAAATAAATATTTCGTATTTATTATGACATTTGTTGCAATAATTCATAAAATATTGCGAGTCCCTGAATGCTACTTACCACGGTTATAGAAAATATTCTCACCATTAACATATAAGGACTGCACACGAAAAAATCCGTGCATACAAATCTGCTTATAGAAACTAAACCAATGGGCGAATTTTTTTTTATTAAATTTTTATTTATCACTGTTATGTTGAAGTCCTAAACATAAAAGAAAAAATTATTTTCTGTTGGTTTTTAAGGAAATATCTGATATTTTCCAGAATTCTTCCAATTAAAAGTTTTATTGCGTTTCGGTCACTTTTTTCTTGAATAAGTCCAATTATTTTTAAACTCCGTTTCATTTTAAGCAGAGCTTTTAATTTTCTTTAAATTATTTTTTACTAGAGCCCAATATATTTAAATTGCTCGGAGTTACAAACAATTTGATGGATTAGCCTCTTTCGCTACAAATACTAACAATTTCTTTATTACCACTTCATTGTTTTGTTCCTGTAATGAGATGAAGCGAGAACAGGCCAGAAAAAAATTAATACACTGTATTTTCTTAGGAAAGTGAGAAGTCTTGTCTGTGTTAATTGGACCATTTTTTATGAATGAAGTACTTCTTTTCCAGATATGCATATGGTATCCCAAAACAAAAACTTTCTTTTTCATCGTCTTTTATACACTAATCATAACTATGAAAAAATTCTTGTGAAGTACTTTCACGTTATTTTATACCTCAAAATTCTTGCTTGCGTTTCTATTAGAATTTTTTTGTACTTTATGCGTCTTCAGGCTCGATTTTCATTCAACTTTTCTGATAAAGATTCAAAGCAAATAACTTTTTGTGACACCTTTCTTCTTGAGATGAGGGGATTTTCTCTCAAAATACTTTCTATTTTATGTGAGTCCTGCAGCCTGAAGATACTATTTTTCTTCCACTACCAGATTTTCATTCAGTGAAAATTACTTCTTTGTATAATATTATGACCCAAGACACAACTGCCTTCCTAGCATTTGTTTTATATGACCGATGTAACATTTCATGAAAAATTTTAATTATGTGTTTAGGTTCAATGTGTTTTGTTCAATTTCCATTATAAGAAAAACTAATTTTGCTATAACCATTAAACTTAGCACATGGCTAGTGAGCATAATGACAAATGTAAACCCGTTAACAGAATTACCTATTTTTCACCACATCAAAGTTATAAGCACAAGAGCATGCACGGATTTTTTCTTGCGTAGTCCTTATTTTTAAAATTTTTTAAAAAGACCATTTTTCGAGATATTTATCCGCGAACTAAAAATCATATTAAAGGTAATTTTTATACCTATAATATGACATCTCACTAAATCTCATATCATAACTTTGTACATTTTTTGAGCTATTTTGCACTTTCAAAATAGCTGAAGAGACTTTTTCGACACTTCCAAAAGTGTCTTCCTCGAGTCGTCTGGAAGACATTTCCACGAGGAACAGTTCTTCCCGACGGAAAATGATTTTAGTTATACTTTGGCAATAGTTT
This sequence comes from Protophormia terraenovae, assembly GCA_951394005.1. Classification (NCBI taxonomy): domain Eukaryota; kingdom Metazoa; phylum Arthropoda; class Insecta; order Diptera; family Calliphoridae; genus Protophormia; species Protophormia terraenovae. The sequence goes on from OX596073.1 coordinate 61,896,630, forward strand.
TGGCGATGATTTTCAACTTCTGGAAGACTCTTCTTTGTCACTTCGGCAATAGAAAATGTTTGTAGTGTAATTCCTACATTATGTCAGCATATTGAACAACAGCGATCGGTCCCATATCTCCATGATTCATTATACTGGAGATCGGTCAAATATAATTGATAAACATCGAAAATCAATTTTACGCACATATACAAATTGTGTAGGGTGTTATATGGCAAGGCTTGAATGACTTTAATTTTCATACCTGTTTTATATTTCCAACATGTAAGTGTAAGTGTATGCTGTGTGCTTGTGTGTGGTAAAATGCTAAGAAAAAGTCCTTGTCCTAACGTTTAACTAAAGCCAAGTTATGTTTAGTCAATTTACAACCTCCAACATGATATGGCCTCCACCTCTACTACCAGCTCAGCAACAACAAAGACTACGACTACTATTACTACCACTGCATATTCTCTTAAGTACAAAGCCATAAGTAGTATAAAATCCAAACAATTTCCTTACGACTATGTTTAACTCGAATATGGTGTTGTAAGCTTTGAGATTAGCTCGTGTTATTGATTTCATTCTGGTAAATAAATCCATGTAAATCTTTCTTCCTTTCCATTCCCACCATATGTTTCCTTGGAGTATTTCGCGCCATTCATGCAACCTCTAATTTAGGTAAATATAACTTTGTACTTGTAACTTTAGTACATGCAACACATGCAACAAAGACAATTTGTGTACTCGTATGAGTTCCTCCTTGGTTTGTTTATATTATTTTTTTGTATTCTCTGTGGCAGGAATTGAAAATTGTTGTTACAAGTATGTTCAATTATTTTAGCATGTAAATTTGTTGTTTCAACAATGTTTTACTTGTTATTTTTGTTGTTTTGTTCTTTTATTTTTTTGGATTTGTTGCAGTTTAGGTGACAAGAATTTTAATAACTTGTTTTCAATTAGTCACAAATAATGTTACAAAAATGTATGGCATGTCATATGATTTGTATAGTAACGTGTATTGTCTGGAATATGAAAACACTAACATACAACATTGTCTATGATGTCTTTCAATTAAGACAACAATAGAAATTAGTGCAAATGGAAAGGAAATTTAAAAATTTCGAAAATTCTCTTGATATAGTGAAATTTGCAATATATAATTTGTAACTCCTATCATATAGGACACAGTGCGAGAGAAATTTAGTAAATTCATGATATTAGGGAATAATATAGATAGTAGCAATTAATTAAATTAAGAAAGACACAACGACAATTACCACTACAAATTTTTAATTAATAGAATATAGAATGTTTTGAAACAATAAAAATGTTTATAAGTAAAAATTTAATACACTTATTTAAGGAATATATCAAGCATCTTGCTCCCAAGCGACTAATGAGTTGTCATTGGAAGGAAGCACTAAGTGCTGAAAATGAGTTGCAGAAGTTCAGTTTTAATAACATTTTAATTTTATCTTTATTAAAAGTAATAAAAATGCTGAAGACTTAGTAAAATTTTAACTTAGAAATTAATAAACTTTTTTCTGAAAAAAAAAAAAAAAAATATATCACGAATAATTCTACAAACTTATGAGTGATTCCATGTCAAAACGGACAGCAATCGGATTTCAATGAAATTCACTACAAGCATTGACCATTGTTATCTAAAAAATTAATTTTCAGATTCATGTTTCTTTCCGGTCCGGAAATATGACAGTTTCAAAATCAAAAAAAAAAATATTAAAAACTTTACAAATGAATATTTATTTAATTTCTAATAACTTCTTAAATATATATATTAGATCTCTATTTGTTGCTGCATATTAAAAACAAAGATATTACCTTCATAACGATATAAACAAAGTTTTTTGCATCAAAAGTTAAAAGGTCAAAGTTGGACATAAAAAAATACAAACTATAAAAAGTTATATATTGTTGATATAAATTTTCTCCATATGTATATAAAATTTCAAGTTGGAGCCTTATTTAGTTTAGAAGTTATGGACAAAAATAAAATCTAATTATTAATAACTCCTAAGCTATAAAAAACAAAATGTTAATTTGAGTGCAATTTGAAAAACAAAGATATTACCTTTAAAATGATATATAGTGAGTTACTTTAATTGGAAAATTCAAAGGTTAAAATAAGACTTACAAAAAATAAACCATTATATCTCCAAAACGATATCTTTAAAATGCTAAAAAAAATAATAAACAAGTTTGCAATCGTAAATTGCCTTGTTGTCTCTGTTTAGCGGTACCAAAGCAGAGTTTGTGGACTATAATTAGACACCAGCAGAATGGAATACGTATTTTCTGTGCTGCTACACACTTCATCAGCATTCGTGGTGTCTTATCCATTTCGGTTTCGTTGAAACCTAAACATGTCGCCCGCCTTGCACTGGGTGCAATTTTGAGGGACTCAGTTAGCAGCGCCAGGCGTTTGGGGCAAGTAAAAAAGTGGTTGAACCTAGCGTCGTAAACGCTGTTTAAGATGTGGTTACATAGTGTCGTAAGCCGACATCCGGTTCGAAGGACCATAAACAAGTTTGCAATCGTAAATTGCCTTGTTGTCTCGTTTGGCGGTACCAAAGCAGAGTTTGTGGACTATAATTAGACACCAGCAGAATGGAATACGTATTTTCTGTGCCGCTACACACTTCATCAGCATTCGTGGTGTCTTATCCATTTCGGAAACCTAAACACATAATAATACAACTCTTCTTAGAAGTTATGTAACGAAATATATACTAAAGTCAAATTTTGTGTAAAAAATTTCAATTAAAAAAAAAAAAAAAAAATAATTTCAAAATAGGTTTGTTCGTTTGAAATTCTAGCAAAAATAAAAAGAGAAATTTAAAAATAATGCTCAAAAATAAACTTTTACTTGAAAAAGTAAGAAAACGGAAAATAGTAAAATAAATTTTAGTGTCAGTAAAAATTCAAATAAAACCAAAATTTGTAATACTTCATTCAAAATTGACCGCATGTTTCAACAAAAAACGTTTAAAAAATTAAACATATTTTCTAATTGTTCTGTTTTAAAATAAAATTCAATAGAAATTTGAAAATACAAATTTCTTACTACTTTTGCTCGTACAAAATAATTAAGTAAAATATAGCAAAAGAGAAAAATATTTGCTCTTGAAATGTTTACTACTTTTACTATTTTTATGTGCACAGAAACGCTTTTCGAGTAAAATATTTGCAAAAATAGTAAAACTAGTAAAAATACTATGCAAACGTACAGACCTAATAATTTTTGTAAATATTTTAAATTTTACTTACAAAAAATGTGCTTTTGCACATTGCTTCATAACTTCTAAGCCAAAAGAGGCTCTAACTTGAAATTTGGCACAAATATAGTGTAGAGTTACATTATTAATATATATATATTTTTTTCAAGAACTTTAAATTATCGTTTTTTTTTTTTTTTTTTTTTGAGATATTAAGCTTTGATCTTTATATTATCGATTTTGACCTTTGAACTTTCTAAGTATATAAATGTTTTACTTGTCGTGTTAAAGTCAATGTGTTTTTCTACTAAATGAAATAAAAATTATACAATGTATATTTTAGAAGTTACGAGCAAAAAAGTGTGATTACTTTTGGAAAAAATTCAACCGCTTTCTCATTTTTGAAACGTCATATTTTTGGACCGGGAAGAGTCTTTACTCATAAAGTTTGTGATTTGAGCAACATTTGTAATACATAATGTCTGTAGAGAATTTCATTGAAATCGGAGTTATCAATTCCAAAAATGTCTGTTTTTTGTCCGTTTTGATATGGAATTACACTTATTATTCCTAAGGCTTGATAAAGTATAGAAAGTAAAATGAAAATTTTCCATCACAACACATTTTTAAACCATTGAGTACTAAAGAGAATTTGCTTCCTTGAAGAGTTTTTAGGTTATAAAATTATCTAGATAATATGTAGAGTCAAGATTTGGGGCTACAAAAATGTATACTAGTCAAGTATCTAACTTGTCATACATACCTCTGTCAAATAATTATATGTGCAATATTTGTTTTCTGGTTTTTATATATTCCAAGAGTGATATACATTTCTTTGGTTTACAAATTTTTTCATTCTTACCTAATGTCCCTATTTGCAAAATTTTAGGTTCCTCTTGGCATTGTGTTTAAAGTACCGTTAAAATAAACATATCATTCTCTAAATTTGAATAGAAAATAATTATATGTGCAAATTGAAATTTTTAATTAACAGACTGACATGAAGTCCACAGTTTGAATCGTTTAACCAATTAAAGTTAAAATTAAAGTTATTTGGGGAATATTTAAAATGATTAGACCTAAAATACCAAATTTTTTTTATTTTTTTTTTTAATTTATAGTCAAAATATGTCACCAGGTCATGAACTGTCAGTTGAAGTGCTGAAATTATTAAAGTAAGACGACAATTTATGTAAAATTCCAAAAAATTGTGTATACAGAAAATGTTTATCATAATACTGTTGAAAATTTTCAAAAAATCTGAGAAATTGCTATCATTCTAGGAGCGGTAACCCATAATCCATTGCTGATTAGCGGGGCTTAAGGACATTTTTCGAAGAAAAACAACATGTGTTACAGAAAAATAACGGCCAAATGAACGGGTTTTAATAATTGGACGTGAGCATAAAATAATAAAAGAGGTTTTAGATTAAAATTATGACCTTTGGGTGGCAAAAACATAACTAATAGTGCGGTACAAAAATACACACGCAGAATTTTATGATAAATATAATTTTTTGGTTAAAAACTTTAATTACCCAATGAATTCATGTGCATAAGAGATGAAAAATATTATATTTAAATTATCCAAGTGTTTATCAAAAATATTACATGGGTATTCGATGTCTACAAAAGACATGCTTGAAGCGTAATCATAGTGTCGAATCGCACATAATATAAGTAAATTTTAGTTCTAGATTGAAGTTGAAAGTATTTATTGGACGTAGCTAAATTAATTCACAGCACAACATAAATTTACTGGACAAAAAATCCAATAGCTTCGTTGATGAATTTCCTACAAAAATTAGATTTTTCAGTAAATTAATGTGACGATGTTACAATATCGGGCCTCAAAATCGGTTTTTAAGTCACAAAATATTATATTTCTGCAGCGACCAGTAATGATCCTCAGTCCTTCATGACATAAGGATTTCCAAAGAATACTGTATGATGAGATATATTTAGATTCAGAGCTATATGACAATATCAAATGCTTAAAATTGATTTTGTATAAGTATACTACAGTTTTGACCTATATAAATGTAAAGGAAAAAGGACGAATCGGTATAACGAAGGATGCATCTGGTAACGTTATATTAGGATAACACAATTCCTTAACAACTTTCATGAATATTGAAAATTAACTTTATTTAAATAAAGGATTTTTATAAAATTCTCTTCGTGCACATATAATTATTTTCTATGAACAATTTTAAAATCAATTAAATTTTGCCACAAAATACAGATATGAAATAAATTTTTCATTTGACTTATAAAGCTCTAATAAATATTAAAAATATAAAAAAGATTTGAATTTGAAAATCCTATTTTTGAAGAAAATAAATTACTTTATAGGTATGCACATATAATTATTTGACTGGGGTATATTATCTTATAGGAATGATTTGTTGTAAACTAATCCTTAAAATATTTTGGATACATTTTTAAAACACCTCTAGAATTACGTATTTCTTTCAATATCACTATCAACATTTTCGTTAAGAAAATTATAATAGAGGCATACTACGACCTTAAATATTAATTTAAATAATTACTATGTCTCTTTTCAGTCGTGGAATATTAAGATTTTACTAAAATTTTTTGTCATATTTTCCTAATACAATTACATACATATGTAATTTTATATATTTACTACATTTTTCAAAATATATTCGGTTTTAATGTACCAATGAAATGGTCGGTCCATCCTGATACTATTGAAGATTATACTTAAATAACTCCTTAACAGCAACAGGGTAAATTTTATGCATTTAGTTCCCAAAAGGTTGTAAATAATTCGCATGAAAGTACTTACTACATTTCAATATCGATAAATTTACAAAAATATGTAATAAGTTTATTTAAAACCGCAATAATAATCGAATAAATAATAAGGGTTAAATAATAATATATGTCAATGATGCCCTAAAATATAAATTACGATGAAAAATATTCGAAATATTCAGACTTTAATAAAGTAGTATTTAAAATAAAATTATAGAAAATTTTACTAAAACTTTAATTTCTCGAGAAAAAAAAAATAAATTTAAAAACTTTTTACTCATTATATATTAAACGGCATTTGTTTATCATATGTTGTAATTTTTTTTGACAAAAAGTTAAAAATTATGAACATTGTTGATCGAAGACTGTATTTTTCATTATATGTATATGGGAAATTCTTCAAACTCGTTTACTTTTGATGTTCAAAAAAATGTCGAAAATTTTTAAATGGCACATCAACGATATTTAGTACCAACATTCCTTGGCTCTAGTGGAACACAGATCTGTTCGCGTGAATGACTTTTACCGAACGGCATCAATGTTATGGCGGTTTAAGATACATATTTATAAAAAAAATTGCCAAAATTCTATTTATAGTCCTAAATCAAAAATTAGTGCATTTATGTACTCTACAATGCTGTATCTAAAATACAAATTAAAAATATAGCGATAAGTTAAGTATGCGTGGATATATTAGCGATTTAAAAATTATTAAACCTTCTTATAAAATTTGCAAAATTCAGTTTTTAGTGATGTAGTGTTGTTCATATTGATCCATTTATTGCAAAATTCATTATTTTTTTAAATAAGTCATAAAACAATGTCATTTATATGCATTTTTTAATTGCACTTACTCGAATCTCTAAAGTTGCATTAAATGAAAAATCGTACTTTTTCTTCGCCATATTGATTTCGATATAGGGTGTTAAAGTAGCTACATATTGACATATATCATCGCCAATTTTGATTAGCGCCTTGGATGTGCCTCGACGATTAATATTAAACTAAAAACATCGCGTTCTTAGCCCATGAAAACCGTTGATGAATATTATTAGTGAAATTATATTTTCTGCGTAAGTAAAACTTTACACAGGAACTTATTTCAGTATAAAATTGATTTATAACGTCAACATCCGCTATAACAAAATATGCAAAATTGCTGAATTCTTTAAAATAGCTATACACGTTTAGCAGATTAATATTTTAAAACGCCACAATGATTTTTAAATGTCATTTGGATAATTTCTTTGATAACGCTATACTCTAGCTTCACTCAAATAACGTTACGAGTGTGCCTCGCGAAAAATGCACCTCTTGGAGCCGTTCACGTTTTTCTCTTTCCAAGTTTGGGTACCTCCTACAGCATTTCTGTTGAGAGCACATTAACGAGATGTATGTCAAATAATACATAATTTCAAGAGCTATTGGACTCTGTTTTGAATTTTGAAATATCCGAAACGGCGTAAAAACCTCAGTGAAAAAACTGCAAAATTTGAAATTTTTTTAAAATTTGGTTTCACGACTTTTGCACAACACAATTTGACACTGGTTGATTGTACGCTAATTAAATCCATGCTGGTCCTTTTCTACAGGTGTTTATAGCATACATTAGAAGAATTAGACATTTATGCTAAAATCCGCGACTTCAGCAATAATAAGAAATAAAAAAATCTTGTTAGTTTCAAACACTTTTTTTTGGAATTTTTGACTTTGGGTGCTCGCCGGCACCACATGGAACCGTTTCAGGTCTTGAATTTTTTTCCTGCAAAAGTGTTGCTAACATAAATGCATCAAAAACTGTTTAAAAAGTCAGAATTTAAAAAAAATATTTGAGGTTGAAGGTCGGTTTCATAAAGGCAAACGTAAAAAGAGAATTGCTCATATTCCTTCGTCCTACATATGTTTCAATTGTCACCAGTGTTGCCAATTTAGCCTTTTTAAGGCTAAATCTAGCCTTTTTAGTTTGCTTTTAACCTCAAAATTTTCGTTTTTGTTATCCTTTTTTATTCTTAACATTGCCTTAAAAAGGATAAAAATTTACAAATTTTATTTGTACAGAATCATCAATTTAAGCACTTTTGTGTATTAATTCGCAGAAAAATATGGAAATTATTTATATTCAATGAAAATTTTCGGCTGCGGCGCTTCATTCTAGAAAAATATTACAATTATTTTTTGACAAACTTTATTACCCATAGAAACTAATTACAGTTTATTTAATTTTATTTACAAATTTAATAAAATATCTTTAAGAAATACCGAAATCTAATGAGGAAAAAAATTAATACTTTTTTAAATAAAACAATATGTTTGCTTTTTTCTCGCTTTATTTTTTGGGCCATTTAGCCTTTTCTGACCTTTTTTAAAGTGCAATTTAGCTTCTTTTTTTCTCAAGTCCTGGCAACACTGATTGTCACATTCGCTCTGTAATTCTATATATTTTAATGGACATTTTGGTGATTTTTTATATTATTACATTTATATAACTATATTCTAGCATCACTACTACATATTTTTGCAAGATATTACATTTTCCTATCGATAAACTTCACTTTCTTCTTTTTGTCTTTTTTCTTTTCAAACATTTGAGGTTTTATCGGTAATTCTCTCATAACACAAAATATGAACGAATTGGTGGAAAATCATAAAATAACATGTGTAAACTGATGAAAGCCTAGTTTAAAAGTTTTTTAATAAAATAAAATACAATAAAAAAGAATGAATAACAACGTCAAACCACATAATTTTCCACACAAAATAGAACTGGTCCAGCTAGACCATATTTGGTACGAATGTGATATGTACACTAATTTATCCTCATAACTATCCTTGTGTTAGGTTTATTGTTCTGGCTTTTTCACAGATCGTTAGAAAACAAAATTTTAGGAGGATACCTGAAATTTCAAGCCTCTAACTTAATTATAAATATATGAAACCAACATTTAAATCTTCAATTGGTCTGGCTAGACCAGTTTGTTAGACGAAGGGATATAATAAATACTTATGTAAATAGAATATTTGTATTTGATATAATTAGAACAAGACCAATGGTCTCGAAATAGTAAAATGTTTAAAATAGTATTGATAGAAAATGCTTAGACACCAAAAGTTTAATAAAATAATAATAAAGATTGAAGTTTAAATAAAAAAGTTAACAAAAGGTTTGAACAAAATTACATGGTTTTTTGTTTTGTTTAATTCTTACTCCCTAGTCTATATTTTTCATTAAATACTAATTAATTATTCACAAAAAATTATATATTAAAACCCAATTCGATTCACGCGATTCTTGTTTTAAAACAAAGTTCCGTTCCTAAAATATCCATCATAAATTTAATGGTTCTTAACGACAAAAATTAAATGTGAGAATTTTATGACTCAATATGAGCTGTTAATTTAAAGTCAGATAAAAATATATTTAAAAAAAGCTTTCTTGATTTTAAAACATATACATACCTACATATCTTTATTTTTTTTAATTATTGCAAAAATTTATTTGTTTAAAGAACAAGTACAGTGTAAGAAATAATTATAAAAGCAGTGTAAATAATAATAAAACAGTTTTTATACAAAGTTATCTTTACAAAAATTTTGTAGGAAAAAAAATAAAAAGTAATTATAGTTATTCTAATTAAAATTGTTTTAATTGTACATAATCTGTTTATTTTAGTTTTATGACTTTTAAGTTAGAACTGCACTGCTTTAAAATTAAAAAAGCTTTAACTGTACATACAATAATTTCATGCATTGTATTGAAACAAACATGAATTAAAAGAAAAACAAATATCACTGCTAAAATGATTTTGTTTAGTTTCTTATACTTTATGCATAAGAACCCTTGTTATATTTTCGTCATCCTTCAAGACGAGAAGTCTTGAGGAGAATGTCTCCATTTTGCTGTTTGAAAACATGTCATCATCAGATTGAAAGTGTTTAAAACACAACAAAAAACAAACTTCATATTTGAGTAAGTATTTTAAATTCCTTTAGTTGCCGACACGCTGTCTGTCACGCTATATTATCAATCACGTAGCATCATTTCTGTTACAATTTTTGAGCCGAAATTCTTTTTAATTCATTGTCTTAAGTGAATGACAAAAGCTGAAAATAAAACAAAACAAAAAAACTGCAAATAAAGTTAACAGAAACCAGTTAATGTTTTTTTTTTTATATAATAATGACTTATAATAATATAAAAAGGTTGACCTAAGACACTCTAATGGAGCCAACTGAACATAAGCAAATAACTGACATGGCACAAAGTGAATCAGAAACAAAACTGGTTACTGAATTATCAAAACTAATAGATAAAAGTTTAGCCAGGACAAAACGTTATGTTTAATGCGGATTTAAAACTTAGAATTACTTTTTTACTTTTTTATAGATATTTGTACTTAATTCAAATTAACTTTCAATATGTAAATTTTTTACAAGCATAAATATTTCACAATTTTAATATCTTAAAGTCTACTTATAAAAATCATGCTAACAAATTGAAATGCATCAAAGTATTTATGACATTCCGTATGCAAAATTTATAAAAAAAAGAAAAAATTAAATAAAAATTTTATATACATTAATATATTTATGAAAAATAAATGCGGGTAAGTTACTTGGAATAAATATGATGTTTTAGTTTAGATATAAATAAATATGGAGTATTTTATTTAACGTTTTCTTTTGGTTTAAAGGCAGTTATAAATCTTTTGACAGCTTGACAGTTGTAGAAATGTTGCATTTAATTCAATGTGTAAGAAATATTAAAAATAAAAACAAATTTACATGTTACATAGTACAGTGGTAAGCAAAGGTAAAAATTGTGAATTAAATATTTCTGCAGAACATATGGATTTCACAAACACCTGATTTGAATACCGTTGTATGACACCATTTTGATAAACATATCGCCAAGTGTTAACGTGTCGTTATTTGCGTCACTACGACCCGTTATCAAATCCTGGAGTAAAAATTAGCTTTCGTTTAAATCAGAGAATAGGTTTTGTATTTTGGTTGCAATGTTTCCATTTGTTTATTTACATATTCTTAAAGAGATTCTTTCCTGTTAATTTCCATACTTTTGTTGCAGCCCCTGCATCTTTCTATTATTAAAATATATAAAAAACAGTGCGATCAAAAAATCTTAACACACGTTTTGCCTTATAACTTTTTTCGGAATCAATATTAAAATTTTTTTTTATCTAATTATAATGGAAAAATACTTTGTTGATTTGCCGTGATTTTCATCAAAATGAGTGACGAAAAAGATGTACGTGCTACAAATTATTAAAAAATTTCACAAAAATCCAAATAGGTGCTACAAATAATTGGCCACAGAATTAAATTTCTGCCGTCAAACTGTTTCTAATGTTATTAAACAACCCGGTTCGAAAAGAAAAAAAATGTCCACATAGTATTGGGAAAGCTAGAAAATTGAAAAAACATTGAAAGGAACTTCAAACACATCTGGTAGAAAAGCAGCCCAGTTAGCTCAGTGCTTTGACTATTTGGTGCGAAAAATTAAAGCTAATGCAGAGTTGATAACATATACAGTCCAAAAAAGAATGCTGTCAAAAATTTAGAAGCCAAGAATAGGACACGGAAATTAAAACCAAATTTCATACAAAAATACTCAAGTTGTATAATTGACGAAGAAACGTGTGTGCTGGCAGAATTTTCGCAGCTTCTGTGTCAAAACTTTTATATTGTTAATGTTTGAGGCAATGTTAAAGATAAGTTTAGGACCCAAAAGCAGTAAAAATTTCTTATGAATAACAAGCTTTTTGCAGTTGCGGCAAAACAGGAAAGACATTTGCTACATTCGGATATATAAATACCAAAATATGCATCAAGGAATATTTGCAAAAGAAGCTTCTTCCTTTCATAAGAGAGCGCAACGTGTCCACACATTTTTGGCCCGATTTGGTATCATGTCACTACCGTAAGAAAGCTCTGGAGTGGTACCAAATCAATAACATAGTTTTTGTATCAAGAGAGTTCAATTTTCCAAATTGTCCATAGCTTAGACCAATGGAGAGGTATTGAGCTCTTATGAAAAGTAGATTGAAAAACACAAAAAAGGTGTCCCGAAATACCGAAGATTTTAAAAGAATATGTGCACACTGTTCCCAAAAAGTGACTGAAGCAACTATCAAATCTCTAACGGAAGGGTTACCAAAAATGGTCTACAAGTTCATAAGTAGTGGTAAGAACTACAAAAGCTATATTTTTCTGTGATCTGTAATAAATTATCAATTTAATAAAAAAGAATGAAAACTCTAAAATCAACCGTTTCCAAGTTATTGAATATTATATATGTTATGATTTTTTCGGACCGGAAGTTTGTAGGGTACGTTTATATGTTTCAGTTTTTAAAAAATTTTTGCTATTAAATACTTTGTTTTGCACCTAATTATTAAAAATTTGTAATCTACACATAATCATCAAAGAAATTGATTATCAAACAATTTATTTTCATAATTTTTTCCAGTGCATTTTGTACTCTTTGCACTCTCAGCAACAATTAAATGAAAGAGCGTAAGAATACGTGTAAACTCAGCCAGACAATTGTGCTATGAAATTGACATCCTTAGACTACAATTCTCGGTAAATAGACACTTTAGTACTCTGAGTTCGCTCTTATTGAGCAATTGCAACTTACGGGATCTTCCAGGAGATAATCTCCCATAGCAAATTTTCTCTTAAACCAGGAGTGTTCCACAGAGATACTGAAAAATTTTTCAGGTTCAATGAAAACCCGTCGTGTTCCTCCGTTTACTTAACAGTCAGCATTTTAATACCCAGGGTAGCGCTCATGAACAGAGACCCAACATGGCGTATCTTGTCGATTTTCTTCTTAAACACTCTGTAACACAAGTAAAGATGACTAACTTCGCACCACGTTTCAGGTGGTGCGAGAATTGAAGAGAATTGATTTCAATAAACTAGATTATTGGTATACAATATTATCACATACCCGTTGTTGGAGATAGCATGGAAAAACTCCATCAGAAAGATCCTGCGTGCCAGTCTTATAATCCAAGGGAAATGGATCTTCAAAAGAAGTTTACAAGTTTCCTCTATATATTCAATGTACATTCCATTAGGCTGTTTTAGTGTACCATTGCTAATGCTTTCTGTAGCTAAAGTGCTTCTGAAAAATTAACGATTTTTTCACAGTGATGACGCCATGATGACTTTTTAGACTTCCTAATTTCTTAGATATATTCTGAAAATTCTGCCTTGTATGTGGCTCATTCAGCTATTTAGTTAATTCTACAATCATTCAGTTAGTATTACAAATTTGGTTAATTCTACAACCATTAAGCTAATATTTTTATTTGCTTTTAATAACTATCGAATTCACATTTTTGTGTATCTGTCCAGTAGTTTTTTAGTATATTAATTCTCATTATATTATAATTATAATTAAATATATGATAAAAATATGATGAAATTAGTTTATATATGTGATAAAATGGGACTATTAAATGATAAAAATATGATGAAATTGGAAGCAATATTTAAGAAAAGGTTTTAAACATTACTAAATCGAATCATTAAATGATGAAAAAATTATAAAATGGAATCATAATAATAATTATGTACAAATATACTTATTTTTAACTGTAATCATATATTACAATCTTAGTTTATGGTCACTAGAACTATATTTTTTCTTTGCGTGCATGAGCAATATAATATACAAGTTTTCTTTTTGTGACAAATGATGACGGAATATATCTCAATTTGTATTTCTGGGATTATGATACTCAATATTAAACATTAAGGAGCCGTCTATGCAAATATCAAATAATATTGGTCGAACGGACAGACAGACAGATAGCGTCTGCCTTATTATAGCATGAGATTTTTTATTACTAAATAAGACCTCCTGTCTAGCTAAATTCCTGTAAATTATATTTCCACAAACAAATTCAACATTCAGAATGAAAATATCTACTATTTATGAGGATCTACTATTTATGTCCCGAGGAAAGCCTTTTTCGAGATTTCGATGTAGGAAAACCCCTCAAACGATGCGTAAAAATTTACTTAACACGAAAAAATTGTTTAAAATATTTTTAAAATTGATCTTTAGATCCTTACCAGCGATTGAAAAATCCTGAGTCGCATATATTTTGGTCAAAAAAAGTTTCGATTTTTTAATCGAAATGGGTATCAAAAAATTCGTAATTTTAAGCTGGTTATGGAAAAAATGGGATTTTGTTTCGCTAGAAGACTTTTAAGGCATTTTGATGAACAATTTTTTGAAAAAATTTTGAAAATTATATATAATCAGCAGTACTTACTACAATGCAAGTTTTTAATATTTCAACCATAAAGGGAACAAAATTATAAAATTCTTATTAATTTTTTAAGAAAAATATCGATTTTGTTTTTGCATGTTGTATTAAAATGATGGTTTATAGACCAAAATTTTTGTGAAAATTTTTAAAAATATATTTTTTTTTTTTTTATAATTGGCTATAAATTACGAATTTTTTGAACATATGCAAGACAAAACTCAATACTATTTTTTGGTCGAAATGTTCTAGACCCGTGACTTTCAATCGCTGGTAGGGAACTGAAGATAAATTTTAAAATTTTTTTTAATATTTTTCCCCTATTTCGCTAATTTTTACGCATTGTTTGAGGGGTCTTCCTATAAAATTTTTGTCTTCGGGACACTCTAATGAACAAGTTTATATTTGATTTTATTTTTACGTTTCTGTTCTGGGGAAGTATTATCGTTTTTAGTAACCAGACATTTATAAAGAAATAAAAAGGTGAAGACATATACATAAATATTTAGAAAAAATTTTTACGTATATCATTTACGGTTATAAACAGTGTTGCCAGGATTTGAAAAAAGAAAAAAAAAACCAAATTAGACTTTAAAAAAGGTCAGAAAAGGCTAAATGCCACAAAAAATAAGGCCAGAAAAAAGCTTATATATTGTTTTATTTAAAATCGCATTTATTTATTATTTTTTTGTCATTAGTTTTTGGTATTTCTGAAAGATATTTTAGTGAATTTATAAATATAACATAAATAGGTTTTATGGGTAATATAGTTGCACACAGAAAAAAGATTAGTTGGAAAATGGTTACGAACCCGGAAATTTGACAAACTATATACAAATTTAATTGCAATTATTAAAATTTCATTAGTTCTATAGATTTTCTTCTTTTATAGTATTAAAAACATAATTGTACTTAAAATATAGTTCTTATAATACTAAATTCAGTTACTGTAATCAATTATGCTTGGTTAAAATATATTAAGCAAATTCAGGGAAAACAAACGCATTGAATTCATATTTCTAAACGAATTGTTAAGATTTCCAATTGAAAATTTATTGTATTGTGACAATTTAATTAATAACTGAACTTTCAGTTACAGTAATAATTAAAATTCGATTATAGTAACAAAAAAGTAATCAATTCGTTATTTACAAACGAAATATTTTTATACTGATCAAGGAAAATATGAAAATTCATATATTTGTCATTTATTTAAACAAAAATTAAAAATACTTAAAATGGATAAATTTAAATCAATAAAAAATAAACTAAAATTAAACAAATACACAAAGAAGAAAATAGAGGGGCTACAATTTATTTCCTTATAGACCAAACACTTGGTAAGTCTTCTTTTATTAAAAGGAATTTGAATTAATTTGTTGATTCCCATAAACATTATTAAAGAACAACATTTTATATTAGTAATAGCTCAGCCACCATTCAAAATCAAATATCCTTTTTAGTAAAGAATCCCTAAACAAATTCATGGAATACTCAAGAATTCTTCATTTTCTTGTCGGTTGATCTTGTATTAAACGAGTTTAGTTTCCAGTCAATCTGCTGTTTTGTGATATAGTGACCATTTTTATACCTTGACTTATTTTGCGGTTGTGTGGTTTCCAAAGTTATTTCTTAAACACTTGAGGAATTAATTCTTTTACAGGTTTCCTTTTGTGAACTATAATGGTAAACTAATTTTATTTCGCAGCAATATTGAAAGAAAATTTTTAAATTATTTACTTTTTTATAGATTATATCATTAATAAATCCTCATAGAATTGCCATTATCTGCGTTTTATTTGATGGTGACACGTGAAACCTTGTGTATGGTTTCCTATTTTCTTAGAAAGAAGTTCTATATGATGTTCCAGGTCTAAATTCAATTAGTTGAAAAAAACGTACAATTGCTTAGTCTTTTCAGGAGATATTTCTGTAAATGTTTATCAATTATTTATTTCATATTTATATCCAGTTAAATTTTTCCAATAAAATAAGGAGAAAAAATAATATAAAACAAAACAAAAAGTAAATTTTAATGAAAACTAATAAAAGAAAAACTACAGTCCTCCCAATCGATATATTCAATGCCTTTCATCGAATCGATATTTTGTAACGGTTATAAGTACCATTAATTCAGCAATGGATAGTACTTGCAACCGAATTAAAGATAGTAATTGTAACCGACAAAATTCGTTTGGCAAAAAATTCGGTTGCCGCAACAAATCTGTTTTCTCTGTGTGGTTAAAAAATAATTATAATATTATTATAGAATGAAGCCCGCAGTCAAAAATTTTCGTTTAATATAAATAATTTCGATTAAATTGATGATTATGTAAATATAAAATTAGAAAATTTTTAGCCTTTTTAAGGCTATGTTAAGAATTAAAAATGGCTAGTAAAAAAGCTAGATGCTAAAACGAAGATTTTGAGGCTAAATTCAAAATAAAAAGGCTAGATTTAGTCTTAAAAAGGCTAAACTGGCAACGCTGATTATAAGACACATTAAAGCTTTCGTATCACGTAAAAATTATGATAATTGCAAAGGTATATCATGAATAAATTTGGAAAAAAAAAACAAATTTTAAGAATTTATAGTAAAAAGTTTTAAAAATGGTCGGCATTTTACTGAGATATTTTATCAAGAAAATTATTTAAAGTTTTTAGAATATTACACATAAATTAAACCATTAATAGCAAAATCTATTTTGTTTTGAGCTATGAAATTTGAAATCATGTTATGTAAAATTAAATAAAATGGAAAAGACGCAAACAATGGCTTACTAAAGGATTTAAAATTTTTTTATTTTCATTAACTCTTGCAAAGAACGAAAAAGATCTAAAACTCTGTTGGCAACTTCAGCTGCTAAGGAGCATTAATGAGTTATTTTAAGAGTATAACAGTTTATATGAACAATGAACTTTGTTCATTCATTATTACAAAATCTAAGATTCGCCATAATTAGCCCACCGTAATATAGTATCCAATACTATATTTTACAAACTACATATTTATTTTACTACTTTTATTTCATTATTATTATTTTAAGAGAAGAGCCTTCAGGTGATCTTTTCCGATCCAGCTCAAGCAACAAAACAAAAATTCAATTATAACATTTGTTTGATTTTTTTATTTTATACACAAAAATAAAAAATATGCAATTTAAAGTTGTTTTTATTAAATAACAGCAAAAAAATTAAAATTCAAATCTTGTTGATTTATAAATTTATGAACATTTCCTAATCATTCAAGACATAACATATTCGTATACAAGTATTAAGTTACATATAGATTTTTAGATTTAAATATTTTTTTTTTTTTTTTTTTTTTTAATATTTCAATAACAAAATGATGTCTTAAAATCCCAAAAATATGTTTTTGATTTTTTTTATAATTTAGTTAACAAAACTAAAAAACGACATTTAAGCATCAATGATATGGAATATAATGAATGTCAGGTGATTTGGCTACAAGTCTCAATAATGACTGAATTTTTATTGCATTTGTAATTAAAATGACGTGTTTGTTTGTCATAAAATATTGAAAAATATTTCAAACAATAATTGGGTACTAAAAATATTAACTGTTGCATTTAAAA
Source organism: Protophormia terraenovae (assembly GCA_951394005.1). NCBI lineage: Eukaryota > Metazoa > Arthropoda > Insecta > Diptera > Calliphoridae > Protophormia > Protophormia terraenovae. The sequence goes on from OX596073.1 coordinate 61,914,531, forward strand.
GGTATTTAAAATAGCTACTAAAAATACGTTTGTTTCATCTCATTTGAAAACAAATATTAATAGAGTTATTAATCATTAAATAACACTAAAGATAATGAATTTTATTAGTTATTTGCAAAAGAGAAAAAAACACCCTACGCACTTTATAATTATGGGAGGTAGTTTAAACATTTAGTTTGAAGATAAAAGTTTTAACTGAATGTGCTTCCATGAACATTTTTATACCCACCATCAAACAGGGTTTGTCATTCCGTATGTAACATGTCGAAATAATCATTTAACACCCCACAAAGTAAATATATTCTTTGTCTTTGCGAGAGTATGTATTAGCATAACTCCGATTTAGATTGAATTGAAACACCAAAAAAATACAGGTGCAAATTTTCTTTAAGTCTCCTTAAAATTATTTGTTTATCTGACCAACAGTTTTGGAGTTATTTCGAAATAAGTATCGGAAAAAGAACATTTCATGAAAAATGAATTTGAGTCATTCCATTTAAAATCAACACGAAAAATTACAATTTTTGAACTTACTTTCCAAATTTAAGGACAATTGGTTGCTTGTCAAAACTAAGACTAATTCAAAATTTCAGATAATTTTATCAAGTGGTTCGCGATTTGAAGTGTAAAATAGCTAAATAAATGTATAAAGTTGGATACATAAAATTACAAATATCTTTCAAAGTATTTATGATACCTATAAGATTTATTGAGTCATATTAAAGGTATCAAAATTACCTTTAATATGACGTATAACATTACTTTTTTCTCAACATCAAAATGACCCATATCTCGCTATTTATAGTTCGCGGGTTAATATCTCAAAAAAGTTAAAAAAAAAAAATTTAAAAATTCTATGTTAATGGTGAAAATGTTTTTTTATAACCGTGGTAAATGGCATTCTGAATTGAATTATTACAACAAATGTCATAACAATAAAAATACGAAATATTTCAATTTGTATTATTTTGTTTATAATAAAATAGAAAAATCGCAAGTTGCTTCTAAAAATCATACAAATTAAATAAAAATTCGGCAAGAATATTAACATTGACGCCTGCAACGCTAATTTGAGTTTTAGGTTGATTTCCGTGATGGTTCGCGATTTAGAGTATCTCAAAAATAATATAAATTGTACTTTTAAAAATACGAATATCTTTCAAAATATTTACAATATTTACAACAATGTCCATTGAGGCGTGTAGTTAAAGGTAATAAAATTACCTTTAAAATTATACAGTATGTAAAATCCATATTCGTACATCCTTAATAAAGTGATTATTTTATTAATATTTTAAAATTTGTTTAAATAAATTAATTGAAACTTTATTTTTAATTAAAAATTTAAAAATTTTAGTGAGGTGATTATAAAATATCAGTGTTGCACAATTACAATAAAAAATATATGGCAATTGCGATTATAAGTGTTAGCAAAATTCGTATTCGTACACTGTGGCAGCACCATTTTTTAATGAATTGTGTGGAATTTACAGTTATAATTGAATTGAATACTGGAAGTATTTTATATGCAGTTTTTATTAAACAAGTGCTACGGGACGAAAATCGTGCGAACTTTCTGTGGAATTGAAAAAATTGATTGTAGAATTACATAAAGATGGTAAATCTCTTAGAGATATCGGTAGAATAATAAAAAGAAGTCATTCTACAATTCAATATGTTACAAAAAAGTTCAAAGTTAAGAAAAAACGCCGAAATACAAATAGATTTTTATTAGATAGAAGGGCACAATCATTTCTTCTGCGCCAAATTAGAAAGGATAATACGATAAGTGCCGTTAAACTCCAAGGACTTCTCGTTAAATACCTTAATATTAATGTAACAGCCCAAACAGTTCGGAATTATGTGCGAAAACTTGGATTTAGAAGTAGAGTTGCAGCAAGAACACCATTTGTAAGTAAAGCGAATAGACGTAAACGGATTATATTTGCCAAACAATACCTTCATAAGAGCATGGGCTTCTGGAAAAGAGTTATTTTTTCCGATGAATGCAAATTTAACATAAAAGTATCGTGTTAAAATATGGAGGGAGGTCAATACAAGGCTGTCTAAGCAAAATATTTTGCCTTCATTTAAACATGGCGGTGGTTTAATAATGGTTTGGGGATGCTTTAGTGCAGCAGGGGTCGGAAATTTACATTTTATAGACGGAATAATGGATACTAAAAAATACATTAATATTCTGAAAACAAATTTACATCAAAGTGCTGAAAAGTTGGATTGCAAAGACAAATTTATTTTTCAGCAAGATAGACACACGGTTGTGGATATTGTATAATTGTCCAAAATACCTGAAAACTCCACCACAAAGCTCTGATATCAACCCGATAGAAAATCTTTGGTCAATTTTTAAAAAACAACTAAAATATTACGATATTCGCAACATTTATGACTTAAAGGAGGCTTTAATCACAGAATCGAAAAAAATTCCACAATCATTAACGAACAAACTTGTTAAATCAATGCCATCACGTCTAAATGCAATAATAAAAAGAAAGGGATATCCAACAAAATATTGAAATTGGGTTACAATATAATTTTGTATGTTATTCATGTGTGCGAATATGAATTTTGTTTTCACTAAATGTAGAATTTCATTAATTTTATTTTTAATAATGACTGAAATGTATTTTTGTTTACTTGTTTTCTTAAATAAATGTCCTAAATTTAAAAATATAACAAAAATATGTATTTAAAATGGTTTATTTCGATAGCAGGTACAGTTTTTAAAAAATATGAATGGTGTACGAATATGGATTTTGCATACTGTACCTGAAACATATTCTTATGTTAAATTTCAATGGTCGATAATTCGCGAAATAAACTTCGCGGTCGCGTATCTTAAAAAATGGTAATAAAAAATTCGTGAAAAATATATGTATATATTGAGGATGGAGCCATTCTAAATATTCTTTGTAAGTATCATGCTGGGACTCTCATTTTTTTTCGGTAAAACATAAATCCTATAATAAAGCTGGTAATACTATGAATAAAATAAACCGCATAACATTTAAATTAATGAAAATACCCATGTATATCCAAAATTAAGTAGAGACACACTAGAGGGAACAAATTAATTACCACAAATTTATCGTGCTAAAGAAGAATCTGCTTATATATTTTTTCTATGACGCATCATGATGTATTGATTTGGTTTATGGACATGACTATTATGACCTCCTATTTAGGCAGTCACACTTACATAACTCCAGAACGGTCCATGGGTATCCTAACTTAACTGTGAATTCAATCAAGATTTGTGCATAAATTTTTATGATATGTGGCTTTTTCAGCTTTGAGATAAAGATGATAAACTGATGTTTTTGATGTTTTCACTTTTAAAAAGAAGTTTTAGTAAAAAAAAGAAATCTTGAATTTAGCATGAAAACATTTTTTTCGGACACTTATTACGAAATATCTCCAAAACTATTGAGCGGATAAAAATTTGTTAGTAGAATGACTTAAAGCAAAGAATATTCATATATAGAAGGCGCATCATGTAGAAGCAAAATTTCTTATGGCGGGTTTTAATCATAGAACCCACTCTCATGAAATTCTCGCTCTCAACATTTTTCATTGATGAGGGGGATAAGTAACAAGGGAAAACAAAATCCACCACCAAAACAGAGAGAGAGAGAGAGAAAGAGTAAATATATGTGTTTGTACATGTGTGTATTCCTTATAAAAAATTGCAAATAAAAACACACACACATATATAAGTGTACGTGTTATAAAGATCTTTATTTCAAATTGAAAGAAACTAATAATATTTTTTTTCTTTTATTTTGAAATAAAAAGTGCCAACAGAAATTTTAGTTGTTTATTTACTAATGGAAAGATATGAACGTTAATATTACTGTAGGGCATAGCATACATGTTTTGTTGTTTTACAAGTAGAAATACTTTGATCTGCACCGACGTACTTATACCTTTCTTTGTAACATGACAAATATTTGTATAATTTCGAAGTTGTCAATTTATATTTTATAGTTATATTTTTGATAAACTAATAGTTGTTATTTTTTACTTTTATATATATTATATTTTTATATATTTCATAAAATGTGCAGATAATTTTCTTTTTGTGTTTTTTTATTATTATTTAAAAAAAATAATTTATAGAGAATTTTTAATTTTAGAGTAAAGTACATATTTTTTTCCAATTTTTAGAAAAAAAAAGAAAATAATAAATTAAAGTTTTTCCTTTTTTCGGAAAAAACTTATTTTGTGACTTTTTCCAAGTTTTTGAGTTGTATTTTATTTGAAACAAGAAATTTTTATTAAAATATATATTTTTTATAATTCAGCACGAACGATTATTTCAAATTTGTATAATAAAAAATGAAAATTAATTGTATTAATTATTTCTTAATTAAAAAAAGATAGTTGTTTAATTAAGAGATAACAAATCATATTAATTACTCCTACTTAATATTAAATATTTTTCATGAGTGTATCTCAAGCAGTGTTGCCAGGACTTGAGGAAAAAAGAAGCTAAATTAGACTTTAAAAAAGGTCAGAAAAGGCTAAATGTCCCAAAAAATAAAGCCAGAAAAAACTAATATATTGTTTTATTAAAAAACTCATTTATTTTTTTTTTTTGTTCTTATTAGTTTTTGGTATTTCTTAAAGATATTTTAGAGAATTTATAAATATAACCTAAATAGTATCTATGGGTAATAAAGTTTGTTAAAAAATAATCATAATATTTTTTTGTGGAACGATGCGCTGCAGGCAAAAATTTTCGCTAAATATAAATAATTTCGATTTTTTTACGAATTAATATTCAAAAATGCTTAAAAATATGATTCTGTTAAAATATATTTAGTAAGCTTTTAGCCATTTCAAGGCTATATTTAAAATCAAGAAAGGCTAGAAAATAAGCTAGAAGCTAAAACGAAAATTTTGAGGCTAAAAGCAAAATAAAAAACTAGATTTAGCCTTAAAAATGCTAAACTGGCAACACTGATCTCAAGCAACAAGCAGTAACACAACATTCTTACTTGAATGCTCGTGCGAGACTGACTTTCTTATGTGTTTTTTTTTTTTTTATTAATTTCAAGAGCATAACAAAAGAGATAAAAAACACGCAAGCTTCTTTTCCTTTTGTCTTCCCTCCCTCATCTAGAAATACTTTTAAAAAATATTTCAGTTTTCATTAACATGCGCTTTCTATATATTGTATATTCTTTGCTTAAAGCCAAATTTGTTCCACATATTTTGGTGTATTATTTATAAGGGTATTAACCCTTTTTGAAAGGTTCAGCAAATTGAAAATTGAAAGGTTTAATACCCAATTTTTTTTTATCAATTTGCTGAACCTTTCAAAAAGGGTTACTACCCAATTTTTTTTATCAATTTGCTGAATTAATGATACACCATATTCAAAAAGGGTTAATGCCAAATTTTTTTTTATCAATTTGCTGAATTAATGGGATTGCAAACGGTTTTTATTGAAATATATTCAAATTGGCATGTTTTTAAAACATCGGGGTCATTTTGACCCCAAGGCCGTTTAAGGGTTAATTTAATTTTTTTCACTATCATTGTAAATATCGGTTGTTAATAAATAAATTTCTTAAGTTTTATGATAATCTACCGAAAAATAGATAAAATTTCGACTAGTTTCCATCAAAAATTGCAAATATTACAAAATTTGACCTTTGACCTTTAAATTTTATAGTTTATAGTCCAAATTGTATGAAACTCTTGATTTATATTTAGAATTATGTGGATTATAAAATTTTAAGAAAGTTCCATTTAAAATACACAACAATGTAACAAAATGGCTGATTTGCCAAAATATTTCATAAAAATGGGTTTTTCTCGAAATCCGCTGAATTCAAAATGCAGGTACAGGCAAACTATAAGAGGTATTGACCTAATTTTTTTTACTGTTTTATTCCGTAATCTGTTGTTGTTGAGATCTCCCAAAAATATTGAAATTTGTTTAACAAAGTATCAAAAAAACTGAAATTTGAGTTTTGAAACGACCGTTAAAAATATCAACATTTTTTGACCATAGCTGAGAACAGGTTTACGTTATTCTATAAGGACAAAAAATCATATTCAAGATGTATTTTAAGTAATACAATTGTTTTATTCGAATATTTTCAAAAATATATATATTTTTTTTTTTTTTTGTCACATTTCGAATTCAAGTGCTCTGAGACACGTTAATGGCCTGGGGAATTTTCAATAACTTTTACATTTTTCAACCAATTTTTGTGTTTTATATCTTTTTTTAACACTAATTCTGTGTACATTACGATTCCTTTACAATAAAATGCAAAACTAATTATTTAATGACAAAATTTGAAAAATTGAAAACTGAAAAAAATTCATATTTTCCCCTTGTAAATGCATCTTCAAACTTCAGAGCCGTTGCGGCACCAGTTAACGTAGTCCTATTGCCCTAATTTTTTGCACGACGTTTTTTTTTTGGAGCACTCTAATATACATATGTTTTCAATTTAAATACCAAAAATTGTTGCGAAAAATAATAGATACAGTTAAAAAAGTTATAGAAACTCGTATTTGACCTCATAAAAGAGAAATGTTTTACTTTCCTAATCAACTAAAATATGTATGAACTGATTTTTCATTATTTAATGAACGAAAACGAACGAGGTTACCTTAATTAAACATCTGTTTATTAATTTTTTGTTGTTACAGCATAATTTTTTTAGGATTTTTTTTATTTTTTTATTTTAAAAGCGAACTTAGGTGTATCTCTTATTTTGAGCAGGTGTGTATAAAAAATTAAATTAGAGTAGATTTTAGTCCGCAGCTTTTGTTGTTTGTTATAAAAATCGTACACACCGTTCATGAGTTATGGTGAAATATACTCGTGTAATGTCCCTATTATGAGCGAAATATTACGTCCATAAAAAAAATACAGACCTGATGGAAATAATTGAAGCAGATTCTATCTCTATCTTTTCATTCTATTGTTTGTAATTTTATTTAGTTGATTTTAATCTTCCTTCGCTTTTATAATCTAATCAAAAAACTTTATAAACAAACTTTCCAAATCGGGAAAAAAATTTAAACTGTAATATATAAAAAAATAACGGAAATTTAAATTGTTTATTTAAATCATTTTCCACATCTTTATCATACAACAGGTATTATTTTCTTTCTGTTTTCATCCACCCCGATAAAATTACATCATAATTCTATGTTTTGATTATTGATTTTCAATTTTGCAAATTATTAACAATTTAAACGACAGACTCTTAATAAACGAAAAACACTAAGTAGGCATGACCAGAGAAAGATTTATAAACTGACACGCCCCAAATTAACTAGACAATTTAGCACCAGTCAAATACGAACAAAACCGCAAACGAACAAACTGACAGACAGACTCTCACTCCGTATGAAGTGCAATGAAATCAAATGAAATGCGACAAGTTTGTTGCACTAAAGGAAATTAATACAACAGAAAACATATTCGTATACACAAGTGACAAGTTTAACGCTGAATAATAAATGTGAAATGTGAATAGAAAAAAAATGTATGGACTAGAAGAAATAATAAAGTCAATAACACTTAGAATGAAATAGTGAATCAGTGAGTGAGCGAGTGTGAATTTTGTACCGATCTTTAAATAGAAACGATTTAAAACATTTTACGATCAAACTAGAATTAAAATTAACTATAACCGTACTTACTGTGCTTTTTTCTTTATTTTTTACATTTTCATTTTTAGTACAAGATCGTTTGAAAAATTATAAATGAATTTCCAAGTCATTTATTTTATGAGGTGTACTAACAACGAAAAGGCTTCTGGTTTTAAATCTTTTTTTATACCTTTGCTACAAGTACTCTCGAAAATTGTGTTGGTGATATTTGCTGTCAGTATGAAAGATCATTATATAATAATTTAGCTATATATCTTCTTAATTAATTACCCACCATCTTTAAACTTTAATAGACTATGAGCCATGATTGAATTCCGTGGTATTAATTAAGTTTCATAAGAATCTTAATTATAATATTTAACGATAGAAGATATTTTCTACTAACATTTTCTTTTTGAGTGTATGTTCCAGATATAGAACGTATGATCGTTAAAAGGAAGTACCACATAATAAACACAGCCAGCCTTAAAAAATAATAGTAAAAATAACAACAACTACAAAGATTTCATTTATTTTTGTTGGATTTTATATGAAGCGCTCCAAAGTGCCACTTAAACTTTAATAAAAACAAAAAAATTTACCACACATACATACATAATACAATACACCAGGTTAGAATTCCTTTTAACACCATTTCATCTTTTTGCACTCGTTGTTGGTAATAGTAGCTTTATTATTGTATTCTTGGATATTGCTATAGATATGTCAACCACCCAACGCGTTTCTGTTTTCTTTGTTAAGTGCTATTTGGAACGATTCTCATTTTTGTTTCTACTCAATTCCATTTATTATGTATGGATCAGTTCTTAACCTCTACTAATGATATTTAGTGCCGTACAATAATTATGGGCCATTTGATGATTGTTAATGATAGAAGCGTGAGTTGTAATTGTAATGAAACAAATATTATATTTTCCTTTAAGGAGTGTAGGTACTAAAAAGCCCATAAGAGATTCTTCAGTGTCCTTTTTCAATGATACTTAAGCTATGTTCACATTTGTCAAATAATTGACAAATTTACGCTTTCGAAAGACAAATTTGTATATATCACAACTTTTTTCCGGTCCATCTTTCAAAGCAATATCGAAAAATATTTTACCTTGAAGATTACAGACTAGGTTAGGTAAAAAAAAAAATCGATTCAAAATCCAGCACTTTGCGATCACATTGGTAATTTACGTTATCGGCTTTTCGATACCGTTCGTTAACATAAAATAGAAAACATAATGCAATTTAATAATTTGATAAATGGAGTCAACTTAATGTCAATTAGGTATCGATTTTCGTTAATATTTGAACAAGCTATGTTGAATTTGAACACATACGGAGCAAATTTACTATTGACACTGAATGGTATCGTTTTCAACACGTATGTGGTCAAATTTTCTCAGGGTGTAGATACTACGTAACGCTTTATGAAGATAAATTTGTGAAACTTTAGCCAATATTGAGGACGGATTTTAATATTAATTTCGAATAAATCCATCATAAGAATTTAGTCCAGGAAAAATTTATATTTAAAAATTGTCCCAGGTTATTGGAAATTCTGCATTTAACTCGCTGACTTGCTTTTTATAAAAGATCGCTAAATAAACGCAAAAGTAATGTGCCATATACTAGATAAAAACTTGTGTTCCAGTTCATATTTTTCCGCCGAAACTAACTATTGCATTATCTGGTTCCAAAGGAGTACATGTGAACAATTTTATACTTCAGAGTTTTAATACGGATTCAAATAAATGTTGAACGAGTTTTGAATGTTTATTATTTTGGCCAAAAATGTAAAAAAAACTGTTATTCGTTTAAAAATTTAATATGTAAACACTATCAGGGTTATAAATTATACAATACCTAAAGAGGTCAATCACTAATCAAAGGCTTTTAGCAAATATGGACTATAAATGTAGATCCGCAAAACGCCAAGACAAATTCTTTCACAATCCATGTTAATCTACAGGTATATAATTTCGTAACCATTTTTCTGTGTTTATTTCTTTCCAAAGCTTTCTGAACATCCAAATAAAGTACATTATAGAAATAATCGTCTTTTAGTTACTAATTATTTTTTTATCTTATGTAATATTTGTTTAAGTTGCTTTTGGTTTTAAAAGTTTAAAATTACTATATTCATTATTTGCTCTTTAAATCTGGTGAGAGATTTTATATATCGATCACTGAGTAGAGAATATTTAAAAATTGTTTATATCATTCCCAGCAAAAAATTTACTTGCCCGATAAGCCAACATGCCTTATAATTGATTTATAATTCGGGTGAAAAATTCATTACATTTATATGGCGATGTCCACGAATTCTCGGTCCCACTGACCGATATGAAAGCAAAATATAGAAATTAAAATATTGCTACCACGTTTCCTTGAATTAATCGCTATTTTTTAACCAATGTAAATCTTCAAGTATTTCACCAGAAAAGAAGCCATTACACACACTTTCTTGTGAAGTGTATCATCAGCAGCAATAAGATGTAAATATCTACCAATCTTTCCAGTAAAACTGAGAAAAAACTGAGCCTTTTCTATACACTTGCGGAAACATAATTAAATTTATTTTTAAAACTTGCAACCAAATAAATACAAATATAAGTACAACAAAATTGCTACAAAAAATGTGGCCCAACTGATATTTAAACCTAGGCAAAAACTTTTGTACACGTTGCAAAAACGAATGTCTTACTCACTACGCCACATTACGTTAAATTTGGGTGCCCGTTTAATAGTTTTAACATACCTAAAATAAAATACATAAAATAATTTCCTAAAAAATATCAGCAATCGCTCTAGTGAACTGAGCCTGCAGAACTAAATGAACTTGTTATTTACTGGTAAATATTTATTTTACTACTCAAAGAAATGAGAAAAATAATTAAAAAAAACGAGAAAAAAGATATAGTCGGTCAAGCCCGACCATATGATACGCCTATGTGTTCCAAAATTCGGGGAGGGGCCAATTGTGGACCGATACTTCTATTAAGTGTAAAATAGAACATACTAATACAGAATATTACATCGATATTAACATTCACATGTATTTATGCACTTTTGGGTGATTGCTGAAATTGGGTCTTATATGTGAGCTATGGTTAATTATGAACCGATCTTCATTAAAACCAAAATTTCATTAAAATATTCCTATTTTTAAGGCATTTATATTAAAACACTATTCCAGGAGGACATTTGAATGGGGGCCAGGTGAAATAATGGGCCGATCATGACCAAATTCAATAGGCTTCGTTCTTGTGTAAAAAAAGTCATATGTACCAAATTTCATTGAATTATATTCCAAATCCCATACATTAGTATGGGATTTGGAATTTATGCCCATCAAAGTGATTTTCGGAACAGGGGTTTATATGGAAGCCATGGTTAATCGTGGACCGATTCTAATAAAATTTAGTACAAAGATTGATAATTATACAAAACTTTTTTGCACCGATTTTCATTAAAATATTCTTATGGGGGCTATGTGAAATAATGGATCGATCACAACCAGTTTCAATAGACTTAGTCCCTGTATCATAAAAGTCCCACGTGCCAAATTTCATTGAATTATCTTCAAAATTGCGACCTGTACTTTATGCACAAGGTTTACATGGACAGCCAGCCAGCCAGACGGACGGACGGACGGACATCGTTAGATCGATTTAAAAAGTGATTCTGAGTCGATTGGTATACTTTAAGCGTTTCAAACATCAGCACAAACAGTTATCACATAATGTAATTAAATTTTTTAAGTATTAGAGTATTCATTTTACTCGACTTTTTCATTGTTCGAATAGTCAAATAACTCGAAAATGCAGTTTTTAAGTTACACGAATAATCGAATAAATCTTTTAAGTTACTCGAGTTATTCGATTAATTAAAAATTTTACTCGAATTTTCAATGCTTATCAAAAAAGAAAACAAAAATATAGCTTAAAATAAGAAATAGTCTTTCCAAAATAATATAAAATTAAAATTTGCGTAAATATTTATGAATACTTGTTTCTTTTGCTTTGATAATGCCGTTGTTTCTCTATATTTAATATATAGGTCTAACAAATTTGGTCTATCAATTTGAACCAAATTTTTTATTAAGGGTAGTCCGAAGTGCTTTTTGTAACTTTTGTGACGCTATAAAATTACTAGTTTTTATACTGTGAAAAAAATTATTCCCATTTAAAGGTAATTATCAATACCTTTGATAAAAATTAAAACTAATGAGTTTTTATCCATTTTGGAATAATTTACGATTTTGTCTTATAACCTCGCTTTTTAATTTGGACACACAACAACCGAGGTTTTCATTTATATACAAAATGTTTGTACAATATTTTTAAGTATCGAAGATCTACTAAACCCAGATTTATTTTGGGTATAAGGTTTTATAATTCATTGTTCAATTATGTTCAATATTTAAAAGGTGATCATTTAAAATTATACAAATGTATAAAATTTTTAAGATAATTTACTCTTATTTGTTTTGTAGTGATCTTGATACAATTTTTACACTGATATTGTTTAACAATATCAGTGTAAAAATATAAGAAATTATATAAACTTGTATAATAAATTAGTCAAATATGCATTTAGTTAGAACTAATTGCTTTTCTCCATTTAATGGACAAATTTATTGTAAATTTAAAATAAATAATTCTTTATCCCAAATGTACGCGTAGGAATTATAATTGGCTCTATTTTAAATTAAACCACAATTTCTACCAAAATATAAAATATTTTATTTCTCGTTTCTTCCTATTTTTGTTATAATTTAGTAAAAACGACTCAGTATTATATTTTACACAAATATTATTTGAATTTCTGTCCTTTAGGCTGTGAAAGATATGCGAAAATATATTTATTAGTTTCTGAGTTATTGCATTTTGAAAATGAGAAAAAGCACTTTAGATCCTTTTTTTGGATAAAGTGGTTCAGCTATTCTTAACATGAAGAACAAGTTTACATGCTAAACTTAATTTTAAGTCCAAATTCTTCCTATATTACAAATTTCATTCAAACCATTACATCCTCTACACCAGACTGAGCATTTATTGGTATATAAACTATGTACTTTCATTCGTAGAACCAAAAATATGTTTTTCCAAATCAAGCTTAAATTCCTTCAATTTATTTCTTATTATATATTATATTAATATTAAAATTATTTGAATTTTACTTTGTAATTTTTTAAAGTGACGTTTAAATTTTTATTTAATTTTGTAATTAAAAAACGACCTTTAAATACGTATCGTAATTTAGGCATATATTCGTTTCTTTTTATTAAATACAATTTTTTTTTAATAAATTCCAATTTATGGTACCACTTTTAGATTGGAAACATTCTATACAAATTTTGAAACATTGTTTCTAAGCTAAACTTTTTAGGAAACTAAAATTAAAACATTCTAAAAAGTAATTAAGAAAGGAAATATTAAAAATATTTTTTTACTCGAATTATTCGATTAATCGGCATAATTTGCTCGAATAAATTGTTACTCGAAATTCTTGATTTTAATTTAATCGAACAATTATTTGATTTTCATTTGTCGATTAATCGAACAAACAATATTCGAGTGAATACCCTAGTAAGTATCTTAAAAGAAACATTATAATATTTAATGTAAATCTACATAATCTATAGGGTATTATCAGTTTAGACTTCTTCTCTTTATGGAACATTCTCAATATCCATTTAGAATTTAATTCCATTCACTAGATATACATATATTATATGTACCATTACCACACTGTGACCAATTCTAGGCGTTACTTATTGCGTAAAACACTTTATTACTTACGATCACCAAAGATGAGTTATCACTTTTTATACCACCCCTCATTGCTGCTGTATTTTATTTTCTATGATATTAATAATTCTCGATCATCTCAATGAAAAAATAACAAAAATTTCTTTTTATCTTTAAGTCATATGAAATCTAGAAGCAGTTGCTTCTGGATAAACACTTGTAATCTTAAGAATCGTATCATAATACATAATCTATTTGGGAGGCATTTAACTTTTTGCCTTTTGTTTTTACGTTCTTGGCATTTATTTGCAAGAATTAATTGAAATTGTTCCTCTTAAATTTGCTAATACTTGTACTAGAATTAATTTGTTTTATTGATTTTATTTATGCATGTGCATAAATAAAATAGTTTTAGCAATTTATCATTAAAAAATGAAAGTCATTTAGTTGTTTGATTAATAAGTAACCATTTAATAGCTGGTTTTCCTCTTTTTGAGAAAAAATAAATAAAAAATAATAAATAAAAATAAAAACTCGTGTATATTTCAACTTCTTTTCGTATTCTAATTATTTGTCTTTTTATATTTGTTAATATCGGAAGAATTAGATCATCTAGGTTATACCTGGTATGCTCTGCTAAACTTATTTTTGTATAAAATATTTTTTTAAATTCAATTTTTTACTTCAAAGTTGTTCCAACATAAATTTTTTAGTAGAAATTTGAACTGGCTAGTAACAACACTTAGTAGAATTTTAATATTTTTAAAAATTAAAGATATTAAAAAAATAATCTTACAACACAATAAAAATAACCTTATACTCTTACCATTATTATTATTTTTTTATTTCATTCTCAAAAATTAATTTTTTTTAACAAAATTTCAACCACACGTTATTTGCCAAGAATTAATTGTCACTTGAACACTGGGACAAAATTCTTCCTTCACAGGCAGATAGAAATGCATGTTATCTTATTATGAATTATTTTGTTAAACATGTATTACAACTACCAATAATATGATTAGTAACCACTTGAAACTCCGCCCATATTGGACACCTCTTTATGTCATAATTTCAACAATTTGCCACAAAAAAACTAAAAACAATAAGAAAAAAAAATTATGTACTACTTATAGTAGTAACAAATTGTACCTTTTTAGCCCTTAAACAATGTACTCATGCGGGAAAAAAAAATTATATTATTGATTTCCTTTTGTCTGTCTATCTGTTGACTATGGCATGCTTCGTTGATTCCATTCATAAATATACGGATGACTGCTTGACTGAGTGACGTGCCGACTGGTTAGTAGACCGCTTTAGCCATCTTAACTGCTTTATGATTAGCGGCTCATTAGTAATTGATTAACGCCTTAATTGTAGCTTGTTAAACATAGTACCGTGTTTGGGCGATGGTAACTAAAACATGAAGGGTTAATTTTAAGCGTTTAAGAATAAATTTTTTGTTTTTCAAATAGTCTGTAATTATTTGCACGCACCAAAAGTTTGTTAAGTTGGTACATCTGTTAAGAAGAATGTATAAGTAACTTAATTATAAACTGTTTTTAATTTAAATTGTTAAGAATTTATTATATTTCGAGTGCTGCAATTTAAAAAAACAATTGGAATTAACTTAACTTGTAACCAGTGCTGGCAGGACTTGAGAAAAAAAGAAGTTAAATTAGACTTTAAAAAAGGTCTGAAATGTCCAAAAAAAATAAAGCCAGAAAAAGCTAATATATTGTTTTATATTAGCTTTTTTTAAATAAGTAAATTTGTAAATATAACATAAAAAGTTTCTATGGGTAATAAAGTTTGTTAAAAAATAATTATAATATTACTGTAGAATGAAGCGCCGCTGGCGAAAATTTTAGTTAAATATAAATAATTTTAATTTTTTGTGCGAATTAATACTTAAAAATGCTTAAATTGATGATTCTGTAAACATAAAAACATAAAAAATTATTTAGGAAGAAACTAACTTCAATTTTATTTTATTGATACACATTTTAAAAAATAACGAATATTTTATTACAGTTTAAATTATGTTTTCAATTAAAAGCTTTTGTTTCCATAACAGAATTTTTATACCCACAAGGAATGGAAAATGAAAATATTTTTGAGTATTAACCCAAAATGACCCGGAATGTTTCAGATAATGATGAAATTTTCAAGTGTAGTTCTATGGGGCCTAAGAAAATTTACCTATTATATAAAATATTGTTTCGGTCCATGCTCACGCCAGACACTACATAGGTATTTTTTTTTTTGTAAGAAGAAAATCAGTTAATTTTGCCAAAAAAAAATGTTTTTATTGGTAAATTTCTTAAGGACATACAATTCAGTATGAGTTCTAGTATGTTATTGATAACTATAATTTATATATCAAACATTCAGCATTAAGTACACCTCCTATAGTTGGAGTATTTACCGATATACTTATATCACGATCATCAAAACTAATTTTGTTAGGAATCTGCCTTTGAATAATGGAGGACATCCACTAAATGTAATTTACATAGTAGCAAATGACTTTTGGAGTCCTAAACAATAATTATTAAGACTTCCTTTCTATTTTCCCTGACCAAAAATGTCAACACAAATGCCAATATATACGTAAAAATTCTGCTTTTCAATGTTCCTATTTTATACTCATTATGATAAATAATCACATTTTGGTTTAAAGGAATGTATCAAGGACTTAACGTGCAATACTAATATAAGAAACGTTGCTAGCATCGCTTTCGTCACTAATATCACCATAATTTTTGGGCCGTTCGATGAAAATCCTTCAGACATATTCATCATTGTCACTTTCAAGTTCTTCCAAGCTTCATTTGCGGACAATTTTAATTTATTTATTTACGCACACAGCTACAGTTATATTACAACAGCTGGAAATCTTATATTCTAAATAACAAACTTAAATTTAATATATATATATATAATATAAACTACATAATAAAAATATAATTTATAATATAAAAAATAATAATAAGCATAGAAAACTAATTTAATAAAGAAACATTTATTTAGAGAGAGAGAGAGAGAAAAAATAATAAATCTAATAAAATTTAAATAAAAATCATAAATAAATTCAAATAAACAAAACGAAAAAAAAAAATAATAACAAAAAAATGTTTTCAAGTAAAACAAATTAAACCTTAATAATAATAATAACAAAAATAACAAAAGTAATAATAAAATTAATAATAACAAAAATAGTAATAGATGAAAAAAAAAATAATATTAATAAAATAAATACTAATAAATAAAAATATTTAGTAATTAAAATACAAAGAAAATAAAGGAGCAATGATATTAATATAAAGTAAAAAGAATGTAAAGTTAACTCAGGAACAAATGGTAACAGCAATTAATCAGGAACATAGTAGAATTACAATCAGGGGATATAGCAAACGATCAAACTATATCACGAACATGTTATTGTAGTCAGAAACTTAGGAAAATAAAATAAAGAGAAATATGACAGGAACCAGCAACTTAAGATAACAGGGCTTATTATAGGTGAAGACATCAGGATGCAGAATAAAGAAATGGAGACAGGAACAAGGTAAGATCATCTAAGCAATATGTCAATTTTTAGATGAAGACATCAGGAAGGCAAACATCAAGACAACAGGGATTATTATAGGTGAAGACATCAGGATACGGAATAAAGAAATGGTTAGAATCATCTAAGCAATACGTAAAATGTTTAGGTGAAAAACATTTCATATATTTTATTTACTTATTTGCACCAATATAATATAGTACTTGTTGTTTATATAAAAATCATAAAACATTTTTCTGAAAATCTACACAGTGTCAAAAAATTAATGATTTTCTTTTCCATGTCGTTAATTTTTCACATTTTTAAAAATAATTTGTTTAAGGGTTTCAAAAAGGATAATTTGCTTCCAAACGCATGAAATTAATTACCTTCAATTATACTAATATTATTAACAAGTTTCCATATGATGATATGTAATTAAAATTTTTTCAAAATTTTGAATATTTTCTGTGCTATATAGCTTTTTATCTAACCGTTGTTTGCGTTACCATATTGGTTCGCTAAGTCAATTTGGGTTAAAATAAATTTCAAATAGTACTTTTTTAGCTCTCAAAGTACTAAAATTAAAAATTTATATAATTATTTAGTTTTTATTTAATTCAAAACTCAAAGAATGTTCTTTGTATATTCAAAACGATGGATTGAATACGATACCAAACCATTAAATGATTTCATTCAGATTAAAGATTATAGCTATTAAAATAAACTTAAGGAAACATAAGTCCAAGATCAATTCCTTAAAATCGAGCACTTCAACTTTTGTTTTGTCTGATGTCTAAAATTTGGAACATTTCCACTTCAATTTGATTTACAGACAGTTTAAATATTTCTATAATATAGTTAGTTAGGCCAAACTTATTTTAATCATCCTAATTACGTGTCTAATTTTTGGGAATTTGAAGCCCCAGCAGTTAGTCAAAAATAGTATTCATTACAATTTCCTTATTACTTCTGAACACCAATTGTAAAATATAAATCAAAGGTGTTAAAAAAATATAGATTTGTCATTCGGTGTGAAACATGTCGAAGAAATCATTTAAGAGGTGATAAAGTAAATATATTCATTGTCCTTGTAAGAGTCTGAGTCGAAGTAGCTACTGTGAGCGCCAAAAAAAAGTAAACAGCAAGTATTCTTGAAAATAAATTTATTTTATATTTAGATTAAAAATGCAATATAGAAAATATTAATGCACGTTTGTTTGGTAACTAACTAAATATAGAATTCATAAGAAAAATATTTAAAAACAGTAGCACTTTAAAAAATAATGCACTTTTTGTAAATAAATATATTTTTTTACGCGTCAAAAAAAAGTAAACAGTTTTATAATTAAATGGAAAAAAATGTATTTAATACTTTGCAAATTTTCCATTTGGCTTTATTGTATCTCTTAATATCCAACGAGTCGACAAGTTTTTTGGCAAAATTCGGTGATATTTTGGGTTACTCTTTCTGTAATGCCAGCTAGAGATGATCACTGCAAATGATGGTACTTTTTCTAATTTTTTTGCCAGTATGTTCCAAGAGATGCCCGATTGGATTAAAGTCTAGGGATTTCTGAGCATTTAAAATAGATTTGAGAGTACGATAAAGCAACCATTTCTTCACAATTTTGAAAAAATGCTTGGGATCTTTGTCATTTTGGAATAAGTAGTTGTGCAATAAGCTAAATTTTCGCACACTATGATCCATATTATGTTTAAAACTATTTGTGTGATCTTCTATTTCATTGCGGATTCTATAAATATGAAATTACTGATTCCTCAAGCCTCCAGACATCCTCAGAGTCTCGATTATGTTCAACTATCACAACCACATATGTGACATTAATGCCTTCATTCCATCTTTGCAATATTTTTGGTGATTTTTTTGGCGCCAAATATTTAAATTTACTTTCGTTATTAAGTAAAACGGTTTCCTGGATTTTTCCTGGAGGTTTAACACTAATTTTTATACTTTTGGGCGAGATTCAAACATTTAGTTCGGCTGGCTTACGATATGTAGTGTTCTTACGTGGTATTCATCCATGGAAGCGTTTTTTGTGTGGTGTTCCTAAAATGGTACTAGCCCTAAAATAATAAGAGGAAATTAACGTTACTTTTTCAGCTTTTTTAAGGTACTAGAAGAAGGACTTTCTTTGACTTCGCAAACCATAGCTTTTTTATTTGTGCCTGTAAATGATTTGACCATCTTGCCCGAGGAAAATTATCTGCAGTATGATGTTTGGTATATTTATACGTTATTTCGCAATAATTCCTTGAAACAATTTTTGCAACTTCACGCAAGGATTTTCTCCTTTTTAATATAAATCTGATATTATTTTAGAGTTTGAACTGAAGTTTGTTTTTCTATTGTAAAACAATCACTTTTTTACTTCGTTTTAAAGCAAGAAACACTTTTATGATTATAATTTGGTGCTTTCCTGAAACCTAAACTAAAAAAAATTAATATCTTCTCCCATTTTTACAATTTATTGACCTTTTTATAAAAGAAAGTAGGGAATGGTAAATCGATTTCGATTTTAGTCGAAAATCGATTTTCAGTAGAAAAAAATCGGTTGTTTGCAATCGATTATATGTAAACGGTTTTATACTGAAATCGATTATATAGTTTTAAAAATCGATTTTGTTTTAAAAAGTTTCAAAAATATGTACAATTATAAAAATCTTATAAATTAAAAATTACTTTGTTGGTAATAATAAAGTTGTGTATAAACAGTTCTATGACGAATCAAAATTTAAAAGTTCGGTTGATTTATCTACGACGCTGGAAAAAATTTTGAGTTGCATTCGGGTTTAATCTCGTTTTGGTTTCTGCATTTTTTAACATCATTTGTCGAGTTTGCCAATGTTTTAAGAAAATAGAAAATCAAAAAATCCCAATCAATTTGAAAAAGATCTTAGTATTTTTACTAATCGTTTAAATCCTCTGAGGAAATAAAAAAATAATAACAATTTATTCAAATATTAATGAAATAGCTCGAGAATTTTTGAAAATACTCGCAATATCAGTACCGTGTGAACGTCTGTATATTCTCGAAGGATGACCTTATAATAACCCAACAAAGAAAAAGGCTTAGTAGTGCACATTGATTTAAATATAAGACTTTTTTACATCCCCTTACTGAAGAAGATTGGTTTGATGGTTAAATTAAATATTCACAGATTTCTTATATTTTATATACATAACATTCATACATGTATTACTTGTGACCTGAATATTTTAAGTCATTTTATAGGTTTCTTTGTTTAATATTTAGTTGTTTTTGATACATATACATTTTATTTCACTTTATCAATAAAAAATCGACTTCAAAATAAAATCGATTTTGGGGAACGATTAATCGATTTTAAAAATCGAAATGAAAAAAGTTGATCGCAAAATCGAAAGTCGATTTTGGACATTGTTTACCATTCCCTAAAAGAAAGGTGCAACTGTTTACTTTTTTTTGACGCGAAAAAATTGGTATATTTTCTTAAAAATTCAATTATATCATTATTTCGATTTATTTTCGCAAATTGTTTTTATGAGTTCAATTCCTACCTAATTACCAAATAATTTTGGTATATCACTTTTTTTATATCATTATTTATCCACATCTCACAAGGCTTCTTTTAAAAGGGAATGAGCTGTTTACTTTTTTTTGACGCTCACAGTATGTCGTCCGACTATCCATCTGTCTGTTGAAAGCAGGATAGTGCTCGGAGGGAACCACTTTACTATCCACCTCCCATATAAGGTAAAATTCAGTATTGTCAAATTAGGGGATTTATCCCCAAATTATTGTTTTTGTAATAGTAAACAACAGTTTAAATAATTTGATCTTCAGTCTACAACTAGTAATTGTTTAAAAGTTAAAGAGAGTGTATCAAAAATAATTGAAGCAGTGGAATTTTACTAATCATATTTTCATATATTTGAAGAAGAAATAAAAACGTAATTTTCGGACATTGAATTAAATACACAGACAATAATATTTCAAATTATTTTTTAATAAAATAAATTAATAACTTTATATTAGAATTTAATTATGTTATTTAGGACCGTTATTATAACCTTCCTATAAGGTATCAGATAGTTAAAAGTAAGATAAACTAAAGTGAACGATAAAGTGAACTTTATCTACATTTGGTTATTACAACTTGGTTTTAAGTTAAATTTTATAATTTTGATAATACGGCAATATCAAAGCAAAAACCGATTGAGTTTAAGCTAACTAAAAGACAACGCCAGAGCAAATATAAATATAGACAGAAAAATTATTAAAAACTACAGCGGAATAAATATGATTTTATTTATTTCTTTTATAAAGCAGAAAATATGTCAGCTCTGAATACATAAACTGTCCGATAAAAGTTAAATGTCAGATGTTCTTACCTTTAGCTTATCGGTCACTTTTGGCTTAACTTATACTTATAACAACCAAAAACAGCTAAAGTGAACGATAACATCCTAACTTTAGTTATTGGAAAGTTATAATAACGGGCCTTAATATATCAAATTTTCTACTTGGCTTACAATTGTTTTTTAAAATAAATTGACAACTCTTAATAAAATATAAAAAAAATTAAAAATTTGTATACAAAAATATAGAAATAAAATAAATTTAAGTTAATTTAAAAAAATTTTTAGCAGTAATAATAAAATCAATTATTCTAGTTATTAATATTATAATTTTTATGATTGAGTAAAATCAAACAAAAATTAATTCAATGAAACTATTCCCTAATAACATTTTCAAAAGCTTTAAATTCACCCGATGTTAATACAAAATCAGCAATAAACGAGAAAGATGTAGTCGGTTAAGACCGACCATATGGTACTCTACACCATTATGCATGTGCAAAAATCGGGAAGGGTTCTTAGACCTGTGGAAAATTGTGCATTGATACTTTTACTAAGTGTAGAATAAAAATAAAAACACAGAATATTACGTTGATATTATAACATTTATATGAACTCATGCGCTTTAGGGTGACTCCCAAAAGTGTGCTTATATGGGACTGATCCTCCACTTAAATAGAAATTATTTGTGTCGAATATTATCTTAATATTTATATGGAAGCTATGGACCGATCTTCATGAAATTTAGATTTATACATACACAGAACTTCTTTGTAACGAATTTCATTATTATATGCCTTAAACATTTATGATCGTTAAATCCCTATTCCTGGAGGTCACTTGTATGGGGGCTACGTGAAATAACCAATTTCAACAGGCTTCGTCCTTGTACCAAAACAATTTTTCGTACCAAATTTCATCAAGATATCTACAAAAATTGCAACCTGTACTTTGTTCACAAGGTTTACATGGGCAGACAGCCAGCTAACCGATCAGATGGACATCGTTATATCGACTTAGAAAGTGATTCTGATTGTTATACGTTAAAGTGGCGCTCCGAAAAAATTTTCTTTACATAACAAACATCAGCACAAACGCATAATACCCCAACCACCTATGGTGGTGTAGGGTATAGAAATATATATTAGCTAAAACATAACCTAACATATCGTTAACCCAAATTTCGCCAAAGATAACTACACTTTATGAACATTTTAAGTAAATATTTTCAAATAAATAAAATGGTTCTGCCATCAATAAATATTTTCATTTATGAGCCATACATTACCGATGGGTAGGTAATTCATAACATTTAATGAAACAAATATTGCCGGATCATGATGCAGACATCTGACATGGAATATGATTACCCAGTAGCATTTTAGTATTTTAGCAGTAATAGTAAATAAAATTGTGGTGAAATAAAAAAAAAAAAAAAAACAATAATGAAAATGAAGCAAAGATAAAACGGCAATAACCAGACAACAACAAAACCCATCAAGCTAAATCTAAAGCAATAATTTAACGATTAATACACACTTGCCCGTATAAAAACTTACTAATTCTAAATATGAGTTCCAAAAAAATAAAAAATAAGAAACATTTACTGATGGCACGCAACATACAAAATCGAAACGACTAAATGACAGTTAGATGGATAGTCATTGAGAAAAAAGATGATCACTACCATTTGAGATCAACCAACAGCAACTTCAGAAGCTAAAACTGAAGTAGTAAAAAGCAAACAAAGACAAGCCGGTTAGCTAAGTCATCGTCATCATTTGCATCACTTGCAACATTTGCATCATTCTATTAAATTACATACACACATACATATGCATGTATGTACATATAAGCATTTTTGAAAGCCAAAATATAGGCACAAGTATGAATAGTATTTTGCCACTGTTTAATAGATTTATATATTGATATTAGAATATGACTTTTAAAAGAATAAGTAACAGCAAAACCACAACTTATACATTTTCTTCTTAATGCCACAAAGTTGTAATTTGTGGTAGTGACAGTAGCTGTACAGCAGCAGCTGCAGTAGCAGCAATAGTAACACAGAAATAGTAGTAAAAAGCAATTGAATGAAATGTTTTTATACCACAAACTACTTGTTGCATTATCGCTAAATTTTTTTCATATAATGTATACATTTTCTAATAGAAGCTGGTGGAATTGGATGGGCGAGGGTTGTGTTAAATGATTTCATAAATATAATTTTTTACATTTTCATATAGTTACATATATCTGGCTTTCAAATTAAATATTAAAATATTTTGGATGGGAAATGATATTAAAACTGTTAGGTCAATAGACAATATCCCAAGTAAAAATTTAAGTAGTATGTCTAGGAATTTTTTTGTAGTGGCATAATGGTTTCAACTAAATTTCTCTCTGCAGAAGAAGACCCTTTCTTGTTTATATCCTAGTTTTATAGAATGTAATTATAAAGATTTTAAAAGGTTAATTAAATTTTCGAACTTAGAATGAAGATTCTTACGAGTATTTCAGTTACATTAGATCTCAAAATACAATAAAGTTAATTATAATTAATACATTTACTTTTTTCACAACCCTCGCAACATCCTTTCATCCATTCATCGAAGTGCCATCATTAATTCATAGAAGATACCTAAAAAAACATACATTCTAAGCAAACGATTAAATTGTATGAGTGCCAGCAAAATTTATATTGAGTAGTTGGAAAAAATCAAGGCATAGAAAGAATGAATAAAAAAAAAAAAAACGATCGATCGATCTATTATTTGTTTTTCTTTTTTTTTTTTTATTGAAGACAATGATGTTGCAGTAAGTATCAGGTATGTTGACTATTCCGTATTGCCAACCATAACACTATTTGTGATACATTGGTTGTAGTTTGTGGTCGTGTCGTCATCAGCATTATAATTATCATTATCGTCATCATCACCAGCACCAGCAATCATTTGAAGAACAAATATGGAAAATTTTTAATGTATGTTGTTTATTGCAATCATAATTTATATATTTTTTTTTTTTTTTTTCACATTTCTAAGTGATCATTAAGCTTTTGATTCACACTTTTAGCATTTAATATGTATAAGTTTTTGTTAGCTTTTTTTTTTTTTTGATACTTTCTTTAGTGGTACATTTTTTGTATATGAAATATTGTATTTTATAACCGTTAATACTTCCGTCAAATTTTGCTATATGGTTTAATCATTTAGTGTATATCTTACACATATATTTAAAAAAATGTTTATGGATTTGACAAGACCAGCACCAATTAACTGCGCAGAATTTAGTTTTGGAAGAATTATCATTAGATAATATGTGGATTAAAATTTAATTATTTCATAGTCCAATGAATGTTTTGAAAATCTTATTCGTGTTAAAAATAATTGTAAAAGAGGCTTTAATTTCGCAAGCTTTCGGAGAAAGTAAAAAAAAGAAATAAACCTTATAGGTTTAAATTCTTCCAACAAAAGAATTTAATTTTTGATTTTACCATCTACGATTTTTATAAAATTTTGTATAAACATTAGTGTGGTCCAACATTGTATGAAGAAAACAAATGTATATCGAACTCTTAAAAGTACATAAAATTATGAAGCAGTATGTAATTCAGAACATTCCAGCGGAAAATTTGTGGCAATTGCCGTAATGAACCGGTCCTTCAGTACCGGTTGAGTGCCAGTTGACACCACCACACTTACTAAATATTAATTGAAAGTCAATTTCTAACAGGCATGTTAAGTGCGTAATTAGCAACTTGCGCGCAATAACAATCTGTGGCTGAGTGGTTAGATATGAAGACTATAAAACTTAAAATACGTCAGAAGAACGTGGGTTCGATTCGTGGAGCCACCATCAACATTAACAAAAAATTGTAAAATTAATATAATTTAATAAAAATAAATTTGAAAAAAAAAGCTTAAAACGTAAAAAAAAATAAATTAAATTAAATTTGTATTATATTTATCGACTCTGAACTTGTCCTCTTGGACGAGTCCTGTGACCTGTCCTATGACTTGTCCCAAGTTGCTAATTAACCACCTCCAATGAAAACCCCAAGTAAAAGTGATAGGTTCCTCTCATATATAGTTCCGGAACTGGAACCGGCTACTAGCCCTTAGAACCTGTCACGTGACAAGTTTTAAACCGGTTTTAACTTCCTACGATGATTGGAACATGATGCTACACAGCCATTTAAGTTGATGACTCCAAAACAAATATTAAAAAAGAAATTTTCATTGAACAAGAATTTTAAAATTCATTTTTTGAGATGTATAATTCAAATTTTACTATGTATAATCCAGTTAAGATCAATTAAGCAGGTCTAGAAGTTTGAAAATCTAATTCCTGTCCGATTTAATACGAAATTAAATTTTACTGTAATTTTTTTAAGACGTCTTATAAGACAATTTCATGACGCGTCATTGACTTTGTCATTTGTGCATCATGACAACTACTGACATATTCATATATTTTGTCAAATTTATTCAGCATGTTGTCAATAGTGCTGACAAATTTGTGACATATCTTGGTGATGTCTACATGATATTGCATTTAAAAATTCAATGTATTGTCAGTGATTCTTTTTCCTTCTTTGGTCACTACTGCTGACATGTCAATAAAAATATCAGCATTCAGTCAATAATAAAAATTCATTTATTAAAGATGCTATGAAGTTTTCTAACATTAATTTAATATCAATAATATCAATATTAAACCCAGTTGCATTTTGAACCAACGATATTGGTAAAACTGTGTTCTGGAATTTAAAATGCTTTTAGGTCCGTCTTTTTTTCCACATTCATTGTTTTGGGTAGCAATGGCTGCATTCTAGCTCAAAGCAGTCTTGGCATCTGCCTGCAAGCACGGAAATTGCTCTTTCAGATGAGACAGCTCGATCAAAATTTCTAAAAGAGTAAAACGAATTAAATGAAAGTTTTATTTATCCTTAAAAACATGACTTACATGAAATTTTATTTTGTTTGCTCAATTTTAATATCTAATATTTTTAACAAACGTTTGATAGTTTATATCATAGATTAACAACTAGATATTTATGTGGGAGAAAAAAACCTAATTCAATTGTCAGAAACCTAATTCATACAAAAACAAAATACATGTAGTCACATATATTTTGTTTTTGTATTTTCAAAAAAATGAGTAAATTTTTTGAAAATTTAGTATAGGGTGGCTCTCACATAAACTTCTAGTTCTATTCTATGGTTTATATCATAGATTATAACATAGATATGAAGCTTAAAAAAAACTCAATTGAAAAAAATTACTCAAAAAGGCACACGTACTACAATTGTTTTTGTTTTCAATGAAAAATTTTACTAACACATTCTTAGACTTAGGTTTTTTTGACAACCGACTTAGGTTTTTGAAAACTGAACTTCATATCAATGTTATAATTAGGGCAAGTTTTTCAAGCTTTTCGCTTGGAAAGCAAGCATTTGCATATTTCAAAAGAATTTCACAAAAAATGCTTATTTTTTAAATCTTTGCATAAATTTGCATATAATGGATACAAAAAGTTAGTTTTCTTAACAGAAATACACTTTTTTTGTGATTTTTTGGAGTTCAATCAAATGATTTCTAAAAATTTTTTTGTGGATATTTTGAGTACATTGTAAGTATTGTAAAGAAAAAAAAATCAGAAGCCTCAAATATGATACTTAAAATTAAAATTGTTATATTTTTATAAACATCGAAATCTATTAGAGATTAAAAGTTAAAAAATCCATATTTGTGCATATTTTCTACACATTAATATATAAGAATGCATAAATTCGTTGGTTTTTATATACATATTCATGCTATTTTTGCATATTTCTTTGCATATTATACCATTTTTTCATGCTTTTTCAAGCGCATATTTCAATTTTTTTTGTGCATATAAAAACTTGCCCTGGTTTTAATCTATGGTTTATATTTTCTTAACTAATTTGTCATAGAGTTTTTGTTAAATAAAATGTTTCAGAAATATCTTTTACTTTTTAAAGTTGTTGAACACAGAAAATCAAAATATTTTGTTAGTGAATCACCTCTTTAAATAGTTAACTATTTAAAAAGTTTAACAAATGTATTAACATTTTAAAAGTTTAAAAAAATATGAACGTATTAATGTAATTAAATTTTTCTTAGAATTGAATATTGAATAAAAAATTTATTCAAATTAACTAATTTTTTTCTTCAAATTGAAGAATGTTTATTCAATTTAACATTTGAATTTTATTCAAATTGGCAAAATTTTGTCAATTCCAAAGTACTGTTTAGCCCCTGTAGGAAAACTTATAAATTAAAATCATCAAGATAAAACAAATAAGAAATTTTAAACACTTTAATAATATTTATTGTGTAAAAAAATATAATTCATGTTAGAAATAACTATTTTAAAATATATAAAGAAAATTATTTAATTAAATTTAATATAAACTTAATTTTATGATAAAAAATGTAAAACACCAAATTTATTACCGTCTGAAATATAAAAATATATTTGAGAAATAAGAAATTCTGTTATTTTATAATTAAATTGTAATATATTACCTTCACGTATATTATCTATTTGTTTCATATTTTGTTAAAAAAGTTTGTTAGCTGGATCCTTGTTATGATCGGTATATAAGATGATGTTTTATGAAACTTCTTTATAATACAAATGAAAACAACCCACATTTTAGTACAAGTGTTTAATCGAAACCGATCTGAGAAAATAAAAAGAAAAATAAACATTTATTAAACATTTTATTTAACATAACAAACTATTTTTCTACCATTTATTAAGTACATTAGATGTGCACTCTCTCAGTAATCAGCAATCAGTGAACTGCATTCAATTTCAGTCCATACAGATTTATAACTAAATATTTTTAAAGTTTCTTTCTGGACGATCTATAGCAACATATAAAAAATGTAAAGAAAACGAAGATATAAATAAAAAGTTTATATACAAAGTACAAAAAATATTTACCTACATTTGCAAATCATTTGTGCTTTCTTGTAGTATGTTTGTTTTTAGGTTTTCCTAAATTTTTGTCGTGCATTTCTCCATAATCCAAAACGGCTCCTTGAGATAATGATGACCGTGGTCTGGCAGTTGATAATTTAATTTGTTCGATGCATAATCGAAATAATTTATAAAATAAGTAAATATATCTAAAATATTAAAAATTTTAAATGTTTAAAATTACTGTGAAAAGTATAAAAAAGTCCTCCAAATGTCACTACCCTTAACAGTGCTTTAGTTGGTTGCATTTTGTGCCATCCATGAGTTTGCATATAAATTAAAATTTTTTGCAGGAGAATTACATATTTATTGATCGAAACTGGCTTGTTGTTGAAGTATATCTGATTTAACACAAATTCACACTTATTTTTTAATACTATATTTTATTTATTCGACAATTTTTGTATTTGTATAAAAAAAATTAAATATAATTTAAATCTATTGACACAAAAACACGTGCACAGGCTTTATTGTTTATCATTCAACTGATCTTCTTCACTATGCGTTTTCTGTATTGAAGAAATTTCTTCAGTTCTACACATGTTTCTTCAATTTGACTAAAATAAATTAGTTAATATTAACGAAATTTCTTTAATTCTACATATCGTTACTAAATTTGAAGAAATTTCTTAAATTTTATTAAATTTGAATAAAATAAATTATTTAGTTTCGTAAAATGTGTATGCTTTTAGTCGATTTATAAATTTTTAGTCAAGTTGAAGAATTTTATTCAAATTGACTAAAAAATATTAGTCAATTTTAAAATTTACGAAAAATATTAGTTAATTTAACAGATAATTTATTCAAATTAACTTCTTTTTGGGGTGTTAAATTGAATAAAATTATGTGTTGTTTTTCTTACTGCCAATTGTTTAATAGTTACTGCCAATTTAACTAAAATTTCGTCGATTTAACAGATTTTTCGTAAATTTTTTAACGAAATGTTATTCAAATCAACATATTTTACAAAAAAATATTTTTGACAAAAATTTTTTAGTAGACTTGAAGAAAATTTTTTGATTTGAAGAAAAAATCTGTTAATTTAAATACTTTTTTTTCGTTAAAATTCTACGAAAATTTTTCGTCAATATTACCTACGAGATTTGGTTCAGTGTATTATAAAAGAAAGAAATAAAATCATATATATTTCGCTGTAGTGTTTAACATTTTTCCTGACTAATTGTGGATTTTCTAGCTATCAAAGTCATTCAGACTTACACCTATTTTCATATGATAGTAATCTGAAGAAAAAGTGTTAACACGTCATGTAGTCATCCCATATAATGTTGGGTTGTTTACATTATCTTAAGTACTTGTTGGAATTTCATTAATTTTTGAATTATATATCGAGTAATATTTGCTTTTTGAAATTTCATTACAGAAATTTTTTTGTTACTTTGATTTGAAATTTGATTGGCACTTTATTTTTTTTTATTTTTTTGAATATTTGTTTTCATATTTTTGAAAAAGTTTTTTTATTTTGTGGAAAAGGGGAGAATGAAAAAGTTTTTGAATTGAGTGGTTGAATTTTTGTACGAAGGAAAAGAAAATAATAAAATTTTTTGTTTATATAAAACAATAAAAATTTCAAGGATATAAAATAATGATATTGCAAACGGGAAAAATAAATAATAATAGACAGAATATTAAGAAATAAAATAAAAAAATTAATAGTGAATTATAGTAAAATTCAAATTGTGTTCTTAATATAAATAAAATTAATCCTAAAAATTAAATAAGGACAATATATCGTCACCGAAAATGCAAAACAACGTAACATCACTTTTCATAACTTTACAGGAGGCACAAAAAACTTTCTAAAATCTAAACAAATTGTCCTACAAACGGGATTTTTAAGTTATTACATCTTTAAATATTGCCTAATATATTAATGATGAATAATTTAATTTGTATTAAATAATTTTTAAGTTATGTGGTTTACGTTTTTCAAGATTTCAATTTTATGAAGCCAAAAAAACGTAACATCAATAAAAATTTTAGAAAAATTATAATTCAAATGATTTTTGATAACTAAAAAATTTTAATAGGTATTATATTTTTAATAATTTGCAATCTAAATTCATAAAAAAATATAAAAAATTATTTTTTTTTTTTTTTGTTACCAAATGTGATGTTAGGTTATTTTGACTTAAAAAAAAAATCATTGTTTTCTTTAATATAATCGTCATTTTTGGAACCATTAAAAATAAAAATGTTTTAAAATTTTAAATAAAAAGAAAATAACAATGTAATATTAACAGTGGTATTTAAAATATTGTAATCATACAAATGAAAAGAAAATTGCTTTGTAATAATTTAAAATAAAAATACAAAATAAAGCTCAAAGAACATTTTTCAAACAAACCGATAGAATAAAGGAGTTGTTGCTTGTGTATGTTTTCTGTGGATATGTCAATTAATTAAATCCAGAAAAGTTTTAAATATAAAAATAATAATAACAATCAAGTTCCGAAATTAAACTATTAAATTTGTTAATGATAATTGTGTTAAATTGTTAAATATTTATTTAGAATTATTTAATATTAAATTAACAATTTTGCGTTAACCTTGAAAGATATTTTTTTTAATGTTGTTTAAATTTATTATTAGTTAAATTTAAAATCTTTTATTATGAAGTTTTTATATTAAATCTTATTAATTTTTTTTAAATTTGTGAGCTGATATGTACATATCATCGATGGAGTAATTTGTGTAAGTTTTTCTTGTTTATTATATAGTATATAAAAATAAATAATTTTATTGTTTAAATTAATTTCTTATTTGTTATTGAAAATAAATTATATAGAAATAACTTCGAAATAATTTAACTAGTTTATTTTTATACCCTACACCACCATAGGTGGGGAGGGTATTATGCGTTTGTGCTGATGTTTATAACACCCAAAAATATTGGTCTAAGACCCACCTTAATTTATACCAATCGGTTTAGAATCACTTTCTGAGTCGATTTAACGATATCCGTCCGTCTGTCCGTCTGTCCGTCCATGTAAACCTTGTAATCAAACTACAGGTCGCAATTTTGAACCAAAATTAATGAAATTTGGTACACAGGTTTCTTATAGTCCAGGGACGGTTTAGAATCACTTTCTGAGTCGATTTAACGATATCCGTCCGTCCGTCTGTCCGTCTGACCGTCTGTCCGTCCATGTAAACTTTGTAATCAAACTACAGGTCGCAATTTTGAACCAAAATTAATGAAATTTGGTACACAGGTTTCTTATAGTCCAGGGACGAAGCTTATTGAAATTGGTTATGATAGGTCCATTATTTCACCTAGCCCCCACACAAATGTCCTCCCGGAAAAGGGTTTAACGATCATAAATCCCTTAAATATAGCAACATTTTAATGAAATTCGGCACATATAACTTTCATATTAGTTTAATTAAGTGTACTGATTTTTAAAAAGATCGGTTCATAATTAACCATAGCTTCCATGTAAACCCTTTTTCAGAAAATCACTTTAACGACAATAAATCATATTAAAATGTTAGTATCAAGTTAATATTCGACACAAATATGTTTTATATGAACATGAATGACAGTGCCAAATTTTACAAAGATCGGTCCATAATTTACCATAGCTCCCATATAAGGCTCTCTTTCAGGAATCACTCAAAAGTGAATAAATCCATATAAATGTCAGATTCGATTTCTGTATTCGTATGTTTTATGAGTATCTTGTGAGTATCAGTCCACATTTGACACCAAGTCTAATAAAAGACCCTTTCCCGAATTATAATGTAAACAATGGTGTAGGGTATCATATGGTCGGGCTTGACCGACTATATCTTTTTCTCTCGTTTTATTTTATTTTATTTTTTATTTTTTGTTTAATAATAGATATAAATTATTAAATAAATATAAAATTCTATTCTAAATTTTAAAAATATAAACAAAATGATGTACTAAGCTTCTTATTTGAGTTGTGAATTCAGGGGGGGGGGGATAAATGGATTATTAAGTACAGCAAAATAATTATTTTGATTGGGATTATATTATAATATAACTTAAATATAATCATGGTGGTTTATTTTACCA
Source organism: Protophormia terraenovae (assembly GCA_951394005.1). Lineage (NCBI taxonomy): Eukaryota > Metazoa > Arthropoda > Insecta > Diptera > Calliphoridae > Protophormia > Protophormia terraenovae. The sequence goes on from OX596073.1 coordinate 61,946,925, forward strand.
AGAGGGTGGGATATTAGTAGGGTGTTTAACATCTATACCCACACAAATGTTCAAATGCATATTGAAATTTTATAACTCACTAGCTAATACCCGGTGTGCTTCGCCACCCCCCGAAATGAAATACATAGTAATTAAAGGATTAAAAAAATATATTTATTTAGTAATTAAAATAAAACATTTTTCTTAAAAATTATATAGATAGATAGATGTTTCCCGTGCAAAATTTGAAAATTCAAGCTCTAGTAGTTTCCCAGATATATTAGTTTTTGTATTTAATTTTTATGGGAGGGACCATACCCCCATAATCCGCTAATTTATTAGACAAATATTTTCATGGATGTCAAAATTCTTTGTGCAAAATTTGAGCATTCCAACTCCAATAGTTTCCCAGATATACGAATTTTTGCATTTAATTCATATGGGAGGTACCATGCCCCCTACTTCTAGTCCGCCCATATATTTATAAATATTAATATTGATACCAAAGTGGCTCCGACAAAATTTTAGAACTCTAACTGTTATATTTTCTCAGATATGATAATTTAATATTTTCTTTATATGGGAGGTGCCACGACCCCTATTGCTAGTTCGCCTTTTTTTTCCAGAATGTTCATATAGGTGTCAATGTTGTTCGTGCAAAATTTAAGGACTCTAGTATTACCAATTTCCGAGATATACTACTTTTAATAGTTATTTAGTAAGTGGGTGTGGCACCTCGCCCACATGGAATTTCAAAATAAAAAGTAGCCTATTTTTCCTTCCAGGCATATAGGAACACACTGTGAAAAATTCAAGAAAATCGGTTTAGCCGTTTAGGCGGCTATAGACTTCAAACAAACATACATACATACAAACAAACACACATTAATTTTTATATATATAGATTGATCGGAACCCAAAATATGAAATTTTTTGTAAAATCAATGACGTTACAATAAATGTCATCACCTAATGACTTTTACAATATAAGTCACTTATGAAACTGTCTTCAAAACACAATTTCCAACTGGGTAAATATATCCCTACAAACTGAAACAGTAAAAATTATAATTTCTCGAAATAGTTTCAAAATATTCCTAGTTAAATTTCAAGACTGAATTCAAATACGGATTGATTAAAAAAACTTGATACTTTTTGAATATAGTTTTTTTTTTTTTAAATAATTCTTAGACTTGTTAAAAATAAAACCCAGGTTAGTTGCCGTTACCGCTAAAAAACATTCAACTTTACTACCATTACCCCTGAAATACAGTTACCGAAATAATTGAAAATACGTTTACCGCTAAAATATATAATGCTAAAAAATATTACCGAAATTTAGCTTTATTTTTGGGTTTAAGAAATATTGTTATTTTTAATAAAGAAATATTTTATGGTTCTAAACCGACCGTTTCGTAAGCACTAACTACATTTAATCGAAAACATTGATCCAGATATTTCTATAACAGTTTAAAAAGTAAAAAAGTATCCAATCTGAAACAAAAGCACATCGTTTATATGGTTCCAGATAATTATTAAAGGTACAATATGAAAATATCCATGTTAACCTTGAGATCAATGTTCATGTCAAAACATCTTTTTGAAATGGCACATTTTGGTAAAAAAAATTCACACGAAATGAGTTTTTAAAATCTAAAAATCTCTCTCAAAGAACAAAATTTCTTCCTCCAAAAATTTATTTATATTTTATTCTAACATTTTTAAATTAATTAAAATTTTAAACCTATTTCTCGAAAAAAATTCTAAACATTTTTGGTCAAAATATAGATTTTTAGAGTTAGAAAAGCGGGATTTCTTAATAAAAAGCGGGAAAAATATTTTAGACTGGATCGAAGTTTAAAAAGCAGGATAATCCCGCCAAAAGCGGTACGTCTGGTCAGGTTATTTATAAGTGAATGAACAAAACAATTCTAAAATTCCCGACAATTTTAAATGAACTTAAAAGTACGTTTCGTTATGCGGCTCCTCATTTTAGAACATTTAATTTCGGATATACAATAGAAAATGTTAAAATACAAATGGAAATTTCTAAATAACATTTAGTATTTTCTAAACTACAAATGGATTTTTTAAGCTACATTACGAAAATTCTTAACTGCAAATAGAAATTCCTGAAATCTAATTATAAACTTCTGAAGTATAATTAGATATTTTTATTAGAAGTAGAAATGGAAATATCTAAAATATAAATAGAAATTTTCGAAATACAACTAGAAATGGTGTAGTTTCTAAAATTTATAAAAATTACGTTTTAGAAAAGGAAGGATAAAGAACTTAATATTTTTTCTTGTATCAAAGATATATAAAAATGCATATCTTTATTACTTTATTTTAAGAAAAGCGATGCGCAGCCATCATATTTTGGTGCTAGTTTAAACAACTTGTCGTGTAAGGTTAATACGATTTAAAAGAGGCGATTTTAATGAGCGAAATAAGTTTCAAATTGAGTTATATAAGAAATAGTATATCAAGGAATAATTTTTCGGTTTTAAAATTACTTGAATTTACACAAAAGCATTGAACTATGATAATCGAAGGATCGACTAACTAGGAAAATCGACACCATGGCACACAAGTAATATTCTAATGGGATCTATTAAATATGCACTGCTAAAACAGGGTGTAACGATCACGAAAGACCTGAACTATGAAAAGAGCTTTTAACGAAAAAAGACCTCATGACCATGCTCGGCCTCATGTTGACCAGTTAAAAAGTAGTTGGCATGTTTCTATTATTAAAAAACGATGCAAATTAATAAATATTCCAACATATTTTCTTGGCGAACGTGCAAAACATTTCTTACTCATTTTACATTTGTATTTTTAAAGAATTCGATATGTCTGTGGGGGTATGCGGAAAAATTAAAATTGCCTGATTTATATTCCTTAAAATTAATTTCAAACAATGTTTCTATGTAAAATTTATTTTAAAGTTCAAGTATCGTATGTTTTTAGTTTTAGTTTAGAAAAGAAATAATTCTCATTCTAAAAATGAATTTTTAAGCAGTCTGCAACGAAATTAAAATTGTTTGCTTGTCTTTAAAAAAATTAGAGCATCTATAAAAGCTTTATATACCGTTTCAATTATCATAAAATCCGATGGTAACGAATATTTATTTTTAAAATCCTATAAAAGTGTTTTGACAATATATAAATGATTGCACATACTACTTAAAATAAGCCAAAAAGAGAAACACTTTTATACTCAATACTTATAAGTATTTAATGTTTGTTTTAGCCATGTTAAGAGATTACAACATAAATTTTTATAATAGAACAATCAATTAATGACTTTTATCAATATTAATTGGAAAATGTGAGTAGATAATAATGACAGATATAAAGACAGACGAAGAATTAAAAAAAAACAACAAAGACAAAAAAGACAGAAAATATTCAAAACAGAAGCTACTTGCGTGACTACAATAATCTTGTCGTCATGTTTTTAAACAAACTAACCAAATGAATTAAAAAAAAGAAAAAAAATAAATACTTCTTAAGTCTAAACACATAAGCTTTTAACCAAAACTACTTACTGCTCACAAACAGAAAGCCAGCATTTACAACATGGGGGTTTCCTTTTCCTCTTTCATTATTAATCTGTTGAAATAGAAGAAAATAAAATCGAAATTAGAGTAGCGGTAGAAGAGCGGAGGCAAAACATTAAAAACTGTCATATATTTTCGAAATGTTTTTGACACTAATTTATGCGTTCACTACGCTAATATCAACATAAAATTAATCAGTCACATGGCTAAAATCATTCATTAGCGTTACATTTTTTTAAACAGACTTCTTTTGTTTTTGCTTCATTTATGAAGATCATAAGCCAAAATAGCCAGTAGTCAAATAGTCAGCTAGTCAGGAAGAAACTTAAGACAAAAAGAAAATTGTAAAAAGAAATTAAAGTTAAACCAGACTGTTGCTGTTATTGTGGTTTTTATTTTTGGATGATAATAACGTTACCATAAGAAACGACAGTGTCAACCAGCAGCATCTCATGGCTTGGCCCTTGGGCAGTGAAATAAAGCTCAAATAACAAATGCATGCCAAATGAAAAAGTGTCACTGTCTAATAGAAAATAAAATTAAAGTAAAAAAAAAAAACAAAATGTGGGAAATACCAGAGTATTGAAGGATCTGTTTAGTAGACTAAATGTAAAGCTACACTCTTAATTGGGGGCAAGGCAAATTTATAAGGGTTTTCTTTTTATTCACGGTTTTTCGTTTCATTTCGAATACCTTATACAAATAAGAAAAAATAAAAGAGTAATGACTGCGTGATTGACTGACTGATTTACTTGGTGATTCATCATCGCACAGCCCAAACGGTTAAAGCTAGAAAGATGAAATATAGAATGTAGATTGGTCACCTACTGAATAATGCATTAAGACGCGATTTTTGGAAAAATCGGTGACCTTATATCTCCTAAACTAATAGAGATAAAAAAGTTAAATAGTTATCGTTATTTTGAAATAATTTGAAATTTGAAAAATTATAATATTTGAAAAATTATCGGATAGGTGTCTTTTCTATGGTACTTTTTTGAAATTCGGCGCTTTTAGGGAAAAACTGGTAAAACTGTAACTTGGTACTTTTTTGGAACCTTATTATTATTTGGTACTCTTTTGTTTTTCTAATAGTACTTTTTAAATTTTCTATAATATTTAATCTAAAATCATGAATTTAAAGTTATATGGTTCTAAGTGAATGAAAACGCATAAGAGGATAATTTGTGGTACTTTTCGTTATTATATTATTCTTTGAATTTTTTGTGAAAATAATTAAGTTTTAAAAACGAAATTAAAGATGTATTAATGGTCACATTTCACTAAAATATTACAATAGAAGAAATTTGTTAGTTTTTGAATCTTCGAACGTTAAATTAAGATATAACTAACTGGTAACTAAAATATTTAAAAAGTTTATTGTACGTAATGCTTAGAGAACACCAATATTGTAACTGTTCTCACAGGAGATAAGAATCTAAATAAAAAGGCTACCAAGTTTTTATTTGATCTTTGTAGAAGTACTGAAAGATCGTGTTAAATGCTATCTATATAAAAGTAAACCCCCGTTTGTTAGTCTGTTTTTAAATTTTGTTCCGATGTTTCCACTTTATTTCAATAAAAAGGGGTAGCGAAGCGCACTGTGTTTATGCTATTATAAATATTGTTCAAAAATATTTAGTTATAAAATTATAAACACAATGAATTTAAAATATAGTATGGTTTTTATTTAAAAAAAAGTCTACGCTAACGAATTATGAAATAAATGAACCCTTTTACGATAACTTCATAACAAACTCATTAGGAGGAACGCTGTGAGCTAAAACATACACGTAAAGATTAACGCAAAAAGCAAAAAATTACTAAATTACGAAAATTAGTACCAGTTTGTAGCATTGGTTTTGATCGGTAGGCATAAAACTCTTTTTGTTGAAAAATAGTATTGGTAACCGGTTGCTATGTTACTTCACATCAAGCTTTTGCTGTACCCTTAATTCTTGTTTTTGTATGATTTCGCAAAGACTTCCGGTTACTCGATTCAAAAGAAATATATTAACTGATCAAACCAAGGCCTTTGAAAAACCTCCAATTTATATTTTTAAATCAATTGTTAAAAAACGTTACCTTATGCTTGGAACGTTTCTATTGGACGTGATTTAGGAAGAAATGATGCCTGGATGCAACTAATATTTGTTTGAATAATTTTAGTATACATTTAGAATTTTTCTTGGTGATCGCCTATTGCGAAGGGGACAACACTCTTCAAAGGTTTTTGTAATGTAGGTAATCAGTTTTTCAACTTCCGAATCTATTATCCCAAGTTTATTAATCGTCATCAGATATCGATAATTATACGATTTGTGTAGGAGACCTAAACTAAACATTATTGGGTTTTGGGGTAGATTGTATAAGGTCATAAAAATGTAGTAATGGTCCGAATAAGATTGTATATTTCTCCACCAGCAAGATCCTTGTTCGCCTAACGGAGATTATTTTTGGGTTGAAGTAATCTCGAACTCCTCCACTTTCTTTGTCTTGGCTGTCTTTCTTTGCCTTTTTTTCGATATTTTTCTCCGTCGGGCTTGGCGCCCATCCGATGGTTGTCTTCCCAATCTTGAAAAAGGTTACCGTAATGGCGAAAGATGGGTTCCCATTCTTTTCTTCGAGCTGAAACAATAAGTTTTTCCCTAAGTCTACTACAATAAGAGTGCCGCTCAGCTTCTTCACTATCTATCAGCTTCCCCTATGTGAATTTTGTTTACCAATAACTTTTATTATGACATCGTTTCCAAGTTCCTTTTCATAAAGAAAAATGTTTTACTCAGGGGTGGGATGCCGGCTTTATTCACTAAGGCAAGTTTGTCACCCTAGCACCTTGCTATGATGCCTCCCACCAGGTCTTTCAGGAGCTCCACACAGACGTCTGATTCCAATTGTAGGATAAGCAGTTCTCTGGTAAACCTGTATCTTTCAATATGGATTTGTAGATAATTTTAATCAGCTTTTACGATGTAAGTACTCCACAATTTTTCCTCTACTTTTTCTTTGATGATTTCGACGGATGCACAGTTGGAGTCGATGACAGCATCCTGGCACATGTTGGCTATTCCTTAACCGATTTTTCAAAACGGTTCAAAATATCACATTTTTTCCAAAAGTGAAATCTGCATAACAAAAAAGTATAATACAACAATAAACACTTTCTCTATGACTGTAGGGTGTTTCTAAAATAAAAAATCAACTACTTAAAAGTATTATCTTCAGGCCGAGTTTAGTAGCCAGCACAAACATGCAAACTCCCATATTTAAATGAGAATGTGTTAGAATGTAACCATCCTCATTCTAACCACCAGCATCCAAATAAATAAAAAAGATAAACTATCCATCCATCGTTTTATAAAATGTTTGATCTAGTTTGTTTATGTTGTCGTGTGTTGTTGTCTTACAAAGCAAATGACTATCGTTGTTGTTTTTATTGTAATGGTAGTCTTTCATTGTTGTCATTCCGTGTATTAAGTGGTAGCCGATGAAATATGTTGGCAATAGATATACAAACATTTTTCTCTTTTGTTGTTGATGTTGTTGTTGCTTGGTTTCTTGCTGTTGGGGGATACAAAATCGATGCACGTGGAAGTTTATGTCATTCGTTTGTGTCAAAATCGGCGGCACATTGGTAGTTTGTTTTGTAATGTTGTTGTTACCAACTCGGTAAGAAAAAGACAAGTCGTGTGTCTGCTAATAACTTAAGTTTAAGAACGAAAAAAAAAAATGTCTAACTAATGGATTGTAAGCTACCAAACAGCAAGGTGTTGTATCCCATTATACTTATGTATGTTGCACAGGCGCACCATCATACAAACATACATGAGTCGAGAGTCATCCAATATGTTTGGATATGATGTATTAGTTCTGATTAGAATTGAGTATCTTACTGCTGCCGTTGTCGTTATTATTATGTCCAGCCATTTAACTGGTGTGTACTTACTTGGTTAAACTTTTCTGAATAGTGGTTTAACCTCGGGCTATTAGAATTAACGAAAAGCACAAAAAAAAAATGAATTGAAAATCAAAGAAATTTATACTTTATTGCTTATTTAGAGCTTTTGTATGAATATGCAACATGCAGCATCTTATTGCAACTGTATTAATTTGCAAGTGTATTTTCTAAGAGTTGTTATGCATATCAAGTGAATATTTACCTGAACTTGAATTTTCTTTAATGATGACAAACTTTCGCTTGATTATTTAGTAGTTTTTTTGTAATTAATCTGTTCTGAAATTAATTGCTTTTTTGTTGCAACAAAAACTTGACTTGCATGCAAGATTTAATTTTTATAGTTCATTAAAGTGTGAAACAATGTATGGTCTCATTAAATTACATAAACGGTTAAATCTTGTTTCGCATTTAAATTCTGAAATTACAATACAAAATTAATTCTTTTGAATTGTATTAAATATTACTCTTTGGTAAGTGAAAGTTATAAAAATAGACAAATATTGGTAACTTGTTTCAAAAAATGTTTACTGCGTTTTATGACAAGGACTTATAGTCTCTGCTTAAATATTTTTGATCTCAAATTTATCAAAATTGTCAAGAGTTCACTTAATAATTACTATAATCAATAAACATTGGGGTAAAACGAGTCGAAAATGGCACTAAATTCACGAAAAGGTGATATCAATATTTTTATATAAGTAAAAAAAAAAATGCATTTTTGGAAATTTAAGATTAAGATTTTGGTCTTTCAAAATATGTATATTTATTATTTTTTTAATATTGTAAGGAAACCAAACTTTTGGTCAGCTAACTACTATAACAAAAGAATACAATCCGAGGAGGCTTTTCGATTTAGCTACGGTACGGAGAAAAAAACTTCGGTTGTGTCTGGTAATAATCAACCTTGACATCTTGAACTGAAGGTCTTTTTACATTCTATAGGTAGCTGGGGTATTATGAGTTTCTAATGCACAGAAAAATTCTTCAAACCCCATCTTAAACTGAAAATCACTGAGTCGATTTTCGATGTCCATCCGTCCGTCTGTCCATGTAAACCTTTGAAGATTTCTTCATAAAATTTTTATGTAAGTATCAATATTTTTGACAAATTTCATGAATATCGGTCTTATGCAAATGTTAGTATCGATTTAATATTCTCACAAGATCTTTCTTTCCGACCCCCTTTTGACATTGTAATGACTAATTTTAAAATTTATTAAAATTTTATGTAAAAATTAAAAAAAAAAGCTTAAAAATAATATAAAAACTGCGACATTGTTTTTGATTTATAAGATCTTTAATATTAGGAAACTTTTTCGGATAATGCAAATCCAATATAATTATCTGCATGCACAAAAATCGATTCTCCTTGCTTTGCGAAAAAGATAGTTCCACATAAAAATGTATGTCGATGAAAATTGTTCTAATAGTTTTAAGGATTCGAAGCCAACAAGGGAATAAACTTTACAGTATTTGAATTAAAATCTATCCATTCAAATTAAATTTAACATGTGAGTTGCAGTTTAGTTCTCACATGTTAAATTCCGTCCTTATTTTATAAAGTCGTTTAAGCAAATTTTATTTTTATAGCCTGCAAACTTACCTGCGAAGCAAAGTTTTGAGTAGTCAGCATTAAGAGTTCGCACCATTCGAGCAAATTTTAAAAATCATATTTCACATGATGTTATTTTAAAATTCGGAAGGAGCATTGAACCGACTTTTAAAAAAAATTCTTGGCATAAAAAATCGATGTTTGCATCAAATAAAAGTAAACTATTTGACTTTTTGTTTTCTCTGTCGCATCGAAAAGTTTTCTTTATATTGTATCATTGCACAGCATTACTTTCTTTATTTTATCATTTTTGGATTATCAATCGTAATTTTTTCAATAGAAGCAAATCACGGGTTCCTTCATGGGTTTTTCTTGCAGCTAGTACTAGTTGGTTCTTAAAAGAACTCAATTAGGAAAAAATCTTCATTGCGTTTAAATTGGTGATGTTTTGCCCCCCACAAATATTTTAACGGACCCCTTGTGGGTCGCGGATTCCTTTTTGAGAACCGTTGTTCTACATAAATAAGTTTTATATAAGTATGTAAAAATCACCGTGTCAAATTTTTTTAAGGATCGGTTCATAACTTACCATAGCTCCCATATAGGCCCAATTTCGGAAATCACTGTAAAGTGCATATATTAATGTTAGTTTCGAAGTAATAATGTTTTATTTTACATTTAATAAAAGTATTTGTCCGTAATTGGGCACAGGTCTAATATAACACACATCCCCGAATTTTCATGCATATATACGTACCATGATGTAGAGTACCATATGGTCGGGATTGGCCGACTATATCTTTTTTACTTTGTTACTTTTAAATAAGTACTTTTGCATAATTACTAAAAACCGTTTTATTTCTGATCTATCATTTAGGATTCTAACCAAATTACAGTTTCAGTTTTCGTAGGCAACGGCAAGGACTTCCCAGAGATATTTTACTTTAACCTTTGACGTTTCATAGATAGGTTGAAACTACTTAAAAAGATTGCAAAACAAACAAAGAAATTTACCGAACAAAGACAAAAAAGTCATTATGAAACGTTCTAATATCCATAAATGTTGTACCCAATGTTAGGCTATAATAATTTTCGCTTAAATATGAAACTATAATCATAAATTAAAAAATAAAAAAACATTACTACACAATTTTTAATACTTATTTTGCATACATTCTTCTTATAAAATGGTACTATTATGTGAGGGAAAAAATTTATTCGTGGATTTACAATTAACAAAAATGGTAGAAATAATTTAAAGATTGAGGAACTGCATACATATATATATTTATATGACAGAGCACTGGAGCTTATTTCCTTGGAATAGCTTTGCATTCATATTGCTTTTTTTTTTTTTTGTCTTTATTGTACTACTTGGGTATCAAATATGGAAGTTTCAGTATTAAAGTAGGCCTTTATCTATAAGTATCCTTAAAGGACGTCAAAGCATCACTTTAATTACATAATATTAGGAATGGATTTTAGAAGAATAAACTAATTCTCTTAACGAAACAAATTTAAAAAGAATCACACTACTACACAATTTTTAACTGCAAAACCAGCAATAAAGTTTAAAATAATGGTTCTCAAACGAAAACATCGTCTAAAATGGCCACTGCTGATTGTGGCAGCAGAAGAGTAAAAAAAAATAACATTAAAAGAAATTGTTGCGGTTGCTGTTGTTGTTACTGTTTATAGTTAAAAGAAATATGTGGTCTTTTAAAACTAATGAAATGTTCTCATTCCTCTTCTATTAACTAACAACCACTAAAGACATCACGTCCACCTTGGAATTTGCTTATGCATCCTCAATTCAATTGCATTTCATTTCACTTCAGTTCAATTCATTCACCTTCACCACCATCAGCGACAACTAGACACATCGCCATCATCTGTAGCAACTGCGGCGGCAGCAGCTCCAGTCAAAAATAACAAAGATCACATCATTGAAGTAGAATTCTATTTTTTTCTTTTCTTTTTTTGTCTATGAAACAAGACTGTAACAAGTGAATGTAAAACTATCAAATCAAATGCAGTGACTATGAATAAACCGTATTCGCAGGAATCACAAAAATTCACCTGTTTATTAAACAAAAAGAACAAAATCGAAATATTTATTTTCAGCTAATGTAAACAGCTAAAATAGTAGGTAAAATGCAGCAGCATCAACAAAATAAAATAAAATAAAATTATGAGTGCAATTCACTCGTTAAAAATATTTAAGTCTTTTCAGTAGAAATAACTACTCATACATTTTGATGGCCTTTTTATCGTAGAGAAATATAAAAGAAAGAAACCTGGAATGGTTAGGAAAAAAGTAAAAGCCAGAAATTCTTGAATTCCTGGCAATTGTTTTTGTTTACCATACGACATGGAAGTATTCATATTTCTGCCATATGGATGATGTAGTCAAAAGACAGCAGCATCACAGTCAACAGCAGTAACAATAAACACAGTCAAACGAAAGTTTGTTGTAGGTATCCACTCTATTTTTGTTGGCACTACTACTTGCCACCAATATATACCATTACTAACAAACATACTTGTTCAATATAATTTTTTTTTTTTTTCACATAGAGCCTTCAAAGTGTGATTTGTGTGGTTGCGGTATATTTTAACGCGTGCTATCTATACTTTGACAATTAAGGATATTCACAATATTTTAGTAAAATTTTGTATGTCATTGGAAACCATTTATTTGTTTGACCTGACCATAATTAAGAATCATTCAATTTATTTTTAATTGTGGTCAGTTTTCTCAAATTATAAATCAAATTAAATAAACACAACCAGCTTAGATATTCAGAAAATATTTTAAAGTGTAGGGAATAGGCTCTGGAAACAGAAAAAAAGCTTAGAAAATGACTCATAAATACGATTATCTCCGCTTCCTGATAAAAATTTCAAAATCTGGCTAGGATTTGTAGGATGAGAAATTTTATAAGTGATTCAAATTTAAATTTTCAACGTTGTCTGAAAGCTTCAGAAAGCTCAGAAAAGAGAAATAAGGCTTAGGAAATTACCGCTCCCTGATTGAAATTTCAAAATCTGGCTCCGTTAAGATTTATAGGATGGATAGTTTTATAAGTAAACCAGATTTTCATTTTCTACGTCGCACAGTGCTTTGATCCCATAAAACGATGGGACAAAAATAGAAGCAGTTGTCGTAGCAAATTGAAACTTGGTATTACTTTAGGCTTAGAATGAATAAATACGAAGTTTTGAAAAAATTGGCGCAAGGACACGCCTACCTCCCATATATCCTAAAGTTAAAAAACTAATTTTTTTCTAAAATACTGGTCTAAACTTTACCAAAATTTGTATCAGCCATTAAGAATTTATTGTTTATAAGTTTTCTAATTTATTTTTTAATCGGAGCAAAGACACGCCCACCTCCCATATATCCTGAAACTAAAAAACGGATTTACTGCGTGAATACTAGACAGAATTCCATCAAAATTTGTGATTGCAGTTAGATATAGATTATTTTAATTCTGCCAATTTTTATTTAAATCGGAACAGGAACACGCCTATCTCCCATATATCCTGAAATGAGAAAAAAGCATTTCTGGCAAACACACCGTTTTTAATTTTATAAAAATAGAAGAAAGTGTCGCAAAAAATTGAAACATATATTACTTTAGACACAGAGTAACTATATACAATGTTTTGAAAAAATCGGAGCAAGAATACGCCTACCTCCCATGTATTCTGAAATGTGAAAAACGCATTTTCTTTCAAAATACTGGGCAAAACAGTATCAAAATTTACGATAGCTATTGGAAATGGGTTTTTATAGGTCAGACAATATTCTATTTAATAGGTGCAAGGGCAAACTTACATCTCCCAAGCCCTATCATTATTAAATATTATTTTAATTTCAGCACTCATATTTTATGTTGAGTAAATCATTAATTTGCCTAATTTCGACCGATTTCCGGTCCAAAATTGTTATATTTTTTTAGTTTTCAATATTTTATTAAATTTTAAAGCAGTGTCGATTTAACAACACGAAATATTTCAATATAAATAATTTTTTGATTTTTTTGTAATAAAATGAAATTTATAAATTTTTTGAATTATTATTATTTTTTTTTTTGTTGTGGCAAAAAATAGGAAGTACTTTTTCTTTTATATATTAAAAAACAATACTAAATTTTAGAATCAAGCAAAAAAAATGTATAATTTTTTATAATTTTTTTTTAATACTTCATCGAACTCATGTAATTTTTGTATTAAAATTTAAAAATTCTCTATAATTAGCTCCATCTGGAGGATTTTTAACGTAATAAATTAGGTCCAAAAAATATATTTTTCTATTTCTCAGTTGTTTTTTAAATTTCGGAATAATTTTTATAATTATTTAATTTTAATTTAGCAAAATAAATTACGTCAACATTGAGAACATTTTGAAATTGTAGTAAAAACGGAAAACAAGAAACTTTTTCAATTAAACTTTTTTTAAAATTGTGGCAAAAAATAGGCTCTAACTGTTTTTTAATCTATTAAATAACTATAAAAACTTTTATAAACCATAAAATAAATTGTATAATTTTTTATATTTTTTTTATATCCTTCATCAAATTTAAGGAATTTTTTTATTTTAAGTAAAAAATATGTGTAAATTTGAGCAATAATATGTATATAGTCGAAACACTATATTTAAAAGATAATAATATTTTTAATCTACCAATATTTTGAGGTATTGAAAAAACAAAAGTTCGACGCATTTTATCAAAAAATAAATTTTTGATGATTTTTTTCTTAAAACAGTTTAAAACCAGCTTTTTGGTTCATTAATATTGGCTTTAAATTCTCTGATTTTAGCGCCCTCTAGTAGCCACAAAAAAAAATTTATTAATAAAAATCTTTTTAAATTATATGATCTATATTGTTACCTTTCCAAAAACGTATATTTCAACTCAATTTGAAAAATGTTTTTATTTTGATTTTTGTCTATGGAACAAAGCACTGTGCGTCGTCTGGAAGCTTCAGAAAGCTTTGGAAAGAGAAAAATCAAAATTTTAAAATCTGGCTCCGTTAGAATTTTTAGGACAAAAAGTTTTATAAGTAAACCATATTTTAATTTTATGCGTCGCACAGTGGGTTGAACTATAGCGCAAAAGGTCATTAATTCGTGAAAGCTTAAATATAAAAAATATATATATTTTTTTTAATGGATATTCATAAATACGTAAAATACTACATTTTGAAAAACAAATTTTTTTTAAATTGTTATGGGTTTTATTTAGACTTTTTGTTGTAACTTTTGAACTAAAAGCTATAAATTAATAAATCAAACTGTAAATTGAAGTATACTTATTATAATATAAGATAATATTAAGAAATGACAAACAAATGCGTTTTATATTAGAATAATGTTATTGAAAGTATTAAAAATTAAAACAATTTTAATAGTGAACGGAGAAATAAAAAAAAACAACAAATTGCGCTTTAAGATCTATTTAAAGCAATTAACGGACCTAAACTTAAGAGAAATTTATTAAAAATATTTTTTTTACATTTTTTATGGCTACAGTTGTTTAAAATATTCATTTTGAACTTCCTGTGATTACTCTTACGGCTTATTTTAATATAAAATTAAATATTTTTCGCTTAGGCAAATATTAGCAAAATGTTTTTCTTCATAACACAAGCTAACATCCTATGTTTTATCACTATATAAAATTTTTTACCCAATTGTACCCAATAACTCTTTAAAACTCTACATATATCTCGAAAATATTTATACAACATATATCCGAACAAATTTTATTTAAGAATATATTCCACTATATGAAATAAATTCACCTGATTAAAAAAGAATTATCGTTTTACAAAAACTAACAAAAATCCCACTTAGAGTTCTGAAAATTTCACTTATTACTACTTTAAGATTATTTATGAAAAATTATTGAACTTTGAGAGAGTGTATTAAAAAAAGTAAACAACATAGAACAATCAATTTTACAGATAATGATAATTCAGTTTGTTTTCTATTACCCGGTATAAAAATTAATTGCAATACCCACACTTTATTTTTTTAATTAATCCTCGTTTTATGTGCTGTTCAACCCAATGTGCGTAGTCAAAGAGCTTCAGAAAGCTCTGGAAATAATGTTTAAAATGTTACTAAATATAAAGAATCTATTTTTTTTTTGTGCGAATTAATAGTTCAAAATAAAATTAGTAAAAGCAAATAATTTTATTCTTCGCTAAATTACTAATTTAATTTTAGCATTTTTAAGGTAATTTTAAAAATCAAAAATGGCTAAAAAAAGGTAGAAGATAAAACACTTTGAGGCAAAAAAGCTAAATAAAAGGCTAAACTGATAACACTAACTAAGAAATACCGAGCCGCAAAATCATTGCATACCCGTGTAATAAATATGATTAAAAAATATTGTATTAAAGCGAAATATCAACCAACAATTTGAAATGGATAATCAAAAATTAATTACAGATCCAAAAGTGGTGAAAAACCCAAGATAGATTAAGAAGGTAACGACATTAAAACAGCTGAGAATTTTTTTCTTTTTGAAATCAATATGGCTGCCTGTGTTTTGTAATTCGAGGTGTCAAATTTTTGTTTATGTTTACATTTTTTTTTGCTTACTTTTGTCTTATTGCGTCTTCTTCCTCTCTTTTTACTACATGAATTGTTTTTGTTTTTTGTAAATAAACATGAGAAATGACAAAATTAAAGTTGACATAAGAAATGTCAATGCAAAAACAAAATACATGGGTTTTTTTTTTGGTGTTGTAGTTGTTATAGAGTTGTCGTTACCTTCTTAATCTACCTTGGAAAAACCATTTCAAAACAATGGGATTTTTTTTTCAAATGTGAATTGTTTTGGTCGAAAAAATATAAAAATCTAATGAGATGGAGAAAAAATAGGTTTTTAAATTAGCTTTTTTCAAGCTATAATTTTAAGGGTGCTTAGCTTTTTTAACTTTTTTAAAGTCCAAATTCATAGCTATTGGTTCCGTTATCACCGAAATGCAATTGACCATCAAACTGTCCAGAACTTCGTTCATTTAAAAGGTATTGAGTTTTAGTAGAGAAACATTTGAAGGACATTACACAATTTTCTGTTTAGCCTATGTATTCCAAAAATCTAAAGCTGAGATTAATAAACTTAATGTTAACTTCTTTCACCAGATCTACAATAAATAAAAACTTTATGGGCAAATTTTGAAAATTTAACTTTTAGTAAATTAATATGAATACCTCTATTGCAAATAGTTTTCTTGACAAATAACCACAAAAAAAATATAACTATATAAATATGTATATTGTTTTTGCCGGTTGATCTTTGTGCTGCTGCTGTTGGACTTATACTATAACAATTCCTCTGTTGGTGGCTTGTTGCTGCCGCAGTTTTGCTGTTGCTGTTATACTCCATACTACATATTCTATTATGACAGGCGAAAACGAAATTATTGGAATCTGCATATCCATTGGCGCTTTCGTTTAAAGCCACTACTGGCCTGGATGACTGTTTCGCTGAGATGCTTTGAATGGCTGACTGGCTGTTTGCCTTAGCTTAACATTATTATGCTTCATCAGGCTTTTCATGTTGCTCTAGTTGTTTACTTGCAACACAGAGAGTTATCAGCAATATGTTGCATGGACTATTCAGTTTTTTAAATTGGTTTGTTGTTATACATACTTAGTTAGTTGATTTTCTTTACTTTTGTTTGGTTTTATTTCTTTTCTTTAACTACTGGAACTTTAACAATTCCTAAAATGCTGGTAAATAAATAATATATTTCTGTTGGTGTTATTGTGTTTTTAAAAACCATTAGAAGATACTTCTAAAGAAGTATACAACATAGTTTTATTTTCAAACCACAACATACAAGTAAGAACTTGCATTGTAGCTTTTAGATATTAGGTATTTGAATGTGAGATCTATGCATATGTATGTATGTAATGTGCGAGAAGTTTTGCAGGGAATGGAAGATAACACACTAAAAATTATAGTTTCATAAATGATCTTGCAGTCAATACTTAAGTCGACAACTGTATGGAAAAACCTTTTACAAAAGCAAATCTAGCTACTTAAAATAAATAAAAATTTTGGGTTACCTGTAGCAGTTTTTCTTGCAGTGTATTTAATTTTTATTTTTTTTTTTTTTTTTTCAATTCACTGCCATTTCTGATGTCAAGAAAACTGTCAGCTTAAGTGTTTCTCTTTTGACATGTTTAGGTGTTCAGATTGTAACCGATAAATGGAAATTGATTATGAATTGATTAAATGAAATGAAAAAATGAACGAACATTTCAAACATATTTCTTGCCACTTCAAACGTACGCACAGCCATAAATACATACTTGTATTAAAATATACATACATAATGTACGTTTAAAATCGAATTCTAATTGAATTTGTCTTGAATGTGTGACTTTAAAGGTGGACAATGCGAATATCTCTGGAAAATGACAAATTTATTATGGATTTATCTTCCTTTTCTCTCCCGATAATTTATTCACTTTGTAGCAGTGAAAATATTTGGAAAAATGTATGCCACAGCAATAAGTCTTTTACAGTCTTGGGGAAAATTGAATATTCATGTGGCGGCAAAATTGTAAATGCAGCAAAAGTATTGAAAATGTAACTCAGTTCATAGTAATTAATTATTACAGCTGGACATAATATGTGTGCATGTATAATTGCTGAGGAAATGGAAAAATTATTTGCATATTTTATTCACTTCTATATTAAAATTAACACCTGAAGTCAGGTTTTAGCACAGTCATTACAATCTGAAAGAATTAGGTACTACTTACTTGTAAAATGTATTTCTTTCGATCAGGCGCGGATCCACGGGGGAGGAAAAAAGGAAAGCATTTTATTAAATTTAAGCTTAAATTGTATGAACGATTAAAAATTTACAATTCTTTAAATATATACAGTGGTGGCCACGAATTTAAGACACGACATTTCACTTATATATTTCTGATAATTTTTACATCTTATCGAACAAATTTTAGATCCATGTTATTTTTTAAAGATCCTAGTAATGTTATGAAAAAAAATCAACAATAGTTTGTTACCTATATTTAGTTTCCAATTTTTATTTACATATTATACAGATTAATACAAGTTTAAGCCTGGTCATGAATTTAGGACATAGGCAAAATAAAAGTTAATTCACAAAAGTAAAGCTCAGCTTCATAAAACAATATTAGTATTTGGTGGGAAATCCTTTATTTTGAATCACAGCAGCGCATCTCCTGGGTAAACTTTCAACTAAGGCCATACAGCGCTCCTTTGGAATGGCATACCAAGCCTTTTGAATTTCTTCCCATAAATCAGTCAAATTTTTTGGCTTTACTGCTCGTACATGCTCCTCAACATCATTCCACAAGTTCTCAATTGGATTGAGATCCGGGGATTGAGCTGGCCATTTCAGAACGGTGATATTATTTTCCTCTAAGCAACTCTTCACTAGGCGTGAAGTGTGCTTAGGGTCATTATCATGCATAAATTTCCACATTAGAGGCATGTTGTCTTCAGCGAATGGTATCATGATGCTTGTCAGTATGTTTTTGTAAATATGCTGGTCCATTTTATTGATAATCTTCTGAATGGGACCTACACCATGCCAGGAAAATGCTGCCCACACCATGACATTTCCACCACCATGCTTAACCGTTTTAAGGGTGTACTTTGGGTGATGCTCCAGGTTTGGAGGACGCCATACGTACTGTTTTCCATCAGAACCAAAGCGACAAAACTTCGACTCGTCGCTCCAAAGTATATTTTTCCAAAATGTCATCGGCTTATTGAGATTTTCTCTTGAAAACGCTAGTCGGGATTTAATATTTTTTTTTTGACACAAGTGGTTTACGTTGTGCAATACACCCACGTAAGTTCTTCTCATTCAGACGTCTTCTTATTGTCCTGGACGATATATTAATACCAAAATCCGATGAAATCTCATTTTTAATTTTACTTGAGCTCTTGAAAGGATCTTTAGCAGCTGATTTATAAATTAAGCTATCCTCCCTGGGTGTAGTTTTTCGGGCTCTAGGGTGCTGTTTGACATTTTTGGTAGTGCCATGTTGCTTGATGTGTTCCAGTGCATTGTAAATCTTGGATCTGGAACATTTTAGTAGCTTGGAAATTTCCATTACTGTTTTTCCATCAGTATTCATTTGTTGGATCAATTTTCGCTCGGCATCCGAACTCCAAGTACCTCTGGCCATTTCTAACTAAATATTTTGATGTATTCTAACATTAAATGGAATAAAACATTCATTACTTACCTTTTAGCTTCAAAAAACACCAAAAAATCACTTAAAAACCAAATATTTCTTATATGTTTTAAATTCGTGACCAGCTTCAAAAGCACGTTTTTACGAAAATATAATAAAAACAGCAACAAAATGTATACACAAACAAAACCAAATAACGGTAATTGATCTTAACATTACAGGGTACACTGAAAAATTAACAAAATCTAATTTTATATTGCAGGGTTGTAATAATTATCACAACTTATTTCGTTACATGTCGTGTCTTAAATTCGTGGCCACCACTGTATTTTGTCTAAATGATAGTTTTATCATTACTAGTTAAATTTACATTTTTTAATAATATTGAAGCCATTTTTATATTAAAAATTTTATTTTAAAAAAAGGTTCTCATATTTCCCATGCATTTTGAGAAAAAAACAAAAACATTTTAATTCTACTTATTTCTTTCCAAAACATAAATATTGGCGTAAAATAACTTTTTATGGCTATAATCTGGAAAATTCTTTATGTTTAACTAATTTTTTTAATTGTTAAAGAAAATGTGAAAACGAGAACACAAATTTTTCATTTCGTGTGAAATTAGATTTCATGTGAATTCAAAACGTTTCGAAAACGGGAACACATACAATTATATTACGTATTTTATCGTCAAAAAATTAGATAGAAAAGTACTTTTCTGAAAATATTTTATTAGACATTCGTAAAGCTTAACTGAAGACCTATTTTAAATTGTTATCAGCTTGTATTAGTTCCAGTTATAAAAAGGAATAACATGTAATTTTATATGGCTTTCATACAAAAAGTAAATTGTTTTTTTGTGTTCCTGAGAAGTTGTTGAAAAACATTGGATTTTTTGTCTGCACACCTGTGTGAACAATATTCACATTCAGAAATTATTTATAAAATACACTCTGCTACAGTGAAAAATCCATTGAGAAATGACATAAATAGCATCATCAATAAGTTTTAGAAATGTCCAATACCACTCAAAGTTTTGACTTTGAGGGGTATTGAAAAAAACTGCAATGCAATTTATCACATTTTTTTCTACAAAATTCTATAATATTATACAATAATTTTAAAACATTTTTGTTGTTAGCATAACAAGATTTATTTATTTATTTTTTTTTTTTTTTTTAATTGGACTAAAACTGTATAACTTATTAAATTTTATTTGCCTAAAATGTATGAAAAATTTGTTGATAAAATGTTTAATGTTTTTAATATCATTTTGAGTTTTTAAACAATTTTAAAGATTGACAAAATAGTATTAAAACTTTAGACAGAAATACATTTGATTAGTCTGAAAGAAATAAATCCAAAAAAATTACATAAATGTGGAAATTTTTAAATAGAAACAGATTTTAATATAGTTTAAAAGCTACGTTCTTCTGCTTTCTAAAGCAGTTAAAAAATCTAAAACTTACTTAAAATTTAGGGAGATTTTTAGTGCAGCAACTACTCTCAAAAATTTTTTTTGAAATATCTCAAAAATATTTCGAAAATTGGTTATATGTACTCAAGAATATCGTTTTTCAAGTGAAAATAGAAAGTGTAATTTTTTAGCAGTGTTGAAAATAAAGTACTTGTTTTGTTTATGTAAATAAAAAAATTGTTTTAAATTTTAAAATTTTAGACATAAATACCCAGCAAAAAAATGATCAAGAGCTTCCAAAAAGGAACATTTTCATCACTTCAAAAGTAGGACAAAGTGAACATTTTAAACTTTTTTGGAAGTTCTTAATAATTACTTCCAAAAAAGTGAAAATAAATGAAATTTTAGCTGGAAAAAAGGTTAATAATTTCTAAGAAAATTAAAATTGCATAAATTTTAATGCATTTTTTTTATCTTTTAATAAGGCTAAAACTGAATTTTTGTAAAAAAAAATTTCATAAACATAGTATTAAGGGAAGTACTTCAAAAGAAATGAATAAGAAGCATGAAATAAGAACATCCTACCAATGACAACCATGTGTTAAAATAATAACTTCTGCAGCTCTTTTGCACCAGTAAGTACTTCCTTCCAATGCCAACACAATGTTAAATTCATGATTTTTTTGAGCTCTTTTTCAATTCCTTTTTTGCTGGGTAAGTACAAAATTTTCAGTTGATTTTCTGCACGGGTTTCTTTTATTATATTAGCTTCAAAATTTTAAATCAGTAAGATTTAAGAATTATAATTGTGTATTTTTATTTGAAATTAAAAAAAAAAATAAATTAAATTAAATAATGTAGTGAAATAGCAAGAAAATTAATAATAAGTAATTGAAAGCTTATTGTTTAAAGATTATATGTATATAGAAACATATTTTTTTTTTCAGTGACGATAAAAAAAATCTAAAAAAAATTTCCCCCCCTAAATGCTTGGGCTGGATCCGCGCCTGCTTTCGATTATTCGATACTTTCATTTGAAA
This sequence comes from Protophormia terraenovae, assembly GCA_951394005.1. Lineage (NCBI taxonomy): Eukaryota > Metazoa > Arthropoda > Insecta > Diptera > Calliphoridae > Protophormia > Protophormia terraenovae. The sequence continues at coordinate 61,968,665 of OX596073.1, forward strand.
TACTTAATACTTTAGGAGAATTTTTTTTTCATTAAAATTATTTTCTTCAAATCAGATTACTAAGGATCTACTACCATAACACTGTGCTACAAAATTAGTAAAGTTGAATACATTTGGAATGTAACATGTATTTGTATTTGGTAGGTATGTGTGAGTAGATTACACGGTGATACATTGAAAAATCAGTCGAGAAATGACATAATGTACGTTATAGGTCATCTTGAGTACATCATAAATAAGTTTAAAAATTATGAATATACCCTCAAAATTTCGAGTTATTCGCAAAGAACAGTTTTTGGATAGGTTTTTTCATAAATGTATTTCTAATTTTGTTGTTCTCTTGTTTATTATTGTATTTTTAATTTTTAAATTTCTTTGGAAACAGACTTCTCAACCGTAAGAATTGTAAATTCTTGGTCAAATATTATACGCTAATTTTTAAACAACAATTTTAAAGAATTATTTTTTTCTATAAAAGCTTATGTAATAATATAATAATTTTTACGAACATTTTTATTGACAACACAACAATATTTTTATTTTCAAATTAGATAAAAACTATAGAACTTATTAGATTTTATCTGTAATAACATACTAAAACTTTCCATATATTTTTAATTTTCTTCTCTAAACGTAAAAAACAAGTACAAAATATTAAAAATACTTTGTCTTACAAATTTATGGAACATTTTTTAATAAAGTTTAGAAAATGGGTAATAACTTTTTGAGTTTAAGCGATTTTATATAAACAAAATAGCATTTCAAAGTTTGTAAAAAAATAGTCTTGAAAAGATAAGGGAAATAAATTTAAATATGGTTAATAAATAAGTAAAAGATTATTATATAGCTTTCCAAATAAGTTTAAAAATCTTAATTTATAGTTACTAAACGTGTGGAATTGCAAAATTTTATCAAAATCTGCCTAGATATATGTCACATATATAATCATTAAACATTTATTCCGGGAATATTTTTGTATGGAAGCTAGGTAAAAATATGGAACGATCATAAACATTTTTATACCCTTCACCACAGGTGTAAAGGGTATATATAAGTTTGTCATTCCGTTTGTAATTCCCACAATTTTCGTCGGAGAGCAAAAAAGTTTACATTTTCGGGATCCTTGTAAGAAATGACGATAGGACCATGTCCGTCCGTCCGTCCGTCCGTGTGTCGGTTAAAATGGCGTTTATGAAGCCCACCGATAACTGACATATATAATATATATGTCAAACGATCGGAAATGCTTTCGAAAATTTTGCTATTGGAATTCAGCAAGATCGGTTCATACAATGCGGAGATATGTTAAAAAAAACCGGTTTTTAGAACCGGTTTTCCAGTTTCTGAAGCCTCTGTATATACTAGAGACTTCGTTTTTACAAAGAAGTCTCGGACATTTTTTTTCTGAATTTTTGTTCTGAAAAAATGAAATAAATCGGTTCAATAATAACTGAGATATCGGACAAAACGCATTTTTTATTTTTTTAAGCCCTGGTTTAAGCTATAGATTTTTATTTTTATACAGATCGGTTACAAATATTTTTATAAAATTTTGGTTTTTTGAATCAGCAGGATCTGTTTATAAATGGCGGAGATATGCTTTAAAAACCGGTTTTTGGAACCGGTTTTTCATTTTCTGAAGCCTCTACATATACCAGGTACTTCGAATTTTTAAAGGGGGCTCGGAAATTATTTTCTGAATTTTTGTTCTGAAAAAATGAAATAAATCGGTTCAGTAATAACTGAGATATCGGGGAAAACGAATTTTTTATTTTTGAAGCCCTTGTTCAAGCTACAGATTTTTATTTTTATATAGATCAGTCATAAATGTTTTTACAAAATTTCGTTTTTTTTTTAATAAACCAAATTCGTTCATAATCAACAAAGTTATGGCCCAAAAACAAATCTGTTAAGAATATAAATACACACACAAACATGTATATTAAGCATTGTAATGACTATTAGTGACGTTTTTGCCTATAAGACAAGTAGTTTAGTTAGTAACAGAAGTAATATAATGAATAACAGTGTTGTTGTTGTTCTTTGTATATGCAGCCAGTTTGTATATTCACACATAAAAAATAAATAAATATGGAATTGTTGTTGTTGTTGTTTATTTTTTAAAAGCAAAGCCTGCTATGATTGTTTTTTTTTTTTTCATATTCAAATTTTCATAGTTTGAAAAAAATTTTGATTTATATATGTGAAAATATGAAAGCATACGTTAAGGCGAAAATTTTATTATTTGTCGGTAATATGGTAATATGATGTCGATAAGATAGTAAGATGGTGAAGGGTATCAAAGATTCGGCACAGCCGAATCTTTTTTCAATTTAATTTTTTTTTTTTTTTTTTTGTCAAAAAAACCATTCATACCAAATTTTATTCAACTATTTTCAAAATTGCAAGCCGCAGGTCTAAAAAATTCAATGATCCATCAGACATTTCAAAATTCGCCAAATTTTAAAACAGAATCTAAAAATGGACATTCCGATGTTTAAGGTGTATGCAAACGCTATAGATAGTTGAAAAATGTTAAAACTAAAAAAAAAAAAAAATAATTGTAATTATACTATCTTGATAAATTGTCGATTTGACTACTTGACTACTGCATTTTTATAAAATATTTTTTGCATTTTTTGAAGTTTCTATATAGAGTCGAATACGGTTAAAACGAACACCGGTTACAACGAACTATGGCTATTCGAACACTTTTCTTCGGTCCCTTTGATTTTACCAACAATTTCCATACAAATAACTAAGTTTATAACGAACACGTTTATAGCGAACTTTTTTTTATAACGAACACATTTTGATGGTCCCAAGAAGAATTTTTCATTCAAAAAACTACGTTTATAACGAACTTCCACAAATACTTGTTTTAGATAAATAAAATTACACGTTTCAAAAAAGTGAAAACAATTTAAAAACTAACAGGAATGATTTTATTTATTATAATTTTATTTTATTTTGCTGTCCTTTTTAACATAACATACATTTATCGAAAATAGCTAATAATAAAACTGAAATTATTTGAGGATTAAGCACTAAATATTAGAAAATCGCTATTCCTCAAAAAGTAAAACATCTGTAATAAAAGAAAACATTGAATTATTATAAAAATATAATTAGTGTCAATTTGACATTTGTGAAATGAATGATGAATGCAAAAAATATTATTCCTGATATATTAATCATTAATATTTAAAAATCATAAATACCGCATATTTTGTAATGAAATACGTGTATTTTTTTTTGGAATTTTACGAATATAACGAACTACGTTTATAACGAACTAAATATGTCGGTCCTTTCGAGTTCATTATAACTGTGTTCGACTGTACCACCAAAATCAGAAGTTATATCCAAAAAATAAATTTTTTGGAATTCGAGGCTTTAAACTTTTGAATATTTGTTAATTGGAATTATAACCAATATTGGGAATACAAATAACCTTTTTTTTTAATTGACTCTAGTTCTCGCAATAAATCGCAATTTATAAAATTAAGGAGGTTGCATAATATATTGAAGCCTATTTCGAAAACGACTGATTTTATTAGACCTTTGGCCAATTGTAATATACGAATAAAAAATATATATTGATACTAAGAACTATATGATTTTATGCATTTTAGGGCGATTCCCGGAAGTTGGTTTATTGAGAGCTATGGTAAATTATGTACCGATTCTTATAAAATTTGGCAATGTCGTTTCTACTTATATAAAACTTATTTGTGTCGAATATTAACTTGATACTAATATTTGCATGGGATTTATGCACGTTAAAGTGATTTTTGGAAGAAAGGTTTATACGAGAGCTATGGTCAATTATGGACCGATCTTTACGAAATTTGCTATACAGAAATAATGGACCGATCGTAACCAATTTCAATCTAAAGAACTAATATAGTGAAAGTCCACAAAATTCGTGTGAACATCAAGCTTATCATATCGCATTGATAAAATGGAAGAGAAAAAGAGAAAAAAGGCTTCGGAAATTACTTATATATTAGAGTGTCCCGTAGACAAAAATTTTGTAGGAACACCCCTCAAACCATGCGTAAAAATTACCTGAATATGGGAAAAATATTAAAATTTTTTTTTAAATTGATCTTCAGTTCCTTACAAGCGATTGAATGTCACGGATCTAGAACATTTCGTCCAAAAAATAGTATTGAGTTTAGTCTTGAAATGGGTATCAAAAAATTCGTAATTTTAAGCCAATTATAGAAAAAAAATTTAAAATGTTCGCATAAATTTTGGTCCATAAACCGATATTTTAGTACATAATGCAAAAAAAATTTCGATATTTTTCTTAAAAAAAATAGATAAGAATTTTATAATTTTGTTCCTTTTAAGGCTAAAATTTAAAAAAATTTCATTGTAGTAAGAACTGTTGATAATATGTAATTTTTCAGATTTTTATACCCACCATCAAAAAGACGGGGGGTATATTGATTTTGTCATTCCGTGTGTAACATGTCGAAGGAATCATTTAAGACCCCACAAAGTATATATTTTCTGGGTCCTGGTTGAATTCTGAGTCGATCTAGCTATGTCCGTCCGTCTGTCCGTCTGTTGAAAGCAGGATAGAGCTCGAACGGGGCAACGTAGGGAGACGAAATTTAGCACAAATATTTATCTTATATAAGGTTTGTTTGGTATTGAAAATGGGCAAAATAGGTTAAAAAACAAAGTTATGGGCTAAAAACTAGAAACACAGGGTGTCCGTGAAATACTTTTCTGCTGATATTTCTTCAATAAAAGCACGTACGCCAACGAAATGTATGTATGCATACTTGGTGGATCGATATAAACTCGGAAACCAAAAATGGGCTTGGTCCGCCCACTTTACCGCCCACCTCCCATATATGGTGAAAATCAACGAAATTGTGTTCACATAGTTCAAGGACCAATGTAAAGTCGGAAACAAAAAATGGGCGTGGTCCGCCCACTTTACTGCCTACTTTGATGGTGGGTATATAGATTCGGCCGGGCCGAATATATTCGCGCTTGTTTTTAAAAAATTTTTTCATCAAAATACCTTAAAAAGTTTTCTAGCGAATGAAAATCCCATTGGAAAAATTTTTAAAATATTTTTTCCATAACCAGCATAAAATTACGAAGTTTATTTTGATTTTTTAAAAAATTTAAAAATCTGAACTTTTTTTTTGATTTTAAAATCGCTGGTAGGGAACTGAAGACCAATTTTAAAAATTTCATTAACATTCCGCATAAAATAATTTCTTCACCAAATTATAATTTCAAAATGTTTTAACTAAATTAACCTCGCGTAATATTGAATAACTTTCGCATTTACAATCTAAATACTTATACCACGATTTTGTTAAATTTTCTGATATTTTTAATAACTAATAATATAACAACTGGGGTTAATAATTAAAATTGTTACAAATGTTTTTCGATTTGTCTAGAATTTCTTACAACAATTTGTTTAAATTTTAAAAATTACTCAACAACATGTTGTGTGTTTTAGACTCGATTAGAAAAATTTAAATGAATTATGATTATTTTTATTAAAAAAATTTATATTTACAAAATAAACGAAACGATCTTTAATTAGTGCCTCCAAACATTCCAAATGAATAACTTGTACAGAAAGAAAAAAAAAAAAAAAATACATAGACTAGCTGGCGGTCAGACAGACAAACGGGCGGATGGATGGACATTTGAATATAAGTACTCATAGATGCAGATAGATACATAATCGTATATAGTAGTTGAGTTGGCTACTTTTTTTTTTGGTTTAGTCTAAATGTTTGGAAGCCAAATCACAACAACACAAACAACCATTTGTGGCGCCAATAAGCATAAAACAAAATACAAACGGATCAGCTCTGCAGGTGGTTTTCATATTTTTTTCTAGATTGTTTTTTTTTTTTTTATTTTATTTTATTATTTATTTTATTTTAAATATAAAATTATGATTATTTAAATTTACACTTGATATACAAGAACGGACGAGGTAAACAGAATCTCTAAAAACCGAAACAAATATATTGCCGATAGCTAGAGAATCAAATGAAAAATTTATTAAGATTCCAATCTGGCCAACACAAATCAGTTATGGAGATCATCTCATACCGATATAAACGGTGACAATTTCTATTTCTAATGATAATCGCCACAAACACAATTGGGGATGGCCACCAACTGTGTTGGATGTTGGTTGCTATATTAACATTCATACATTTGTTGATATTGGCAATCATAAAGTCTGGAGTATGTTAAGATTTCAGGGTACTCTACATTAATACTATTGGACTATAATGTAAATTTCTCTTCATAAAAATTTTAATTATTTAATCTGGATTTTTATTAAACATCTATATTTTCGTTTCATGAACATTTTTAAAAACCTTTGTTAATGACTTTTTATTCGGAAGTATTTTAAAATAGAAAAAAATAAATAATTTTATTGAAAACTCAAATCTTTTTATAAGGATAACTCGATCAGTTTTGATGATTTATATTTAAGTAAATTCTATATGAACTAAGTGAACCTAATATTCTATCATGCCGAACTTTTATTATTTTCTTTAATATTTTTATAACAAAAAAAAATTTCTACTACTGTTTTTCTTTACGAGTATGAATAATTAGATCTATTCATTTTTGATAATTAATTTCCAAATTTTACTATATTTATTTTATATTCATATCTCAGACGAAAGACCGAAAATGTTTAAAACAATCTTAAGATACTAAAGTAGATACTTGTGTTATCGCTGCCTTATTTATCTGATTTGAAAAAATGTTTATATTGTATTTGTATCAGTCGATTTTAGGGTACAATTAATGAAAATCTCACCAAACTAAATGTCATGATCTTATCGGAATGCAATTAATGAAATTGTTTTCTAATTTCTTTAATAACAAAATTATGTAAAATGTCAAAACTATATTTAAAAACTAAACAATCTTTGTTATTCGAAAATTTCATTTTATACAATAGTATTAACTCGCGGATGTTATCAATTTTTCTTTATCCACAACAAGTTTCTTATTTTTTGAATATTTAATAAAATCAATTTATCTATTTAGATGATCTGATTTAAATTTTTATTTTACAAGTGTTCACACAATATTTGAGAGATTTTGTTACGCTCCCCCTTAAAATCATTGCTAGACCATAATCTGTCAACTTGACTACTGTCTTTTCTAAATGTTCAGTCAGATGGTTGTTGAGTGTCTGCGCAGGTTTAAACGACATTTTAAATGCTCGTTTGAATGTTGATTTTTAAATGTTTTGTTTGTGGTTCATATCTTAAATTTTCTTCTTTTGATTTCATTAAATGTTTTAATCTTTTTGTGGTCATCGCAATCAAATGTTTTCGTTTTTCTTCATCTGATAAGGAGCAATTTATTTTACATACTTAATTGTTGACAATGCACCCTCTCTTATCTTATCACCCAAGTACAATTTCCGAAAGCTAATTATGAAAGTTTGACAACTGCCACCTTGCTTGGATAATGGTCATTTAGAAAATGAAACTTGTTATATTAAATGTAAAATTTCAAAAATTTATCTTTGATAATTCAAGCGTTTATAATTGATATTTTTGATAAAATGAAATTTTTGAAATTTGGTTACGAATTTTGCAATAAAAATTTATTTAAATAAACTCTTCACTAACTTAAACATTACAAATTCTTGGGATGATAATTCTGATAACAGATTTAAACGTGGGAACATTTTTAAAGTATTTTATTTAGAAAAATTAACTGTGTAAACAATTAATTGGTTTGACAAATTTTTAAATTAAAATCCGTTTAAAAATAAAATCTTACTACAGAAAAAGTTGAAATAAATAAATTGACTACTGTTTCACCAATGCTAACAAAACAAAATTATAAAATTATTCTTTGGGCTTGTAACTGTTATCAATATATACAATATGTAATTGTTATTATTGTTATTTGTAACACATTTACCTTATGTATAAGTAATAGTAAAGTGTATCAATTTGTATGAAGTAGGGTGATCGATTATTCGACTTTTTGGAGAAACCGGTTTTCGAATAGTTCGAATAATTGGTATTTTGAAAAAACCGGTTGCACTTTTTTAAATTCAGAAAAAACCGGTTAACCGGTTTTTTTGCAGAATTTAATATTTCTACCAAAAAACTACATTTCTTAAAGAAAAATCAATAAATATTATGATGTTCAAGTTAAAATATATTACACATAATTATTTTTGGAAATAACTATTAAACCAATAAGAACGAGAAAGAAATAGTCGGTCAAGTCCGACAATACCCTACTCAATTATGTGCACCAAATTGTGTCTTCTTTTCTAAACCTGTGGAAATGTGGGTCAATACTATGTTCAATTATGGACCGATCTTCATGAAATTCGGAACACAGATTTTAACTTATATGAAACTTACATGTGTAAAAAAAATTCTTACTACATTTAAGGGATTTATGATCGTTAAACCCCTTATCCGGGAGGATATTTGCATGGCGCTAGTTTAAATAATGGAACGATCATAACCAATTTCAACACGCTTTGTTCTTAGACTATAAGAAACCTGTGTGCCAAATTTCAAATTTAATACATGTTCAAAATTGTGACCTGTATTTTAATTAATTAATTAATTAATTATTTTTTTATGAACAGACAGACGGACGGACGAACATCATCAAATCGACTTAAAGACGATTGGTACAAATTAAGGTGGGTCTTAAACTAATATTTTTGGGTGTTACAAAGCATATGAACGAACGAATAATATAATATAAAAATTTTAAGAAAATAATCATCAAAACAAACAAAACAGAAACCATGGGTTAATATGATAAGAGCCAGAATCAATTTTACTGAAACTATTCTATAGGAGAAACTTTTTTAAAACAAAATCTTTGAAAAATGAAGAAAATATTGATTAAAAAAAGACTAAAATATTCAAATTAAGTGTAAAAATATTACAGATGTTACAATTGAAGTAATTATTACTAATTTATTTATTTAATATTACAATAATTAATTTCGTTTTAACCTTAACATTACAAATAATTTTCGATTCAAATATCAGTATTTAGTATATGTTTTTTGAAAATAAAAAGCTATTTTTAAAACCGTTTTTTTTGTGTTTAAAAAACCGGTCTATTCTACATTCGAAAAATGAACATTTTGAAAAAACCGACAGCACATTGACAGAAGAAAACGGTTTAAAAACCGGTTGGAAAACCGTATCGATCACCCTAGTATGAAGACAAAAATTAAAGATTAGATGTTATAAAATTATCCAAGAAATTTTTTGGTTTAATTATTGCGCTTTTGTGGGCTGGCACATTAAAAAATAAATATTGTGAAAAATTTTTAAGCAGACGGAAACTAGTTTAGTTAAAAACGAGAGAAAAAGATATAGCCGTTCAAGCTCGGCCATATGATAACCTACACCATTATAATTCGGGGAGGGGTCTTTTATTAGACTTGGAGTCAAATGTGGACCGATACTCATAAGTGTAAAATAATATACGAATACAGAAAATTACGTTGATGCTGACATTTATATGAGAGGCCCTTATATGGGAGCTATGGTAAATTATAGACCGATCATTGTAAAATTTGGCACTTTCATTTATGTTCATATAAAACTTATTTGTATCGAATATTAACTTGATACTAACATTTTAATGGGATTTATGTCCGTTAAAGTGATTTTCTGAAAAGGGGTTTGTATGGTTAATTATGAACCGATCTTTTTAAAAATTGGCACACTTATTTATACTTATATGAAACTTATATGTGCCAAATTTCATTAAAATATTGCTATATTTAAAGGATTTATGATCGTTAAACCCTTTTCCGGGAGGACATTTGTATGGGGGCTAGGTGAAATAATGGACCGATCATAACCAATTTCAACAGACTTTGTCCCTGGACAAGATTTTATGAGTTTCACAATTGTGAAAAAATCATAACTATACCTAATTTTATTCCTAGAAAAATATAAATGAATATTTGACCCACACTATTAACAAGGTGTGGGTCAGTAATGAAGGAAACTTGTTGGAGTGCTTTAGAATACCAAGATATGTCATTTTAAAAACTGGGTATTTGACATATTCTTGTATGTCATGGAATACCTGGGAAAAGAGCTACGCATTTATATAATGTCGGAAAGTATGGCTGCTCTAAAATCTCTATCCTCTTATGAGATAAAGTCAAGGATCATCATGGACTGCATATTGTCTCTAAACTAACTAGGGATGCATAACACATTAACACTTTGTTAGGTACCCCTCTACAAGGGCCAATATTGTATTCTAACAGGGCCAAGTTTCTGGGGAAGGACAAATAACTTCCGAAAGAGGTATATGCTTTCTCACCAAATAAAATATTTGGATTCACTCGAAATTTAAATATATCTTATTGAAAGATCAGAAAAGGTCCTTTTGGTCGCAGTGTATAATGCCTCTATTATCTTATTTAATCTAACTGTCATCGCAAACAACGTTATTGTTGAATATATTTTATTTAAAAACAATTTTGTTGTAGCAGTTACACTTTTGTTCTCAATTCACAATTATATTGTTGGCACAACATGTTAAGCAATATTTTCGAATTAGAACCACGTTATTGTTGTTAAAATTCTATGTGCAAACAATACTTTTCAATACCTAAATATATTACTGTGTTTTTAATTTTGAATTGACAAAAAAATGTTTGTTTTGTATTGGCATCAGTGTACATAATTAGAACTTGAAAATAAATATATTTTAAATGACTTTGAAATCATACTGGACTTTTTTTTCAATTAATGTTACACAATTCATTGCTGTCCAAGATTTTGTATTGGACATAAAGTTATAAAGTAAGTATACCCTACACCACCATAGGTGGTTGGGGTATTATGTGTTTGTGCTGATGTTTGTAACGCATAGAATGAGTTATCCAATACCCTCCTTAAAGTATACCAATCGAATCAGAATCAAATTTTAAATCAATCTAACGATGTCCGTCCGTCCGTCTGGCTGGACGGCTGGCTGGCTGGCTGGCTGGCTGTCCATGTAAACCTTGTGCACAAAGTACAGGTCGCAATTTTAAAGATAATGAATTTGGCTTGTGGGACTTTTATGATATAAGTACGAAACATATTGAAATTGGTTATTATCGGTCCATGATCTAGAAAACCCAGATTTATTTTGAGCATAAAATGTCTTTAAATGGCTTAGTTATAGCGAAAAAATATCTCAACATCTTTAGTATCAAAACTACACTAATTGATATTTGGGAACGTATTACCCATATACTACAATAACTGAACGCCAAACATAACCAATTAAATTAAGTACTAGTCAGTCTTTTAATATTATACAAATGTATATCGTTTTAAAGATGATTTACTCTTATTAGTATTTTTGTGCAAAATTCTATATAAATTCTATAAACTTGTATAATAAATTAGTCAAATATACAATAAGTTAGAACCAACTAATTTTCCCCATTTTATAGAGAAATTTATTTTAAATTCAAAATATATAATTCTTTCTCCCAAATGTACGTGTAAGAATTATTATTGACTCTATTATGAATTAAACCATAATTTAAAAACAAAAAAAAATCTCAATATTTTATTTCTCTTGCTATTTTTGTTATAATTTATAATACTACTCATTATAAAATTTTACTCAAATATTACTTAGACAGTTAAGCTCTGAAAGAATAGTGAAAATATATTTATTAGTTTCTGAGTTATTACGTTTTGAAAATGACAAAAAGCTCTTTGACCAATTTTTATTTTTAAGTCCAAATTCCTTCTATAATACAAATTGTATCCAAGCCATCTCCATTATATCCTCTACACCAGACGGAGAATTTATTGGTATATCAACAATGTACTTTCATCCGTAGACCCAATATGTTTTTCCAAATTTATTTAATATAAAAAGGAGAAAATGGGTTTTCTTTATTATTATTTGAATTTTACATTATGATTTTTTAAAGTGACTTTTATATTTTTGTTTAATTTTTGTGATCTAAAAACAACTTTTAACTACGTATTGTAATTTTGGCATATATTCGGCTATTTTTACATAATATGTAAAATTTTTTTAATAACTTCAGAATTGTGGTGCCACTTTCATGTTCTAAACATTCTATAAACATTTTGAAACATTGTTTTTAAGCAAGCATTTTTTAAAAACTAAAATTAAAACATCCTAAAAACTAGTTAAGAAAGGAAATATTTAAAATATTTTTTACTCGAATTATTCGATTAATCGGCATAATTTGCTGGAATAAATTTTTATTCGAAATTCATGATTTTAATTTAATCGAACCATTATTTGATTTTAATTTGTCGATTAATCGAGCAAACAATATTCGAGTGAATACCCTAGTACCTACGATTAACCATAGCACCCATATAAACCCCTCTTCCGAAAATCACTTTAACGTAAATAAATCCCATACTAATTTTAGTATCAAGTTAATATTCGACACAAATAAGTTTTATATAAGTAGAAACAATATTGCCAAATTTTATAATAATCGGTCCATAATTTACCATAGCTCCTATATAAACCCACTTCCGAGAATCATCCTAAAGTGCATAAAATGAAGTAGATGTTAGTATCAATGCATTATTCTGTATTTGTATATTTTATTTTATATTTAGTAAAAGTGTTGATCTAATATAGGTCTCCTTCCCGAATTTTTATGATCATACATAATGGTGTAGGGTATTATATGGTCGGTCTTGACCGACTATACCTTTTTTTTCTCGTTTTTACATAAAGTCGTTATAACACCTTTACAAATGTGTTGGTTTTCTTTTTAAATTTTAGATTCCACACAGAGTATTACAACTTCAACAATATCAGAGTCTTCCGGTGATATAAGCCAATCAATTGGTGCACATTTTAGTGTTATCGAAAATTTAGAAACATTGGATACCAATATAAATAAAAAATAAGCATTGGAGTCACGTTGTACGAGAATTTAAGAAAATTTCTTTTTATAACAAAGTGATTTATTTCTGGAAAAACATAACTAAATTGTAATTCATTTTAATAAAAACTACCATACGATAAATACCATATGCATTTATTTTAAGGCATAATAATTGTTTTTCGACGCTATTTTTATTGTGATTCAACCATATTATTGCTGTTTACAAGAATCAAGTACATACGCAACAAATATATGGTTGTAGATCAACAATATTTGTATTGTGATTCAACTATATTATTGCTGTATACATGAACTAAGTATACATGTAACAGAAATATGGTTGTAGATCAACAATATTTTTATTGTGAATCAACCATATGGTGTTACATTCAACCATAATATTATTTACAGACAACCATAAACTCGAACCATAATATGACAGTACTCGTTTATGGTTTCTATTCACAATATTTTTTTTTTTTTCCTGTAATTATATTTTTTTCTATAAGAGCCTTTCTATAGGCTGTAAAGATTGTCCTGTAAAGACAATTTTTTTAGGAAGACCACTCAAACGATACATATAATGAGCGGAATATTTTAAAAAAATTTTAAAATTGATCTTCAGTTTTCTACCAGCAGTTCTAAGTCACGAGTCTAAAATATCTGTCCACAACAAAGATTTAAATTTTGTCAGAAATTGGTATTAACATTTTAATGTCAAATGTTGCTTATAGGCAACTTCGACTTTAGCACCTTTTTCTTTAAAACTAACGAAACTAATTCATGTATAAACACATCAAATTATTTAACTGAAGGCTTTAAAATAAAAGAACTATAAAAAAGTATCAGTTGTAACGCTATCAATACAACTATGATGCATTATTCAGTGCAAAGCCGTCAAATTCTAGGTTGTAAAATTTTAGTCGAAAAAAGGTTAAGAAAAAACTTAAATTTTTACTGCGAAAAATATATATATATAGTTTTGGTAAAAAACAAAAAATTTGTAGTACCTACGTGTGTTGGTAAGGAACTGAGTTATAAACATTTTTTATATTATATTTTTTCCGTATTTAGGTCATGAATACGCATTATTTAAGGGTTCTCCTACATCAACATCTAAAAAAATCGTTTTCTCGGAACACTTTAATTTTACAAAATAATGCAATAAATTTTAAATACATTTTTGTTGTAAAATATCAAAAATTGTCTAATTTGTCTATTTCTAAATTAAACAGAAGTTATTCAACTTATTTGGAATAACATATTAAAATTGTCTTTTCATTTACCAGTTTTGCCCCTGAATGTATGCAATAAATCAATAACACTAATCGACAAATTTCAACAATTCCAATGCAAAATGAAAGTGCTTATACCATTAGGGTTTTTCAGAGTTAGAAAAGTGATTTTATGGACTCTTTAAGTTCGTGTAAATAAAAAAAATTTATATCAGAAAATTTCAATGTACACAGAAAAAATTATTATCATATATTTTTCAACTAACACTGTTGTATAATTTTTGCATCAAAATTTAATAAATGCATTCAAATAAATCTAAAATAAAAGAAAAATTTAAGTAATGATTTATTTCTCATTTAAATTTTTAATTCATTGAATCATCCACTTAATTGATTTATTAATTTTTTAATTGGACATTTTTTCTGTTTTTAATTTTTTACAGTTTTTAGTAAATGATATAATCATTTTGGTGAGAGGTGCAAATTTAAAATAGCCGTTAATTGAATGAATTATTTACTAACATATTTGATGATTGATTTTATTTTTTGGTTTTTCCTGTGTTGAAAAAAGGACTCGGAAAAATTCGAACTTAAAGTAGCCATAAAACCGAAATTCAAACTAACTTTCAAAAACTCTTTGGGGGTTTTACAAGACTACTGGTACGCTATTATTTTGCGTTGGAATTTTAAGGTAATTTTTTATTGTTGCACTGTGTATTTAAATAAAATACCTTGTATTAAAAATCAAATTTCTTCTTCTGATTTCTATATTAGAAAATCTTAAATTTACATAAAATAGTGTTGCAACCGAGACTTCGGAATATCTCAAAATTTGTAGGGTGTTTCGAAATTTTTTAAAATTGGTTTTTGATGTACTTAAGTAGATCTACAGCCCATATTATGTAATTTCTCGAGTGAAAATTAAAAGTGCTACTTTGAACTAGATTCATATTGTGTAAAATAGAAGATTTACGATATTAGGTAATTAAAAACATAACTTTTTATAGATATAACACACATGAGGAATGTTATATTCTTTTTATGATTTTATGGATATGAAATTTTATTTAAATGTTTGTTTGGTACAAGTGAAAGGTCTAATTTGAATGATGTTGAACAAAAATTATTTTAAACTTTGATCCTTTTAACGGTTATTTTAGCAGAATTCTTTTTTTAATTTTTATAGCCAAAAACTGACTTAATTATAATGAGCACTTTTTTTTATTTTTTTTTTTTTTTCAAATGTGGTCAACAAAAACGGCTGCCAGTTCTAAACCACCACATAAGAAGAAAACAACACTTGAATAAAACAACCTAAAGAAGACAAACATAAAACTTGAAAACAAAAAATTGTTGTTGCTATTATTTTCTTTTTTAGTAAATTTACAATTTTAACGCACAAAAGAAAAAAATGTTGTGGTTTTTTTAGAACAAAAACTGAAAATAAATATAATAAAAAAAAACTAAACAGAAAAGCATTATTGTTTTTTTATACCCACCATCAAAAAGATGGGGGGTATATTGATTTTGTCATTCCGTGTGTAACATGTCGAAGGAATCATCTAAGACACCACAAAGTATATATATTCTGAGTCCTGGTTAGTTTCTGAGTCGATATAGCTATGTCCGTCCGTCTGTCCGTCAAATATATATCTTATATAAGGTTTATATATATATATCTAATAAAAGTTATGGGCTAAAAACTAGAAACACAGGATATTTCTTCAATAAAAGCACGTACGACAACGATTTTGTACGTATAGTTTGAAGGTCGATATAAACTCGGAAACCAAAAATGAGCGTAGTCCGCCCACTTTACCGCCCACTTCCCATATAAGGTGAAAATCAACGAAATTGTGTTCAAATAGTTCAAGGACCAATGTAAAGTCGGAAACAAAAAATGGGCGTGGTCCGCCCACTTTAATGCCCACTTTACCACCTCTTTTCATATATCGCAAAATTTGATAAATATTCGCGCTTGTTTTTTTTTTTTTGTAGTTTGTAACAGTTTTGTTTGGTTGTTGTTGTCGTAATTTTGAGGAAGAGCAAAGGAAGTGAGACAGTCTGTCTGTGTGTCAGTTAGTAAGATTGTGTGTAAGTTTGGTCTGGCTTAAAGATGTGAAGAATGATGTGGAGTAAAAGGAGGCGGAGGAGGAATAGAAAGATGGTTAAATGAAATGCACTTTAGGATGCACCTTAGTTTTGTTGTTGTTGCTGTTTATGTACATGTTGTATTTTTGATTATGGTTTTTGTTGTTGTTGTTCTTCTTAATGTTTGTTGTTTAGAGTTTTGTTGTAGTTTATGAATCAGCTAAAGATATGAACACACAAAAAGTCATGTAATGTTTTTTATTTGTTTTTATTGTTGTTATTTTCGTTTATTTCTCTTTACATATTGTATGATGATTATGAAGATGATTCTTGTTGCTAGTTTTACCAAAGTTTACAGTTTACTAAAAAGGTTAAGCCTTCATGTAACAGCATCATCTGGAATGAGACAACGAAAATAAGACAGACAAACAGACATCGAGACGAACGAACCGACACTATAGATATCAGAGGAATGAGACATGTTGACAAAAGTGACGCCTCGAATGCAACAGGGTTGTATACTATGTACTTAAGGAAAAAAATATGAGTAGTTATATTTTTTCGGCTATAATATAATCTATGTAACTACCAACATTGGACTAATATAGAGAATTTGTTAATAAATCTAAATGACATCAAATAGAATTATAGATCTTTATTATTTCACCGAATTTCAACTGCTAAACTATAATGTTGCAATTTATGAATACTATAAGGGGTAGCATTTGCTATAGGAGCACAAACGACTTTGACAATTACCTTAAAAACGAAGTAAAAATATATGTGTCACTAGATGATTTATTTATTTTTTTATTTATTTTTTTTTTTTTTTCAATTTACTTTTGTTCGGAGGCAGACGTGATTAATTGTTTTTTCAATACTCTCCAAAATATTTTGCTGTGGGTATTTTCTGTGATAACTTTCATAGATTTTGGAATTGATCAAAGATTTTTCCCTTTTATAAACTTGATAGTAATGAACAAGAATTGACAACAAGTGTTTTAATAAATTCCTTCAAATTGTAAAAAAATAACTTGGGCGTAAGAATCCTCCTGTAGAGCATTCGTCAAATTGCTCGGCACTGTTAATTGAATTTTTATTTATTTTATATAAAATATAATTAAACATATTAATCTTGGTTTGTTTTTTCAATTGCTATATTAAAATTAAACAATTAAAATGATTCTGCCCCCATCACTTGTCAAATTTACCCCATAGGTTGGGATAATTTTGACGTTTTTGTTCACTTTAGTAATTCACAAAAACAATAAAAATAAATAAAAAATTAACGCAACAGAGAGATAACCAGGATCAAAAGGCCTTTAATGTAAGCCAACATATACAAGTTTTTAATACCAAAGAAAGTTTATTCTACCCTACTCGATATTACTCAATACAACAAAGGAAGAGGAATTCCCGGGAAACTTTATATAATATTTATTTTGTAGAAAGCCGCTGTTAAAGCAACTTGTCCTATGTCCATGATAAGGTGCATCCCAGCCAGGCGAAAAAGTCTAAATAAAGTTTGATATTAAGAATAGATCAAACTACAACTTCCAGATGTTTATAAGAACATGAATTCATTAAAAAGCAGGAAAATTGGGTGCCACGGGAACTGATGCCAAGATACATCGAAAAATGATTTTGTATGCCTGAAATGCTGCCTCAGCTCCATAAAAAACGAAGTCGTTTCTGCATCGAATTGTTACGGACAAAAAAAAGTAGATCCAGTTAAAATATATTTTGGGAAATATTGGATAGCCCAGATATTTTCCCTTCTGGCTAGTATTTGCTTCATTAGATTCCGATGCATCATACTTTTAATAAAATACCTTACACCATTTTAGTAAAATAAAAATTAATTTTTAATAAAAACGATGGAAATAAATGCAAGACTTAATTCATTTTAATTCAATTGCATTTTTTAATGGATTTTAGTTGAATATGTCATATTTTATCTGAATGTATGAGAAATTATAGATTATTAAAAAAATGTCCCTCATGTACTTCAGGATTTATTACCTAAGAACGAAATAAAGTCGAGGCAAGAAAATCAAAAATTCACTTTACAGAATTCTTTAAAATCGGACTTAATTTGTAGAAGGTACGATTTTTGCAAACCATAACTTACTAGTGCCTCCTCTGTAACACTCCCATACATTTCAATTTGATCCGACCAGTAGTTTAAGAGATTTTGATTAATTAACAAAATTGTGCGTTTCACATTAAAATTGCCAGAAAAAACAATACTAGATTTTTTATGATGCAATTTCTGTGATCTGTTGTTTTGTTTCTACATATATTTGTAAAATACTGGAATTTACCCATTATAAGCATGTAATAATAAAGAGGAAGTTATACTAAGTAGGTGCCTAAGTACGTATAAGGCAGTTCGGATAATATTTTTTATACCTTACACCACCATAGGTGGGGAGGGTATAACACCCAAAAATATTGGTCTAGTACCCACACGCAGTGAAAAAACATGGTTACAGCATGATCACCACAACTATTCAATGATTATATAGCCGTTTTATCGTTGATTTAAATATACTGTGTTCATGATAGCAACGTTTATGATTCTGTTTAATAATTTAATGATTACCCACAATCAAAATTTTAATATGGTTCACTGAATTATAATATGTATTTAAATATGTTTATATGAAATCATATTTATGAATAAATACAATCATTTAGTCAATTCTACAATTATTTAGTTAACTCTACAATCATTAAGTTAATTTTACAAATTTAGTTAATTCTACATCCATTTAGCGAATATTTTTATTTGATTTTAAATCATATTTTGTTTTGCACAACTGTTGAATGTTTGTATTTGAAAATGTTTATGTTTTTCTCAAATATAAAATATTTGCTTTGGAATATAATTTGATTTCACACAACTATTGTATTTTTATGCACAACTGTTGAATGTTTGTATTTGAATATGTTTATGTTGTCCTTAAATATAAAATATTTGTTTTTGACGATAATTTGATTTCATACAACTATTGTATTTTTATCGTTAATCATATTTATTTTCTGCATAACTATTGAATACACATTTTTGTGTATAAGTTCAGTAGTTTGTTATTTCACCTAGCCCCCATACAAATGTCCTCCCGAAAAAGGGTTTAATCAACATAAAACCCTTAAATATTTTAATGAAAATTGCAACATATAAATAGGTCTAAATAAGTGTGCCGAATTTCAGGAAGATCGATCCATAATTGACCATATCTCTTTAAGGTCCATAAATCCAATTAAAATTTTAGTATCAAATTAATATTCGACACAAATAATTTACCATAGCTCCCATATAAGGCCCTCATTCGGAAATAATCCAAAAATGAATAAATTAATATGTTTTAGTATCGACGTAATATTCTGTTTTCGTATGTCCACAATTGGCCCTAAGTATGAATTATAATGTACACATTGCTGTAGAGCTTTTACTTGATATGCTATAGATATTCGTAAGATAAAATTAATATTTTTATATAAAGTTTGATAACAACAACCTACAAAAACATAATAAAATGCACCTTGCCAACTGCATTTAAACAAGTCACTATAGATATTGCATTTTTAACGAGAAATTGCCAATACTTTTAGATCTACTTAAACTATTTTGATTAATAACTGTTATAGTAACGGGAGTCCCGTTACGGACAGTATAGAGTTCAGTCGAATCCAAAAGAATCTTCGGAAATCTTTTTCACTATGAGAAATTTCCGGCAAATTCTTAATATACCACCAAAGAATCGAGATCATTGTCAGCGATATGCTGATACTTTAAGATAGGCCTAGAGTGCTTAAATTTTGGACATTAGTAGAATACTCTTAACTTCGTGGCAAAAATAAAAAACTGAATGAACTATAAACATATATATTTTTTTACATGTATTTATCTATACGACCTTAAGTACATAAATCTCTAAGAATACCTTTAACATATTTATATTAAACTATTTTAGCCAACATAAAAATGTGGACAAAATACTACATTTATCTATACTCAGTCAGTCATTTAGTTAGTCAGTTACTTGATTATGCGAACTCAAGCTCATGATGCGACTGACATGTTAAAAAATCAAAGAAAAAAAATATTAAAGATAAATATAAAATCAGTCATACATATTTGACTACATAACACACTATTGTTATATCAATAATATGATGGAATATTATGATAGTTGAAGTTTTTGACAGAAGTTTTAAATAAGTTATTATTTTATTATCTGATATATTAGTCCTGGGTATACACTAGGGTGATCGACGCGGTTTTCCAACCGGTTTTAAAACCGTTTTTTTCAGTCAATGTGCTGTCGGTTTTTTCAAAATGTTCATTTTTCGAATGTCGAATAGACCGGTTTTTTTAAACACAAAAAACCGGTTTTAAAAATAGCATTTTATTTCATATAGTGATATTTTAAAATTTAGGAATAATTTTTTAAATATTCATAAAGACTGATTTCTTATGTTTTTAAAATATAGTTTAACTCTAAATTAGAATTTATTCTGTAATATTAAACAAATAAATAATTAATAATTATCCTATATGACCCAGTTTAATTTTTTTGATCCAATATTTCCTTTATTTTTTAAAGGTGTTGTGTTGAAAAAGTTTCACCTGCAGAATCGTTTCAATTGAGACAGGCTTCCATATAAAGCCATGGTTTCTGTTTATGCTAACAAAAATTTAGATGATTTTTTCTACAATTTTGAAACATAATTATCTTCTAGTAATCTAGATATATAATTTGCTTAGCATTTTTCTCTTCCAGAGCTTTCTGAAACTACCAAACGACGTAGAAAATTAAAATTTGGCTTAATTATAAAACTTTTTGTCCAACAAATCCTAATGGAGCCATGTTTTGAAAATTTTATCAGGGAGCAGATATAAGAGGATTTATGTGTCTTTTTCTAAGAATTTTTCTCTTTTCAGAGCTTTCTAAAGCTCCCAGAAGACATAGATTAATTATAACCCTATTCGTCCTACAAATCCTAATGAAGCCAGATTTTGAAATCTCTATCAGGGAGCGAAAATACGTGGATCTATATATATGGATTTAAATATATCTTTCCTAAGAAATGTTTCCTTTCCAGAGCTTTCTAAAGCTCCCAGAAGACATAGAAAATTAAAATTCAGCTTAATTATAACCCTATTCGTCCTACAAATCCTAACGGAGCCAGATTTTGAAATCTCTATAAGGGAGCGAAAATACGTGGATCTATATATATGGATTTAAATATATCTTTCCTAAGCAATGTTTCCTTTCCAGAGCTTTCTGAAGCTCCCAGACGACGTAAGAAACTAAAAATCGGCATACTTATAAAACTATTCGTTCAACAAATTCTAACAGTGCCAGATGTTTATATCAGGGACCAAAAAGTCTGTTTTGGTATTAAGAACTTTTGAGTTGCTATACTTATTGTTTGCTCTCCAAATCCTATAAAAAACTGATTCTGTATTTCGGCCAGGGAGCGCATTTACGACGATTTTTTTATTTTGAAAGGTTTACGAATTTAAAACTTTAATCAATATAATTCCAATAAATTTGAACGGCTTCAAATAATTGACTTCGATTAGGGAGAGGAAGGTGTCTAAATGTTGTTCATATTTTTTTCTTTTAATTTTCGGATTTGTTTGTGCATATTTTCATTATAATATTTTTCCTGACATTGTTAGCATTTTACGCTTGTATTTAATAAATTTTAACTTAATTATAAGAATTGATTTTTTTAAAGAAATATAGTATTTTGATATATTAACTTCTGCAAAAAACCGGTTAACCGGTTTTTTCTGAATTTCAAAAAGTGCAACCGGTTTTTTTAAAATACCAACTATTCGAACTATTCGAAAACCGGTTTCTCAAAAAAGTCGAATAATCGATCACCCTAGTATACACGAAACATTTACGAAAACTTTTCACAAACCAAACCGAACTCAGTCTTATCAAAAGACAATTAATGCTAATAATATATCACCACAATTTCTATAATTAAAAGGAATCATTTAAGCCATTGTATACTACCTGTAGAGTAAATAATTTATACCATACAAAAGACTTTATGTTGTTGTTACCATACATATGTATGTTTGAATGTGTGTATATCTCATTACATGGACCAAACCTTATTCTATTTCCGGTCGTTTATTAAAAGACAAATGAAAAAACAACACTCAAGT
Organism: Protophormia terraenovae; assembly: GCA_951394005.1. Classification (NCBI taxonomy): domain Eukaryota; kingdom Metazoa; phylum Arthropoda; class Insecta; order Diptera; family Calliphoridae; genus Protophormia; species Protophormia terraenovae. The sequence goes on from OX596073.1 coordinate 61,991,112, forward strand.
TTATCGTTACATCGTCAATATTTTGACTTCAGTTTAGGCTTTGCCTTTGAAGATGGTGTCTTTTTAAATTGAACACACGACTGATGCTTCTTCAGTTAAAGATACAGGAGACCATTATTTTCAACAACTGATAGAAAAGCTATGAAATATGATGAAAACATCCTTTTAACTACTTTCGAAAAATTTTCCTCGAAAAGGTGCAATAAGATAAAATTTAAATATTTTGTTAAAAATTTATTTAATCTGTCCAGAGATGTTTTTTATTTTGTCATTTTATTATGAGAATCTTGAAAACAAAGGAGAAAAAATATAGAGAGCGAGAAAGGTATCTGTAAATTTGTTAATAAAAACTAAAAAAAAAAAAAAAAAAACTTACCATAAACCACAAGATATTTAACTATAATATTGAAGAAAATAAAAAAGAAATCTCCATCTAAAGAAACAAAAAAAAAAAAAATCTGACATAGTCATCTCAGCTGGTGGCTAAAAAAGGCGCGTGCTATGTCAATATTTTTTTTTTTTTTTTGCTGTTGTTGTTTTGATTTTGTTACAAAACATTAAGAAAAAAAGGTAAAAAGTGCCACAAAAGACTCATTTTATAGATAAAAAATAAAAACATATAAAAATACAGACTTTAATAGGAACAAAATATTCGCACAAGCTCATTCATTTCCATGTAAACAGTCCCGTAAAGTATTAAATTCATGTGTAAGTTTATTATTGAATATGTTTAAAATTAATATTTCACTCATTTATAGCTTTGAACAAGGAAATAAAATTATCGTCTGTTATTTGCGCAAATTATTATGTTCTTATTTTAATTTTAAGACTTTCTTAAGCTATGTTCACATTAGTCAAATATTTGACCAAATTTGCGTGACCACTAGTTCTACAAAAAAATTGTTTCCAGTTGTTTGATCTTGCAAACGTTTTGTAAGAGAAAACAGTGTCAAACAAGATTAGGTAAAATGTCAGTTGTAATTAATGATATGTAAAAAATATTTTCCCATTAAAAATGGAGAAGTTAGAAAATATTTTTTATAGTAGTTACGTCACGTTGGTCAAATATTTGACTAGTCTGAACATACCTTTAGTAATATTAAAAAGTCTTAATGCTTAATTCATATCAGCCAAATATTTGACCACAATTGCTAAAAATTTTTTTGCCTATTGTGAACACCAAATATTTTTTTATACGCTAATTTTATGAATGCTGTACGCTTTTTTTCAATTAGTTTCACTAGTCACGATTAGTTTACTAACTTGCTAAAAAATTTTAATTCACCGTTTATAAGGAAAAAGTTTAATATCGCAATATTTTTAGAGCTGAGTTTAAACGCTATATTAGTCAAACAAAAACAATTTGTTTATAATTAGATTAAACATAAAATATGTTTAGCCTTTACGAGCTGTCAAATATTTGCAGTGTGAACTAAAGAGTTGTGTGACAAAAATAGAGTATACCGAAATCTTTGTACTGATTTTAATATTTAAGGGCAGAAAAGATTAAATCTTTTCAGGATCATTGTTTTAAGCATAAATTGTTTAAACTTAGGGACAATAAAAATAACATAAATTTTAAACATAGAGCTACATGCAAGTAAAATTTTTTGTAGACATCATCTTTGACTAAAGAAATCAGTATTGAACTGCTTACAAATTTCTACCCTTTTATAGTGCTTTTAATGTTTCCTAGAACAACAAGTTCTATTTAAATTTTTATTTGATACAGAATACAAAAGTAAATAATAAATAAGTTAAACAAATTCCTTTAACATTCTGCTATACTCATAATTATGGAAAATCATTGAAAAATTGCAATAAAAAATATTAAAACACAACCATAAAATTTATAATATATTCATCAAGTGTACATAAAATTATTTAATTTTTGCAAAATATCTTATAAATATAAATTTTTCTTTAACATTTTAACAACGGAAGTTTTCATCAATTAAGCTGAATTGTTTTTTTTTTTTTTTTCCAACTTAAAAACTAGCGTGACTGTACAAGTGTCACTTGTAATAAAACTAAAAATAAAAATAATTTGTAATTCCATTAAATCAAATAAAACTAAAAGATAAAACCATTTAACAATGACAAGAGGTACTTAACATATGTAGCTTTACATGACGAAGGGGAAACAAATCTATAAGAAAATGTTTTTTTTAATTAATTTGAAATAGATTTATTTTTTTTAATCTTCATAAACCATCGACTTTTTACACCTCTCCTATTGTCTAGTTGTCTGTCCTTCTTCAGCTTAACTTTACGAAAATATATTTTAAACACAATAAAACTCATGGTTTACGAAGAAAATTTTAAAAAAGATAAAAAATGTGTCGTCTTTTAAATAAGTTCTTGAAATATTAATACGATTATTATCGATTTAAGGATGGGCATAATCGAATACATTTTTTTTTTATTAGTTATTTTTATATTTAATTCAAAATTGGTGTATGTAAAAGAAAAAATTTATGAAATAATTCTATTTAAAATCAAAACTCCATATGCACTTACATAAATATGAAGAGGTATAACTTCTTTTCGATAAAAAATTTATAGGGTATTACGTTATAGACAAAACTATAGTGATATCATTATTTTTCTTAAGCCATTCTGGAGCAAAAACCTTATTGAAGTAAAAAGAAAAATACACAAGTATTAACTATGTTTGAGAATTAAAATAAGTCTTTTTTAACCAACTAGTCAATGTTGGGAGATCGAAATATTAAAAGATATTTTTGTTTAACTTTGATTATAACACTGCATGTTGGGGTAAAATGTGTCAAAAGTGGCGATTAATAGAATTTTGAAACTTAAATTTTTGTAAAATTTTAATCATCAACTTCAGATATTTTAGTGTACTTTTCTTCAATTATTTGTAAATTATATTTTGTCCTAATAATTTTTTTTTTTTTTTTTTTTTTTGCAAATTGTCCTAAAATACACTGTCCAGCGCAGCCCCGCCACTGCATAAATAAATGATTATTGTTTGTTTTTTATTATACATATTTCTTGATTGTTTACATTTATGCATGTATTATTTATATTCCTATATATTATTACTCTTTTATATTTATGCATGTACTATTTATACTCTCACATTTTATAATTTATATATTCAAACCTAATTAAATATCTCATCATCACTTATAATTGATCTCTATTTATCAATATTTATATTTGTATTCTCTTAAAAACCGATAACGGTATTTCTCTCAAGTTTATTATTTTGTTTTACTGGCTTAAGAAACTTGTTTTTAAATTTTGTTTTTTAGTGTTCTAAAGGAATGTAAATAAATAAGTAATTTATTGTCTATATACCTTTTCGTTTTTTTGTTTCTGGTTTTTCGTAAATCGATACGTTTGTAAAAAGCATTACAGACTCATAACATTGGTGACCCCGACGTGATAAATAATTTAGAATTTTTGTTAAAATTATCAATTCGGATATTTTTTATCAAAAGATCGCGTTCGAATAATTATTTATTTACTTGTCGTATCTAAATTATTGAAACAGAAACAGATCATACAAATATAAACCTATTTTTGTCGTGACGTCATTTACATTAAATTTTGTCAGTGTGATATTTTTGCTGTCAGAAGTTTGCCATGAGTATCAACGAAGAAAATGCTGCTGGAGGTAATTCAGATTTATTACCATATCAAAAAAAAGTCATTGCTATTACGAAACAACTAGTTAATCTGAACATGTCATTAAACGTTGTGCAATTGAGGGAATTTGATGCTGCAGAGCTTATGGTTCGTCTTGAATTCGTCGAGAGCCTTAATACCAACTTTGACCAAGCACAAAGCATTTTAGAAGAAATGGACAACAGCATTTTGGAAGGCAATACTCGGTTTAATTTTGTAGCCATTTATTTAGAAGTAAAGGCTAAACTTACCCGCCAGCTAAACTGTATTAGAAACCAGGAACCACAACAACGCTCGTCAACAATGCGGCAGTTTTCTTTAGACGAAACTCAATCCCATTCTTTGCCTCATCGTAGATCGAGATTGCCCGAGTTAAAGATACCACCATTTGCTGGATCGTATATAGACTGGCCAGATTTCTTTGCAATGTTTTGCACCGTAGTTGATAAAGATGACATAACAAAAGTTGAAAAATTGCAACATTTACGCGCTTGCCTAACTGGTGCTGCTTTAGACACCATTTCGTCATTGGAGCCGACTGACGCTAACTATGATAAAGCCATCGAATTATTAAAAAGACGTTTCGATAACAAATTGGTAACTTTTCAGGCACATATAAAGGAAATTTTCGACTTAAATTGCGCCGAAAAGGGATCTGCAGTAAGTTTACGTCAACTTAGTGACAAGCTCAATGCTCATATGCGGGCTTTGCAAACTATGAGTACTAAGGAGCAGATGGCTGATGGATTTCTCGTACATGTAGTGACTACAAAGCTGGACCAAAAATCTCAAGCAAAATGGGAAGAGAACTTACCTATTGATACATTTCCTACCTGGTCTTCCCTAGAATCATTTTTAGATCAGAGATGCCGCTTTTTGGAGAAAATCGAGAATTCATCAAAAACTACAGATCAGTACACAAAGAAGAAACAGTATGGACGAAATGTTCTTGTAGCTTCCGCAGCGGTAGCACATACATGTACCTTTTGCGATTGCAATGATCATTTTATAACAAAATGCCCTCGTTTTGGAAATCTTTCTCCAATGTCTCGTTTCAAAGAGGCTAAAAAGTTACTGTTGTGCCTGAATTGCTTGAGAAAGGGGCACATGTTAAAAAATTGTAAATCTGGTCATTGTCGCTACTGCACATCAAAACATAACTCGTTATTGCATATTGATAATTCAACAGAAACATCAACCCCTGCTGCATCTGCAGCAGAGCCTCTGCCAACATTATCAACGCAGTCCGTTCTCGTATCCTCTTCATCTAGCATACCTACTCGACCCTCCACAGATTTTAACGTTTTATTGGCCACAGCTATTGTATTTGTAAAAAGTATTTCTGGCTTATATATTCCTTGCCGCGTCATTTTAGACTCAGCATCTCAACTTAATTTCATTACAAATCGTCTTGCAAATAATCTTAAACTACCAACACACAAATCGTGTATCTCTATATCTGGTATAGGCGATGGTACATTCGTTGCTGATAAATCAGTTGATGTTTTCATAAAATCTCGAAATACAAAATTTTCAACCTCGTTTTCAGCTGTAATATTGCCTAGCATAACAGATTATAACCCCAATATCAACATTAAAGATAGTGGATGGAAAATTCCTCAAAACGTACAATTGGCAGATCCTTTGTTTTATAAGCACGGTCGTGTGGATATTTTGATTGGTGCTGGTCTATTTTTTGATTTGATGTGTGTAGGCCAAATTCGTTTTGATAAACATTTACCTCTTTTGCAAAAAACCTTATTCGGATGGGTAGTATCAGGTGGTAGATATAATAATTCAAAGTCTTTGTCGTTGGCAACAACCTGTAAAAAGGTTGAAGAGAGTCAAGATAACAATATAGATCTTTTAATTAAGAGTTTTTGGGAAATAGAAAACAATTTTCAAAATTCTGACGCTCAATCAAATGATAATTCTTTCTGTGAAAGATTTTTTAAAGAAACGACAATTCGTCTTAATTCTGGAGAATATTCTGTTTGTTTGCCAAAAGCAAAACCCAGTGATTTGCTTGGTGATTCCTATGAGCGAGCTTTGCTACGTTTTAAAAGCTTAGAGAAAAAACTTTTAAGGCTTCCAGAAACGAAAGAACAATATGCTGCTTTTATGAGAGAATACGCAGATTTAAATCATATGACATTACTGTCTTCACAATCCACTGTAAACACATATTTTCTGCCTCATCACTGCGTAAAAAAGGAAGAAAGCACAACAACAAAATTGAGAGTTGTTTTTGATGGGTCAGCCAAAACTTCGTCCGGGCTTTCCCTAAATGACATTCTTCATTCTGGACCTACAATACAACCAAAACTTTTTAATATTCTTGTACGTTTTCGTTTTTTTAAAGTCGCTTTAAGCGGCGATATTTGCAAAATGTACCGTTGCGTAAAGGTTTCTCACCCAGATGATTATCTACAATGTATTATTTGGAGAGACAATATTGATGAAGACTTTAAAATCTATAAATTAAACACTGTAACCTATGGAACAAAACCGGCTGCTTTTTTAGCAATTCGCGCTATGTATCAGCTCTCATTGGACGAAGAAAAAGACTTTCCATTGGGAGCTAAAATTGTGAGACGAGATTTTTATGTTGATGACATGATCTCTGGTGGTGATTCGGTTGAAGATGTTATAGAAATTCGTCAACAAGTAACGGATTTGCTCCAAAAGGGTAATTTCCAGATTCGAAAGTGGTGTTCCAATGACCTTGCAGCTTTAAACGGTGTTTCGACAACAGATTGTGAGCAGTTTTTAAAATTTCATGATGGAACTGATATAACAAAAACATTAGGCTTAGTGTGGAATACAAAATCCGATCATTTTATTTTTGCATTTACTCCAACGGCTATGTTAAATAACAACACTGCAACTAAACGAACCATACTGTCCGCCATCGCTCGTCTCTACGACCCTCTAGGTCTCATTGGTCCGATTATTACCAAGGCAAAGGTTTTTATGCAAGTTTTATGGAAGAATAATATACACTGGGACGAAAGTTTGCCGCGATCATTGCATTCTGCATGGACAGATTTCATTTCAAAATTTTCCATCGTACACTGTTTTAAGTTTCCTCGTTTTGTTTCAATGCCAAATTCGCATATTCAAATCCACGCATTTTGTGATGCAAGTTTATCAGCATATGGCGTTTGTGTGTATGTTCGATCTGAACTTGATGGTGTCGTTAGAACTAACTTGTTGTGTTCAAAATCACGAGTTTCACCATTAAAGACTATTACTGTTCCAAAACTTGAACTCTCAGCTGCTTTACTATTAGCCGAACTTATCAATGTTGTCGTTGATTCATTTCCGACTAAGTATGAAGTACATTGTTGGTCTGACTCCATGGTAGTGCTTTCGTGGTTACGAGAAGAATCATCAAATTTCAACGTTTTTGTTTCTAATAGGGTAAGTCGCATCCAATCGCTAACAAAAGGTATGACATGGCATCATGTTCCAACTGATTTAAACCCTGCAGATATTTTGTCAAGAGGGACTTCACCCGAAGAACTTTTGTCATCAAAACTTTGGAAATACGGGCCAGATTTTTTAAGCAATGATGCTGCAACATGGCCAAAGCTTTTAAATTTTTTGACTGATTTGCCAGAAAGAAAGCGTGTCGTTTTAGTCACTACCTCCATAAATGATTGGTCAACTACTTGTAAATATCATAACTCATTTGATAAAATGCAGCGTATATTTGCTTATGTGTATAAATTTGTAATTTTAAAATTTGCATTAAATAATGAAATAAAAATTGGTCCATTAACACCATTTGATTTAAAAATGGGTACACACCTTCTGATACGAAACGTGCAGCAACTACATTTTTCCGCTGAATATAAAGCCTTAAAGGCAAACAAATCAATATTATCATCAAGTAAGCTTTACTCGTTAGCTCCGTTCATTGATTCGACTAATTTAATTCGAGTAGGTGGAAGACTCGAAAACTCGAATTTAGACTTTGAGGCAAAACATCCCATCATATTGCCAAAACATCATCCCTTCACTCGGGCTTTGATTATGAGCTTTCATCAAAAACTTTTGCATGCCGGCACACAATGTCTACTTGCTACAGTTCGACTTCAGTACTGGCCAATTGGTGGACGAAAGGCTGTAAGTACTGTTATTTCAAAATGCATACAATGCTTTCGTTTGAAACCAAAATATGTACAGCATATCATGGGTAGCTTACCTCGCGATCGTGTTCAACAGTGTAGGGCATTCTATACCACAGGAATTGATTTCTGCGGTCCCGTTTATTACAAACCTGAAGTTAGAAGCCGGCCACCTGTGAAATGCTACATTTGTGTTTTTATTTGTTTTGCCACAAAGGCCTCGCATTTGGAACTGGTTCCTGAATTGTCTACATCATCGTTTATAGCAGCCTTAAAACGATTTATTTCTATCAGAGGTAAGCCGCATACAATTTGGTCTGACAATGCTACCAATTTTGTTGGTGCTAAAAACGAGTTGGCGGAATTGAAACAATTATTTTTGAGTCAGCATCATTTGAAAATGGTTCACCAAGAGTGTCTTAATGATGGAATTCATTGGAGATTTATTCCGCCAAGATCCCCGCACTTCGGTGGTCTCTGGGAGGCTGCAGTGAAGTTGGCAAAAAATCATTTTTATCGTACTGTAGGCCTGTCTGTATTAACCTTTGATGAATTGCGGACTTTAGTTTGCCAAATATCAGCGATTTTGAATTCTCGCCCATTATGCCCAATTTCTGATGATCCGAATAATCTCGATATTCTTACACCAGCTCATTTCTTGGTCGGAGCGCCACTTACTTCTATCGTAGAACCCGAAATAACCGACCTTAATATTTCTCGTTTGAATAGATGGCAACGAATTTCATTTATGCAGCAAACATTTTGGAAGAAGTGGAGCACTGCGTATCTTACCCTCTTGCAAGAACGTTCGAAATGGCGCAGGTCTACCCCTAACATTGCTGTTGGTGATATGGTTTTATTAAAAGATGAGAATCTGCCACCTCTTAAATGGCAAATGGGCCGTGTGATGGAAACTATATGTGGTAAAGATGGAGTTGCACGCGTTGTAGTGGTTCGAACAAATAACAAAAACACGAAGCGTGCTGTTTCAAAGATAGCTGTACTACCAATTGAAAATGATATAGTTGAAAGCCAAGGGCTTCCAACGGGGGGAGGATGTCCAGCGCAGCCCCGCCACTGCATAAATAAATGATTATTGTTTGTTTTTTATTATACATATTTCTTGATTGTTTACATTTATGCATGTATTATTTATATTCCTATATATTATTACTCTTTTATATTTATGCATGTACTATTTATACTCTCACATTTTATAATTTATATATTCAAACCTAATTAAATATCTCATCATCACTTATAATTGATCTCTATTTATCAATATTTATATTTGTATTCTCTTAAAAACCGATAACGGTATTTCTCTCAAGTTTATTATTTTGTTTTACTGGCTTAAGAAACTTGTTTTTAAATTTTGTTTTTTAGTGTTCTAAAGGAATGTAAATAAATAAGTAATTTATTGTCTATATACCTTTTCGTTTTTTTGTTTCTGGTTTTTCGTAAATCGATACGTTTGTAAAAAGCATTACAGACTCATAACATACACTAATTGTAAATTTTAATGGAATGCAACTTAAAATGAAAATAGTTTACTAATGACATATAAAATATTTAAGCAATAGGGAATTTTTGTTCCTTACCCGATTTCCAAGATTTTTGTATCACCTTAAAGTCCTTTGGAAAACATGCTTCAAAAATTAATAAACAGACGGGCGAAAGGACAGACACTAGAATTCTTAAAAAAAAGTCTCAAAATTCCAAAAATATAATATTATTTTTTACTTCTTGATTAATATAAAAACTAAATCTAAATATTAAAGTATTGATATCATCTTTCCCTGAATTAAGTGCCATTTTCAAACCATTTAACCCAAATATATAGACAGACGGACGGACATTGCCATTCTGCCAAACAAAAACTTTAGAATTCTAAAAATTAATTTTTTTACTAACTAATAAATATAAAAAATAGAACGCGATCATCAAAATTCGGATATCGCCTTTTCCTGAATTAAGCGCGATTTTCGACCCATTTAACCGAAATGTATAGACGAACGAACGGTCATTACCATTCAGCCAAAAAACCTCTTATATTTCTAAAAATGCATTTTTTATTTACTAATAAATAGCAAAATTAAACGTGATCATTAAAGTGTTGATATCACCTTTCCCTGAATTATGCATCATTTTCGACTTATTAAACAACTCTAATGTATAGACGGACGGACGGACCTTTCCATACTGCAAAAAAAAAAATCTTAAAATTCAAAAATTGAATTTTTTATCATATAATAAATAAAAAATAAAACGTTATCATTACAATATTTTGATCACCTTTTCCTGAATTAATCACCATTTTCTACCCCTTTTACCCCAACGTGCACTGGCCAAATCCCACAATATTGGTTTAAATGAAACGAAAAGCCACGCAAAATATTGTAATGATTATAGCCTCATTGCCTAATGAGTCACGAGTCCTCCAATGAGTCCTCCAAATAATTCCTTTAGAATTTATAGAAGATGAGAAAAGATAATAGGTGAGTCTCAGTTTCATTTTAAGAAACTCATGTGTACCCACAAAGCACTTTTTTCTATAAAGGACGTGTTGTTATGCTTCATTGACTTCGAAAATTGAAAATTTTTGAAATAAATCTGTAACTTTTATTAAAGTAAAACTTTTGCAAAAAATTGATTTTTGAGAAACTATAAATATTTTATCTATAATAAAATCTTTGTTAGTTAAGATATCTAAAATTTTCGGTGTTTATAGACTTTTTTATACAAAATGATAAAGTGTAAAAGGCTTTAAAACTTTAGTAAAAGAAAAAAAAATCAGAAATTCATAAAAATTAAATTTTTAACATTTTCGCCCATTTTTCTGATATCCCGGATATTATGATTGAAACATTTAAAAATATATTTTAGATTCATAAGCTGCATTCTGTTTGCAGATTCAAGTCAAAACTCTCATATAAAATAGGTTAAATTTGGGAGGATGTAATACCCCTGCGGGAAATTTGTGGCAATTACAGTAATGGACCGGTTCCTCAGTACCTAACTTGTCACCAAAGTTCCAATTGAGAACCAGTCGACACAAACACACTCACTATTTAACAGTTTTGAACCGGTTCTCTTTACTCTAGGGAACTTTTAGGTTTTATTTTCTATTTTGAAATCATCTTTGTGAAAATATCTTTCAGAAAGAAAGAGTGTAGAGATTTTTTCGACAAAAAATATTCAAATTCAAAATCATTTATTTTTGGACTCGGTACAGATATCGACATCAATTTTTCATTAGTCATTAGAAAATTAGTTAAAAAAAATATAATGAAGCATTTCAGAAACACTGGGATATATATGAAAAAAAAACTGGAAAAAACTTGCAAAATTGTGGTAATTAAAATTTTCAAATCCAAATAACTCGAAAGCTATAAGAGATAAATATCAAAACTACGCATATTTTTATAATCTTTCATAAAAATATAAAATAAAAATATTAAAAAAAAAAAAATTTGCAAACGTTTAAAAATGTTCTATATCAGAGTTACTCCATTTTGAGCCCACATAGCTCCGCTCCTGAGGGGTACGTGGGATCCAAATGTAAAGCTTTACACTCCTCTGCAATGCCTATGTGAAATTTTATGTAAAGCCAAAGCTAAATCTATCTTTTAATAAGGTTTAAATGAGTTAAAATTACACAAGAAATTAAAAACAGAATTTAAAAACATATTTTAACAATTCCATGAAAGAACACCCAAACATTTAGAACGTCTTTCGATATTCATAAAATGTTATAATTATGCAAATGTCAATAGTTCTTCATATCGAAATCAGATTTCAGTTTTGCAAAAACTTGCGATTTCTACTAATTTTTTAAACAAGTTTCACATTTTAAATTTTTAAGGTAATTTTAAAAATTGTAAAATTGTAATGAAGCTGTAAATAGAGCTCAAGAGAATTTCGAATCCCACCTGACATCTCTTATGTTTGCTAAGCCTTTAAATATAAGTAGTTACCCCTCGTACATACACAACCACGTGAGACTAAATACGAAATGAATAAGATTATATGTGTTGTTGTTGTTTCAGTCTGTATAAATTTTTGATTCATTGTTCGATTTGATTGATTGGATTTAGGTATTTATGTTATTAATTTCTTCTTGTTTATGTTTCATTTATTTGTTTTTAACCATTTATGTATAAATGATTGAGTCAGTATGTTTTTATGAATGAATTATTTTTTTTTTTTTACCAGAAACAACTATAAGAAATACTCGCACATAAACACACAATTAAGAGTTTGTTGTTACCATTTAAGTCATGTTTTGCTTAGAGAGTATTTCTGTTATGTTCAATGATTTTTGATTCACTCATATCCATTCCTAGATTTATAATTCTTAGATTTGTAAAGTTTTAAAATTTGTTTATAATACCCTGCACTAAAAAATTATAGTACCCAGTATAATTAAGCCAAGTGGCAACGATATTCTGCCAAAAACCAGCAAGACCAAGCGTGAGGGCTATGCAATCTTCAACAATCAAAATATTTAAAAGTAATATAAGGATTAATTCAAAGAACTAATTTATTGATTACCATATATACTCTTAATAACTGTAGTAGTATTATATGGTTGCATATGCCACACAACACATTATTTTAATTTAATAATTTTTTATATTCATCAAATAGGATTGTCTTTTGATACCTTGTTGTTGTTGTTTAATTTTTGATGTGCTCTCAAGTTGAGCCCCTCTTTCTCATTCATTGACAAATTTTATATGATTTAAGTCTAGTTCGTTTAGGTCTTGTCAATTTCAGTCAAGTGTTATTGTTGTTGTTTCTGCTGTGACTTGTTGCGTTACTTTTTAAGGCAGTTGTTGTTTCAAATTGGCTTAGATGTTTAAACATTCAAGACAAAAAATCTCCGAAAGAAGACATATTTTGTTAAGAGTAGAAAAGAAAAAAAAAAAAAGATTAATGGCACACTTCCGTTTTAAATGTAGCAACAGCGAGCGACAACAAGAGGAACATAAAATAGAGTGTTTTGTTATTAACGAATGAATTTGAATAAAATTTGTTGTATGTTTTTACAATCTCAAAGTGTTTCTTTCTATTTTGAATATAAACAGAAAAATAATTTTACAAACCACTGCTGATCTTTGCACTTTTCTTTAAGTGTTTTAGTGTCACTTTTACATGATTTGTATTTTATTTTATTTGGTTTTCTATATTTTAATTTTTGTTTCGAACAAACTGCCCACAATATTCGTTTTTGATTTTTTCTTTTGTTTTTATTTTTATTTAAATAAATTTCTATGTTTTATGTGGCACTTTGAACTTGTTTAGTTTCGTAAAAATAAAAGTTTACTATGACAAATATTGCCAATTTCTTAAAACAACCAACAAATAACACGATATTCTTGCGACAATGCCACAACATAAATAAACATGTCACAAAAAAGTGCGTCAAAAGAGCTATTGGTTATACAAAATAATGAGGTTTTGCAGGAAGAAATTAGTTTTTTAGAACTTCTATTGTGTAGAAATATAACCAACAATTGGAAAAGGTTGATCCTTTTTCTTTTAATTAAAAAAATTCCATCAGTTAGAATATTAATTACATACTGTTAGGTTAGGTTGTTCGGGCAGCGCTCTACGTATATGATGAGACAGCTCATTTGGGTCCTGTTGGTGCCGTTGTATTACCCTGAGAAGTCACATGAATTTGATTTACACATCTGTATCAAGGTTTGAATCTAACCAGTCTGACGCATGTAAAAAGGAATGGATCATTCTGATATCAATCTCAGATAGATCAGAAAATACATGAAAGTACGGGCTGCCGAAGCCCATAGTCCTAAAATTCGCAAGATCGGGACAGTGACAAAGAAGATCCACTGTTCCATTGTCTCCTCCTCTTCCTTATTGTAACGACTTCTATAGACCTTATCTCCTAGCATGCGCACCGGCGACCCAGTGCCCAGTAACAACGGCTACAAGAATTTGTAGCTTACGTCTTGGCATTCCCAAGATAAAGTTCGTTCGCGAATTATCATAGTGGACCAAATTTGTTTCGTGATAGAGCATGTGGATTCATTTATCCATCTTTGCCGAGCTATCCTCGATGAATATAGTAGAATCCTAGATTTGCAAGACATTAGCGGTAAACCAGTTGGTCCATTTCTTCAGTACGAAGGTGAGCCCCAGCTTAGGCCAGTTCATCCTCAACAAGATTTTTGTTCATTAGAATCATGGCAAAATATATTGCAAATTTTGGCTGCTCAGGTCATTATATTATCTCCTTTGAATGAAATTCTTCTTTCAGAAGATGTAATCGATTATTCAGAAATCTTTTACAGAAAATTTGACAAAAATTTAATGAAAAAATTAGTTACAAAGATATAGTTGGTCAAGTTCGACCATATGATATCCTACACTATTGTTTATGTGTATCAAAATGTGGGGTGGGGTCCTATAAGGTACTTGTGGTCAATTGAGGATCAACACTTGTATTTAAAAGTAATGTATATTTCTGTGGTTTCTTCTGATATATAACTTCTTTTTGTTAAATAATATCTTGAAACTAAGATTTGTATGGGATTTAGTTGAAGTTTTTTCGGAAGAGGGGTTTATATGGGAGCTGTGATTAACTATAAACCAATTTTCATATACAAACATACTTTGACGAATTTCATTTTAATGGACTTATGATTGTTAAACCCTCCGGAAGGACATGAATAATAGGGTTCGTCCTTGTAAATCATATATACCTTTGGTAATAATAGTATTGAATATATGTGTTATATGTGGGAGAATTTTCAAAATTGTAATCCCGAAAATTCTCCCACATATAACACATATATTTAATACTATTATTACCAAAAGTACTTGTTGGAAATATGCTAAAATTATACCTGTACCGAAACTGAATAATGAATATAGGCCAATTGCAATCCTTTCGTTTCTATCCAAAGCATTTGAGAAATTAATACACAATACAAGCAAATCAGTAAATACCTTAATGAGAACAACCTATTGACAAGCAGACAATCAGGATTTCGTTCTGGACACAGTTGTACGACTGCACTAATTGATGTTTCTGAAGAAAGTCGTAAACATATTGATGATGGTGATGTATCATTTCTTGTTCTACTGGACCACTCAAAGGCATTTGATATGGTAGATCATAAAGTTCTATGCCTCAAATTGAGTAAATTGTTTAATTTTTCAAATTCATCAACTAAATTAGTATCATCATATTTGTCAGGTCGTCAGCAGTCTGCTTTTGCAAATAATCAAATATCTAATATATTACCCATCTTGAAAGGAGTTCCACAAGGCTCTATACTCGGACCTCTACTATTCAGCCTATATGTTAATGATCTTGTTACAAAAATTTCTTTTTGTAAAATTCATATTTATGCGGACGATGTTCAACTTTACATTTGTAAAAATGTCAGAGATATAAATGTATGTATTGAAAAATTAAATTCTGATCTAAAACATGTACATGAGTGGGCCTGTATAAATGAATTATGTATTAATCCGAATAAGTCCAAATGCATTATCTTATCGAAGAAATACTGTAAATTACCTTGCGAACCAGTAGTCATAATTAATAATCAAGTAATCGAAAATGTCACGTGTGCAAAAAATCTGGGTGTCATATTTAATAATACTCTCACTTGGAGTGATCATATAAACTATGCTGCTGGAAAAACATTCTCAATGCTCAGAAATCTTTGTAATACACTGTTTTTCACATCTCTTAATATTAGAATTCTGCTTGCTAAATCTTATCTTATTCCAACGTTATTATATGGCAGTGAACTGTTTGCAAGTTGTGATTCTGTAAGTACCAAAAAACTAAAATTGACTTTTAATGCTATACTTAGGTACGTTTACAATTTGAGAAAATATGATCATATTTCTTAATATTCAAAAAAGTTATATGGTGTTTCAGTATCTGAATTGCTAAAGATACGAGTATTGACACTATTGCACAAAACAATATATACACGGAATCCAACTTACTTGTATGATGCATTAATTTTTTCGCACTCCATAAGGCGAAAAGATATAATACCCTTTCGCTTTCTGAATGGCAATTTTTCATTTATGCAATTCGTCTTTAGAACTCACTACCTTCAAGCATTCAATTTATAAGCAACACAACAGCTTTTAAGAGAAAAATTTATGAATATTATTGTTAATTATATACGATTAAAAAATAAATTGTACTTTATCTATATGTTTATTTTTGAGATACGAATATTTGAATCGTTATACCAATATATATGTATCATTTTTATATTGAGAATATTTATAATCTATTTCTAATATTAAAATTATAATTATAAGACTTTAAATCTTTTTGTATGGGAATTGAATCAAAATAAATAAAATACCAAATTTCAATTATTTTATGATTTACATGGAAGGAAAAACATTGACGGCCGTATGCAAAAAAACTTATTTCAGCTTTACAAAGTATTGTTAAGCTAAATTCCTTAAAACTGTATGCAAAAACGTTTATTAACTTAAATAATTTTAACGTAATTTAAATATGTCTTCTACACCTTTCTTCTTCTTAACACCGATATATTTATTCATTATATGTCCTTTTTGTCTATCCCAGACAAATATTTAGAGAAAAAATCTAAAAAATTCACATAACACCACATAAAAAATAATAAAAATATAAAAAATGTTTTAGTCAAAGAATACTAAGAATAGAAAGCTTGTCAAAAAACCTAACTCTGTTGTCAAAAAAAAACCTAACTTTATGATTATGTTAGTCAAATTTTATTTATATGTATTAGTGCTGAAACCACTTTCACCACACATCATAATCATACATGGTTGCACAAAAGAGTATTAACAAATTATTAAATATAATTCATCACAATTATATTCTCAGATTTTTATCTTTTGATGCGGGTTACATAAACAAATAGTAATATAATTACATTTCTTTGCTTTTTGTTGATGAATATGAAAATAATTTAAAATTATTTTAAAATCTGTTTTATTTTTAATACCAAAAGTAGCAACATTGTTCGTTCAATTTAAATTTCAACATACAAAAAAGGAATGTCAAAAATAAAATAAAAAAATATTTTTTCAGTTTGTGGAAAATATTCGTTTAACGGGAGTTAAAATACTATAAACGCGTGTGAAAAAATAATAAAAATATCGTGCGTTTGTTGAAAAATGTGTCGCGAGTGTAATTTTCCTTAAATTTTAAGGAAAATATTTGTTTATTTTGTGTTGTTTCTCTCTCTCACAAGTGTGTTGAATTCACACAGAACTTGTATGTGAAGAGAGAGAAATGTTGTTGTTGTAGGAAAGAGTACTATTTTCCCTTCTTAGTATTCTTTGGTTTTAGTGATGTACGTTCAATTAAAATA
Source organism: Protophormia terraenovae (assembly GCA_951394005.1). Lineage (NCBI taxonomy): Eukaryota > Metazoa > Arthropoda > Insecta > Diptera > Calliphoridae > Protophormia > Protophormia terraenovae. The sequence goes on from OX596073.1 coordinate 62,008,273, forward strand.
AATAAAATAAACTCGTTGTTCGAATACTTACTTTATCCGTTCCAAAAAATTTTTCATATTTTTGCTTTTTAACTTCTATTATTTCTTTTATTTTTTTAATTTCTACTAAGTTATAATAAAAATGGAAACAATATTTGAAAAATAATTAATTTAATATTTAAACAATAAAAAGCTTTTTCAAAAATTTGAATAACCGAATGTATTAATAACTATAAAGAGGGGAAATAATACAAGTGTTGCCGTTATCAACGTTATAAAAACTTTGTGTTTTAAAACAATGTTTTTGCATACGTTTTTTTAACAAAAGTTTGTTAGCCTTTAAGTATTAGGTAACAAAAGTGTACTTGAAAGCAAAGTTTATAATATTTTTTACATACGGCTGTGAGAGTTTAAAAAAATATTTAAATCTTAAGACACAAAAAATATACATCCGTTTTAAAAATGTTTATGTCAATGATGCCCTATTTTTTTCAAATATAAACTAGCATACTCCTCTGCTCGATTGTGTGGAATTTCGATTTGAAATTACGAGATTTATTTCCAAAATATTGGAGGAAACTATGTGCAAGGGCAGTAATTTCCCCATTTTTTTTTTAAATGTTTGTACAGATTTGCTTATTATGGAAACAAAAATTTATTTTCATAATAAAGAATTATATTATGTTATATTTAGCTTGGCCGAATCTAAACATCCACCATCTGCAACTTTTTAAAATTTCACCTTATATGGGAGATGGGCGGATCACCCATATTTTAGGTTTCCGAGTTTACATTTGTCCTGCAACTATTTGTGAGAAATTTCATTGATATACATATTTTTTTAATATATTAGAATCACTTCTAAACTGTGCTATTAATAATACTTAATAGATTCCATTGTCTAACATTATTTTATGCTTTAAATTACCTACAATTATTAAATATTATCTTACACCATATTTTTAATGTTATACCTACCCAAAAATTTTTCTCTTACCATTCTAAAAATTAAAGAAAATAAAACTAAAAAATTGCCTGAATTTTTCTTATGGATGGCTCTATTTATATTGTTTTTATTTTGATGTCTGTGGACCATTATGATTAAACCTTTAACATGTAATATTAGTTTATTTGTGTCATTGACATGACAGCAACATAACAATCGAAATTGTTTAATTTTTTTTCTCACTTTGAACATTACAACTAAAAGTATGTTCTCAAATCTTATTGCCACACTAAAGAACATATGGTCGTCAAGATTTAATACAGAGTAACATTGGCTAAAAAAACAAGCGAGAATGTTGTATATAGCTTGGCCGAATATATATACCCACCACCAACTTTTAAAAATCTATATACAGAATTTAAGTATTTGGTCCATAACTTTTTTTTTGCCCATCTTCAATACCAAACAAACCCTATATAAGATAAATATTTTAGCCAAAATTCGTCCCCCTTTATGGTCCCCTCCGAGCCCTATCCAGCTTTCAACGGACGAACATAGCTAGATTGACTCAGAATCTTACCAGTGCCCAGAAAATATATACTATGTGTTAAATAAATTTTTCGACATGTAACACACGGAATAACAAACTAAATGTACCCCCCATTATTATGATGGTGGGTATAAAAAAAAATGCATTTTTACATTTGCGTGCGATATTTGCTTTGAACAAAATATAGACAGAGAAGCAGATATTTATTTAAAGAGAGACATACAGACGGACATACCGGTAGAAGTATTAAGATTTTGAATGAAAAGTGAGTAGATTAGAATACCACAAAAGTATTTGTTAGTAAGAACGAACTATTACAAAAACATCACATAATAAACAAAAATATCAGTTTAGACCTTTTCAATCTTTCAAAGTGGTGGAGCATTTTCGTCATTTTAGCTAAATGTGTTATTAAACTCTGTAAAAAAGAGAAGGTATCCAAAGTCTCATTATTATGCATTTTATTTTTAAGATGTTGCATTTATTAATGACTATATTTAATAAGCTTGAAAACGAGAATACACTTTTATGTTCATTTATTGGGTTTCCTTCCCAAGTTACATAGTGCCAGTTCTCGTTGGTACATTTACATATTTTTATTATTATTTTTTTTTTTTTTTTGTTGCAACAGTTGTCTTCTTGGTGACATTGCTTGTCTAAAGTGGACTTCGTAGCACTGCACCTACAACGCACACTGGAACAAAGTGTTTAAAAATAATACTTAATAATAAAAATACTACTCAAATTACAAATATCAAAATAAGTGAAATACTAATATCAGTAAACCACTGTGCAACAGTTTCATATTTTTTTTTTTTTTTTTTTTTGTATTCCATTATGGCCATATTACATTTTGGTTAAATAAAAAAAATTCTCTCAGTCAAATTTTTGTTGTGATGATGGTTTGTATGTAAATGGATGGATGCATGAATGTGACGGTCATTTCTGTGTAGCCTTAATAAATTTTGCAATACCATGGGCCTGACATTAAAGAGGGGTTTTTTATAACAAATGATCAGTTTTTGTTTATTTCATGTCATGACAAAATGTCAGTTGTTGTGTTTTTTTTTTTTAACTATTTTACATGAACTTTGATTTAATTTTTAGGTTTCTTTTTTAAATGTTTTATTTTATACTATGAAGCAAATTTTAGCTAATCCAATATTGCCTTAAGGATGCCAACTTTTATTATACTGTGATATATGTATATTATTTACTACTGTTAGCCAGATTTTAATAAAATTTAAAATTTTGTCTACTAAGAATATGTGCCACGTTTACATATAAAACAACAACATATAATAACATTTGATGTAATTAATTAGAAACATTTTTTTTTCCAATCATATTGAAAAAAAAACTTCCAAAAGTTAGAACTTCAAGAGGTCATAAAACTGGAATTCGAACTAACTTTAAAAAAAAGTCCTTTATGGTTTTTGCTAGACTACTAGTGCGCTTTCATTTTGCTTTGAAATTCTTTTTTTTTTTTGTTTTTTTTTGCGCTCTGTTATGTGTCAATGTTTTGGTTGTATTTTAAAGGATTTTTATACACTGTCGATCAACGAAATAGGTTCAAGTTTATCCTGACATTAAAAGGCGGATTATTATACCCTACACCACCAAAGATGGTTGGGGTATTATGTGTTTGTGCAGAAGTTGTAACGCAGAGAAAAAATCTTCGGACCCCCACCTTAAAGTATACCGTTCGACTCAGAATCACTTTCTGAGTCGATTTAACGATGTCCGTTAGTCCGTCCGTCTGGTCGGCTGTCTGGCTGGCTGTCCATGTAAAGCTTGTGCGCAAAGTACAGGTCGCAATTTTGAAGATAATTTGATGAAATTTGGTACATATGCTTTTTTCAACATAAGGACGAATTTGGCTATTATCCGTCTATTATTTCACCTAGCCCCCATACAAATGTCCTCCCGGAATAGAGTTTTAACACTTATAGATGCCTTAAAAATAGGAATATTTTAATGAAATTTAGTACAAATAAGTTTTTAATTTATATAGTAAGAATGCGTCTGCCAAATTTCATGAAGATCGGTTCATAACTGACCATAGCTCCCATATAAAATCCTCTCCCGAAAATCACTAACGTGCATAAATCCCATACAAATGTTAGTATTATATTAATATTTAACACAAGTAAGTTGTATATAAGTAAAAACAAAACTATGTGGAACGAAATGGTGTAGGGTATCATATAGTCGGGCTTGACCGACTATATCTTCTTCTCTCGTTTTTAATATAATTAAGATAATTAAATTTTTTTCATCTTAATTTCTAAAGTCTCGAATTCAAAGATGTTTAAATAATAATAAAAAAGTAAGTACGATTTTTAACGGATTTTCTTCCAAAATATGTATTTTTTAAGGTAATTTTTTTGGGTCATCTGAATAGGTTCGTTAAGAACAAAATCAATTTGCGTTAAATATTTCTTGAACTCGCCCATAATTGTGTGTTTTCCTAACATTGTCAACAGTTTCCTATAAAAATATTTACAAATTGGTCGCGTAAAAAAATTTCCGATAAAGAAAAAAATAAAATTATAGTGTATGGACAATTTGGACTTAAGCTATGAAATATGGCAAAGAAAAATTGAGTGAAGTTAAAATATTGTGAATAACTTTTTAAGAAATCAGCTTCGCTATGGGAAAAATATAAAAGGAGGTAGTTATAAAGCAACAACAAAAGCTGACAGAAGATCCATCATTCGAGATGCCTCTAATTCTACTGATAATGCACCAAAAATTAATCAAAAATCACGTATTAAAGCAAGCGTTTTACCGTAAAGCATATTATCCATAAGTGCACCTAAGAAGACTAAAAATTATAAAGAACCCACATCTAAACACCATTCGTGAAGTGAAATTACTCCCGTTTACCCGTGAACTCATGTTTTAAAAAAGGAATGAAACATATTTTTAATGAGGATGAAAAAAAATCATTCTGGACGGCTCCAATGGCTTTAGATATTATTAATTTCGTTATTTGAGGGAAGAAAAATGCGAATTATGTATCCCATAAAACTCCGAAGGAAGTGTGAGTTGCAACTTTATATTATGAGATATGTGAATTTAGATTTTAGAATTACGGAAAAAACTTACAAAAGCTTTCTGAAAAAAAATATTTTCACATTTTACGCACTATTTTAATGCATTCCATGCACATTCCAGCTCGTCAATGACACTATTCACACCACAGGAGCGGTAAAACAATGAATTCGAAGTCAAAATAGTACCACTTGGGAGGGGTCAGCATACTCTCTCGACCTTAATATAATAGCATATGTATGGAAATTGCTGTCACGTAATGTTTATGAGTCGGACAGACAATACGAGAACAAAAGTTGGAGCAAACCATCTTTGTTACAAGTTGAACATTTTTATAAGTCCCTTCCAAATTTTAGGAAAAGAAGGCTATTTTCATTGTTAATAATTTCCTCATAATATAATAAAACCAAAAAGTACCAAATTAATCCAAACATCTTGTTGTTTTATTGACTAAATAATGTTGAGCCTATTCTGATGACCCAAAAAATTTACCTTAAAAATTCGCTTGTTGGAAAAAAAAAAAACATTAAAAATCGTACTTAGTTCTTACCTATTCTGTTGACCGACAGTGTATATATTTTGTTATAATAAATTAACATTATTTAAAATAACATCCAAAATTGCTTCAAATGAATGAATGAATACATGTGAAATTAGATTGTGAATAACTTTTGAATCATGGTACTTAATATTTTTGTAGAATTTGTTTCAGTTTAAAAATTATTTTATTTTTAAAACTAAAATTTACTTACAAAAATTTTTTAAATTGTAAATTTTACACCGGGAACTTACATAGATTAACATAGATATGAAGCTCCGTTGTCAAAAACCTAAGTTGGTTGTCAAAAAAACCTAAGTCTAAGAATGTGTTAGTAAAAAATATCATTGAAAACAAAAACAATTCTAGTACGTGTGCTTTTTTGATTAATTTTTTTCAATTGAGTTTTTTTAAACTTCATATCTATGTTAATAACACTGGTAAACAAAAAAATCCTCCCCCATAGACGAATAGTTGGACTTGAAGTATTTTGATGTGCTAAACACGAATCTGCTTTCAGTTTTTTCCCATCAGTTCTGGATTTTTTTTATGGGCGTGACTAATATTTCGCCCATATAAGGCCATTACTCTAGTATATTTCCTGATAACTCAAGAACGGTGTATACGATTGATCAAATTGATACACCAAAAGATGCGAACTAAAAATATCTTCAAATTCCCTTTAATTAGTTTTTTTATGTGCTCAATAGTTTTAGAGTTATTTCGAAAAAAGTGTCCGAACAAAATAATTTTCATGCAAAATTTTAGGTTTTTTATTACTTAAATTTCGTTTAATAAACATCTAAAATGTTACAGTTTATCATCTTTTTCATAAAACTGGTAATGCTGCAAAAAAAATAAGGTATGTATATTCAAAATTGATGCAGAAATCTAAATTTTATTCACAATTAAGTAAAAATACCCATGTTACATACAATTGAGTAGAAATACAGTGGTGGCCAAAAAAAATGTTTTTTTATTTTTTCTTGAAACAAAACTAGGTGGACTAGGTGGATTCTGACGAGTTAAACAAGAATCTGCATTCACTTTTTTTCTATCGGGTACTGATTTTTTTTATGTGCATGACTAATATCATCACGTATGACCACTGGGTCATACTATAAAATTCGATAATGGTTTGTCAAACTTAGGCTATAACTCAAGAACCCTTTACACGATTTTGATAAGTGATACATCAAAAGATGCATACGAAAATTGTCTTCAATGTACGTTCACAATGTTTTTTATTCTCTGAAGAATTTTAGAGTTATAGATCAAAATTTTCACCACTTTTTTTACCGAATAACTACGGAAATATTAACTGGACAAAAAATTATATAAATTCAGCTCAAAGACAATTTAGGTCGCTATATACTAAAGTTCAATTTGTCTAAATTGGACAACTTGTTCTCGAGTTATACAAGTGTGACTGCCTAAAGTCGTGACTGCCTAAAGTCGTGCTCATAGTAGTCATGCCCAATAAAAAAAAATCAATGCGTGATAGAAAAAAGTAAAAGCTGATTCTTATTTAGTACGTTAAATTACATCTAATCCAGCTATTTTTTTTTTTATATAAGACGAAAAAAAATTTTTTGTTTGTCCACTAGTGTATTTCAACTATAGGTATCCAAACTTAACTGTGAATCCATTCAAGATTTGTACATCAATTTTTATGATACGCGACTTTATTTACTCGTAATTTTGCCAGCTTTGAGATAAAGGAGATAAACTTAAATATTTTTGATGTTTTCACTTTTAATAAAACTTCATTAAAAAAAAGAAATCTTGAATTTTGCATGAACAAAATTTCTTACGACACTTTTTTCGAAATATCTCCTAAACTTTTGGGCGGATGATGATAGTAAAGTGACTTAAAGCCAATGTTTTTCCACATATTTTGGTATATCATTTATATAAATCATGCATACCGTTCTCGAGTTATAGTGAAATATACTCGAGTAATCGGCTTATTTAGGGCGCAATATTAGACACGCCCATAAAGAAAATCCCGACCTAATGGAAAAAAACTGAAAGCAGATTCGAGTTAAGCATGCGGAATTCCATCTAGTCTACATATTTTTTTTCGAAGGAGCTAAAAAAAAAAAAAATTGTCGACCAGTGTAATCTATGGCCGGGATTATATTGTTAATAGGGTTTTATAGTTGAAACAAAAAGTCAACTTTTCGATTTTTCGATTTTTTCAATTCTTAAATAGTAGATTTGTTTAATTTTGGAAAAGTCGGCTTTTTGACTTTTTCCGACTTATTGACTTTTTTCAACTATAGTCGACTTTTTTCGATCTTTCGACAATTTTCAACTTTTCCCGACTATTTTTTGGCTTTCAATCATTTTCGATTTTTTCCGACTATTTTCGACTCTTGACTATTTTTTATTATTTGTCTTATAAAAACTAAAATGAATGCAATACAATCAAATATATTTATTTTAACATACATTCTAACCAATGAAAGTGTTGGTTACACACAAAAATATGTATTTACGTTAGATGATATATAAATTTCTAAATTAAAGCTGCTAAGAAACTATTCCTTTTAAATAAAATAATTTTTAAACTTTTTACGACTATTTGCGACTGTTTTCGACATTTTGAATTTTTTCGCCTTTACCACTATTTTCGACTTTGTTCGACTTTTTGGGTCGGTTTGATAAACCTTAATTCTTATACCACTTTTAACACATAGAAATATTAAATAAATGTACATATTTTCTGGGACCTTATGAAATTCTAAGATCTAACTTTGTATGTATGTCCGTTTGTCTTTTGGAAGCAGAGGGAAACAATTTAAAGCAAATATTTATTTATTTTTTTATAACGTTTGTTTGGTATTCAAAATGGGCAAAATTAAAAAAAGTCTTGAGACAAAAATGTTATTACCGAATATTGCACAGCCCTCAAGCTACACTGTAGGACAAAATAAATTGCGATTCATTACTCTTGCTATTTAATTCATAATAAAGGTTCATTATGGGACCAAAAGATTCGCATTTATTCAGAAATTAGTGTTGGAAAAAACAAATATTAATTTTTGCATCTAAAACATAGATGCCCACGCATACTAACACAACACATGTAGTTGTGTTAGTAAAATAAAAAAAAAAAATGCACTAAAAGAAAAAATGGGTGAATTAAATAAAATATGTCCTCAAGTTTAATCGTTAAAAAATAAATACTAAGCAATCGAAAAATAACACAAATAATATTTATTGAAACTTCATTGCTAAATTTTAAAAATAAGGAAATAAATGATGTTATTTTTATATTTAATATAACAAAATATAATGTAAGTATTAACCTCATTATAATTATATTATAATTATAAACATGTATTGATAAAATATTATCCCTTGTCCAGTCATTTATATCTAATGTGAAAATCTAATACAATTTTATAAAAACAATGTTTAACTGGAAATATTCAAAATTGTTTTCATACATAATGTAAAATTTTTTTCAGTGCATTTGTGTACTCATCGCTCTCTCAGCGAAGAATAAATGAAAGAGAATAAGAATATGTGTGAAGCTCTCAGCACAAATGTGCTTGAAGTGGGCATCTATGATCTAAAAAAAGATTTTAAAATAATATTAACACTTGCACTCATTTGTCTTTAATTTTCCTATGACGGCAGACATTAGTGATTACTTTTACAGCCAGACAGGATATAATACTAAACGACGATTAAAGTTTTAAGTGTCTAGTTAAAAAGCTTAATATTAAAATAATATAATTTTTTTTTTTTTTTTCGTTTTATACTATTACTTTTACACCCTACATTACCCATTACTTAACTGTCAAATTGTGAAAAAAAATTGTAAAATTATATATTGGGGCAGACTCTATGGGGTAATTGCGTCTCAATGAAGAAAATGTCATCATGTCAGAATACCGATGTGCAAATCTAAAATGACGGAATTGACATTTAAATATTAAAAACTCGCAATTTTTGATTTATTAAAAAAATAATGTTAATCTTTAATTTTTTACACCTATTAAGTTCCATAGTATAACTTAAGAATAATAAGGTATAATTATTTGTAGCTCAGTCCGCCCATCACCTACCTACCTCTTTTAATTTCTACCATAAAATTAAAATAGTTGAAGGAGATACAAAGAAATGTTAATGATTAATGCATTAGTATGTTTAAGAGGCTTAAAAGTCATGCTTTAATGTATTTTAGTAAATTACATTAAAAATGGGAGAGTGGATGTAGACAACTACAAATTTGTTAAAGAAGCCATTAAAAAATATTCAACATGTGGCTACTTTCCATACTTGGATCATACATTAATTTTATTTAAAATAAAAAAAATTAAAAAAAAATTCCATATGCAACTTTAAATATGAAAATAATATGAAATTGACAAATAGTTTCTCATTAGAATAATATAAATATACAGACCAGAATTAGTCAAAAATTGTCGAAAAACAATAAAATACTAATATATTCTAAGTAGTAGAAAACGCCGTTTCAAAAATTTGTCATCAGATCTTGTTTAACACAAACTTAAACTTAACACGAAAAACTAATTTTCATTAATTACTTAAACAAAAACAAAATAAATTAATAAAAATAGTTGAAAGACGAAATAAATATTTATGAGATCAATTAGTTCAAAAAAAATAAAAATTAACAGTTCAATGAATTAAATTAAAACACTAAAATCCGTTGACCACAAATACTATTAACACAGAAAAGTGTCCTAAATAAATGTGTGCAATAAAATCAAAAAGAAATGCTGAAACGCATTAAACAAGAAAACATCTGTTAAAAACTAAAAAACGCCGAAATTCCAACCCGCTTATTGAAAAAATATTCCATCTGTTATTTTACCAATTGATCGGTCAGCTAGTTTTTTTATGCAAACGTATCTAAGGAATTTAATTTTTTATTACGAGAAAAATACAACAGAATTTGAAATTAAATTAAAAATTAAATAAAACAAATAAATACAAAAAGAACAGCATTTTTAAATTAAATAAAAACATAGAAGAGAAAAAAATACAACATCAAAGCGCGCTCATAATAAACGATATCATGTTTTTAGACATGTGGAAAACAACTTCCAAAAATTTTCAACAGTTGTCAACAACATTGTCACATGTTGGTGGTACTTGTAGTGCTTTGCTGGCAACACACATTAAACCACTAACAATAATCAATGGACAATAAACAATTCAATAAAAAAAGTGTTTTTGTATTGATTCTGTTTTTTTGTGCAGTCAACTTAATGAGCAGTTCAACAGAGAAACTTAAGTTGGACGCAAATGAAATGCATGTTATGTATTCGTTAATTATGCTGGAATTAATGTTTTACTACTAATTGTTATTTTTTACCGAATTAATAAATAAATAATTATATTGATTATAATAATAGTTGTGAACTTTTTTTAAATTTGGTGAGAAATTATAATTCTTAAAAAACAATCACATCACATTCTTGCAACATTGCAAGGTTACATAATTGCACAATATTGATGTGACTAAACATCTTTGAAAATTAGTTTGGAACTAATGAAGTTAATAATATTAAATTTTTTTTTTCCTCTTGACTAATAAATCCTTAAATTAATAAAACTTTATTGGGAATTAGAGTTTACCACCTTCTTTATTATTTTAAGAATTAATTTCATATAATTTTTATTCTGTTATTGTTTAATTCTAAGAACTATTTTATATGATTCTTGTTACGTAAAATTTATTCCAATAAGGATATATTATTGGATTTTTGACATAATAGAGATAATCTGGTCTTAAAATCAGGGAATTAGAAAACCTCCATTTTTGTATTAAAATACTTAAAATTCCATTTTTTATTGAAATCGTCAACCCGCACAGTGGGGCCAAACACAAAATTTTTGGTAATAAGTCCGTGTGTCCTAAACTACTGGTCGGATCGAATTGAAATGTATGGAAGAGTTGTAGAGAAGGACCTAATATTTTATACTTATAGTCACCCCATAATAACACGAGATAAACCACTGGTTGACAAACTTGACTACCTCGAGTATGTAAAAGTTTAAAAAAATCTTAACTTCTACAAATCAAATCCGATTTCAAAGATTTTTATATTTCTGTAAGTTATATCTCACAGCTAAATATATATTCACTCTTGCATTTTAAATTTTTGATTTTTTCCTCGACTTTATTTTGTTTTGCGGGGATAAGTCCTGAGGTATATGAGGGAATTTTATTTTTTAAAATATTCTATTAATTTTCTAATATTTTTATTATATTCCAAAATACCATGCTGAAAAAATTTAACACTAAATTGTCCGTCTAAAACGAATGTAGGAGTAGAGATTTTATGAAAAAGTAAATTTTTTAAAGACTTTTCTCAAATTGCTAAAAAAAACATATTACCATAATATTTTTATTTCTTATGTAATGTATAAAATAAATATCGATCTTTCATTTCTGCAAAAATTTTTTGGCAATTTTACAAAGCTGCCAGAAAATACTTTTTGTGTGTTTAATAGGGATGCCAAACGGGACTGGTTTATACAAATCCCAGGATTCGAGATTTTATAATTTCAAATCCCGGGATCTCGGGATTTTTCGGGATTTATTTTTCATATGAAAATACATTTTAAATATAAGGAAAATTAATTTTGTATACATATTTCAGTTAAAGGAATTCAATAGTATTTTACGAAATAAAATAAAATATAATATTTATACCCTACACCACCATAGGAGGTTGGTGTATTATGTGATTGTGCTGATGTTTGTAACGCATAGAAAAAGTTATCCAACTCCCACCTTAAAGTATACCAATCGACTCAGAATCACTTTTTAAATCGATCTAGCGATGTCCGTTCGTCTGGCTGGCTGTCCATGTAAACCTTGTGCACAAAGTACAGGTCGCAATTTTGAAGATAATTCAATGAAATTTGGAACGTGGGACTTTCATGAAATTCGTGATGATCAGTCCATTATTTCACCTTATTTACCTAGTTTCAACACTCAAAAATGCCTTAAAAATAAGAATATTTTAATGGAATTCGATGAAAAGAAGTTCTGTACAAGTGTCAATCTTTGTACAAAATTTTATGAAGATCTTTCCGTAATTGACCATAGCTCCCATATAAAACCCTCTCTCGAAAATCACTTTAACGTGCATAAATCCCATACGAATGTTAGTATCAAGTTAATATTCGACACAAATCAATTTCATATAAGTAGAAACGACAGTACAAATTTTATGAGAATCAGTCCATAATTTACCATAGCTTCAATATAAACCGTCTTCCGAGAATCGCCCTATAGTGATTAAAATCATCTATAAGTTATTATTAACGCATTATTCTGTATTTGTATATTTTATTTTACATTTAGTAAAAATGTTGGTCTATAATTGGCCACAGGTGTAATATAAATCTTCTTCCCGAATTTGTATGCTCATAATGATGTAGGTTATCATATAGTCGGTCTTGACCGACTATATCATCTTTTCTCGTTTTATATATGTAATAGATTTTTAAAATATTTTTCAAAATGTCTGTAAATGTTGCCGTTGCGCCGCTGTCAACGCTAAAAAGGGCTATTCCCCAAAATATTCATATGTGTAAACAAAATATGGCAAAAAAGAAAAACTACAATTTTCTTGCACAGCAAATTTCTAGTGTATTCAATCATTTTAAGGATTTTGTCTGAATTAAGATGTACAGTTTTAAGATTTACTTATTTTTTGTAAAATTTAGGAAAAATATATTAAATTCCAAGAAAAAACATTGTTTTAAATCTACAAAAAATTTTCATTTTATTGAATTTGAAAATTTGACATATGGAGCTGCTATTATATTGCATACAGCTGTATGTTAATGTATGGATATACATTGATTCAACGTACCTGTACATTAAGTCAAAATTAGGGTACAAACTTATTGAATCAACGAAAATTTTCATTATATTTCTGTACCTTTTTCGTTCAGTATGTACTAGGGTATTAAATCGATTAACTGTCATTCGGTTATCCGGTTAATTTTGGTCGATTAACCGTCCGAATAATTTGTATAGAATATTTTTATATTTTTTTATTTTTTATTTTATGATAAATTTATACCAACTACATCGCTTTTATGAGGTCTGTAACATACCAGTAAAAATAAATAAAAATTATTTTTAGTTTAAGAAGTAATACAAACAGTACCCAATATAAATAACATATTTAAATTAATTTTTCTGTTATAAAACATTGATATTCAGTTGCAATTTTTCGAAATACTTGTTACTAAAAAACGGTTTAATAAAAATTAAAACTAATTTTCTTGCGCCGTTAAACAAATTTTGATGTTCATTGCAATTTTGGATAAAATCATGAACATAACATGACATAACACAGGTATCAAAAAATTGTATTCATTGGAAATGATAAGAATTTGTACTACTTCTTACTGACTTCTTTGGATGCAATATTCATAAATATTTAAACTTGTGATAATATAAATTTTTAAAACATAGATTTGAGTAAAGTAAATTCAAAGTTACAGAAGTCATAAAAAATTTAAATAAAAATATCCATATTAAGTTGACTCTTTTAACAAAAAACATTCTTACACAGAAAATAGACTAATGTGATAAATTCATTAAATAAAGCTGAATTAGTATTAGCTTAAAATGCAATTTTTTCATACAAATAGTTTGAAAAGTTTATCAAATGTGATAAAATGTGAAAGAATTTGATCTATATTATACTTCTAAGTAACTATAATAATTAGTGTAGTTTATATGTTTTATATATGTATAACTAAGATTATTCGCTTAATCGAATAATTTACCAATAATCGGTTAGTAACCGATCAGCTTTAAACTCGAATAATTATTTTTCGAATAAACCGAATAATTGGATACCCTAGTGACTAACTTTGGAGGCCCAGACTCTCAGGAATCTGAGCTCCTTCGAATTCACTCGAAAACCTACCGTAAATAAGATTTTGAAGTATCCGACGTATGTTCTAGGGTGATCGACGCGGTTTTCCAACCGGTTTTAAAACCGGTTTTTTCAGTCAATGTGCTGTCGGTTTTTTCAAAATGTTCATTTTTCGAATGTCGAATAGACCGGTTTTTTTAAACACAAAAAACCGGTTTTAAAAATAGCATTTTATTTCAGAAAACATTTACTAAATAGTAATATTTGAATCGAAATTTAGGAATAATTTTTTAAATATTCATAAAGACTGATTTCTTATGTTTTTAAAATATGGTTTAAGTCTAAATTGAAATTTATTCTGTAATATTAAACAAACAAATAATTAATAATTATCCTGTATGACCCAATTTAATTTTTTTGATCCAATATTTCCTTTATTTTTTAAAGGTGTTGTGTTAAAAAAGTTTCACCTGCAGAATCGTTTCAATTGAGACAGGCTTCCATATTAAGCCATGGTTTCTGTTTATGCTAACTAAAATTTAGATGATTTTTTCTAAAATTTTGAAACATAATTATCTTCTAGTCATCTAGATATATAATTTGCTTAGCATTTTTTTTCCAGAGCTTTCTGAAGCTGCCAAACGACGTAGAAAATTAAAATTTGGCTTAATTATAAAACTTTTTGTCCAACAAATCCTAATGGAGCCATATTTTGAAATTTTTATCAGGGAGCGGATATAAGAGGATTTATATGTCTTTTTCTAAGAATTTTTTTCTTTCCAGAGCTTTCTAAAGCTCCCAGAAGACATAGAAAATTAAAATTCAGCTTAATTATAACCCTATTCGTCCTACAAATCCTAACGGAGCTAGATTTTGAAATCTCTATCAGGGAGCGAAAATACATGGATCTATTTAAATCTTTATATATGGATTTAAATATATCTTTCCTAAGCAATGTTTCCTTTCCAGAGCTTTCTGAAGCTCCAAGACGACGTAAGAAACTAAAAATCGGCATACTTATAAAACTATTCGTTCAACAAATTCTAACAGAGCCAGATGTTTCTATCAGGGACCAAAAAGTCTGTTTTGGTATTAAGAACTTTTGAGTTGCTATACTTATTGTTTGCTCTCCAAATCCTATAAAAAACTGATCTGTATTTCGGCCATTTACGACGATTTTTTTTATTTTGAAAGGTTTACGAATTTAAAACTTTAATCAATATTATTCCAATAAATTTGAACGGCTTCAAAGAATTGACTTCGATTAGGGAGAGGAAGGTGTCTAAATGTTGTTCATATTTTTTTTATTTTTTTATTTTCGGATTTGTTTGTACATATTTTCATTATTATATTATTCTTCCTGACATTGTCAGGCTTTTACGCTTGTATTTAATAAATTTTAACTTAATTATAAAAATTGATTTTTTTAAAGAAATGTAGTCTTTTGATATAAATATTAACTTCTGCAAAAAACCGGTTAACCGGTTTTTTCTGAATTTCAAAAAGTGCAACCGATTTTTTTAAAATACCAATTATTCGAACTATTCGAAAACAGGTTTCTCAAAAATGTCGAATAATCGATCACCCTAATATGTTCCTCTGCGCGATCTGGAAGTATTTTTAGCAACCTTGTTAGTCGAAGCGCTTAGTGTGAATTTTTGAACTGAACTTATAGTGTGAAATATATTTTTTGGGAGAAAAAAACATTTGTTTTTAAATTTTTTTACTAATTTTAGTTATAGGATACAGATATTTGAAAAAACGTATATTGCCTCTTCCAAATTGTTTATACAATTACTATAAAAAGTACTTATATAACACCACCTCTGAAAAAGTACAAATATTAAGATATTTTCAGTTTTTTCTTAATATTTTTAAAACAACGAAAAGTATTTGGGAACTTTTTCTGATATTTTGTTTAAATTAATACATCAACTTAAAATCAATTGTTTTATTTTTAATTTTTATGATACGTTTTGAAATATTTTTAATAAAAGTTAGTGTTAGTCGTTGCGACTAACGAAATCCTCAGAAGGGTAAAAATATCAAAGACATTCCATGGTTAACGGATCAAAAGTTTTAGAATTATTAAAAAAAAAAAAATATTGTGCGATGCATGTTTGCTAATTTAAATTGATCGGCCATAGCGATCTGAACTATATTTTGCAAAATATATCATGTATCCATTTCTTTTTAAACAAATTGTTAGTGTTAGGAACCAAGTGACCGATCCTATAATCACATTATTAAAAGAACTGTGCCCTTATGCCAGTAATTTCTACAAATAGATATCTTTCAGTGCCTGGATATCTATGGTGTAAATTAAATTTGGTAATCGTAGGTATGATTTACCGAATAATTAACATTAGTGTGTAAGCCCATTGACTGTAAATAACAGCGCACGTTGGGGTAAAATGTGTCAAAAGTGGCGTTTAATTGAATTTTAAAATTTTAAATTTTGTAATAAAGTTGGGTACCGAATAAAAATAGACAAAATTATGTATCAACATCAATTAAAATCTTTAAGCTAGGTTGTGCTGTTTTCTTATAAGAAGCTGTCAAAGTTAAGCATTTATTTACATTTTTGAAAAATAGTAAAAAATTCTATTTTCATCAGCTTTCTGTGTATTTATTTTAAATAAAAAGTCTCTTCAGGTAAAAAATTAAAAAAAATATCGTGCGCACATATATCCCGATTTGAGAAAATTTTTTTTTTTCAAAAAAACTCCAGTAGATTTCATACAAAAAGCAGACATTTTCTTTGCTTTATTAAACACTAAACTGTGGGAAAGAATCGAAATAAATCTGTAGCTTCTAATCAGCTGGTTGGATTTGCATGAAATTTCACATTAGCATAGTAGAGGACAGTAGAAGACAGTTTTGAGCTTAGAAGCAGGATCCATCCAATACAAGCATCGGGAGCGGAACTATGGGGGTTCAAAATAGAGTACTAGTGTCATGGAGAATATTTAACCTCTAGCGAATTTTTATTCCTTACCCGATTTCCAAGATTTTTACATCAGCTTAAAGTCCTTGATAAATCCTTTAGAAAACATGCTTGCATATATCTTATTTATTTATCTAGTTATATACATTTGAAGTTTCAAAAATCTCAATTTTATTAGATCTTGGTTAAGATCTTTCCATATATTTTCAACCGATTTTATTACATTTTATGTAGCTGGTTAAAAAACAAAATTATCTACAAAGAAAATTTTGAGTTGTTATCTTTAATGAGTCAAAAGTTCAACGATTTTGAATTGCAAAGTTTGCAAAAATTAACAAACATACAGACAGATGGACGGACATTAGAACTCTTTCAAAAAAATGTTAAAATTACAAAAATATTTTGTTTCTACTTCTTAATTAATACGAAAACCAAATTAAGGTATTTAAATTTTGATATCACCTTTCCCCGAATTAAGTGGCATTTTCGACCCATTTAACCCAAATATATAGTTGGACGAACGGACATTGCCATGCGGACCAAAAAAATTTTAGAATTCTAAAAATGCATTTTTTACTAACTAATAAATAATAAAAATTGAACGTGATCATCAAAATTTAGATATCATCTTTTCCTGAATTAAGCGTCATTTACGTCCCATTTAACCCAAATGTATAGACAGACGGACGGACATTACCATTCAGCCAAAAAACATCTTATAATTCTAAAAATGCATTTTTTTACTTACTAATAAATAGAAAAATTAAATGTGATCATTGAAGTTTTGATATCACCTTTTCCTTATTATGCATAATTTTCGACCCATTTAACTCTAATGTATAGACGGACGGACAGACTTTACCATTCTGCTAAAAAAAAACAAAAAATCTTAAAATTCTAAAATTGAATTTTTTTAACTAATAATCAATAAAAAAAAAATAAAACGTGATCATTAAAATATTAATATCACCTTTCCCTGAATTAAGCGCCATTTTCGACCCCTTTTAACCCATTGTGCAGCGGTGTGATTAAAGTATATACAATTCAATTTTATCACTTAGTTAAAGATATCTAATAGATAATTACACCCATATTTATCTACTTGTTGAAATATTCAAAATCATATATGTACATATTTCCCTGTAAAAAAAACTGTTACTAGTTAATCCGTATCAGAAAATTTTAAGAATTTCGGCATTAATTTATTACAGCATATTTTTATATATTTTTGGCTTATCAGCATGTTTTGTTATGTTTTTTCATATTTTATTTTTAGTTGAAAATTTTAAATTTAGCCAGAAGAAAATAATATTTTCATTTTAAGGACACTTTTAAAACACTTTATTGGATTGTATTTTTGGTTGCCTTGGTAATAACCTATATTCTTTACAATGTTTTACATTTCTAGCATGTAATAAAATATTCATACTTATAATCAACATCCCGGCATAACAGTAAGTTGACAACAAAATATTCTACTTTTAACTTATTTTTATGTTAAAGTCCATTTACTCTACATTAAAAAGACCACCTACGATGTGGTATGATGACCACTTGCCAAATCATTTGGCAGGTTTTGTAACGACACCTTTTACTCAAACACACATTACGATGTCAATAATAAAATTGCTTAACAGCAGAATCTACAATTTAAAAACATCCGTTTCTTATTTAGATTTTTTTTTTTTTAATTTTTTTATTTTAACCATGAAAAATAAAAATATCGTGTAATGTAAAATGATTTTGGCAGTGGATGTCCAAGGGAAAAAAATGTTGTGTACTGAACGAATTATTTTTACTCTATGTAAGAAATTTAAACAATTTATTAAATTGATAAAAAATAAAGGTAACAATATGTAGTCTGGCATTATTTTGAAAAAAAAAACAATTTCATAATTTCTTAACAAAATTTTGCACTAAACATTAGAGCAGGTCGAAAAAAAAGTTGTGCCAGTCACCCCCTAGAATGAAAGAATATTTAATGAGGTTTCCAAAAATGCAAAAATTATTTTTTTGCCACGCCTCAAAATACCTTAATATAAAATTTTCGAGGAAATAAAATGTATTCTTATTATCCCAGTAAAGAGTTGTGTCTGGTTATAATCAGCTATATTTTGATTCTAAATTTAATCCTAAGTTATACGATTGAAACTTTATTTGGCTCTAAAGATAGAATAAACTTAATAGACTTTGTTTGTGGAAGTGATGTGTATCAAATTGTAATTTATAGCCGTAAATATGTGTGAGGTAACACAACATGTGTTTTACTGTTTATTTGATCTGATGTTTGAACTTGGCAACAGAATGCACATGTCTGTTAATATGTCGATTAGAGTTGATTACATAAGGGAATTTCGGGACATTTTATGAAAAATACATTTCGTATATTGAATTACTTAAATGAAAACACTACCAGAAATTTATTTATGGTGGTCATTTTGACGCGATGCGAAAGCTTAAGTGCACACTGAACCAAATCTCGTAGGTAATATTGACGAAAAATGGTCGTAGAATTTTAACGAAAAAAAAAAAAAATTTAATTAACAGATTTTTTCTTTAAATCAATAAAATTTTCTTCAAATCAAAAATTTGTCAAAAATATTTTTTTGTAAAATATGTTGATTTGAATAAAATTTCGTTAAATTAAATTGGCAGTAACTCTTATACAATTGGCAGTAAGAAAAAAAACACACAATTTTATTAAATTTAACATCCAAAAAAGAAGTTAATTTGAATAAATTATCTGTTAATTTAACAAATATTTTTGGTAAATTTTAAAATTGAATAATATTTTTTTAGTCAATTTGAATAAAATTCTTCAACTTGACTAAAAATTTGTAAATCGACTGAAAACATATACATTTTAAGAAATTAAATAATTTATTTTATTCAAATTTAATAAATATTTTCAAATTAACTAAAGGCATGTAGAACTGAAGAAAATTCTTCAAAATAAGTTTATACGTCTTTTTTTTAAGATTGTATTTATGTTATGGTTAACAAATAAATACAATTGCACTTTTTGATAATATGTAAAAAATTTTAATATATGTATATATTTCTTATAATTGTATTATTTATTTATATTTTACTAGAAATTGTTGACTATACTATATATGTATATGAACGATATATGTATATAAAATTTAATAAATATTCTAATAATTACATAAACTAATTTACTTTCACTAAAATTAAATAAAATGAAGTTGTAAAAATAAATAAAAATTCTTCATTTGATTAAAAATTGAAGAAATTTTGTTAAAATTAATAATTTTATTTTAATCAAATTGAATAAAACTCTTCAATTTGACGAAATTTCTTCAAACTTACAAAGGCATGTAGAATTTAATAAATTTCGTTAATTTAAATAATTTTTTTTAGGCTTATTTCTAAGTATATTTTTTTATACAATAATAAGTATTTAAAATTTCTCATTTGTTTTATTTCTGATGATAGCAAATTATACCTAATTTTTTTACAGAGTTTTAAACAGCATTTTAGAATTAACAAAATTTTGTCAAATTGAATAAAATGAATAAACATTCTTCAATATTAATAAAAAATTTTGTTAATTTGAATAATATTTTGTTCAATTTTACAAAAAAATTAAAAAATTAACTACATTTTAATTAACTAATTGAATTAATCATATTGACTAATTTTCGTCGATTTAACTAATTAACGAAAAATTTCTGTTGAATTTAATAACGATTTTGTTGATTGATATTTAAACTACATTTCTTCAATTCTGCACCCTATTTGACCGTATTTACGGCTCTTTTTTGGTTCAGTGCAAAGACCCATGAATACTTCCTCATCGCGTCAAAATTACTTCACGAAATTCGGCACAAGGATTTATACTTATATAAAACTTATTTGTGGCAAATTTCATCAAAATATTCCTATTTTTAAAGTTAATAGAATAATCTACCTATAGCAGGGAAGATACTGCGAACCAGTCTTCTAGTTCCAGATTTATGATTTCCGAATCCGATGAAGCATCCTGAAGGTCACGTCACGTCAGGAGAAATGTGGGACTTCAAGTCAATCTTCCTACAGGTATACCGGGAGGATGACAGAGACAATTCGGTTCAGGACGATAAAGAACCAATTCCTGAAGCCATGTGTTGTGAGCAGACTAGTAGTTCTCTTGCACAAGAGAACACCCTTTCAAGCTCTGAAGGGTGTCCCAAGATAATTTTCATCTTTCCAAAGCACTCCTAGCTCCAGTGTTGCTAACTTTTACAAACATAAACGTGTTGAAAGAAAAGTGCTAAAAAAGACTAAATTTAAAAAGACAACAGTTTTGTGGTATAATCAGCACAAGTTTTGTAAAAAGGGGGAAAAAATGGGCTGAAATTAAAATTTCTTTTGAAAGTCAAACATATAAGCCACATTTCTACCATTAATCAACCATTTGGAAATTACATCTCAAAATATTAATAACAAGCTGGGTAAATTAAAAAACAGTTTATTATTATGAACATCGATCCAACATTTTTCAGTTCTTTCAACTCTTTTTCACTCAAACAATTTTAATTGTTCTTTACGAATTGCAAAGATCTGTGGAAAATATAATATATTGAAAATTTAGTACAAAATTGTCAAATATTAGTAAATATTTAGCAAAATTAACTTTACTCCATTAATATAAGTAGGACCTCCATTATCCGTGACTCGATTAACCGGCAATGTCGATTATACGGGAAAGAAAATTTGTAATTGTTTTCTTTTTTACATCCATTTAATTTTATTTTTGCATAGATTAACCGTGATAACCTCTATTATCCGGGATTCTAAGCATAATTTTTTTCGATTGCTTTGAAAAATCAAACACAATGTGAATAAAACAAGAAAGAGGAACTCCCTCGTTTGAATAAGATGAGACAGAGCAAGGTAAAATGTAAGCTTTCTGCATTCATGAAAAGCTAGTTAACGAAAATATTTATTTGCAAAAAAGGATACAGACAACATTATATTCTTTTTTTAGAAACTACGTAAAATGAAACCCTTATGTATTGTTCACAGTTTTTTTTTGGAAAATTATTATTTTTTCCTTATATTTTTTAAACATTTACATATATATATGTTAAATCCTTGAATAATTGAATTTAGTTATATAATGTTTAAAAATACTACTAAAAATATTTACTCAATTAACCGGGAAAATTGATTATCCGGAATGCTTCCGGTCCCGACTATTGCGGATAATCGAGGTCCTACAGTATTTAAAGAAAAGTAAAAACGAGCAAAAAAGACTAGAAAAAAATTGTTAAGTGCTATATTTCCGCGTTGTGGACTAATAAAAGAGGGGATAAATCTAATACGAAGAGGCTAAGTTGGCAGACTGCTTAGCTCCGTTGCTCCACCGGATGCCTGAAAGAGGATAGCACAAGTCCAAGAGCTTTAGATGAAGACACTCTAGTAGCGGTCTAGAGACAAATGCAAATAGAGTTGCTGGTTCTCACAACTCTATGACTGTTTAATGCCTATCGAAAACCATTTCGGTATTAAAATTTGTTTAACAGGATAATACGCCGATTTTCAGTAAGTATGTTGAATAAACATGAATGCATATACAATAAATTGTATACCAAACATTTTAAAAATAATTAAAAATACATAACTTAAGTGTAAGTAAGTTTTTGATAATGAACTATGCTAAATTGTAACAATAGGCATTTAAAAATTAATATAATCCTCATTTAATTGCAATAATCCCAACACACCGCTTAAAAAATAAAAAAATAAAAAAAAAACTTCATCACTGATGTTTTAAATCTAAGATCCACTACAACAACTAATTCCACTTAAATATAATGTCGATGTTGTTGCTTTTTTGCTTTCAAATTCTCATCGATATTCGAATACAAGCGGATTGTTTGGTGGTGGTACTCTCATAACAATGTTTGAGCTGTGTTACTTCTGACCATGTTGTAAATTCTAAATGCTGAACGAACAGAAACGTTAGCAGCAATATTGGCAACAACTTTACAAGTCTTGTTGTAAATGAAATGTATCTATTAGTATGCAATTTTGTTGTAGTTGTTTTTGATTTTGTTGCATTTTATTCTTCCCTATAGACAACAAATACTGCCGCTGTTGTTGCAGCTGATGCATACATGCATATTTATATTGAAGGTGATACATACTAGTAACTGTTTGTTGTGTTGCATTCAACATGTTGAATGCTTTTACTAAGTAGTTAGCAGATTCAAATTTGTTGTTGGCTTGTTTATTTACATACATTTTATGTTTCGCTGATCCTTTATTGACGATAACCCCCAAGTGGTGTTTATTAATTGCTAATTATGTTCAATGTTGGATATCTACATTTAAATATATTCAAAGTAACTAGAAAAATCATGTAAATTTATATATTTGATCATGTTTATTTCAATTTACGTATGTTTTTTTTAGTTCTTAAAAAATCCCAGCGAAATTTTTTAAAGTTTAGATTATTTTGAAATATTTTCTTTTTTAATTTTAATTGAGAACTTTTCGAAGTATATAGTTATTCAAAACATTGTTGACGATATTTCATAATATTGGTATTTATGTCTATAGGGGATAGAACCGTTCTGATTTTTCATATGTAGTAAACCCCTAATATAGTATAAGGGAAACATATTTGCCTCCAAGCAATAATACATTAGGTATGTTGTGGTTATATCAACACGTGTCGAATAAAGTAACTGTATTTGAAAGATACTGTTGCAGATTCGGGTAGAAAAATATAACATAGATTTTTTGTAAATATAACCAGCCGATTACAAGAAAATTTTCGATTCTGGCCCACTGTGCACTGGAGGAAAAAAAAATGTGGATTAGATGGAAGTTAACGTGCTAAATAAGAGTCTGCATTCACTTTTTTCTTATAACTCATGAACGGTTCGTCCAATTTAGATAAATTGAACTCCAATAGGTGCCGATTCAAATTACACAGGTCCACTCAATAGTTAAGGAGATATTTCGAAATAAGTGTCCGGAAAATTGATTTTTCATGCTAAATTGAAATTTTTTTTTTACTAAAATTCCTTTTTAAAGTGAAAACATCAAAAATATTTCATTTTATCATCTTTATCTCAAAACTGGTAAAACTACGAGTAAATAAAGCCACGTATCATTAAAATTGATGCACAAATCTTTCATTCACAGTTAACATACCCATGCATACCTACAATAAAGTGGAAATACACTAGTGGGCAAAAAAAAATATTGTTTTGGTCTTAAATAAAAAAATAGGTGGATTAGATGAAATTTAAAACAAGAATCAGCTTTCACTTTTTTCTATCATGTATTGATTTTTTCATGGGCATGACTACTACTACCCCGCCTTTTGGCAGTTGCACTTGTATAACTCGGGAACGGTTTGTCCAATTTAGATAAATTAAACTCCAATAGATTGCAATTTAAATTGTCTTTGAGCAGAATTTACATAATTTTTTGCTCAGTTAACATTTCCGTAGTTATTCGGTAATTAGTAGCGAATTTTTTTTTTTTTAATCATGAAAATATCAAGATCGTGTAGACGGTTCTTGAGTTATAGTGTAAATTGGACAAACTTTCTCGAGTTTTATAGTGTGACCGCTGAATAAGGTGATGATATTAGTCATGACCATAAAAAAAATCAGTACATGATAGAAAAAAAGTGATAGCAGATTCCTGTTTAACTCGTCAAAATTCATCTAGTTCACCTATTTTTGTTTAAAGAAAAAATAAAAAAATAAATATTTTTGCCCACCACTGTATTTTTACTCAATTGTGTGTAACATGTGAATAAAATCAAGATTTCTACATCAATTTTGATGATATATGGCTTATTTTATTCGCAGCTTTACTAGCTTCAAAAAGTTCTAAAATTTAGCATGAAAAAGTTTTTTTTTCGGACACTTATTTCAAAATAACTCCGAAACTGTTGAGTACATACAAAAACGAAGTTTGGGTGACTTGAAGATATTTTTAGTCTGCATCTTTTGGTGTATCACTTATGTCAATCGTACATATCGTTCTTGAGTTATGAGGAAATATACTAGAGTAATGGCCTTGCTATGGTCGAAATATTAGACCTGATGGAAAAAAACTAATAGCAGATTCATGTTTAGCACATCAAAATGCATCAAGTCCAACTATTCGTCTTCGATGGAGAATTTTTTTGTCGACCAGTATTATCATTCAGCTATATTTACGTAATTTTTTGTTTATTCGAAAATTAGTAACAAAACAATTTAAATAAAAAATTATGAAAAATCGGGAAATTTTTGAGACTTAACTCTGTCTTGCATACAAGGTGGTTATATGTATTAGTCATGGTTATAATAAAATCAGTACGTGATAGAAGAAATAAAAACAGACTCTTTTTAAGCTTGTCAAAATCTTTCTAGTACACCTTTTGTATCTCCACTTAATTGAAGCTATAAATTGGTATTTCCACTTAAGATTTGTGCATTAATTTTCTTCGAATATTTCTTATATTTAGCAAGAAAAACATTTTTTTCAGACATTAATTTTAAAATAACTCCGAAAGTATAAATTACAAAAATATAAATTCCTGCAGACATTTTTAGTTTGCATCTTTTTGTGTATCATTTATGTCAATCGTATACACAATTATTATATCCGAAATATTAAACAAGCCCTTAAAAAAAAACCCAGAACTGATGGAATAAACTCAAAATCCTTTGAGTCCAACTATTCGTCTATTATTACGTTTATACGCATCATTTATTCGCAATTAAAAATATTGCGATATGAAAATTTTTCTGTATAAACAGTGAGTTAGTAATATATTTGCAAGTTAGTAACTTACGAAAAATAATCGTGATTAGTGAAGCTAATTGCAAATAAAATATATAGCGTTGCCACTTCCTTTTAGGTTCATCGAATTTTTGATGATAATAGTTTAATTTTTCCCATCTGGCACGACAAATAAGGAAATATATTTCTTTATACAATTTGCATATAAACAGTGCAAGTTATTTTTATTTACAATAATCGCGCGTATAAACGTAATATATAAGAGAGGATTTTTTTTGCCAAAATAATAATATTTTAAGAACATATTTTTCGATTTTAAGATAATTTTTTATACACATAAAACACATTTTTTTAGAGCATTTTTTGGTTGTCCTGCTTATGACTATATTTAAAGTCTGTTGTAAAAAGCTTATAACCAGGGAAACCACAATATACTCTAAAAAAATGGGTTTTATGCGCATTAAATATGCAGTAAAAAACGAAAAATATGCTCTAAAAAACGCGAAAATATGCACTTAAAAAAATAAAGATTTTGTATAATTTTTTAACAAAATTATGTTTTTCATTAAAACCAAGGGTTTTATTAATATTTCAACGTTATAAAATAAGGCAAAACTAAAATTTATCAACCGCGTCGAAATTTTTATTCCCCATTTTTTACTGTATCTCATAAAAACGTTATTCTATTTTCTTACCCATCTAGTTCTAGACACTATTATCAGTTCAGAAATTTTCAAAATTATAATATCGATTACTGACAGCCAAAATATCGTAACCGACAACATTTTCGAATTTCGTGTTTTGATGAAAATCTATAATTTAGAATCATTCGTCATCATTTTATCGACGTATCAAGTGTCATTTCAGATTCATAGCGAAAATGATTTTATCGTAAGTGACATTTTTCATACATATAACAATGTGTAAACAATAATGTGTAGTTTTGTTTTCTGCACTTACGACATTTTCGCGGTAAGGGCTCGATATGCTTTAATAAAAAAAAAAATGTTTTTACAACATAAACTTCACTCTTGCTTCTAGAAGACAAGCTTCTCAACGATAAAATGGTATCCATTAAAGTTAATTATAATTTTTTTTTTTTTATTTTATATATTTTTTTTTTTATAAAATCAAATTTTAAAAAATATTTCATGAGGTTTAAAAAATTATCCTTTAAATATCAAAATATGCTCTAAAAGGGTTAAATATGACCTAAAAATAATAAAATATGCTATTAATATGCACTAAAAATCTCCAAATGCAATAATATGCCGTTAAGAGTAAAATATGCAATAATATGCACTAACAAATCGATGCCAAAATGATTTATTTGTTCTGAAACGGATAAATATTTAATCGATAGCTTCATTCGACGTCCAAGAAAAAACATGCAATTGCATATTGTGGTTTCCCTGCTTATAACTGTTCGCGCTTTATTTATTACTATCGCATTATGTCAATGTGTCTGCTATGTTCAATTCCATTTTAATGGAATTCAATGAATGGTTTATTCATTGTCATATATTTTTTTTTTTTATTAACAAAAAGAAATTTCAAAACATCTTACATCAGGTTGTTTGTCGCATACAAACCAAAAGTCACCAAACTGCAATTGAAGAGCTTTAATGTTTTTGTGCTTAAATTTTTAGAAAATCACAAAGAAAAGTGGCAAATTGTATTAAGAACGGAGCACACTGCTTACGAAAATTATTATTACAATATTTCTCCCGCAAGTGTAAATGCATCAATAGCCCATAATGTGCTTACTACTTTGTAACTACATTTGTGCTGCTACTACTTACAACGAGTACTGCCGCATACATAACGCAGCGTTGAGCAAATACAACACAAAAGTGTTCTTCATAAATTGTTGGCATGTGTCAGACGATCTTTTAACGTATGTGTCTCTGTTACTTTCCATATCTGTCTATTATGTTTGTCTATCTTGTCTACCGTCTTAACACTTTGTCTTTTCTTTTCTTTGTCTACTTCGCCCTTGCTTTTCTCTCTTCTCTACTTCGTAAATTGACTTTAACAAAAGGAAAACATTACATTTTTCGTTTATGGTTCATTGGGTTTTTCTCTGGACATTGCAGTTTTTTTGTAGTAAATATGTACAAAAATAAGTATGTTTAATTTTTTCCATGCTCATGCGTATCTATTCTTCATACTTATTTTTTTTATATGCACCACATAAAATAAGCTTTTGTTGAGTTTCTCATTTGGTTTGAAACACATCAATATAATGATCTAGGAACCTATAATATATATATATAATTTGGTTTCTTTTAAAATTCTGTGACATTCTAACTCTGTCCATCCAGATACATCTGTTTAAGAAACAACATGTTTAAAAATAATTTCATAATATAATGCAATGACTATAACTACAATAATTTATATTATTGCAACAACCATATAAGAGTTATAATAATCATAATACGATCGATCATAATACGTGATAAATTTTTAACATATAAATTATTGCGGCACAGATAATATGGTTACGGAACAGTATCGTGAATTACTGTAATATAATTGCAAATATCATATAAACGATTGCAGTAAAATTAATACTTTTTTTTGATTGGTTTGCAAGGGTATTTAAGATTCGATACAACCCATTAAAACATATATTTTTTAACTTAGAAGATTATCTTGGCCATGTTTAAGCGATAAGTTTGTTTGTTGTTATTGTTGCTTAGAATTCATAATTTGATTTAATGTATTGTTGTTACATATAGCCATAAATGTTTTTAACCATTGTTTTGATTTCAAAGACTGAATTAGTCATTGTATAGTTGAACTCAAAATCATAAATTTTATAAGTTAAATTTAAAAATTTAGAAATAGGCAAATAACTACAAAATAGTTACTTCTTTTTTTAAAAGATAATACTCCATTTCTATGCTATTTTTTATTCGTAACTGTATATTTGTTTCGGTTTGCTCGAATCTATTATACCCACCATATGCAACTTCTTGTGTCACCCTGATTTTAAATTTCACCTGATATTTGAGATGGGGGGGATCACGCAAATTTTTGGTTTCAGAATTTACATCGAGTTTGAACTTTTTGTACGAAATTTCTTTAGCAACACTAGTAAATGGTGCTTTCGTTTAAGAGATATCGGCGGAAAAGTATGAACTAGAGTTACGAATGACATCTAGTTTTTCTAGTATTTGGCTCATAAAAATCCCTAACAGATGGATAGACATAGGAAGATAAAGTCAGAATCTTACGAGAACCCAGATCATATATTATTTATGGGGCTTTAAACGAATATTTCGACATGTTACGAAATGACAAACACATCCATATTATATGTTAAAACATTTTATTATATTTTTTCTCCTTGGAATACTGACTATAACCTGTATATGAATTAATGATCTACAACCTATCCGTATAAAACGTATGCATTGAGAAACTTCAAATTTGTTTTTAAAATAAAAAATAATTGTTGATAATAATTTAAGTAGCAATATGCCAAAATCGACTTTTTGCGAAAAAGAACTTTTTTATTGTTGAAAATGGTTCTTTAGGGCTACAGCAGCAACTTTTGTTCTGCGACTTTTCATAATTCCGTTATTTACAAAATTACCGTTATTTTTAGGTTATTGAAGAAAAATTTTGATGCATTTTTAATAAAAAATGAATTTTGCGCCATCTAGCGGCAATAGTTTGTACTAACTATGTTCAGCAATTAGATAGGTAATTTGAATACCTTTCCAAACAACAACTTTTTTTGAAAATCGGTTGAAAAATAACAGGAAATCAGTAAAAAATGTTCCAAACAAAAACAGTGATACAAAGAAAAACAACAAAAAACAATAAATTTACAAATGTAAACAAGCGCGAATGTTGTATAAGAGGTGGGCGGTAAAGTGTGCGAACCACGCCTATTTTTGTTTCCATGTTTACATTTGTCCATGAAGTATTTGTACAAAATTTTTTTTTGTATTTTGCTCATAACTTTTTTGTTTATTTACAGATTTTGTTCATTTTCAATATCAAACAAACCTTATATAAGATAAATATTTAGACCAAATTTTGTCCTCCTTCGTTGTGCCGTTCGAGCCCTATTCTGCTTTTAACAGACGGACTTGGCTAGATCGACTCAGAATCTAATCAGGACCCAGAAAACATATACTTTATGAGGTTTTAAATAGTGTGTATGGTCTTAATTACTACTGTATAATTCATTTCAGTAACATAAACTCTCGTTTTTTTTTAAATATGCACTATATTTTTTAAATGAATGAGTAAAATTTTCCGAAAATAGTCTTTATTTTTTTTATACGGCACAAATTGGACTGAATGTTATGCTTTGAAAGTCAACATAGTGATGACAATAATATCTAAAATTCTAAGGTGGTGCTTGAAGATTACATTCCTACTTCAAAAATATATTTTTTTAAATTTTTTCGATTTTTTTTACATTTTCCAAATTCTCTCGTAAACGAAAAATGCGATCGTCACGCACCACCGCAGAATTTTAGACCTTGAAGTCATTAATAATTGTGCCGAATGACAAGACATAATATTCAGCCCAATTTGTGCCGCGTTAAATGTTAGCAGTAGTATATTCTTACTTCCATGTTTTGTTGTTGCAATTTTGTTTTTCTCAGTGTATTATAGCAACAATATTCGAAAATGGAAGATCTCTACCCAGACTAACTATCCAACTAAAAAAAAATTGAAGTTGTAGCTGTTAACATAAATAATGCGTTAAATTCATAAAAAGTAAAAAATCCAAGTTTTAAAGGCCACCATATATTTCCGTTTTAGGACAAGTGAGGGACACCCTAATTAGATATTAATGTAGCTGACTCTACCCCCGAAGCATTAAAAATCATTTGGCATTCATAGCTTGAAAATGAAAAAGTACTTTTTTTTTGGCATATTGCTAAATTTAAATATAGCTTGACAAATTAAAATACAATTAAAATTAAATTAAGAATTAAAATTTCAGAAAATTTTTTTACAAACATTTTTTTAGTACAAAAGTGTAAAATCTGTCAAAAATTTTTAATATATTTTTCATATATTAAATACTTAACTAATATATTTTAATGTCTTTTTTTTTTTTTTTTTTTTTTTGTTTTAACAAAAAAGTTCAAGAAAAAACTTTGATAATCCGTATAGAGTTATAAAATCAATTAGTCGGCTTATCGAGTTTATACTGTATATATTTTCTGTATTTAAAATTGATATTATATTTTAGTAGTTTTTTCTAAAACAAAATGTTTGAAAAAACATTAAATTTGGAGACAGAGGCACACAGATTAGTTTAATACAAGGTCTT
Source organism: Protophormia terraenovae (assembly GCA_951394005.1). Lineage (NCBI taxonomy): Eukaryota > Metazoa > Arthropoda > Insecta > Diptera > Calliphoridae > Protophormia > Protophormia terraenovae. Next base: position 62,039,249 of record OX596073.1, read on the forward strand.
AATTATTACAATTTTTATGTCGAATTTCTTAAATTGTAACTATTATATGCGATTTTTATTTTTTTCCTTATTAATAATTAGTTGCTTTCAATTAACATATTTTTATTGAAATAATAATAATTATGATTGAGAAAAATAATATATATTATTTATAATGGTTATTTTTTAATTTTTATTTAAAAATAATTGTTTAATAGTTATTGAAAAATATATTCCATAATAGTTAAAATTATGTATAATTTTTAAATTCATGCATATTTTATTCGGGTATTTATACCCTACACGACCACAGGTGGGGAGGGTATTATGCGTTTGTGTTGATGTTTGTAACACCAAAAACATTGGTCTAAGACCCACCTTAATTTATACCAATCGGCTCAGAATCACTTTCTGAGTCGATTTAACGATGTCCGTCCGTCCGTCTGACCGTCTGTCCGTCCATGTAAACTCTGCAATTTTGAACCAAAATTTATGAAATTTGGTACACAGGTTTCTTTTGATCCAGGGACGAATTGAAATTGGTTGTGATCGGTCCATTATTTCACCTAGCCCCCATACAAATGTCCTCCCGGAAAAGGGTTTAAGGTTCATAAATCTCTTAAATATAGCAATATTTTAACGAAAATTGGCACATATAAGTTTCAAGTCTAAATAAGTGTGCCGAGTTTTAAAAAGATCGGTCTGTAATTACCCATAGCTCCCATATAAACCCCTTTTTAGAAAATAACTGTAACGGCCATAAGTCCAATTAAAATGTTAGTATCAAGTTGATATTCGACCCAAATAAGTTTTATATAAACATAAATGATAGTAAAAAATTTTACCAAGATCGGTCCATAATTTACCATAGCTCCCATATAAGGCCCCCTTTCGGAAATCACCCAAAAGGGAATAAATTGATATAAATGTCAGCATCAACGTAATATTCTGTATTTGTTTGTCTTATTTTACACTTATGAGTATCGGTCCACATTCATGTCTAATAAAAGACCCCTCCCCGAATTATACTGTGCACAATGGTGTAGGGTATCATATGATCGGGCCTGACCGACTATATCTTTTTTTCTCGTTTTTTTTTTTTGAAATTTGATAAAAACAATATACGTTTCTAATATCATGTGAGGCTTGATATTATGAAATTTCAATGATATTCGCAATTAATTATTATAAAAAATTATTACTATAATTGTTATTAAAAATATATCGAAGAACAATAATTATTTAAATTTTATATATTTTTTTTTTTTTTTTTTTTTTTTTTTTTTGTTCATCAATAATTATTTTAATAAATTTTTTAAATATTAGTTAAAAAATAATAGTTATGAGTAACTTATATTTATATAGTATTCAATAATTATTAAAAATCAATTTTTTGTAATAACTCTTAAAAAGTGCCAATTTTTTGGATGCAAAATTCCTAAAATAAAAAACATCTGGTCTAAACGAAAATAAAAGTAGAATCCCTAAAGATCCACTTACTGCAAAAGTACATATAAATATATTGTTGAAATCCAATCGACAAGACAACATTCGTAAAACAACAATAAATTCGATTTATTAGTTTTGTTTACATACTAAACTAAATAAAACTTCATAAACTTTGCGGTTAAACAAAATAAAATCTCAAATACAACAAAATATGAAAAGCCGATGCTGGATGCAACATTAACCAAATGTCAACCAATATAAAAAAAAAATGGAAAAATTATGGCACTTAATGTGACACTCGTGCCAATGCAATTTGTACAACAAACCAAAACCATTCAACCAACAATAACAATGAAAAGATGAACAACAATAGTTGCAACTTCAACTGCAACTACAACGGCATTAAATTGTTTAATACAACATTGTGCAAAAACTACAAAAAAAACACGCTAAAAATTCTTAACAAATTTGTTTAAAAAAAATGTTTTCATTCCAGACTGTTACCTTTAAAAAGAGAATCTTTGTCAACACACACGTACCACGTACATAGTTATAATAATCGTGTATAAATATAAAGAAAATTTGAATGGTTGGTTAAATGGTGGATCGTTTGGTTGGTTGGTTGGTTGACTGGATTTACAGAAGCCAAGTGGCCTTTGACTTGTCAAAGTCAATGTTATGTTAAACACTCAAACCCATGTTGACAACAATGAGTGTCGTTGTTGTCGTCATCATCATCATCACTATCACCATACATACTCAACCTCATATTCAACGTCGTCATCATCTTCTTCATCTTCATCATTGTTGTTCATTGGACGCTTGATATTATCATTTCGACAACTTTCCTGTGTGATTTTGTTTGTGTGTGTTTCTTCTTTTCTGTTTACTTGGTTACACTTAAAATTGTTTTTATATTTTCCAGCAACAAATTGCAGTTGCTACATGTGCTGCTGCTGTTTGGCACTATTGTTGCTCCAACTTTTTCTTTAATAAAGGCATGCGCAACCGCCACACGAGTACTCATGGGTACGTGAGCATACAATTCCATAATGTATTTCAGTCAGTAATAAGTGCATATAAGAGATTTTTAAAATTCATTTAGAGGAAGTTTATTAAAGTGGAAACAAAATAAAAAAAATAAAAAACAACGAAATAAAAAAAAACTGAGTTGTTATAATGAAAAGACATTCTTCTCTACATCATGCCTGTTAGTGTTGCTATAAAAATAGTTGAAAAGGGTTTTAAAACAATAGGTGTATTACCTACTGGTATTGCTAAGAAATAAGCACAATTGTTAATTGGAATACATAATATATTTATTTATTTTATATCCATTCTCACAGAAAAATTTTTTTAAAAAAGTATAAAAAATCATCAATATCTAAAGTAACATCTCCTGTTTATCAAACCCTATCTTGTAAGTAAATAGTTCCGCAAATTATAGTACTAGTTCATGATCTTTTTCACAGATAAAATTAAGAAAAATGTCATTCTTTTGCTACTGCCACTTATTGTTGACATATTTTGTGTAGCAATACAGTAGCTATATAATATAAAAGTATTTATTTCTTTTACTCGTACTTGCAAAATGAGATGATTGTCATTAAAAAGTTGAAAAAGTGGAAATAATGTTAAAGGATATTTTTATTCAGATCAGTGCATACAAAATGTATGACAACAATTGTTATTGTCATACGCTTCCGCTATTTTAATAAGAAGATAAGGTTTTTAATGTTCTAACTGTATGTTTCGTTTAAAATATTTTAATTTCCAATTTGAAAACCATATTATAAGACATTTTTAATGCGCAGATCCAGTGTTAACATTTCATAAAAGGGCTCATAACTCCTATTCAAATATATATACATATATAGAGATAGTAATAAGTTTAAATGTAAATCTTACGGAGATACATATCTCATTTTTCAGTCACTAGTTTCCATAAGAAGCTCTCTCCAAAAAATTACTCAAACGTTCATAAATCCCATAAAAATGTTAGTATATACTATATAGATTAGGTTGTCGAAAAGATCAGTCCATAATTGACTATAACTCCAATATAAGAGCCACTCCTGGAAATTACTTCAAAGTTCGAAAATACCATATAAATGTTAGAAGCGATACAAAAATTAACACAATTTTTTTCTTTAATTTAAGTGTGAATCACTTATAAATCATGCTGTAAAATTTCAGATGTTCCATAATTGGGAAATTTAAGCGTGTGGAAGGTGTAGTTTAAGGATACAGAGAACTAACTGTATATTCACAAGGCAATTATTATTATTGTTATGACCCATAATTATATTTTATATCTAGAAATTGTTTCGATATATTGTTGTTTCTAGGTTTCCATAGTAGAGAGATTCCATGCCAAAACAAACAGTAATCGGATTTATTATTTCCGATTTCAAAGAAATTCACTACTACTTGCTCATAAATATGACATTTGAAAAACGAAAAAAAGCTAAAAATTTCACAAAGTAGTACTTCTTTAATTGCTAATAACTTCTAAAATATTAAAGGCTTATAATAACTAGACTTATTTATAACTGTATGTGTAAAATTTATTTATATCAAAAGTTCAAAAGTCAAGGTTGGTCATACAAAAATCAAAATAGAACAAATAAGAAGATATAGTCGATCAATTCCGACACCATTGTATATGTGCACAGAAATTTGAGGAGGGTCTTTAATGGGACATGTGTGCAATTGTACACAATACTTAATACAAGTATGTATGTATATTTCTACAAAACATACATACAGTTAGGGACAAAACTATTTGTACACCCCATGCATTTCGTATATCTTCAATAATTTATAAAGAATAAAAAATTATTATATGTAGTTTTAATTCAGGTCCATTTTTATTGAATTATTTGATAAAAAATAAATTAATATATAACACATTGTTAAAAAAAAGTACAATTTAAGTAAAAATCTTTGGGACAAAAGTATTTGTACATCAGTACTTTGTACAATTATTTGTACGTTGGACTCTTGTATGATGATTTTTTTTAAATACCGTTATATTTTCTTCGTTAATCGAGTTTTATTTTACAAAATAAGAAGTTGGTTTTAACGTTTTGAATAATAAGCACATCAAAAATGGGAAAGCGAAAAGAGTTGAGTTTGGATATTAAAAATTTAATTATTGATGAACATAAAAAAGGAAAATCTCTCCGGAATATAAGTAATTTAGTAAATTTGCAACATTCCACAGTACAATACATTGTAAACAAGTATAAAAACAGCAGATCTGTTGAAAATGTGCCAAGAACTGGACGGCCAAAAAAGGTTTCCAGACGGGAAGCGAACTTGGTGATAAAAGAAGTGGCAAGAAATCCAAGAGTAACTCGGGCAAAATTAGCGGAACAAATCGCAAATACTACCGGAACAATTGTTCATCCAAAAACAGTAGGGGGGATCTTACATTCTGCGGGATATGCAAGTAGAATTCCCCGCAAGAAACCGCTGATTAGTAAAAAAAAACAGCATTTGCGTTTAGAGTTTGCCAAACGATACATTGATAAGGACGAAGAATTTTGGAATAGGGTTTTGTTTACTGATGAAACCAAAGTCAATCTTTTCGGAAATAATAACAGGGGAAAAGTGTGGCGCAAAAAAAATACAGCGTTAGATGTTAACAATTTGACCCCAACAGTGAAACATGGTGGGGGAAGTGTTATGGTATGGGGGGCAATAGCAGCCAGTGGGGTAGGGCGAATGGTATTTATAGATGGTGTAATGGACCAGCATCAATATAAACGAAGACAATTTGAAGGATTCCGTAGATGGTTTGGGTCTTGGCCAAAGTTGGATATTCCAACAGGACAATGACCCAAAACATACAGCGCGTTCAGTGAAGGAGTGGTTGCTTTACCATGCACCAAGACAACTTAATTCTCCTCCCCAATCACCTGACTTAAACCCCATCGAGCACTGTTGGGATATTTTGAAACGTAAAGTCGCTACAAAGCACGTCCGAAGCAGGGATGAACTTAAAATTGCTTTGGATGAAGCCTGGAAGGAAATATCTCCAGATGAAACGAGAAATTTGGTCCGATCGATGCCCAGAAGATTACAGGCCGTGATAGATGCAAAAGGAGGACCCACAAAATATTAAATTTTTTCCAATATAAGTATTATAAGTAGGTGTAGATTATATGTACAAATACTTTTGTCCCAATGAATTTTCATTATTTTGTATTTTTTTAAATAATGTGTTGGATATTAATTTTGTTTTTATAACTTAATTAAATAAAAATATATTAAAAATAATACTGCATACGACAATTTTAAATTCTTTATAAACTATTGAAGGTATACGAAATATATGAGGTGTACAAATAGTTTTGTCCCTAACTGTACGTATTAGGGTTCTCCAAATTCCTTTTTGCGAGCTATGTTCTAAATAATGTCCCCTTTCATAACTTTAGGTACGTTTAAATGTACTATACATTTCGGTTTTCTCATACAATGTTGGACCACCTGTAATAATTCTAAGGTTTGGAGAATTTATTATGGGGAACGAAACTACCTATTAAATTAGGCCGTGCTCGGCAGATGGGGAGGGGGTGATGTGTTCCCAAATCAATATTAAATAAAAGGATTTGAATCTATTACAAAAAATTTACTTTAGTTAGCATAAACAGAAAGAAATGATATAAAAATGACAGAAAGAAAATAAGGAAGCAGCGTTTGATGATTGAAGTGTAGCTTGAGGTGGAATATGCTGCACTTAATCTATACCTACCCACCATGCTGACGTGTATAATAAGTTCCACTCTCAGCCCAAAAATAAAAACAATAAACTACTTATTTGCCCATACCCTACTTCACCTTTCGTAATAAAAATATCAAAAATTCTAGAGTTCATGTTTCATAAACAATATATACAAACATTTATTTAATAATAAAAATTATATTTTTAAGTAATTTGTATTAAATCATAAAGTATAGGAAAATACTAATAATATTAAGTTAACTATTTCTAAATTTTATTATATAATAAAAAAGTTTAGTCACCATTCGTAAAAAGAAAATATTTAGTTTTAATTGAATTTATTCAAAGAAATGTCATTTAAGACTTTTAGTAAAAAAAAAATAAAAATTTACAATGTCATATGAGAATAATGGTGACTTTTTATTTATGTGTATGTAGGGTGTATTTTATGTCAATACGAATATTTAAATTAACGTATACGAGATACGTCAACAATATGTTTCGTATGAGTTTTTATTAATATTAATATTATTTGAGAATTTATATTTAAATATTCATATTTCCACAAATTTGAGTAAAAGAGATGAAGATGTTTAAATATGGAAGATAACAATACAAAATAACTCAAGCATTGTCCCACGAAGTCAGCAGGCGTCCGATGACAGGAGAACGTTGCGCAATATGATTTAATAGCCTGTTTCTCTATGTCGAACGAAAGCTTTCTTTCGCCTTCTAAGCGAACGAAAACTGATTTGGGTTTCTCTAACTCACTTCTATGCAAACAATGAGTCGAACAACAAGTCGAAAGAAAACGTAAGTATTTTCATATAAAATTGGGTTTTTGTATTTCGAACGATAAGAACAAAAATGTCAAAATCAGTCACTTGCTATTTTGCTTTCGACTGGTTGGATTTTTTAATGAAAAATATTAAAATTACTAATCAGGACACTACAAATATTCCTCAATCCTGTTTATTATTCGTTTTATATATATTATGTATCGATAAATAACGATTTTGCATCTAAAAAACAATTTCTAAAGAAATCTAAACAAAATTTTTGTTTTTTAATTTTTTTAAATTATTTTATTTTTGTTTGTTTATTTACCTAGTTGTATATACGTTTAAAACATTTAGTAGTATTTTTAATATTTTTACGAAAAATAGTTACTCTGAAACAAAAATAAATCAAAAACAATAGGAAAAGATGTAACTCCATGCGAACGAAAGCGTAGGAAATGCTTTCGTTCGCTTTGATATTCGATCGACATAGAGAATCAGACTATAAGTTTTTGCGTTTGAATTAAAAGCTTATAGTTCAAATGCAATTTCTTTAAGTGATGGATAAAAAATTTATTAAATTAGAAAATAACTAATTTTAATTTCAGCAATTTTTTATATTTAATTTTGTGAACATGAACTCAATAAGATAAAATATTTTTATGTATGTAGTATATAAAAATAAGTTATTTTTTAGTTCTAGTATATTTATCATATCATATTGTTCTAAATTTTTTCCCCATAATTTAATTTTATTATAAAAAAGCGATAATTTTTCGATACTTTCCTACAGTACTCTTTTACACTTCTAAATAACACTAATTCGACACTCCAAAAAAGCACTAAAAAGTGTCATCTTAAAAATATTAAAACTGAGGCACGTTTTTTCCCGAACGGTGACTCTTTTTTTGATAAGAAAATGATATCATATTCGATTGTTCAGAACTACTTGCAGTAACGTTTTAGACTATATTTCGATAGAAAATGTTGGCAGGGTATGATGTATATATGCACAAGTATACAGTTTTCGTTGATTTTACACTTTCTTCTTTCCGAAAATACTGTTTAAATAACATAAACTATTTCTTAAAACACACAAACAACTACAGTTTTGGTCCACTTGAAACGGTTTGCAGGCATAAATTGAAATTCCGAGTTGTATCTTTGGTTCGGAATGCTTTGGTAAAATCGTTACAAAATTATAGAGCATAAACATGCAAAGCCAAATTCTACAATGAAAATAACGCCAATGAGTTTCAATATTACCACGGTAATATTTATAAATGCCTTACCAATTGAAAGCGATAACAATCCTTACAAATTCCTCTAAAGGGGTAAATTTTTCCGAAATTTGGAGTAAAACTCCCAACACAAATTATACAGTTTCAAACAAATTATTAACCTTTATCGATTTGCGACCTTCTCTCTCAAAATTTATTTTGCAATGAAGAAAATTTTCCAATTTTGTAGAATTTCAATTGTTAAAAAAACTAAGCCAACTGTATTAAAATTTTATTTGAAATATTTAAAAAAACTATTCATATTACTATTTCACTACAGCCGAAGGAAAATATTAGTAAATATAGACACACAAAATAAAAATTAAAAAAAAACAAATATTGAAAGCTGTTTACAAAAATATCACCATCATACATACGTATTAGGGTGATCGACGCGATTTTCCAACCGGTTTTAAAACCGGTTTTTTCAGTAAATGTGCTGTCGGTTTTTTCAAAATGTTCATTTTTCGAATGTCGAATAGACGGTTTTTTTTAACACAAAAAACCGGTTTTAAAAATAGCATTTTATTTCAGAAAACATGTACTAAATAGTGATATTTGAATCGAAATTTAGGAATAATTTTTTAAATATTCATAAAGACTGATTTCTTATGATGATTTTTTCTACAATTTTGAAACATAATTATCTTCTAGTCATTTATATATATAATTTGCTGAACATTTTTTATCTTTCCAGAGCTTTCTGAAGCTACCAAACGACGTAGAAAATTAAAATTTGGCTTAATTATAAAACTTTTTGTCCAACAAATCCTAATGGAGCCATATTTTGAAATTTTTATCAGGGAGCGGATATAAGAGGATTTATATGTCTTTTTCTAAGAATTTTTCCTTTCCAGAGCTTTCTAAAGCTCCCAGAAGACATAGACAATTAAAATTCAGCTTAATTATAACCCTATTCGTCCTACAAATCCTCGGAGCCAGATTTTGAAATCTCTATCAGGGAGCGAAAATACGTGGATCTATGGATTTAAATATATCTTTCCTAAGCAATGTTTCCTTTCCAGAGCTTTCTGAAGCTCCAAGACGACGTAAGAAACTAAAAATCGGCATACTTATAAAACTATTTGTTCAACAAATTCTAATAGTGCCAGATGTTTCTATCAGGGACCAAAAAGTCTGTTTTGGTATTAAGAACTTTTGAGTTGCTATACTTAATGTTTGCTCTCCAAATCCTATAAAAAACTGATTCTGTATTTCGGCCATTTACGACGATTTTTTTATTTTGAAAGGTTTACGAATTTAAAACTTTAATCAATATAATTCCAATAAATTTGAACGGCTTCAAATAATTGACTTCGATTAGGGAGAGAAAGGTGTCTAAATGTTGTTCATATTTTTTTCTTTTAATTTTCGGATTTGTTTGTGCATATTTTCATTATTATATTATTTTTTCTGACATTGTCAGGCTTTTACTCTTGTATTTAATAAATTTTAACTTAATTATAAGAATTGATTTTTTTAAAGAAATGTAGTCTTTTGATATAAATATTAACTTCTGCAAAAAACCGGTTAACCGGTTTTTTCTGAATTTCAAAAAGTGCAACCGTTTTTTTTAAAATACCAACTATTCGAACTATTCGAAAACCGGTTTCTCAAAAAAGTCGAATAATCGATCACCCTAATACGTATACATAATACTATGTTCATTTATATGACATCTATTCGTTAACGGTAATTCCTGGAAGTAGGCCTTATGTGGGGTTATGGTCAATTATGGTCCGGTCCACATAAAATTTTACACTGTAGTTTTTACTTATATAAACCTGTGCCGGATTTATGCACGCTAAAGTGATTTTCGATTTGTAGTAGCTATAGTCAATTACACTGGCCGACAAAAACATTTTTATTCGTGCTCCTTCAAAAAAAAAAAAAAAAAATTATGTGGACTAGATGGAATTACGCATGCTAAACTATAATCTGCTTTCGGTTTTTTCCATCAGGTCGAGATTTTTTTTATGGGCGTGTCTAATATTGCATCCTAAATAAGCCGATTACTCGAATATGTTTCACTATAACTCTAGAACGATATGCACGATTTATATAAATGATAACCAAAATATGTGAAATAAAATTATCTTTAAGTCGTTCTGCTATCAAATTTTTATCCGCCCAATATTTTAGGAGATATTTTAAAATAAGTGTTCGAAAAAAAATTTTTATGCTAAATTGAAGATATTTTTTTTACTAAAATTTCTTTTTAAAAGTAAGAACATCAAAAATGTTTCAGTTTATCATCTTTATCTCAAAGCTGGTAAAACTACGAGTAAGTAAAGCCACGTATCATCGAAATTGATGCACAAGTCTTGAGTTCATTCACAGTTTAGTTAAAATACTCATGCATATATAGAGTTAAGTGGAGATAAATAAAAAAAAAATAGGTAAATTAGATGGAATTTAACGTGCTTTCACTTTTTTTCTATCCCGTATTGATTTTTGTTTGTGGGCATGACTACTAGGACCCCGTCTTTAGGCAGTCACACTTTTATAACTCGAGAACGGTTTATCCAATTTAGATAAATTAAACTCCAGTAGATAGCGATTTAAATTATCTTTGAGATGAATTTAAATAATTGTTTGTTCAGTTAATACTTCCGCAGTTATTCGGTAATTAGTAGCAAACGAAATATAAAAAAAAAAAAATTTGATCCATAACTCTGAAACTCTTGAGTGAATAAAAAATATTGTTGACATTTTTTTTGTGTGCATCTTTCATTTATTAAAATCGTGTAAACGGTTCTTGAGTTATATTCCAAATTGGAAAAACTATTCTCGAGTTTTATAGTGTGACCGCTGAATAAGGTGATGATATTAGTCAAGCTCATAAAAAAAATCAGTACGTGGTAGAAAAAAAGTGAATACAGATTCTTGTTTAACTCGTCAAAATCCATCTAGTCCACCTATTTTTGTCTCAAGAAAAAAAAAAAAAAAAATTTTGCCCTCCACTGTATTTACACTCAATTGTATGTATACTGTGAATAAATTAATTTTAAAGATATATGCCTTATTTTATAGATTAAGATGATAAACAGAAACATTTTTAATGTTTTCATTTATTAAAAGAAATTTTAATAACACTTTTTTTGGGAACTTATTTCAAAATAACTTCGAAACTATTGAGCACATAAAAAATGAAGTTGGTATGATTTAAAGATATTTTTAGTCCGCATCTTTTGGTGTATCACTTATGTCAATCGTACATACCGTTCTTGAGTTATGAGGAAATATACTAAAGTAATGGCCTTACTATGGGCGAAATATTAGACACGCCCATAAAAAAATTCAGATGTGATGGAAAAAACTGAAAGCAGATTCGTGTTTAGCACATCAAAATGCATCGAGTCCAACTATTCGTCTTTGGGGAAGGATTTTTTTTTCAACCAGTGTTATGGATTGATCTTCATTAAATTTGGCAAACGAATTTGTACTTTTACTTATGTTAAGACTCTATCCCGGGAAGACATTTGTATGGAGTCTAAGTGAAATAATGGGTCGATCATAACCAAATTCAATAGGCTTCGTCTGTAAAATCATATGTACCAAATTTCATCAAATGATCTTCAAAATTGCGACCTGTACTTTGTGCACAAATCTGAAATCGTCAAATCGACTCTGAAAGAGATTCTGAGTCGAACGGTATACTTTAAAGTGGGGGTCGAAGATTTTTTCTATACGTTACAATTTCTGCACTTACACATAATATCCCAACCACCTATGGTGATGTAGGGTATAAATACCCAGTCGGAAAAAGAAGGCCTAAATAGGCGTTCTGAAATGCTTTATTTTAGATCTGCAAGGCCTGCCACTCGCATTGCAACACTATTTCTTTTTTACACGGCGTGTCATTGGGGGCAAGGCCTTCCTTTCTCCCTTCAAAAAAGACGTGAAAAGGCAAAGACTCTTAAATAAATAAATATGCTCTCTTATGTTCAATGCTATTACAAAAGAGTCTGAAAAAGAATTTTTAAAAAAATACATACGGACACCATCTTTATCGACACTTAAAATAAGACTAAATAGTTTTGAGCTTTGTATGTCTCGCAATTACAATTTTTTCTATTTGTAATGAGATAGTTTATAAATAAGTAATACACATTCTATTACGTATCTAAAGAAAGGGAAACAAGAATTAGTACTGGATATTCTTTTCAAGGAAGCCGAGGCATTCTTTGAAGAATTTTTGTAGAAGGCAAAGTGGAATGTGTTTAAAATTTAATCGGAGAGATGTGGAGCCATTCATAAAGGTCTGCTGTGAAGAAGCACTAACATATTTTCTTGCTGGGTATAAGTATATAATATTGACATAACTAGTTTATTAAGTGCTATTAATATTCGATACAAAGCAATGATACACAAGGTCGGTTATATGAATTCATATTTATAATAATTATTAAACATTTTCCAAAATGTTTTTGAACAAATTCTTTATACATTTTGCGACAAAGTATCTTATTTGAATTGGTGCATAGTTTTTGGTTTAAAAATTAGAAATGTATTAAAAAATTTTAATAGTGTTATGTATTTCAAAATCTCTTATGAACAGTGACCGAGTTATAAGAAATTATAAAAATACTATGAAAACTGTGTTAAATATAATCCTATTTTCATAATGTCCATGTATTTATATGTATATGATTATATGCATAACCAAAAACGTTAACTTGCACACTTCATTCTATCAATAATAGAATTGATATTTGTTTTAAATTTATAAACTCGTACTGATTGTAAAAATGCCAACAGTCATAGATGGCGTCAGTCAATTAACTGACATCGACAGACAAAACATTGCAGCACACAAAATTTTAATGAAATTGCCACCGATACATTGCCACCGTTGGAATGACAAACATAATATAAAGTTGCAAAGAACATTCTTTATTTATATACATATGATCATAGATATACATATATAGATATCAACGAGGGTTGTTAAAAAACTATTAACTCTTAAATTAATTCACAGTTCCACTCTTTCTCAGCCCTCTCTAAACATAGAAAAAAAATAAAATAGGAACCATGCCACTAGAACATTTGAAATAAATTGTTATTTTGTATGCAAAAAATGTTACTACACATTCTACACATTTCGTTTCAAGTGTCAAATATGTAAAATGAACACAAATGATGTATAGAATAATGCACGAATGAATGAAAGAGTAAATTAATACAGTTGCATTCAAATGAAATCAAACGAATATAAATTTTTCTTTGCAATTTAAATCCTGTCATTTTTATGTCCCAACAATACCAATTGCAATAGTTACTTGTAAAAGTGTGTTGCTTGTATTTAATAGTGCAACATGGTAATAATTTGTGGCATGAAATGGAATATAATTGTTACTGATACAGGTTTACAAGTTCGAACCTCAATTAGTGATAATCAAGATTTAAGAATAAAACAAATAGTGACGCAAAGAAACTACCAAAACTAATTGAAGAATTTAATTGTTATAAAAAGAATTTCAGGAATTCTTTCGGTTGTTTAAAATTAAAATTGTGTTTGTTGGTGACAATGTACAGTGGGGCAGAATCGAAATTTTTTGAAAATTAATCTGTAACTTCTGATCGGCTGCTTGGATTTACCTGTATATGCTTAGCAAAGGAGTGTAAAATGTTAAGTTTGGAAGGGGGGCCCTACATACCCCTCAGGGGCGGAGCTAAGGGGGCCCAAAATTGGGTACCTCTGACACACAAATCTTCCAATCGCTTTCAAATATCTTTATACATTATTGTAGGCACTAATAAGACCTTCAAAAAACATGCTTGCATATCCTATTTATCTCTTATAGTTTTTGAGTTATTTGCATTTGAATTTTTAAGTACCTCAATTTTGCATGTTCTTGGTCCAGTTTTTTCAATATATTCTAGTGTTTCGGACCGATTTTATTTGTTTTTTATTTAACTAATTAAAGAACAAAATTATCTATTGAATGAAAAAAAAAAAATTGAAGTCGATATCGAGTCCAAAAATAAACGATTTTGAATTTGAAAATTGCAAAAATGACGACTTTTTGTGTTTTTTGGCCGAAAAAATATCTTCACTCTTTTTTCTCTAAAATAAATATCTTTAAAAACAACGATTTTATTACATATGAAATATTTATAGTTCCTCAAAAAAATCAAATTTTTAAAAAAATTTTACTTTAATTTCAAAAATCAGAAAAAGTATAAACTCGATTTTTTTCATCTAAATTACATTGCATAGCTGACGCAATTCTTCGTTATGCAGAAAAAGATTGAAATCAATATCTTTTACAGAACCGAAACTATGCCACTTTAAAGTTTATTGTTATATATGTTATAAGTTATATTGTCTATTATTTTATTAATCTTTCTTTATACTTTATACTGTATACCAAAAACTTTTTAAATTATTAAAGAATTTATAAAACAATTCATTCAGTAACTTGGAGAGATGCTTATTTTCCCAGGAATGTAACTGATCTTTTAGATTTTTAAGCTCAATGATATATTCCTAAGCTACTAAAAATTTTACGAGCAAAAACTCCAAAAGCCAGCAGTACTGAGTTAACAAAAACAAGTAAGAAAGATATAGAAGGTCAAGCTCCACCAAAATAAGGGTAGGGGTCTTGTATGGGAGCTGTGGCCAATTATGGACCGATACTTGTAATAAGTATTGTGTATACTTTCTTTGAAACATACTTATAAATTATATTATGTTATTTAGGTATTTCAAGGTGAATCCCGGAAGAGGGACTTGTATGGGAACTATCCAATTTTTTGTTATCACCGATTTCCAAAAGTTTAATACCGTTTAATAGTAAACATATTGAAAATAAGGAGGCCAAATAAAATTTTAAAATCTTTAAAAAACATGAAGAGCTTTAGCTATAAAGAATTATTCGAAGAGTATTTTCAAAAACAAAAAGCAGGAAGATGTTCTAAGTTACGTTCAAAGAAAAGTAAACTTAAATTCATGTAGAATCGAAATACAATTGGACTTGGAAAATAAAATAACTGATTTCGTCAAAAACTTAACAAAGCGCTTCAAAAAAGTTGGATGAAGCAAACAAGGATTTTATACCAGCTTTGAAAAGTTGGGAGACTATCAAAATCACTCAACAACTGTAACGTTATATCTAAAAGGCGGAAACTTAAAGATATCAATAAAGAAATTAAATATGAAAATATTCAGGAAATTTTGCTATATCAATTTCGATTACAGAAACAACTCACAAAAGTCGATATCATTTAAAACTTTGTTAACGCTACTCCAGTGAAAACAAAAGGAATTCATAAAAGTATTCCAACGCAAAACGATGAAAAACAGTTCTCAAATGAAGAGGCATTAGCATTATTTTTGGATTTGAAGTTAACAAAATACCGATTGAGAAAGGCTCAAATGTCTATCCATCAGATCATCACATAAATACTCCTAAAAAAAAGGACGATTTGACACTTAGGGACACTATTGCAATCACACCGATTTCGCCAGAGGTACAACTTCAACATCTAATTAATCATAGAACTCAACGCTTGGAAATTGCAAGTTATCCCTCTTTTGCAAATGGGAATGTAATGGTTTTTCTGAACGAAAAACAATGTTTTTGGTGTCATTTGTATCACTGCGATTGATAAAGAATTTGGAAGACTCGGAACCTTCAACCAGTAGGATGTAAATAAATGATATTTGAAAAAATCAAACACCATCTTTTACGAAATACTGCAGACCAATTAAATTTGGATTTAAAAAGGAAACCCATGATGTCATTAAAAAATAAGTGCTATTAAAGCACAAGTTGCAACACTACAGCCTTTCGAATTAGAGATTGACAACCAGACAATTGAATCAAGCCACTTAAACCAAGTCCCGGAAAAAAACATTAGATAATACTGAAGCATATGAATGAAATTATCACCGCTACATACAAGAATACGATAAGAAAATAAGAAACAACGCACCAATAAGAAGTTAGGAAGTTTAAAAAAAGAGACATTACAGATTTTATAGAGGGCACAATATCAGAAAAATTTCAGGAAATTCTACAACTGAAGATGTATTTAATATATTACTGGTAACGTCAGACGCTCTAGCATTGACGTCTCTAGCAAAAGGGCTGCCAGAAGACAGAAATAATATAGAACTTAATATGGAATATTTGCAGGCTATTTTGCAACCGAATGAATAATAATTATAATTTTCTTTTATTGTTATTAAGGTAAAAAATAAAATAAACATTAAAATTTGTAGTTATTATAAAAAATAAAAATGTTTGTCCTTAATGAGAGGTGCAAATTTAAAAAAGTTTTTAATTGAATGAATAATTTTCTAATATATTTGTCGATTGATGACTTTTTTCTGTGTAGTGGTACCTGTTGTAGTATTGATAAACTTAGAACCTGTTCACAAAATTATCCAGGATATAATTATAATTCTTTTTATCTGCTTATAACTTTTTTTATAAATAAAGCTGATTCAAAAAAACAAAAAAATCCGCATTTTCATACTAAATGCTATAAAAAATTAAAAGTTCAACTTTAGCTTTAAATTTCTCAACAACTGAAAAATTCAAGACAAAAAGCATCTGTCCATCAAAAAATTTCTAAAATATCTATGTCGATTCAAAAGTTACAGAGTTTTGGCCGATGAAAAATGATTCTGAGCCACTGTGGACCGATCAAATATTAGCTTGATATAAACTTTAGTTTAGGATTTATGCATGATAAAGTGATTTGCGGAAGATGGTTTTATATGGGAGCTATGGTTAATTATATACCGATCTGCATGAAATTTTACTCATACATTTATAATTACTTAAATTTATTAGTGCCGAATTTCATTAAAATATTCTTATATTTAAGGCAATTATGATAATTAAATCTCTATATCGTGAGGACATTTTCTAGGTGAAATAGTAGACGGATCATAACTAATTTCAATAGGCTTCGTCCTTGTATCGTCAAAAGTCTTACATGCTAAATTTCAGCAAATTATCTCCAAAATTGCAATTTGTACTCTGTGCACAAGGTTTACATAGACAACCAGCCAGCCAGACGGAAGGACATCGTTTGATCGACTTAAAAGCTAATTCTGAGTCTATCGATATACTTTAAGGTGGGTGTTAGATAATTCCTTCTGTGAGTTACAAACATCAGCGCAAATGCATAATACTTCAACCATCTATGGTGGTTTAGGGATTAAAGAAAAATATTTAAAACCATGTTATAAAATAGATTGTTTTTAAGAAAAAAAAACATGATTCATTGTTAATTTGGATTTACCAGACATTGACATATTAAATGCTACTATATAACGGCATCATTTGTATTTAATAATTTAAAAGTTCTAATTTAAATCCATAAAAATTATTTTCATAATTTGCGAAATTCCCTAATAGCTCATATCATCTAATTCCCTATTAAATCATATCATCATAATTACACTTGTGCCGCCGTAAAAATTATTACCTTAATTTGTACAGACCAACCAACAATGCACATAAATAAAGTTAAATATTTGTTTTAAATATATAATTATTTATTTAAAATATTATTAAGTAAATATACACTGGCAGTAGATTTGAAATATCTCTACAAATGGTAAAACAATCAAATGATGTAATATTTAAATTATAACACTTAAAAACCTTTGAAGTCTAACAAACAATAATATTATCGGCCATACGGTACTATAGAGCGAGCGCTGAATTGTGATTTGACTACCAAAAACTAAAACATAACAAATTTTTCACACTAACAACAGCCTCAAGTGTTAACAGAACATCATAATCATAGTTATTCATTCATACTTGTAACAAATAATATTTTGTTTTTTTTACACCAACTAGAGTTGGCAAATGGAAAACACGAGCCAAATGTACATAAATGCTCACAAAGCGATATAGAGTTACCAGCTATATGAATTGATTTTTTGATATAATTTCGAAGAAATTAAATTGGGTCAGAAAAATATCTATTGCTAAGCCTCTGCTATTAATAATGAATTATCTGTAGTTAAAAAACGTCAGATCCAAAGATGAGGCATTCAGAATCTGGTGAAATAACCAAAACGCTGATACTGAGATATTTGTATGCCAAAGTGCTAAGCAGCGAAAAGGTTGTATACGAACAGCGTCTTCGTACTAAAGCTCTTTATATTCCCCTGGCTGTAAGAACTACGGGTAATTCATTAAAGTGAACAAAATTTCAGCAATCCGGTTATTGAATCTAGCTTTAATAACCGGATAATGAGAAATTTATATTTAATTTGTGCTTGCCGGAAAGTAGCAAATAACTTTCGAGCTGGTACTTTTAAAAGGGGTTTCAAGAGATTTCAACATAAGTATCTAAGTCTTCTGAGACGGATGGTATATTAGGATTAGTCTTAAAGCACATCTCTAAACAAAGCTTTTCAGCACCTACCCACCATGCTGATGTCTTCCATAACCCATTAAGGCCTAGCGTTGCGTTTTCGCAACGTTCACTTTGAACTCTTTTAAAGATTTCCCTAAATAATATAATTCTTAAGGACTGCGTGGGAGTAAAGATTGATTCAATATCTAATTGACGTATTTTAAATATTTTTTTTTTTTTTTTAATAAATTTTTCTCACCTTTTGAGTATTTTTATTTAAATTAATAAATTATTTACAAAACGTGATCAAAATGAGTCTTTTATGGAATGTAGTTAAGGCATGAGAGTTTGAATATCTGTACCAATATTGAACTTTATTATACATCTACAATGCTTTTTATGATTGACAATTCAAGCGTTGCGAAAACGCAACGTTGGGTTTAACAATATATTTTTTCGAGAATTATTGTCAAGCAAAAGTAAGGTGTGCTTCCAATGTATATTCGTGATATATACATAAGTTAAATTGCTGATGATGAAATTAGGTTTAAGACTTACTTATAAAATAGATATAAAACTTTTGCCATCATTATGAATGGAATAAATAATTATAGCAAAGATGTTGATAGGAGGGAACAAAAGTAATAAATTAAAACTAACTGCTTAAAACTTTATTTAAATATATTAATAATTATACCTTAAGTGAACAAATTATATTCGAAAAATCATTCAGTGCTTCCGACAAAAGTATGAAGGGCAACCTTAAACATGAAAACAAATTATCCAGATCACCTTTAAAAAAAAAACTTACTAAATACATTTGAAACTCGAAAGATTTTAACGTTTATAATTACACTTTTTGCGCGCAACAATGTGAAATTTGGTAAAACAGTAAAAAGTTTTTAAAACGTCAATATGCAACCTAAAAACTTAACGTTATTTAACGTTGGAATTTTATAGTCGACATAACTGTAAGTTACAGTGCTGTACAATTAAAATATATACTTTTATACCATATGCTGGAGTCTTTATCAAACTATGTAGGTCTTGTCTTGTAATATGTAGTAACTTTACAAACTTTGAAACCAGCTAATCATTAAAAAAAAAGATCCAATTTTAAGCGGTGTTTTATACTCAAAAGAGAAAAAAAATGTTGTACTATATTTTTATGACATTGTGTTGAACAACTACAGCATTTGTGTCTGGAACGTGAGGTGATACTGGCTACATTACTTATAGGACATTTGTAACGTGGACTTTAGTAAATGTTGTGCCACTAATAGAACGTAGAATATTTATAGATAGGATAAAAAGTGCTAGTGCTTCCCCGATTTCTGTTTTTCGAATTGATCTTAATAGACGTTTGGGGAATCACCATTGCAGCACGCAATATATAAAATCTCTAAATGCAATTTATCAGTCCATCGCTTGTGATTTTGTGTTTTTTCATATAAAAAATTTTAGATTTATTTAAAACTTAGTTTTAATGCCATTTTAATTTATTTCATTTTATGAAATTAAATTAAAAAAAAAAATAAATAAAAAAATGTGTAAAATACATACCGTTTAGCAGCTTTTTAACCAACCGGTCCTGTGGAACAAGAAGTCTTACTCAAAAAAAAAAAAAGCTATAATTGCTATCGTTTACAACACTTTTACTAAATGTAAAATAATATATACAAATACAGAATAATATGTTGATACTAACAACTACACGATTTTATGCACTTTAGGGCGTTTTTATGGGAGCTATGGTAAATTATGGACCGATTCTAATAAAATTTGGCAACGTTGTTTCTACTTATATAAAACTTATTTGTATCGAATATTAACTTGATACTAACATTCGTATGGGATTTATGCACATTAAAGTGATTTTCGGAAGAGGAGTTTATATGGGAGCTATGGTCAATTGTGGACCGATCTTCGTAAAATTTGGTACAAAGATTGATACTTATACAAAACTCTTTTGTTTCATTGAAATATTGCTATATTTAAAGCATTTATGATCGTTAAACTCCTATTCCGGGGGGACATTTGTATGGGGGCTAGGTGAAATAATCGACCGATCACAACCAATTTGAATAGGTTTCGTCCTTGTATCATAAAAGTCCCACGTGCCAAATTTCTTTGAATTATCTTCAAAATTGCGAATTGTACTTTGTGTACAAGTTTTACATGGACAACAAACCAGCCAGACGAACGGACATCGTTAGATGGATTTAAAAAGTGATTCTGAGTCGATTGCAATACTTTAAGGTTGTATAAATCTTATCGACGAAAGTAAAATTGCCTCTCGCTAAAGATTTGAAATGTATGCCATAGAGTGTTTCATAGTGCGTTTTAATGCAATTTGTGGTTTAAGTGAGGGTAAACCTTCCCTCGATTTATACTGAGCTTTTACGGAGATCTCACTATACGAGTTTTTATAGATGGGATATAATCAAACTAGTTCATACTCAATTCAGGGTTAAGGCAAGCCTCTGTTCTTTCTTTTAAATTTCCAATGTTATCTACTATTATTCAACATTTGCCAACAAATTACATACCGCAGGTAACCAACTTTGTAGGTCTACCCTCCATCCCTGTGATACGTTTGATAGCTGTGCTCCTCAGCTCTGATCACATGAAATTTTACTTACATTTAAGCGTTTTAGGACCACTGTGCCATGATAATAGAAAACTATTTGGGGCTAAAGAATAATTTTCCGGAAAGATAGCTAAACGGATATAATATGGCCACCATAATATTTAATAGTGATTTGTGGTAAAAGGTTTTTTTAGGTAATTCCATTTATTATTAAAAAAAATAAAATATTATGTTCAAAAAATATATAGATACCGAGCGATACATAGCTATAACGATTATAATATTGTATCACATTTACATCGATATGTATGCCATGTTATTTTAAACCATTTTGGTGGTATAATTAGGTCCGACGCGGTAACAACATTTAGCTACATTCGCAGATATACGCAAATTAAATATAATTACACATGATATTAATCTTTCGTTTTATATGAACTTAAGCGGGGAGGTAAAGGGACCAAAAAATTATTAAAATAAATTTAATTATTTTCGAATGTAATCTGTATAAAAATTTTAACCCCGGATATATTGTTTGTGTTTTGCACAAAATATGAAGCACTTTGAATTGCTGGGTATATACAGAATATTAGATATAATATTGATACTTTATAATGCTAAAGTGCACATTTTTTAAGTTATAATGGCAATTTGAAAAAAAAAAAAAATATACATATATAATATGGTAACTCTATTCATACTATTATATATAAATGTACACGAAAGGAATAACAATGATAATACAGATTATATTTAACAAAATAAATGTACAACAACAAAACAAAAAACAAATAATAATAAACATAAAACTATGTTATTTGTATGATTAAAATAAATGCAATTTCATAAATAACAATTTGCATACTCGCATACAGCTACAAAACATACAATTTATCCATACGGTAGTATCATGATTATAAATAAAATAAAATTTAAAAAAAATAAAAAATTATAACAATATTCAAGTACATATATATTGACATACGTGCAAATGTACATGCAAATATGAACAAATTTAATCCCTGCTGAATTTGCATTTTCCATTTTTACAAAATTCAGCAGCAACAACTAAAGTCATAGATATGACTGGAGCAAATGGGGCAAATTCCAGTACAGACATTCGATGTAAGTTTATCTTTAAATTCAGGTGTCAATTGTAAAACCCTCCAGTCGATCAAGTTAAGCAACTTTATTTAATTTCATTCAATTTTATTTTATTTCATAAACAGCAGCCAAACAATTTTTATTACCAATATTTTTAAGCAACAATTTAATCATAAAGAACGATAACTATTTTTACAAATGCTATTGGCTTTTAACTCAGTAAGTGAATTTGTAGTACAAAATAAATGTAACGAATATTATTCCCTTTGGATCGCATTACAATAATTTATAAAAAATATTTTGTTAATTAATAAAAGGCGTTAACATAAAAAAGTTTTACAAATTATATTAAAAATATTAATTCTCATATTTTTCATAGGCAAAGACAAACTTTAACATTTAAATTTAGTAAAAAAAAAATCTGTTAATTTTGAACTATGTAAATTAATTTCCTTTCAGAAAATATTTGGGTTGATATTTCAGCTAGAAGTTTAATTTCTTCCTTATTAATATTATATGTGTGACAATATTTTTTTATATAACTTCATTTATTTATTGTATCTGCCCTTTCTTCGTAGTCCTAACAATAAGTAGTAAAATATTAAATCTAAAACTTAAAACTATTAGCTCTCAAATAAGTGGTAAATCTGCTCTTCGGAGTCTTGATAGAGATTGAGTTGTTGTCAACAACCTTGCAAGATGGTTAGGATGTTTGTGTAGTTTTAAGGCATATTTCTCACGAGTTTTTTTCAAATTCGTATTTTACTTCTAAATCAATATGGATATTTTTATTCCTTATGTACCATGGTGCACCCGTCATAAACCTAAGGATTTTCAATTGTGTCCTCTGTATAAAATCAACGTTTGCAGTACCCCATAATTGTATACAATATGTCCAAATTGGTTTTAAAACAGTTTTATATAGGATAACTTTGCAGTCAAGGCTAAGTTTTGATTTTTCGCTGATCAACCAATGAAGATTGGAAGCTTTTATTTTCATTTGAATCCTCTTGGCTTCTATGTGACGACGCCAAGTGGGACGCCTGTCCAAGTGTATGCCAAGGTATACAACATGATCAGATTGTAGGATGTTTACGTTATTAAGTGAAACTGGTGGGCAGTCACCCTTCCGTAATGTGAACGTAACGTGTCTGCTTTTTGGTTCATTTACTCGAATTTTCCAATTTTTCCAACCACGACATTTATCTTGATGCTATACATGGGTCCACGGGTGAGCTTAGAATCGAAGTGTAATCAGTAAAAGTAGAGATAGTTAAATTGTTGCTCGTAGGTAAGTCCGAGGTATAAATAAGATACAGTAGTTACCCAAGGACACTACTAGAGTATTCAATTTACTCGACTTTTTCATTGTTCGAATAATCAAATAACTCGAAAATGCAGTTTTTAAATTACTCGAATAATCGAGTAAATCTTTTAAGTTACTCGAGTTATTCGAGTAAATTATACCTTAAAAATTTACTCGTTTTTTCCAATGCTTATTAAAAAGAAACAAGCATTTTGTGTGGCTTAGTCTAGAAAACAAAATAAGAAAACCAAAATATAGCTAAAAAAAGGAAAAGTCTTTCCAAAATAATATATAATTAAAATTTGCGTAAATATTTATGAATATTTTCATCTCTTTTGTTTTGATAATGTCGTTGTTTCTCTATATTTAATACATTCATTGATAGTTAAATAAATAGGTCTAAATTTGGTGTATCAATTCGAAACAAATTTTATATTAAAGGGTGCTTTTTGTCATTTTTGAAACGCTATAAAAAAAACTAATGATACCCAATTTAAGGCGATTATCAATACTTTTTGATAAAAATAAAAATTAAGTATGAGTTTTTATCCACATTGGAATAATTTGCGATTTTGTCTCATAACCTCACTTTTTAATTTGGACACATACTAATCTATGTGCTACACAGAGGTTTTCAGTTATACTCAAAATGTTTGTACAATATTTTTAAGTATCGGAGATCTACTAAAACCAGATTTATTTTGAGCATAAAATGTCTTTAAATGGTTTAGTTATAGCGAAAACATGTCTTAAAATCTTAAGTATCAAAACTACAGGAAGAAGGATACAAGCTTCTTAAATAATTTTGAAAAATTATGTCTAAATTTATCATGAGACTTAAATTTTTCTAAATAAAACAAAAACTTAGGATATCATGATCAGAATAATTTCTTCGCACCAGGTTTTTGTATGTTTTATAATTCATTGTTCAATTATGTTCAATATTTAGAACACATTCAGATGATCATTTAATATTATACAAATATATACGGGTTTTAAGATAATTTACTCTTATTTGCATTATAGTTATCTCCTGATTATGTTTTAGTACAATTTTGTGCAAAAGTGTTTCGCAACTCTTAATTTCCTAACAATATCGGTGTAAAAATATAAAAAATTCTGTATAAATTATATAAACTTGTATAATAAATTAGTCAAATATACAATTAGTACTTTTCTTCATTTAATGGACAAGTTTATTGTAAATTTAAAATATATAATTATTTCTCCCAAATGTACGTGTACGTTTAAAATCCTCCAATTTATTTCTTATAAAATATTTAATATAAAAAGGAAAGTAAATTTTCTTTATCCTTTCCAAATTCTTTAAATTATAAAAAATTATTTGAATTTTACATTATAATTTTTTAAAGTGACGTTAATATTTTTGTTAAATTTTTGTAATTGAAAAGCGACCTTTAACTACGTGCGTTAATTTAGGCAAATATTAGATTCTTTTTACTAAATACAATTTTTTTTAATAAAATTACAATTTTTGGTGCAACTTTTAGATTCTAAACATTCTATAAAAATATTGTTTTCAAGCTAAATTTTTTAAAAAACTAAAATTAAAACATCTTAAAACAACATATGCCGATTAATCGAATTATTCGATTAATCGGCATAATTTGCTCCAATAATTTTTTACTCAAAATTCTTGATTTTAATTTAATCGAACAATTATTTGATTTTAATTTTTCGATTAATCGAACAAACAATATTCGAGTGAATACCCTAGACACTACCCTGTGAAACTTCCGCTTTTATAACATAATCTCCTGTAATGAAGTCTCCATGTTTTACACGAAATAGTCGATTTGTATGCTAGATGCTTATGCTAGAGCATACATTTGACTTTATAAATAAGACCCTTATGCCAAACTTTATCAAATGCTATATTCCGTTCGTTCCTTATTTATATTATCTTTTTTTTGGATTCTTTCTC
Organism: Protophormia terraenovae; assembly: GCA_951394005.1. Taxonomy (NCBI): domain Eukaryota; kingdom Metazoa; phylum Arthropoda; class Insecta; order Diptera; family Calliphoridae; genus Protophormia; species Protophormia terraenovae. Next base: position 62,064,745 of record OX596073.1, read on the forward strand.
AAATAGTTTGAACAAACAAGGTAGTAGACTAATTGGTCTATACGAATTTGCAACTGTCAAATCTTTTCCTGGCATTGGTATCATAATAATCTGTTAAATATAAGTTTTCCAAATTTTTGGAAAAACTCCTTTTGTTAAGATCACGTTAAGAAGACAGTTAGAACTGTTATTGCCACATTTGGTAAGTATTTAATCATAGGTGGTGTTATTAAATCATATCCTGTTGATTTCTTCAAACTAAGATCTTCAATTATAATTTTCCGAATATCGTTATGTTCTATAATTAATGGTTGAGTATCAGAAGATATTCTATTACACGGGTTACTCAAAACAAAATTGTTTGTTGGTGGGTTTGACAGAAAAACATTGCTTAAGTGATCAGCAAATAATAAAGCTTTATCTTCATTAGTTCGTGCCCAGGTACCGTTCTCCATTCTTAAAAGACTTTGTCCCCCTACTGGTGGTTTAATGCTTCTAACTACTTTCAAGAGAGAAAAGTTTGTATATTTGTCATTCGTTAGACTTTTAATGTAATTTTTATTTCTGTGATCCTCTTCTAATTGAAGGGATCTTCTAAGCGTTTTTCTTGCAGCAGACAGCCTCTGTTTAGCTGCAGGTAATCTGTTGTATTGCAATTCTCTTCTTCGTTTTCTCTTTTCGAAGAGAAGTCTTTCTATTTCTGAATTTGAAATATGTTTATGAAGAAATAAAATAAAAGTCACAATCATGATGACCAGGACAAGGTTTTCAAGCTTTTCGCTTGGAAAGTAAGCATTTGCATATTTCAATAGTATTTCACAAAAATGCTTGTTTTTTAAATCTTTGCATAAATTTGCATATAATTGATACAAAAATTATTTTTCTTTACAAAAACGCCATTTCCTAGTGTTTTTTTGGAGTTTAATGAAATGATTTTCAAATTTTTTTTTTTTTTGTAAAAAATTGTAAGAGAAAAAAATTCAGATGTGTTAAATGTAACTTTTAAAATTAATATATTTATATTTTTATAAAAATCAAAATCTATCAGTGATTTAAAGTAAAAAAAAGGCATATTTATGCATATTTTTACATATTAATATATTAGAACGCATAAATTCGTTGGTTTCTCTATTTATATTCATGTTATTTTTGCATATTTCTATACATATTATCCAATAATTTCGTGCTTTTTGAAGCGCATATTTTATTTTTTTCCGTGCATATTTAAACTTGTCCTGATGATGACTGTAATGTAAGATAATGTAATGTCTAACAAATGTGACGAAATAAAAATATTTATATAGATTTTTGTTAAATCATCCATCTGTTGTGTTACTATGTTGACAAAACTATTTTTACACATACATATATACACATTTTTAATAATAATAACTTGTTAAAGGTAGATAAATAATGTTTAGATATTAATAGAACACTTGCTTATCAAAATGCAATACAGATAAGAATGTGACGTAAAATATTAAATAATATCAACGGATATTCCAAAATCCACATTTACATATAGTACGAGAAAATAAGGATTTCACCTCGGAATTTTATGTAGGGAAGCGAATTTTGACATATAGATTCGTCTTTGTTTTTAACAGTATGTACTGTTAAAAGTCGCAGATAATCACGTGTACGCTACGCGATATATTTATAGTTTAAGGGTCTAATATTCAATATTTTTCATATATCTCTTTTATTATGATCGCATATGTTTCGATGCGATTAAAATATTAATAAAATATAAAAATTCCAGATATTTTGCTAAAGTACATATTTATGTACCATCATTAATTTTGGAGTTATGGAGTTATGTTCAATTTTATATTTTCTGTATCCGCTTTACTTATTTCAGAACGCTAATGTTAAATTTTAAGTATAATTATACTATCCACGATACTTAACTTTTGTTACATAAATTGTCACGAAATTACTTCCTGGTTAATGTTAGTAAACAAGTTTGCCATCGTAAATTGCCTTGTTGTCTCTGTTTAGCGGTACCAAAGCAGAGTTTGTGGACTATAATTAGACACCTGTAAATTGGAATACGTATTTTCTGTGCCGCTACACACTACATCAGCATTCGTGGTGTCTTATCCATTTCGGTTTCGTTGAAACACCACAAGTGTAAATTTTCTAGTCCGATTTTAATAAAAACTGGTAGGGACAGTGCCCCCACTTGCTAAATTATTTGCTCGAAGTCTTTCCAGTTTGCGATTGTAATTTTACGATGCAACTTCATTGAAAAATTTTCATTTTCGGTCACTCTAACATGGAACAGGAAGAGTTTTCTCGACAATATTTGCAACAAATGAAAGAAAATGATATGAACCATTCCATTTAAAACCGACGCGAAAAATATTAAATTTGGACCCTACCTCTCCGAATTTAATAACTCAGAAACTCTTGAGAGTCTCAGCATGATACTTACAGGGAATATACAGAATGGCTTCATCCTTTACATATACATATATTTTTGACGAATTTAAAAATACCATTTTTGGAGATACGCGACCACGAAATTTAATTCGCGAATTATCTACCGTTAAAATTTAACGTAAAAAAATGTTTCAGGTATCATTTTAAAGGTAATATTATTACCATTAACTATATTATATTATAAATCGCCAACCATTGCGTTACCGGCGTCAATGATAACATTCATGCCAAGTTTTATTATAAAATTATCCGAAGTTTTGGGCCAGTCTCAGCTTTGACAAGCATAATGATTGTACCAAATATCATTAAATTCGGAAGAGGTGAGGAAACCTACTGGTTGGTTTTAAATGGAATGACTAATATCTGTAATAATTATCTTCACAATTTTACTACATCGTCCTCATATATAAAGGATATTAAAAAACATTACATCTAACATAAGATTTGCTATGACTCCGAAACAAATAATGGGACATGAATATGTACTTTAGCAAAATTGTTGGAAATTTTATATTCTATAATTGTTTCATTGGCTTGTATAGTATAATAAGAGAAATATGCAAATTTTGGAACATTTAGCCGTGATTATCAGTGACTTTATATAGCATTTCAATACCAAACAAATATTTGAGCAATTTCGAATCCCATTCGAGACCTATCCTGCTTTCAACAGACAGACAGATGAACGGACTAGATCGACTCAGAATCTAACTAGGACCCAGAAAATATATTATGGAGTCTTAAATGTTTTTTTCGACATGTTATCCACGGAATAACAAAATCAATATACCCCCCATCTTTTTGATGGTGGGTATAATGAAATAACTTCCAAAGGTATAAATAAAAAAATTCCCAACAAATGGGACTTTTATCACAACAAAGGAAATAAGAGCCACATTTAGAGAAATAATTCCCAAGGAAATAAGTCCCAAAATAAATGAAATAAGTCCTAATAAAATAAATCCCCACACAAATGAAGTAATTCCCAATTTAAAATTATCAAATAAAATTATTAAGTTTTATTTTCGGAGTTGCGTGAGCTGGTTTTTTAAATACCAAAAAGTTTTTCTGCATAGCGGGCTTTCGGTAGCGCGAAAGGACTTTCTCCTCTGTTGTATTTCAAACACCGTTTTCGTTCGCTAAGTTAGGTTCCCTGCATAGCTGGTCTTTGGCCGGGCCTCTATGGCATTTAAAACACCGAACTCGCTAAGTAAACCGGCTATGGGTAAACCTAAGGGTTAGAAACGAGTGAAAAATTTATTTTACATTTTAACATGTTAATAACTTATTATTAATTATGAGATATTGGTAGAATTATAAAATTGCGTTGTTGCTTAGAACAATCATTTTTTTATTTTGTGTTTATTGTTAAACATGGACAAGCTTTGAAATAATAAAAAAAAAAAAAAACTGTGACAAAAAGGAAAAACTACATAATTATTTTTTTCAGGAGACCGTTTTTAAGGTATAAAATTTAAATTAAAGGTCATGGTATACAATTTTAAATTACCTTCCGTGTAAATATATCCGCAATTCGTATAAAAAATATTTGATCTATTTTTGGAACCGATGTGTATACTGGTTATCGAATAATACAGCAATAAAGAAATGTTGTTGTTTTTCATTTTATAAAATTTATATTTTATTTAAATAATATCTCAAGTTATGTATTTTATCCAAAACGGAATTTTAAAATATATTATGAATATGTTGAATTATGTACTTATTCCTTTTCCAAAATATTATAAAAATAAAGTATATGTCTTAAAAAAGTACATATTTCAAATAAGTATATTAAACTCCATCATGAATTTTGATATAGGAATTATGGAAAAATAACATATTTTAATTTATACATTTTTTACATTTGGAAAAAAAGAAAATTAACCGAACTATGTTGTTTTTCAGACTACTATCTCCTAAAGTAATGGACAGATTTCTCTGAAAATTTTACACAATTTATTTATTATTTATTTATTTAATTCAATAGCCAATGAAATTACAATTTCTTACAGGCTAGCATACATATTATTCTTACAGCTATTAACAATAAAATATCTCATAATCATACAATATTATTATTTAATAAGTTTAAGATACTCCTCTTAATACGGATTGGATTTAATGAAAAATCAATATATTGATAAAAAATATTGAATTGATTACACATACGTCGCATTGGATCAAAGTATTTGGCATAATTGGTTCGAAAATATTTAATTTTTAAAGGAATAAAATTTCTACTTGAACGAATTGGGACTGTAAATTCTATCTTACGCAGCAGGAACTCGGAATTAATTGAACCATTTACTAAATTAATTACAAATTTTATATTCATATATTTTCTCCTATTTTCAAGAGAAGGGAGATCAATTAGCTGTAATCGACTTTTATATGAAGGTAAATTAATATTAGGATTCCATGGAAGATTACGAAGACAAAATAAGAGAAACTGTTTTTGGACTGATTCTATTTTATTTACGTGAACTTCGTATTGAGGATCCCAGACCACGGAAGCATACTCCAGGATTGGTCTTACGAGAGATGTAAATAAATGCTTGGAAACGTAGGGATCTTTAAATTCTTTTCCCCAGCGCTTGAGGAAACCTAGAACTCCTTTTGCCTTGTTAACAATTTGTAGAACATGGGAATTAAATGACAGTTTATAATCAAGCAAAACACCTAGATCAAGGAATTCGTCGACCGATTCAAGTTCATATTCATTTATTTTGTATTTACAGAGTACTGGACTTCTTCTGTAGAACAACATGTGTTTGCATTTTCTTAAATTCAGATCCATTAGATTTATAATGCACCAGTCATAAAGGTTGTCAAGATCTGATTGGAGTAAGGAACGTTGATAGGAATCAGTAAAGCTATGGAGCAGCTTTACATCATCAGCATACATTAATATTCTGGAATTCTTAATGCAGGCTGGTAAATCATTTATAAATATTAGGAATAATAAAGGACCAAGATGACTACCTTGTGGAACACCGGATAAAACGGAAATGTTTTTGGATTTACATTCTCGAATTAATACACATTGGTATCTATTTTAAAGATATGTAGATATCCATTTAAGAAAAACAGGAGAAAATCCAAGTTTATTCAATTTGAACAATAGGAGATCGTGGTTTACTTTATCGAAAGCTTTATTGAAATCTGTATATATTGTGTATGTCTGTAAGCCGGAATCAAATGCTGTTATTACTGAGGTTGTGAACTCCAAAAGGTTTGTATTAGTGGAACATCCTTTTCTGAATCCATGCTGAAATGGGGAAAGATAACAAACGACTTGATGTGTAAGGATTTCAGTAACTATTTTTTCGAAAAGTTTTGGAATAACACTCAATTTAGCAATACCTCTATAGTTGGAGATGTTAGATCTGCTTCCGGATTTAAACAGAGGTATAATATAGGATTCTCTCCAGACTGCAGGAAAATACCTCTATAGTTGGAGATGTTAGATCTACTTCCGGATTTAAACAGAGGTATAATATAGGATTCTCTCCAGACTGCAGGAAAATAACCATTTACTATTGATAAGTTGAATAAGTAAGTTATTGGAGATAAAAGAGAATTATACACTTTATTAGAACGCAACTTGGAACACCATCAGGTCCACATTTAACAGAATATTTAAGATTCTGTATGGCTGTTATTATCATTGACTTATCTAAAATTGGACAACTTATTAGGGATGCATCAGGAATTGGATAAGGATAATTGGAAAATTGATGTAATTCTTTATTGGAGTAGGCAGATGAAAAGAAAGCGGCAAACATATCACAAATATCAGCATCATTTGAGGATACTTTATCTCCAAATTTCATCATGGATGGAAAACCAGAGACTCGGCGCTTTGAATTTACAAACTGGTAAAATGATTTTGGATTATTTTTAAAGTTTCTTTTCACATTAAAGAGGTAATTACAATATGTAATGGAATACAATAATTCTAAAAATTAAAAAAAAAACGAAAAACAACATAACTCAAGTTATGTAGTTTTTCCTTTTGGCCACAGAAATAATTTCAAATCAAAATCATATTTTTATGTGTTTAATATTAAGTTTGGATGAATGAGTAATATCAAACAATTTTAGCAAGTATACGCCCCAATAAATAACTGTGCTGAAAAATTTTTATATTTTTATAACTTTTGATTTACTAAACCATTGAAGTGGTAAGTTGGTGTTGGACTGATAGGAAAAATAATTTTAATATGAAATTTATAAACGTTTTAAGAAAAGGAATACAAACTAGACTATTCATTTTACTCGACTTTTTTATTGTTCGAATAATCAAATAACTCGAAAATGCTGTTTTTAAATTACTCGAATAATCGAGTAAAACTTTTAAGTTACTCGAGTTATTCGATTAATTTATACCTTAAAATTTTGTTCGATTTTTCAATGCTTATCAAAAAAAATATAGTTTAAAATAAGAAATAGTCATTCCAAAATTAAAATTTCCGTAAAAATTTATGAATATTTGTCTTTTTTGCTTTGATAATGCAGTTGTTTTTCTATATTTAATATATTCATTGATAGTTAAATAAATAGTTGAACCAAATTTTATATTAAGGATAGTCCGAACTGCGATTTTGTCTCATAACCTCACTTTTTAATTTGGACACACACTATGTACAACAGAGGTTGGTTTCCAGTTATATTCAAAATGTTTGTACAATATTTTTAAATATGGAAAGATCTACTAAACCCAGATTTATTTTTAGAATGTTTTATAATTCATCGTTCAATTATGTTCGATATAATTGGCTCTATTTTGAATTAAACCACAATTTCTACCGAAACGTAAAATATTTCATTTATCATTTCTTCTTATTTTAAAGAAGAATTGAAAAATAAGCACTATGGACTATCCTTTTCAGATAAAGTAGTTCAGCGATTCTTAACATAAAGAATAAGTTTACATGCTAAACTTAATTTTAAATCCAAATTCCTTCTATATACCAAATTTCATTCAAACCATCACCATAATATCCTCTACACCAGACTGAGCATTTATTGCTATATAAACTATGTACTTTCATTCGTAGAACCAATAATGTTTTTCCAAATCAAGTTTAAAATCCTTTAATTTAATTCTTATTATTTATTAAATTTATATAAAATTATTTGAATTTTACTTTATAATTAATGACGTTTATATTTTTATTTAATTAAAAATTAATTAAAAAACGACCTTTAAATATGTGTTGTAATTTAGGCATATATTCCGTTCATTTTATTTAATACATTTAACAAAATTAAAGTTTGTGGTACCACTTTTAGATTCGAAACATTCTATACAAATTTTGAAACATTGTTTTAAGCTAAATTTTCTAGAAAACTAAAATTAGAACATCCTAAAAACTAGTTAAGAAAGAAAATATTTAAAATATTTTTTACTCGAATTATTCGATTAATCGGCATAATTTGCTCGAACAAATTGTTACTCGAAATTCTGGATTTTAATTTAATCGAACAGTTGTTTGATTTTAATTTGTCGATTAATCGAACAAATAATATTCGAGTGAATACCCTAATACAAACACAATGATATATGGGCAATTCTCATTTTACGTTTAACTTTATGAAACCGACCTTGAACCTCAAATATTTTTTAACTCGTGATTTTTTTAATTAACAACACTACCACCAAGTGTTGTTAATTAAAAAAACACAACAAAAATTGAAGACCTGAAACGGTTTCATGTGGTACCGGCAAGCATTCAAAGTCAAAAAATCAAAAAAAAAAGTGTTTGAAACAAGTTTTTTTTTTCTTTTGATTGCTGTAATCGCGGATTTTGGCATATGTGTCCAATTCTTCTAATGTAAATCACAAACACGTAGAAATAAGCCAACATGTGTTTAATCAGTCTGTAGTTGACCATTATTGAATTACATTGCGAACAAGTTAACTTTTAATTTTTTGCAGTTTTTTTATTAGAAAATTTTCACAGTTTCGTGTATCACAGAATATAAGATGGAGGTTTATTGCCTTTGTAATTATGCACAGTTTAAAATATATCTCATTAATGTGCCCTCAGTGGAAACGCTACTGGAGGTGACCAAACTTGGGGAGACAAAAACGTGAATGACTCATTTAAATTACGCTGTAAGGCACACTCACAGCGTAATGAATCTAAAGTATAAATGAATCTAAAGTATAAATGAATCGCGTAATCAAAAACCGTTTTCTAATTACATTCTAAAATCATATTGTCGGATAAATATTAATTTGAAAAAATTGTATAACATTTTTAAATGATTTTTTTTTTTTTTTTTTTATTAGAAATTTTTTCGCGCTATGCATGAATTTAAATTTATAATAAGTACATCTAAATTGTTTTAGTTAAGCGAAAAATAGGGTTTAACGAAAAAATTGCATAGAAAGTATTCATGAACTGCAATCGAGATGTCAATAATATTTCATAAATCGTCGAGGCACACCCAAAGCGCTAATTGAAATCGGTGAAAATATATGTATACCAATCTGTAGCTGTTATTATAGCTTATATTGGTATCAAGTGTCACAAAAAAATAATTACGCGTTTCAACTTAATGCAACTTTAACTTTTTGGGTGTAAAATTTTCTCACTGAAGAATTTATTTTATAGTAATACAATTAATATTTACAACATTTTATACCTACCATCAAAAATATGGTATATTAATTTTGTCATTCCATGTGTAACATGTCGAAGGAATCATTTAAGATTCCATAAAGTATATATTTTCTGGGTCCTGGTTCGATCTAGCTATGTCCGTCCGTCTGTTGAAAGCAGGATAGGGCTCGAAAGGGACAACGTAGGGGGACGATTTTTGTCTTATATAAGGTTTATTTGGTATTGAAAATGGGCAAAATCGGTTAATAAACAAAAAAGTTATGGGCTAAAAACTAGAAACACAGGGTGTCCGTTGAAGCTTCATTTCAAACTTTTCTGCTGATTTCTCTTAAACAAAAACATGCACGACAACGAAATTTTGTACAAATAGTTTGAGGGTCAATATAAACTTGGAAACAAAAAAATAACAAATTATAGCCCACCTCTCATATAACGTATAATTTGAAAAAGTTGATGGTGGGTATATAAATTCGTCCGAACCGGATATAACATTCGCGCTTGTTCTTACTGAAGAATTTATTTTATAGTAATACAATTAATAGTTTTATTTATTAACATTATAAACAAAACAGTGAATTAAATGCAGTTCAAAAAATTTTAAAACTCTATGTACACTTTGTTTTTTACTCGATGTTCGAAAAGAAATTTTAAACAGATATGTTCATTAATATAAAACTTATCGAACTTTCTTAAAAAATAGATTTTTGGCAATTTTTCATATCTTTTTATCTTAAACCACCATAACACCGACGCCGTTCGCTAAGAGTCATTACCGCGAACAAATTTGTGTTTCATTAAAGACAGTCAATATTGGTACAAAAATTTAAAATTTCCCATATATATATAAAAATGAAATGTGTGTGTCTGTTTGTTTGTTTGTTTCTTTTTTTTTTTTTTTTTTTTGTTTTTGTACCTTATAGACATCTAAGCCGCTAAACCAATTTTCTTTAAATTTTCACAGTATCATCCTGTAAGCCCCACAGGATAATTTTTCGCAAAAGTCTTACAATTTTGAGGAAATAACCTCTTCATTACCTTTATAATTGAGATGAGAACCAGGGCAAATGGTGGTGAAAATATTAAATATCATATATGTATATTAAGAACTTTTACAGCAAAAGTCTTAAAATTTAGCATAAAAAACATTCTCAAAAACCTTAATAATTTAGGATGAAAATGGGATGGGTAGGACTAAGGAAAATGATACCCCCATACAAAACAGATATTCCTAATGGCATGTCTAATGAACTATTATAGTGTGAGCTCTCAAATTTTGTGCGAACTATTTTTCTTATCATATTGCATTGATAAAATAAAAATAGAAATAATTTAGTGAATGTCATCAAAAGTTGTGGAAATAATATTCATATTAAATTTCAGAGATAGGTCCAGAGGGTACAGTAGCCCCCAAATAAAATAAATATTCACCCGTGAAATGCTAGTTATATATAAAAATAATAATAATAGTTTTATTTGACATATAATGAGTTATTAAATGAAATTGAAAAAAGATTCGGCTGTGCCGAATCTTTGATACCCTTCACCATATTACCATATTACCATCTTACTATCTTATCGACATCATATTACCATATTACCGACAAATAAAAGAATTTTCGCCTTAACGTATGCTTTCATATTTTCACATATATAAATCAAAATTTTTTTCAAACTACGAAAATTTGAATATATAAAAAAAACAATCATAGCAGGCTTTGCTTTTAAAAAATAAACAACAACAACAATTCCATATTTATTTATTTTTTTATGTGTGTATCATAGTATAATACCCAGCAGGCCACATGTCCATTAACGACACTTTCATCGAGGATGTCGTCTAAATTTGTCGTCAAGAAAATGCATTTAGAGGACAAGTTTGAATAAAAGTCACCTATATTGTCATTTTACCCCATTTTCGGCGACTTCAATAACAAAATATACGGAATTGTCGTACATATCTAGTTCGGTGACAACATGAGTAAAATGTCCAGCGAGAATGTCGTGAGTTAAAGCAAATACACGACATGCTGCATGACATTGTCATGCAGCATGTCGTATATACCCATAAGATAAATAAAAGCATTAATAAAACCATTAAAAAATAGAGAGTGTCGTAGCTGAAGTGGTAAGTGCGCTTGACTATTCAATAAGATGTAGAGAAATTGGTGGCCTGGGTTCAAATCTCGGCGAAACCCTACTATTTTTTCATTTATTTTTCTTAAAATGGTTGACGAAAATATACATGACACTGTCGCTCAGGTTATCGTTGATGACTTAAGTGCCCTTTGTTCGAAAATGTCACCAATGTTTGTTCGGAGCTGTCGTACATGTGTCATCGAAGACTGTGACAAATCATCAAGACATCGTCAATATTTTCTACAAGACATGGCCTACTGGGTAATAAAGTACTCGCACATCTACAAAAACAACAATTGCTTGCATTTTGTTAGTGTAAAACTACTGCCCACAATGTTAAAATGCTTTGAACGGAAAAATGAGAGAATAAAGGAGAGCAAAAATAAAAGAACTCGAAAAAAATTTTACATATGAATTCAAAAACAATTTGACAGTACCGCGAGGTTTGCCAATGAAAAAATTGTAAAACAGCTGTTCTTACGAGTATACTTTATAATTATACTATGTGTGTGTATATACAAACTGGCTGCATATCCCAGCAGGCCATGTCTTGTAGAAAATATCGACGATGTCTTGATGATTTGTCACAGTCATCGATGACACATGTACGACAGCTCCGAACAAACATTGGTGACATTTTCGAACAAAGGGCACTTAAGTCATCAACGATAACCTGAGCGACAGTATCATGTATATTTTCGTCAACCATTTTAAAAAAATAAATGAAAAAAAAGTAGGGTTCCGCCGAGATTTGAACCCAGGCCACCAATTTCTCTCTTCCTTATCGAATAGTCAAGCGCACTTACCACTTCAGCTACAACATTCTCTACTTTTTAATGGTTTTATTAATGCTTTTATTTATCTTATAGGTATACACGACATGCTGCATGACAATGTCATGAATCATGTCGTGTATTTGGTCTAACTCACGACATTCTCGCTGTACATTTTACTCATGTTGTCACCGAACTAAATATGTACGACAATTTTTTATATTTTGTTATTGAAGTCGCCGAAAATGGGGTATGATGACAATATAAGTGACTTTTAATCAAACTTGTCCTCTACATGCATTTTCTTGACGACAAATTTAGACGACATCATCGATGAAAGTGTCGTTAATGGACATGTGGCCTGCTGGGATACAAAGAACAACAACAACACTGTTATTCATTATATTACTTCTGTTGCTAACTAAACTACTTGTCTTATAGGCAAAAACGTCACTAATAGTCATTACAATGCTTAATATACATTTTTGTGTATGTATTTATTTATATTCTTAACAGATATGTTTTAGTTTTTAAAAATAAACAACAACAATTCCATATCTATTTATTTTTGTACAGACTGCATATACAAAGAACAACAACAACACTGTTATTCATTATATTACTGCTGTTTCTAACTCAACTACTTGTCTATACAAAAAACAAAAAACGTCACTAATAGTCATTACAATGCTTAATATACATGTTTGTGTTTGTATTTATATTCTTAACAAATTTGTTTTTGGGCCATAACTCTGTTGATTATGAACGAATTTGGTTTATTAAAAAAAACGAAATTTTGTAAAAACATTTATGACTGATCTATATAAAAATAAAAATCTGTAGCTTGAACAAGGGCTTCAAAAATAAAAAATTCGTTTTCCCCGATATCTCAGTTATTACTGAACCGATTTATTTCATTTTTTCAGATCAAAAATTCGGAAAATAATTTCGAGCCACCTTTAAAAATTCGAAGTCCCTGGTATATGCAGAGGCTTCAGAAACTGAAAAACCGGTTTCAAAAACCGGTTTTTAAAGCATATCTCCGCCATTTATAAACCGATCCTGCTGATTCAAAAAACCGAAATTTTATAAAAATATTTGTGACCGATTTGTATAAAAATAAAAATCTATAACTTAAACCAGGGCTTTAAAAAATAAAAAATGCGTTTTGTCCGATATCTCAGTTATTATTGAACCGATTTATTTCATTTCTTCAGAACAAAAATTCAGAAAAAAATGTCCGAGACTTCTTTGTAAAAACGAAGTCCCTAGTATATGCAGAGGCTTCAGAAACTGAAAAACCGGTTTCAAAAACCGGTTTTTAAAGCATATCTCCGCCATTTATAAACCGATCCTGCTGATTCAAAAAACCGAAATTTTATAAAAATATTTGTGACCGATTTGTATAAAAATAAAAATCTATAGCTTAAACCAGGGCTTCAAAAAATAAAAAGTGCGTTTTGTCCGATATCTCAGTTATTATTGAACCGATTTATTTCATTTCTTCAGAACAAAAATTCAGAAAAAAATGTCCGAGACTTCTTTGTAAAAACGAAGTCCCTAGTATATACAGAGGCTTCAGAAACTGGAAAACCGGTTATAAAAACCGGTTTTTTTAACATATCTCCGCATTGTATGAACCGATCTTACTGAATTCCAATAGCAAAATTCTCGAAAGCATTTCCGATCGTTTGATATATATATTATATATGTCAGTTATCGGTGGGCTTCATAAACGCCATTTCAACCGACACACGGACGGACGGACGGACGGACATGGTCCTATCGTCATTATTTCTTACAAGGATCCCGAAAATGTAAACTTTTTTGCTATCCGATGAAAATTGTGGGAATTACAAACGGAATGACAAACTTATATATACCCTTTACACCTGTGGTGAAGGGTATAAAAAAGCAAACATAAGCATTTTATTTTTGCAAGATTTTTTTCTGAAATAGTTTTAATCCTCATTTTTTGTTCATTAATATTTGCTTTAAATTCTTGGACTTTATAAATAAATATATTTAAAAATATTTTTATTTTGATTTTTGCCATGTATAAATTACTGTGTGACGGTCCATGAAAATTTAAAATTGTAAATTAATTCACGTAAGTGACCTTATATTGAAGTAATGGTAAATTATGGACCGATTTTCATAAATTTTGCCACTGTGATTTCTACTTGCATATTTATGGGATTTATGCACGTTAAGCCCAAATTACAATAGCGCGTAGTCAGCAGCAGTGTGTGCTGACATAATCAGCTGATAATTTAAAAAGCACTGTTTGTTATGGTGTTGATTACATATGGTCAGCAGCAGTTTGCAATGCTGTTTCATTTAGCCCTGTTTCTAAATTCACTGCGCTGCATTCAGATTGAGGGCGAAACAAAGAGAGTGAGCAAATAAATGATAGGCTAAAATACACAAGTAGAACAAAGCTAGATGGTGGTTGTAAATTGTGGCTGCCTACACTGAATTGTAATTATAACGGCAGCAACATGTTGTGCTGATACTGTTGCTGACTACGCGCTATTGTAATTTGGGCTTTAAAATGATGTTCAGAAGCGGAATTTATATAGGAGCTTTTGGAAATTTGGCATAAAGATTGATGCATATACAAATCTTCTTTGCACACAATTTAATTAAAATATTGCTATATTACGGGACGACATTTTTATGGGGGCAACAGGCTTTGTCCCTGTGCCAAACTTATTATTCATGTCTAATTTCATCAAGATATCTTCAAAATTGTGAGTCGAACGGTATACTTTACAAACACAAGCACAAACGCATGATACCCTAACCATCTATGGTGATGTACGGTTAAAGAAAATTAATCCAATATAACATACAAATAACAAGATTTTATATCGGGGGCTTATATTCAAAATGGGCCACATGCTGATTTTCGAAACATTTTTTTGGCGTCAGACTCTTTAGTTTTTAATTTTTTATATATGGTATTAATTTTGAAGCCAAAAGTTAATTCTAACACTATGTTTGTATGGGCAATTCTTTTTTTACGTTTCCCTTTATGAAACCGACATTCAACCGCAAATATGTTTTTTAAGTTCTGTGTTTTTTAAACAACTTTTAATGCAATTATGTTAACAACAATTTTTTCTGTGACAGAAAAAAAATTCAAGACCTGAAACGGTTCCATGTTGTGCCGTCAAGCACCCAAAGTCAAAAATTCCAAAAAAAAAAAGTGTTTGAAACTAACAAGTTTTTTTTACTTCTTTTTCTTGCTGTAGTCGCAAATTTTTCCATAAATGTCAAATTCTTCTAATGTAGACTTTAACACTTGTAGAAAAGGACCAACATGGATTTAATTAGCGTGCCATTAACCAATGTCAAATTATGTTGTGCAAAAGTCGTGAAACCAAATTTTTAAAAATTTTAAAATTTTACAGTTTTTTCGCTGAGGATTTTACGCCGTTTCGGGTGTTTCAAAATCCAAAACATAGCCTAAGAGCTCTTGAAATTATGCATCATTTAACATATATCTCAATAATGTGCCCTCAATAGAAATGCTGTAGGAGGAGAGAAAAAAACGTGAATGGCTCCAAGAGGCGTCATTTTCGCGAGGCACACTCGCAACGTTATTTCAGTTAAAATAGAGCATAGCGTTATCAAGGAAGGTTTCCAAATGACATTTAAAAATCATTATGGCGTTTTAAAATATTAATTTGCTAAACGTGTATAGGAATTTTAAAAAATTCTGCAATTTTGCATATTTTGTTATAGCGGATTTTGGTGTTATAAACAAATTTTAAACTGAAATAAGTTCATGTGTAAAGTTTTACTTACGCAGAAAATATAACTACACTAAAAATATTCATCAACAGCTTTCATGGGCTAAGAACGCGATGTTTTTAGTTTAAGATTAATCGTCGATTCACACCCAAGGCGCTAATCAAAATTGGCGATGATATATGTCAATCTATAGCTGCTTTAATACCCAATATTAAAATCAATATGGCGTTCGAAAAATTAGTACGATTTTTCATTTAATGCAACTTTAGAGATTCGAGTAAGTGCAATTTATTTGTATTTTAGATACAGCATTGTAGAGTACATAAATGCAATAATTTTTGATTTATGACTATAAATAGAATTTTGGCAATCTTTTTTAAAAATTTTATCTTAAACCGCCATAAGATTGATGCCGTTCGGTAAAAGTCATTCACGCGAACAGATCTGTGTTCCACTAGGGCCAAGCAATATTGGTATTAAATATCGTTGATGTGCCATTTAAAAATTTTCGACATTTTTTTGAACATCAAAAGTAAACGATTTTGAAGAATTTCCCATATACAGTATATTTTTTTAAAGGAAAACCTTGCTATCTACAAGTCTTTGTTTGATATTCATTTTTTTTCGTTTGGTTTCATATTAAATACACAGAAAAAAATATTTCAATTTATTTTTTATTAAAATTATTAACTAACTTTATATTGGAATTTAATTATATTATTTATTAATATAATTAATTTTCTAATTGGTTTACAATTTTGTTTTTTAATAAATTGACAGCTGTTAATAAAATATAAAGAAAAATTAATGATTTGTCTGTAAAAATACAGAAATAAAATAAATCTAAATCAATTTCTAACAATTTTCAGCTCATTATATCTATTTAAAGAAAAAGCAGTAATAATAAAATAAATTTTTCTTGTTATTAATATTATCATTTTGATGATTGGAGCAAAATCAATTAAAAATTAATTAATATAAGCAATTTCGTAATAGAAGTCCATTTTTACTTTTTTCTGTGTACTTAACAATTTTGATACATAATAAATAAAAGTTTGATCGTTTATATTCATTTCTCTCCATTTTAAAAACAACAGAAACTTATCGGGCCCTAAAGCGGTGTATAAAAATAGAATTTAATTTCTTCAAAAATAAGCAGTCACTATATTTAAAAATGTATTCATTCAGTAAAAGTTTGTCAAAGCCATTTAGATATGTATGTATATAAGTATGAATTCGAATAAGTAAAAATATGCTGCCAAGCAACTGCAGGACGAGTGCCCCTTTGTATTAAATAACCAGAGTCAAAAGTGTGTAATAATATTCGCATATAGATTGTTGTGTGACGTCAACAATTGTGTTTGGAGGCATATGTCCCAGTAATAATGTTGTTATCAGCAACAACAGTAACAAAAATATAAGAGCAGCAGATATAATCGTAACTACTATGACAACAACAATATTTTTGTTCTCAGAACTCAGAGGGAGAAAAGATGTCAATCTTTAAATACAAAGGAATTTTTATTATTTTACTGAAAATACTTTAAAACACAAAGACTTACACAAATACTTAAAGATTTAAATGTTTCCTTTAAACACACACATATACACAAGTCAAATAAAAAAAAAAAAACCCCTTATACCACTAGCAATTTATTTGAAAATTCTATAAAAAGCGCAACAGTTTTCACTTTTTTTCAAACAAATACAAAATGTTATTAATACACACATACATATACTAATGTATTTATAAAAATTTTACACATACGTCAAGAATATAAACAAATATTTCCTTAACGCTTTTATTGTGACGGTTATACGTAAATACCCATTTTTTTTTTTTTTTTTCATAATTTGACGTTTTTTTCTGTTTTTCTTACGTTATCAGGAATTATCATCACATAACCACACATACATACATATTTTAGGTACATGCATACTTTTAAACTTTTGTGCATGAGTATTTTATTTATACAGTGAGAATCAATGCTAATATAAAAAAGTATCCTTAGCAACTAATCCAATATAATTAAATATTTACTATATAAAAAATATCTTGAATGCATTGTAAAAATTTATTTAAACTACATTTTAAACAAATTTTAGCCCGTTTTTTATTCTTAAAATATTTTCGATCAGAATAAACAATAAATTCGAAATAATAAATTCAAAAATTCATATAATAAAATCTAAATATTTTAGAAATTTTTATTTTGAAGATTAAACATTTCTAATGTTTATAGCATTACTGTTAGTATTTTTCCCTTTATAGTTTTATCAAAAACTTTGTACAAAAGTACAAACTCTTTCTTATCTACAATGTCAATGACGTTTTAATTTTCTGCATGTATGTATGTGTGTATGTATAAGTATTTGTTAGCCGTTTTAGGGTAAATGCTTCTTCTTTTACCTTGGTCATGGTCAAGGCGCATGTGCCGGTTTGAACTCATTTTTAATGTTTTCTAGGGTGATAAATCAATAAATTATAGGGTAACAAAAAAAGTCAAGAGCAAGGCTATTTTAGCGGTAAATTTAACTTGTGCAAGTAAAAGTGTAAACAAATTAGTGAAAAGCTTTTAATGTGAAAATAACTAAGAAAAGCTTTTTTTAAAAGAAAAAAAAATGGCACTGGTCGACGAAAAAAAATTTTTCGTCTTCTTTCGACAAAAATATGTGGACTAGATGGAATTCGACATGAGAAACACGAATCTGCTTTCAGTTTTTTCCCATCAGGTCGAGATTTTTCTATGCGCCGATTTCTCGGCTATATCTCACTATAAGTCGTTTCATTATGAAATTTTTGTCCGCTAAATAGTATCGGAGTTATTTCGAAATAAGTGTCCGAAAAAAAATGTTCAATGCAAAATTGAAAATTTTTTATTTTTAATAAAATAAAATTTCCTTTTGAAAGTGAAAACATCCAAAATGTTTTAGTTTATCATCTTTATCTCAAAGCTGGTTAGACTATGAGTAAAATAAGTCTCGAGTACCCATACATACCTACAAAAAAGGGGTGGGCAAAAAAAATAGTTTTTCGTCTTAAATAAAAATAAGTGGATTAGATTGAATTTAATGTGCTTAACAATAATCTGTTTTCACTTTTTTTACTATCACGTATTGATTTTCTTTTATGGACATGATTACTATGACAGTTACACTTGTATAACTTGAGAACGATTTGTCCAATTTATCATTGAGCTATATTCACATAATTTTTTGTGGACTTATAATTCCGTAGTTAGTAGCGAAAATTTTGATCCATAACTCTGAAATTATTAAGCGAATAAAATGTACTGTTGACATATTTTTGTCCACATCTTTTGGTGTATCATTCATTAAAAACGTGGAAACGGATCTTGAATTATAGTCTAAATTGGACAAACCATTCTCGAGTTTTATAGTGTGACCACTGAATAAGGTGAGGATATTAGTCATGCCCATAAAAAAAATCCAGACCTAATGGAAAAAACTGAAAGCAGATTCGTGTTTAGTCGACCAGTGTTATTTAACCCATTAACGTGACTTAAACTCTAAAGTGGCATAGTTTCGGTTCTGTAAAAGATATTGATTTCAATCTTTTTCTGTATAACGAAGAATTATGTCAGGTAAGCAGTGTAATTTAGATGAAAAAAAATCGAGTTTATACTTTTTTTGATTTTTGCAATTAAAGTAATATTTTTGTGAAAAATTGTTTTTTTGAGAAACTATAAATATTCTATCTAAAATAAAATCTTTGTTATTAAAGATATCTTAACAAAATTTTCGGTGGATGTAGATTTTATCGTATAAAATTAGAAAGTGAAAAAAACTTTTAGATTTTTGTAAAAGGAATCCCACAATTCCCAAAAAAATGCCGAAAATTCAAAAAAATGTTTTTTTTTCACATTTTGGGCTATAAAATCCACATCTTTCCGAAGTCCCGTGGATTTTGATCGAAAACTTTTAAGAACATATTATAGATTCTTAAACTGCATTCCGTTTGCCGATTCGTGCTTTGGGATTTGAGAAAATATAGACTAAAGTCAAAACTTTTATATAAAATGGGTCAAATTCGGGAGGATGTGTACCTTGAACATTTGAGTTATTGGGCTTGCTTTTTATTTTAAAGTCTTTTCTGTGAAGATACCTTTCAGAAAAGTATAAAATTATTATATGTTGTTAAAGAAAATTTTATTTTAGAGAAAAAAGAGTGTAGATACTTTTTCGGCCAAAATTAGCTAAAGAAAAAATAAATGAAATCGGTCTGAAACACTAGGATATATATGAAAAAAAACTGGACCAAGAACATGCAAAATTGAGTTACTTAAAAATTCAAATGCAAATAACTCAAAAATCATAAGAGATAAATAGGACATGCAAGCATGTTTTTTGTAGGTCTTATCAGTGCCTACAATAATGTATAAAAAAAATTGGACGAGAAACAAAAATTTGACAAGCGATTAAAAAGTTTGTATGTCAGAGGTACCCAACTTTGAGATCCTTTAGCTCCGCCCCTGAGGGGTCTGGTCGATCCCCCTTTCAAATAGAGATTTATTTCCAAAAAATTTCGATTCTGCCTCACTGTACAAGCGGATCTTTATTTTATAAATTTGTTCTATAGAATTTTTTCTTAAATTCTAACAAATCTAAGTATATTTTGAATGACTGATTTTGCCGATTTTTCGAATGCTGATATTTTTTTTTTTTTTTTTTAATTTGCCTAAAATAGAAAACTATAAATTTTTTTAAATATTTGTACTTTTTTACCATTTAGGGTTAAATTCCCTTACTTTGTTAAATAAACACTTTGTTTCTCAAGAAAAGGAGCTTAAAGCTCTCAAGTAATCCAAACAAACATAAGTACATATATCGTGTGTAACTGTAGGCCGCTTTATTTCTGCTGTGTGAAGTATTTCATTCATAAGTTAATAAGTCCTTACTCAAGGCTATTTTTAACGTAAATTTACAGCTGCCGGCCGGACTATTTGCATATATACATAAATATATACTTATGTATATACATATACAGTGTCTCACATAAGTTAGTGAATTTAAATTTTTAAATAAAATGAAATTGAAAAAAGATTCGGCTGTGCCGAATCTTTGATACCCTTCACCATATTACCATATTACCATCTTACTATCTTATCGACATCATATTACCATATTACCGACAAATAATAAAATTTTCGCCTTAACGTATGCTTTCATATTTTCACATATATAAATCTAAATTTTTTTCAAACTACGAAAATTTGAATATATAAAAAAAACAATCATAGCAGGCTTTGCTTTTAAAAAATAGACAACAACAACAATTCCATATTTATATATTTTTTTATGTGTGTATATACAAACTGGCTGCATATACAAAGAACAACAACAACACTGTTATTCATTATATTACTTCTGTTGCTAACTAAACTACTTGTCTATACAAAAAACAAAAAACGTCACTAATAGTCATTACAATGCTTAATATACATGTTTGTGTATGTATTTATGTATATTCTTAACAGATATGTTTTAGTTTTTAAAAATAAACAACAACAATTCCATATCTATTTATTTTTGTACAAACTGCATTACAAAGAACAACAACAACACTGTTATTCATTATATTACTACTGTTTCTAACTAAACTACTTGTCTATACAAAAAACAAAAAACGTCACTAATAGTCATTACAATGCTTAATATACATGTTTGTGTGTGTATTTATATTCTTAACAGATTTGTTTTTGGGCCATAACTCTGTTGATTATAAACGAATTTGGTTTATTAAAAAAACGAAATTTTATAAAAACATTTATGACTGATCTATATAAAAATAAAAATCTGTAGCTTGAACAAGGGCTTCAAAAATAAAAAATTCGTTTTCCCCGATATCTCAGTTATTACTGAACCGATTTATTTAATTTTTTCAGAACAAAAATTCAGAAAATAATTTCCGAGCCTCCTTTGAAAATTCGAAGTCCCTGGTATATGCAGAGGCTTCAGAAACTGAAAAACCGGTTTCAAAAACCGGTTTTTAAAGCATATCTAGCCATTTATAAACCGATCCTGCTGATTCAAAAAACCGAAATTTTATAAAAATATTTGTGACCGATCTGTATAAAAATAAAAATCTGTAGCTTAAACCAGGGCTTCAAAAAATAAAAAATGCGTTTTGTCCGATATCTCAGTTATTATTGAACCGATTTATTTAATTTTTTTAGAACAAAAATTTGGAAAAAAATGTCCGAGACTTCTTTGTAAAAACGAAGTCCCTAGTATATACAGAGGCTCCAGAAACTGGAAAACCGGTTCTAAAAACCGGTTTTTTTAACATATCTCCGCATTGTATGAACCGATCTTGCTGAATTCCAATAGCAAAATTCTCGAAAGCATTTCCGATCGTTATATATATATATTGTATATGTCAGTTATCAGTGGGCTTCATAAACGCCATTTCAACCGACACACGGACGGACGGACGGACGGTCGGACGGACGGACGGACATGGTCCTATCGTCATCATTTCTTACAAGGATCCCGAAAATGTAAACTTTTTTGCTCTCCGACGAAAATTGTGGGAATTACAAACGGAATGACAAACTTATATATACCCTTTACACCTGTGGTGAAGGGTATAAAAATGAGTTATTTTTATTTATTAAATTAGGTAAATAAAAAATAATATCTTTTATATGAATGGGATTTTTTTGCCTGAGTTGTCTTTTACCAAATACTGCAAAAAGTAGCACAAAATGTTAAAACGTTTCCGAGAAATTGAGAAAAATAACACGTGCAGTCATTTCAGGTACCTCACAAAAGTATTTGAATTTTTTAATTTTTTATATTTGAAGATACTAGGGTGATCGATACGGTTTTCCAACCGGTTTTTAAACCGGTTTTTTCTGTCAATGTGCTGTCGGTTTTTTCAAAGTGTTCATTTTTCGAATGTCGAATAGACCGGTTTTTTCAAACACAAAAAACCGGTTTTAAAAATAGCTTTTTATTTCAAAAAACATGTACTAAATACTGATATTTTAATCGAAATTTATGAATATTTTTTAGAGTATTATTTGTAATGTTTTAAAAATATAGTTTAAGGTTAAAACGAAATTAATTATTGTAATATTAAATAAATAAATTAGTAATAATTACTTCAACTGTAACACCTGAAATATTTTTACACATTTGAATGTTTTAGTATTTTTTTTTTATTCAATATTTTCTTCATTTTTCAAAGAATTTGTTTTAAAAAATTTTCTCCTATAGAATAGTTTCAGTAAAATTGATTCTGGCTTTTATCATATTAACCCATGGTTTCTGTTTTGTTTGTTTTGATGATTATTTTCTAAAAATTTTTATATTATATTATTCGTTCGTTCATATGCTTTGTAACACCCAAAAATATTGGTTTAAGACCCGCCTTAATTTGTACCAATCGTCTTTAAGTCGATTTGATGATGTTCCGTCCGTCTGTCTGTTCATAAAAAAAATAATTAATTAATTAAAATACAGGTCACAATTTTGACCATGTATTAAATTTGAAATTTGGCACACAGGTTTCTTATAGTCTAAGAACGAAGCGTGTTGAAATTGGTTATGATCTTTTCATTATTTAAACTAGCGCAAGAATTTCTTTTACACATGTAAGTTCCATATAAGTTAAAATCTGTGTTCTGAATTTCATGAAGATCGGTCCATAATTGAACATATTATTGGCCCACAATTCCACAGGTTTAGAAAATAAGACACTTCCCCGAATTTGGTGCACATCATTGAGTAGGGTATTGTCGGACTTGACCGACTATTTCTTTCTCGTTCTTATTGGATTAATAGTTATTTCCAAAAATAATTATGTGTAATATATTTTAACTTGAACATCATAATATTTATTGATTTTTCTTTAAGAAATGTAGTCTTTTAGTAGAAATATTAACTTCTGCAAAAAAACCGGTTAACCGGTTTTTTCTGAATTTAAAAAAGTGCAACCGGTTTTTTCAAAATACCAACTATTCGAACTATTCGAAAACCGGTTTCTCCAAAAAGTCGAATAATCGATCACCCTAGAAGATACTCAAAATACAAAAAAGGCAAGAAAAAGATATGTTTTACATTATTAATTGTTATTAAGTAATAGTGTTAAGCGTTTAGTAATTCGTTTTATAAATTTTGGGGTAAAATTTTAGGGAAATTAAGCGAAGTTTCTTTACATGTATCTTTCAAAAGGGAAAATTGGAATAATCGGGTAATTTTTCCTAAATTATGTAATTTGTTTTATTTGGAAATATAAATTGACTTTGTCATGTCTTCGAAAAACAATTTATACTGCAAAATATCTAAATAATGACATTCCAAGCGGCGTACATATTTTCATTATGTTGTTAAAAATTAAAAATCTTCAACATTGAGCCTATTTTACTGAAGTATTGGTCTACATATTTTAAAAAAAACTTTCAGGTTGTGTTTCTTTAGGTATTAGCTGTTATTAAATGGGAGATTTGGATACCGGCTACAAAAATACAAAGAAATTGGAGCCATAGTATAAAACACGACAAAAGGCATATTTTAAGTTACATAACTATATGACTTTCAAGGTATACGGGAAACTATAAAAAGATAATAATACCCGAAAAAGTTTACTATTCTGTTAATATTACTTATGATGATGAAAATAAAGTTGAACATTTTTCGCTCCAACATTTCTGGACAGCAAGTTATTGATTCAAAAAATAATATGGCTAAGTAAATAGAAAAATAAACCCAAGTACAATTATATCGGGGTATATTTTGGAGCTATATCATAAAGTCAGGTATTTTAGCCTTCAAATTTATAATTGGCTATATATCGGGAAGATATTCCCCAACATTTTGAAATAAATTTTTGATACGTGGGGTACCAAAATGGGCTTGATATTTAAGGTATTTTATTTTTAATGGTGCCATGCCTCATAATTATCGACTTGGACCCTTTTTATATGGGGTTTTAACAAAAAACTCACAAGGAACTTAAACCTTATAATATTTTTTACTATAGTGATAAAAAAATTATTGTTTTTGTCATTTATAGAGGAAAAATAGGCGTGTTCTTCCTAAATCAATCTTCTAAGTCCATTAAATATAAAATTGGACCAAAAATCCCCCAAAATTTTACTCCAAATTGGGGAAATAAATTAGTAAACATTTAATTGTGATACCTATGACCTATTATTAATAAAAAATACATGAATTTCTCCAATTTATATTTTGTTTGACATTTTTAAAAACAAAGATGATAAAAATTCAAATACTTTTGTGAGGTAAATTTGATGAATTTTCATACTCTTTCTGGAATAACTTAGATACAATGAAATATTTTTGATTGCAATTTTTTGCATTATAAAGTTAACAAATAGACAAACGCAATTCAGTTAATAAATCTAGAATTAATTATTTTAAATCACCTAATTAAACCGTTTTAATTATTAATTAAAAAAATTCAAATACTTTAGTGAGACACTGTATATGTATGTACACGCAAATGTATATCAGAGTAAATAGTTAATGTAATAATGTAATCCTGTATGATGGACAACGTCTGCAGAGATTTTTCCTCCTGATATTATCCACAAATATTACAAACGATACAATAAATGAATTAAACATTACATAAGACCAATAGGGAAACCAAAGAATAAATGTCTCGATATAACTATTCACTATAAGTATTGTAGAAAAGATGTATATATATATATATATATATATATATATATATATATATATATATATATATATATATATATAATCTCATTCCATAAGGAGTGAGATCGAAAAAATCTTAACACACATTTTGCCTCATAACTTTTTTCGGAATCAATATTCAAAAATTTCTTTAATAACAACCATGTTAATTTGTCCTTATTTTCATCAAAAAAAAAAAAAAGATTTACGTCCTACAAGTTATTAAAAAATTTCAAAAAATCCAAATAGGTCTTACAAATAATTGGCCACAGAATTAAATGTCGTCCGTAATGATATTGGGAAGGCCAGAAAATTAAAGGCATATTGAAAGGAACTCCAAACACATCTGGTAGAAAATCAGCTCAGTTTTCTCAGTGCTTCGACTATTTGGTGCGAAAATTTAAAGCTAATAGGAAAGTTGATAATATATAAAGTTCAAAAAATTCCATACTGGAATTCTGCCAAAAAAATTACAAGCCAAAAATAGGACTCGGAATTTAAAACCAAATTTCATACAAAAATACTCAAGCTGTATTATTGACGAAGAAACGTAGGTGCTGGCAGAATCTTCGCAGCTTGTGTCTCAAAAATTTTTATTGCTAATGCTCGAAGCAATGTTAGAGATAAGTTTAAGACCCCAAAGCAGCAAAAATTTCTTACAAAATTCATGATATGACAAGCTTTTTGCAGTTGCGGCAAAACAGGAAAGTCATTTGATACATTCGGATCTATAAATACCAAAATATGCATAAAGAATATTTACAAAAAAGACTTCTTCTTTTCTTAAGAAAGCACAATGTGTCCACATATTTTTGGACCCATTTGGTATCATGTCACTACGGTAAGAAAGCTCTGGAGTGGTACCAAATCAATAACATAGTTTTAGTACCAAGAGAGGTCAATTTTCAAAATTGTCCATAGCTTAGACCAGTGGAGAGATATTGAGCTCTTGTGAAAAGTGAATTCAAAAGCATAAAAAAGGTATCCCAAAATACCGAAGATTTTAACAGAAGATTTGCACACTGTTCCAAAAAAGTGACTGAATCAACTATCAAATCTCCAAAGAAAGGGTTTTCAAAAATGGTCCACAATTTTATAATTAGTGATTAGAACCATAAAAATGTATGCTAAGAATTTTTCGATCTCACTCCTTAAGTATAATTTCTTTCTATTACAAATAAACAAAAATATCACCTTATTGTTTTATTTTTCATCCTTGTCTGTCTGTTTATATTGGGTAGGTTCGAAAAGAAAGTAGTTGGTGCTGCTATCTAGCTTGAAAATTTACTTTATTTTAAGATATTTTGTTGAGCAGAATCAAAGGATAAAATGGTATTTTGCCATATTTTTTGTTTGGACATAAAATGTAAGAGGCCGTAAAACCACTTCAATTTATTTTATTATTATTTTGTTTTTTTTAATAAAGCAAATAAGTAAAATTGTTTAGTCGTTTACTTAAAACAAGCATATTTTTCTCAAATTCAGTTAATTTTACGACTTTTTCGTTCATGTTGATGTTCGGCCTTTTGCATTGAAGTTGACGATATATTAATGTACTTAATTGTAAGTAATTCCTTTGTTGTTTATTATTTCAACTAATACTTAGTACATTTATAGATACTAATCTATATGAGTGTCTCAATTTCATTTTAAATTCCATAGAGAAAAGCTTTGAATATTGAATTCTTTTTATTTTCTCAAAATGTTTATAGTCTACGGATTACTTGTTCATTCCCTTTTTTTCTCTCTTGTTTGTGCGTTCTTTCTATTTTCCTTATTCTAAAAATAGATTACAAAATACGTATGTAAACAAAAGTCCATTGCATTTTATGCTAAAAATAGATTTTAGAGAAAATTTACATACACAATTACAGACGTTGTTAATGGAAAATATTCTTAAAAAAAAGTAAAGCGACGCAAATATATGTATGTATATGGAAAGAAAGAAAAATATTTACTAAAAAATACTTAATTTAAAAGGGAAATTAATGGAACACCCGGAAATGTTGCAGTAACTAATCTATGTTTTCTTATTTTTGTTAAAAGTAAAACAGGCGGAAGAAAGTATATTTTTATAACAAATATGTGCATGAAAAGTGGAGTGGTTACGTAGAAATGTATAACATTTAAAATTTAATAAAATATATCCATATATGTATAAAGTATTGCATACTTTAAGGATTTACTTTAATTAAAATATTTACATATGGGTAATTCCATGCTGAAGCCTAAACAAATTAATGTTATATAATAATTTTTCGTAAGCGTTTAAGTTTGTATATTTTTAATATTAATAAGAAACAAATATTTTATAAAGTAATAAATGAAATTTTTGAAATTTATTAACAAAATTTAATTAAATTGCACATTTCACAGGAATTAAAAATTAAACCAAGAAAACTGAAATGAATATTAAACCAAAGCAAGTTGAGTTGAATTAAGTTTAAATATTTAACTTTTTTATGCTAAGACCTAATACATCGTCGCCCGGGGATTTAAGTGCTCTATATGCCAAAAATGCATTCTGAGTAAATCGATGTTGAAGTTTAACATCATTTTTCTAAAAAACTGCTCGATAGGATTTTGTGAATTTTTTACCATATATTTGTTTTGAAATGAAGATTCTGAGGAAAATTTTTTATCCCCCAATCTCATCTACAACGGGATATTTTTTAACGGTAATAAAAATGCCGTTTGCTCTATACGCCATCTTAAGCATATTTCCTTGCAAATACATATACATATACCAAAAATAAAAACTATTTACAAAGTTATTATAGAATATGATAAATAAAAAATTTACATCTCAATTTATTTGACTTAAGTAATAATTTTTGTCTGTTTCAAATATAAATCTAAATAACAATTTTAAATCAGTAATTTTTTCACTTTGAATTTTTTCTTTTCTCTTAACGATACTTAACTCTGTTTCAAAAATATTTAACGGTGTTGGTAATTGATTTCGGGAACCTTTTTTTATTATATTTGCTGTTTGGAAATTAGACTGCAAAACTGAGTTTTTAAATTTTATTGTAAATAAATTATATTGAATATATTGAAGAACTTTTATTTTAGTAAATGGAAGTATCGAAAAATGTAATTGGTTAGATATCTTGCATCTACAATCTTAAGTTTAATTTTATTTGTTTTAAAATTTTTCAAATAATTAACGAGTGACAAAATACTATGAATTTCTAAACGTTTCAGATATTTATCTAAAGCACTGTGAACGCAATCGACTTCTTGGATTTGTGAATGACCAGGCTCAGAAAATTTCTGTATAATACTTTTGACCTGTAAATGTTCTGACAAAAATTTTAAAATCGCACTGGACATCATTTGATTTTTATTTTGGGCAACGCACGAATCACTCCACATAACTATATTTTGAATAGTTGGATGTTCTATCGTCAAAGTATTTAGTATTTTGTATATACAACTACTTATTTCGTTACCTCCACGACTGTTATTAAATTCATCCCAAACGCAACAATAAGTCAATTTTTCCTTATTGGGAAAAATAATTGTAGCGGTCATATTATAATCACATATAAAACCTTCCTAAAGGAAGTTTTAACCTTTCTTTAGGAAGGTTGAAAACGCTTTGCAATTCAAAACATACAATAACAGAAAAAGGGTCTTGGTTTCTGCGATCTACGTCACGTTCCACTTTAAGGCCATTCGTTTCATTTCTGTGAATATCAAATACTTCAATTTCGTCCCCAGATGAATTTTTTTATTAAAAATTGTACGCAACGGTCGCATTGGTCTTTTCTAGGCTTTTTAAAGTACAAATTAACAACAGTTAACGAAATTTGACTCAAATATATGTCTTATATAAGGTTTATATTAGATTGTAAGGATGACACTGACTATTTCAAAGTCGGTGCCCATAGAGACCAAGGTGGTCCATTATGATTCCTTAAAAGCTATACTCCTCTTCTTCGTGTTGTAGTGCAATCTACTCCTTTCATTTCGTTGCATTGATATATTCAAGGAAAATCCAAGGATTTGTACCTCTGATATCAGTCAGCCTCTGTATGAAAAAAGATCCAAAAACATTAAATTGCCTATTGGATAGGGCAGGGCATTCACATAAGAAGTGATAGCTGTCTTAGACAGCTTCCCTACACCACCTACAAGTATCATCTTCTTTAATGCGTAATCTTACCATATGCTTACCAAGAGTATTGTGACCAGTAATAAGATTAATTACCATTCTCACTTGCGTCCTATTCATTTCCAGAAGAATATTACTATAATTTATTTTTTCTTCATCCCATAATTGCTTAGTCTGTATAAAGCTACCAGATTCTTGCCATCGACTCGACCAAACAGTTCTTGATTCATGTTTAATTTTTTGAATGACCAAGGATAGGGGTGGGAAAACTTCTCTTACTGCGTTCTCCTGTGGTAGGTGCACTCATCTTTTTGCTAATTCATCCGTTTTCTCATTGCCTAGAATATTCTTATGGCCTGGCACCCAGCAAAGATTAATGTTATGCTGTTCCCGAAGAACTAGAAGCTCTTTAGCTCTAGACCTAATATTACCTGTCTTTAATGCCTTTATAGCAGCTTGACTGTCAATGAAAAAGCTAATATTACACTTGGATATTTGTAACATTGATAAAAGGTCTCCAAATTTAGTTCACTGCAAAAAACCCCACATTCAGTTCCATCATAGATCTTAGAACCATCTGTGTAAAAATTTATTTCTGAAAACTTGACATTCCCAGTTAGCCAATCATCCAGTGATGGAAAAGTGGTATTTAATTCCTCTTCCATTACATTGTATGGTGTTAAATAATCTGTTATACAGCCTCCAGTCACATCCCTTATTATTTCCGAGTGACGCACCAATTCAGTTTTCATTGAATCAGTTTGCTTTAGCCTGTTAAGAATTATCCTTGCTGATTGTTTAACATGCAAATCCAAAGGCATAACATTTAAAAGGACCTCTAAGGCTGTTGTTGGCGTAGTTTTCATCGCCCCCGTGATACTCAACAGTGCTAACCTATTTAGTTTGTTCAGTGCATCAGCATAATCCTTTTTGTCAATAATAGGCCACCACACATAGCAGGCATATGTGGCTACAGGCCGTACAACCGCAATATAAAGCCAATAGAATAATTTCGGTTTTATGCCTCGTTTCCTGCCAATAAGTTTTTGACATGAATAGAGTGCAGCATACGCTTTCTTAATTCGTACGTTCAGGTTGCCCCTCCAATTCAATTTACCATCTAGATAAATCCCCAGAAATTTCGCAAAACTAGACAGCAAAAGGGTGACTCCATTCAATTTAGGGAGATTAAAGCGAGGTATTTTCCTTTTTCTCGTGAAAAGTACCAATTCGGTTTTGGAAGGATTTACATTAAGACCACTTTTCGTAGCTCACACCGAGATCATCTTCAATGAATTCCCAAAATATCAGATATAGTATCAAGGAATTTTCGCGATGATAATATTACTAAATCATCTGCATAAGCTATCACTTTTATGCCTGTAGCATCCAAAGAGCTTAAAATCTCATCTACAACAAGTAACCAAAGTAGTGACGATATAACACCACCCTCAGGCGTTCCTCTTGTTACGGTTGCATGTAAAGAAAATCCACCTAATTCCGCAGTTACTTGCCTCTGTTACAGCATTAACATAATCCAATTAGTCACCTTAATATCAACGCTATTCCAATAAGAGCACGTTGAATGGCCGAAGATTCAACATTATTAAACGCCCCTTCAATATCCAGAAAAGCTGCCAGTATATATTCATTGATTGAAAAATATTTTTCAATAACATGAACCACAGAATGTAATGCAGAATCTACTAATTTCCCTTTAATATATGCATGTTGATTTTTAGAAATATTTCTGTAATTTAGTCTTTCACTAATGGTCTCTCTAAAATTCTATCTAAGGTTTTCAGCATAAACGAAGATAGACTGATTGGTCTATAATCCTTTGGCATATAATGTTGAATTTAGCCAGCCTTTGGTATGAAAGCGACCTTAACTTCCCGCCAAGGTTTATGAACGTATATTCTATTAAGACAGAATCTAAATATTTTAATTAGAGTATCCCCAATAACCTCAATTGATTCCTGTATAATTTGGATAAATCCCATCCAATACTGGTGATTTATAAGGACCAAAAGTGTTTACAGCCCACCTTAAACTATGTAGGTTAATACTATTATCTAAGTTTAAACAATTCTCCTGATTAAATTCTCTCAATTCCTCATCTAGCTGCTTCTCGAATATGCACCCTGGGAAATGAGTTTGAAATAAAATCTTTAGAGTTTCCTCTGATGTATCTGTCCAATTGTATTGCGAAGTCTTAAGATTACCAATTGAGTATTCTTGTTTTGAAAGAAATTTTCTCAACCTTGATGTGTCCTTTATAGTCATAAGTTCAGCTATAGTATTTTCATCATAATCCCTCTTTGTCTTTCTTATCTCTTTTTTAAAATATTTTAATTTATTCCTGTACTAAACCCATATTTCATCCTTATCTTCCCTCATTGCTTTGTTAAAAGACTTTCTTACGTTTTTCTTTAGTATCTGGAGATCTGAATTCCACCAAGCTTGCTTTTTCTTTCCATTAACTTTACTTATTGAACAAGCTTCTTTAAAGGAAGAAATTAAAATGTTTTCAATTACTTTCAGAGAAAATTCTACTTAGCTTGTATCTGCATAACTTAAAGTTCTACGTTTAAATTTTAAACTAACTTGTTCCTTAAATTTATTCCAATTAGTTCTTTTTGGAATCCTATAGAGTATTTTAATATCCTCATTTGAAATTTTAATATTGAAGTCAATATATTTATGGTCAGAAAAACTTACTTCCTTTGATACTCTCTAATCCGAAACAAGGACTTCATTCCTATTTCTCGTCTGAAAAGTATACTCCCCACCAACATTATATATACTCATATTATTCTCTACAATGAAATCCATTAGGTCCATACCTCTGTCATTCGTGTCAGTACTACCCCAAAGAGTATTTCGTGAATTTGCGTCACAACCAATAATTAATTCCGCTTTCTTCAGATTGCAATTTTTACCAGATTTCTCACATCTTCAGGTGATGAAGTATTACCCTCTCCATGTGGGAAGTAGGCAGAAGCGATAATAAAACTAAAGCCAGATAATTTTACAGTGATTGCTATAATATCTTGACTACAAAATTGTCTTAGAATGAAACAATTAATATTTTTTTTTTTTTTTTATTACAATACACGTTCTAGGTTTATTAATATTCGTAATATATATGAGTTTATATGAATCATTTTCCAAGCCCATTATTTGATTGCCGTTATCCATGGCTCTTGTATCAAGGCTACCTCAATATCATACCTATTAGTAGTACCATAGTAGTAGCGATAATACAATGATGTAAGTTAATTTGTTTAACCATTAATGCTTACCGTAGCTGCTTTTATTCTTTCCTCTGCTTCCTTAATTGGCTTAGCGATAGCGCTGCTAAGACCGACACTTATACGGTATCTATTTTCTTCCAATCTCTGCAGAGTGCCTGAGTTAACTGCAAGGATAATGCTCCTCCCCGCATCCGTTGGTGGATCCATCTTCAGGATCTTCCAGTCAGACGAAGGGTAAGTTTTAGAGTTCTGAACTATTAGCCTGTTAAATAGCCTATCTCTTGCAAGTATGGGTCCCATTATAAATATTCTGATCTTGGGTTGACTGGGTATGTCAACCTCTGGAACTATTTAACTATCTAGCTTCATTACCGAATTTTTAAGCCAGCTTAAGGTATCATCATTTTTGCAAAAAAAGAATTTTGTGACCGTTTCTAGTCTGGATGTTTCCGAAGTATGGAATAGTACCTTTGCCAACCCTGGTATCCTCTGATACCAGAAAGAGTAGTCTGCATTCCAGAAGTCGCCAGTTTTCATCCTCTATCCTACCATCAGATTTTCCCACGTCCGTTATTGCAACCCCTATGCAGCCCTCATTGTACACGTTTCTTCCCTTTTTTTAAATCATCACTTCCGGCGAAACAGTATCTTTTGTTCTATCACGCTTACTACAACCAGTTTCCTCGAAGTCAGTGACCCCTCCTCTACCGGAAAATTGCCAGATGTAAGCGTTAAAGAGTTAAATTTAAAAAACTTCCCTGTCTAACCCATGAATTAGAGGACGAGCTAGTGGCTTGTCCATCACCTTCAGTGTCCCCTTCACTGCATCAGCTTTGGCTAAGGCTAAAGGAGTAGTTAGTACATGAGATACAAAATTTTTCTCTTCTAACTTACTTCTAGAAAATATTATAATTTATACGAAATTACATAAGTTTTGTCTGCGTCGTCTTTAATATAAAATCATTTGTCAGTACAATATCTGTTAAACTGAGAAATAAATATATAATTTATAAACAAATTATTTAATTTAATTTTTGTTAAGTTTTAACGGTATTTTTCTCCATTTAAGAAATTTTTTCAAAATTTGAAAAATAATTCAAATATTGTTGTTTTTATATTAATATTTTGGAAATATTATCTTTATGCTGTAATACCAGAAATACAGTGCAAGCAAAAATTTAAGCATACAGTGTAAAATTTTACATATTTTGCTATCTATAAATTCAATAAAACTATGAATTATCATTTTAAACACTACAATCTAAGTGCATTAAGGGATTTATGGAAAATGTCATATTTTATATAGCTTATTTGGAAAATATAACATCTTTAAGAACTTCGAACGAAATTCGAAATTCGAACTTTTTTGGTTTTATAGTAAGGACTGCGCACGAAAAAATCTGTGCATGCAAATCAGCTTATAGAAACTAAACTAATAGGCATATTTTTTAAAATGATATTTTTATTAATGACTGTTATGTTCAAGTTCTAATCATAAAAGAATAAATTATTTCCTGTTGGTTTTTAAGGAAATATCTGATATTTTCCAGAATTATTATAATTAAAGGTTTTATTGTTTTTCAGTCACTTTTTTGCTCGAATAAGTCCATTTATTTTTAAACTCCGTTCCATTTTATGCTGACCTTTTAATGTCCATTAAATTATTTTTTTCTAGAGCCCAATATCTTTCAATTGCACGGAGTTTTGGACAATTTGATGGATTAACCTCTTTCGGTACAAACTCTTACAATTTCTTTCTTACAACTCCATTTTTTTTTTATAATAAGAAGAAGCGGTAACAGGCCAGAAAACTGCGAATACACTGTATTTTTTTAGGAAATGGAGAAATCTTTTCCAAAGGTACTCATTCACGTATATTTCTGTGTTGATGTAACCATTTTTTAAGAATGAAGTGCTTCATTCCCGTATATGCATATGACTTCCCAAATCAAAAACTTTCTTGGGAATTTTGATTTCTTTGATACTCGAAATTTTTCTGCCATAATCCTTCTAGCATCTGCGACATGAATTTCTGGTCAGGAAGTTGAAAAAAGTCACCCTGTACGAACGTTTCATCGTCTATTTTACAGAACTAAAATTTCTGAAAAAAATCGTCTGTAGTACTTTCATGTTATTTTTTACCTCCAAATTCTTCAGTTTTCAGGCTCCATTTTCTTTTAAATTTTCTGATAAAGATTCAAAGCATTTAACTTTTTGTGACACTTTTCTTCTAGAGATTATGTGATTTTCTCTTAAAAACTTTTCTATTTTGTCTGAGTCCTACAGCCTGAAGATACTATTTGTTTTCCATTACCAGGTTACCATTCAGTGATCACGACTTCTTTGTATAATATTATGACCCATGTAAGATATACATATATGACCAATGTAAGATTTCATGAAAAATTTGAATTATGTGTTTAGGTGTTTTTTGTTAAATTTCTATTTTAAGAAAACCCAATTTTGAAATTACCATGAAACTTAGCACATGGCTAGTGAGCATAATGGTAAATACAAACTAGTTAACAGAATTATTAATTTTTCACCACATCAAAAGTTATAAGCCTTAAATGAACCATGTAAGATTTAAAATGTTTCATTGTATTAATGTAACATTAATTAACGAAATGTCCCGTTGAAGCTATTGAATTTAATAACAATCCGCCAGGTTGG
Source organism: Protophormia terraenovae (assembly GCA_951394005.1). Taxonomy (NCBI): domain Eukaryota; kingdom Metazoa; phylum Arthropoda; class Insecta; order Diptera; family Calliphoridae; genus Protophormia; species Protophormia terraenovae. The sequence goes on from OX596073.1 coordinate 62,100,212, forward strand.
CAGCATACAAAGAATGTTGCTGGATTTTTTGTCAAATATCTGAGAACTAAGCCAAAATAAAAGTTGTCATATTTATGTCTCCAAAAAATAAGGTAGGCTCCGAAAAACAGTCTCGAAAAAAATCTAAATTTTTGAATAGAACTATCACAAAGCACCAAGACTGTCGTTGGCCGAAAATCAAAGATTTTGGGCCCAAAGTAGGAAGAAGTTTTTTTAGTGACAAGGTGGTAGTTTCATGCATTGATAAAAAAAAAATAATAATAATAAACGGCGGGGTGAGAAAATCAGTTTCTTACCAAATTTCTGGAAGGATTTGTTATAGAATATTATGTAAATGGTTACAATAAAATATTACTAAAAGGTTTATAAGTACAGAAAATTATAAAAAAACTAAAATTTTCTTATAAAAAGGATTATTGGAGCTTGGTCCATAAATTTCAGCGACAAATCGCCTCATTAAAAATTAAAAGTAAAAAAAAAAAATTGTTTGCGGAAAAAAACTGTTTCTATAAAACATGTGCCAGATTTTTCATAGACTAAAAGCCCCAAAAACTGCATAGGCAATAATAATGCAATGTTGACGTATGTTTATTTTGTCTACAGTTTTCTTTATCAATGCTTCTACGAATGGAATATGTTATAAAGGATGCAATTAGATATAAAAACTATTAAAACCGCTAAATTATTTTATATAATTTTAACATTAATAAAATTTAAACGAATAGTGAAATTTTATTGAAATTTCAATATAATATGTATAAACTTGTCCTAAAATCATATGAAAAAAAATATCCACTTTTTTACATTAATATACCCAAAATCCCAATCCGTATAAAACGTGTTAAAAAATTTACTTTATTCATTGAAATTGTCTCCCTATCCTTATAAGGGGCCTCCGTCGGAAAATACTTTTTGTGTGTATACCTTACATATAGAGCTAAACAATTAAAATAATTTTAAGTTGATACCAGCATTGCAATTTGAGAACATAACAAAAAAAGAAAAAAAAAAATCCAAAAATTTAAAAAAAGTTGGATAAGGCTTGTGGGCAGACCTTTGCCCCAAACTCCTCCGGCTTACTTTACATGCATTTACATTAAGATTTCTTTTGAAAACATTAAAAAAAATGATAAAGCCCTGAACAAAAAAACAAATTTTATCCTAAAATTTTAATATTGCCACCTTTTTGGAAAAAAACCAAAAAATGTAAAATTTTTTTAAAGTTCCAACTTAAGATTAATATAACTTTTTAACGGATTCATATATTTATATGATTCTTAGCAATATTATTTAGAATTTTGTAAGAAATGTGGCAAATATTTTAGAAAAATTCTAACTAACAATGAGGTAAAAATTTATTTCGACCCGAATATCTCTTAAACTAAAAGAGATAACCTACACATGTAAGCATATTTTTTGTATAGATTTACAAGGACTATCAATATATAAAATTTCTTTTCTGTCATATCATAAATTAATTTTTGGCGATTTTTAAAAAAATTACATACTCCAGATGGCCAAATTTGGAGGGCCACCCACTTCTCCCCTGACCCGCTAGGAACCTGTACACCTCTAAATCAACTCGAAAGCATCTCAGCTCTGACAATGTGAAATTTTATTGAGATACCTCTAACGGTTCAATAGTTACTGAATTATTTCCAAAAGAAAGAGTTTTAGAACCACTGTGCACTGGTCGACAAAAAAATCCTCCCCCAATAGTTGGGCTTGCTGAATTTTGATGTTCTTAACACGAATTGCTTTCAGTGTTTTTCCATGAGACCTGAATTCTTTTTTATAGGCGTGTCTATTATTTCACCCATAGGAAGGCCATTACTCTAGTATATTTCATCATAACTCAAGAACGGTATGTACGATTGACATAAGTGATATACCAATAGATGTGGACTAAAAATATCTTCAAGCCACCCTAACTTCATTTTTATGTGCTCAATAGTTTCAGAGTTATTTTGAAATTAGTATCCAAAAAAATTTTTCAGTTTATCATCAAATCCACTTATTTTTTATTTAAGACGATCTTTTTTTTTTTTTTTTGTCTATTTAATTGTAGGTATGCATGTGTATTTTCATTTAACTGTGAATGAAATCAAGATTTGTGCATCAATTTTGAATATACGTGGCTTATTATACTCGAAGCTTCAACAGCTGATAAACTGAAACATTTTTGATGCTTTCACTTTTAAAAAGAAATTTTAGTAAAAAATAAAAAATAAAAACTTAAATTTAAATGCAAACTATATTCATTTTCATTTATATAAATCGTACACGCCGTTCTCGAGTTATAGTGAAATATAATCGAGTAATTGGCTTATACTTATATGGCGAAGTATTAGACACGCCCCACAGTGGGGTCAAACGCAAATTTTTTGGTAATAAATCTGTATCTCCTAAACTACTGTTTGTATTAAATTGAAATGTATGAAAGAGTTTCAGAGAAGGACCTAAGCTTTGAGAAAAATCATCCTGTAGTCACCCTGTGATAACACAAGAAAATCTACAGGGTGTCAAAATTGACTACCTCGAGTATGTAAAAGTTTTAAAAAATCGTAACTTATACAAATGAAGTCCGATTTTAAAGATTTTTATATTTCTGCAAAGGGCTTGGCAAGGTAAAGAAAAAATAAGCTTACTCACCCAAGTTATCCCTTACACTTAAATCGATATTTGCAATTGAATTTTGAATTTTTGATTTTTTGGCTCGACTTTCTTTCGTTTTTCGGGAATAAGTCCTGAGGTATATGAAGTAAAAATTTTTTAAAAATATCCTGTCATTTCCTATATATTTCAAAATAACATACTGAAAGAATTTTTGGATTATCTCAATGCGCCTAGACGTGAAAAATATTCAAAGTCAGCACTCTAAAATTGATATGAAAAATGGCTATTTTTTACAAAAATATAGTACAATTCTTTCACTTTTTACTCAAAGTTCCGTTTAAGAAAAAATATTTTCTTTATATATTTCAAAAGACAAGGTTTCACAAATGGCTAATATAGAAATTTTGAGCTGAGTTAGGCATGCACCCTACATCAGGAATTGGTCGAAAATGGTGAATTTTGGAAAAAGTTAAATTGTTTATCGATTAATAAAAAAATGTCACGCGAGCTTTCTTAAATTTTTTGACAATATTTCATAACAAAATATATTTAGAACGATTTGAGACTAAACTGCTTCCCGCCCGACCAAAAACGAATGCAGGAGAGCAGATTTCATGAAAAAAGTCAATTTTTTAAACGACTTTTTTTAATTGCATAAAAAAGAGTATTTGCATAATATTTTCGCCATTATTTCTTATGTAGTGCATAAAATATATTTCGATCTTTCACTGCTGCAAAAATCATTAGAAAACCTTTACACATAAATTTTTGGCAATTTTTCAAAAATAAACAATATTTAATAAATATAAGCGACTATTGCGAATATTATCTCGTTCAACAACCAAAATGTGCCAATACAATTGTTTATTACGTATACGCACATATGGAAATATTGTAAAACAGTGAATTTGGTGAGAGTTGACCTAAGTTGTCAGTTTTGAGACCATGATATAGTGCTTTTAAAACAATCTATATATACATATTATACATCAATGAATTGGTAATTAAGTATATTTTTATATTCTTGTAATATTTTATTCGTTTTTGGAAAGTATGCGAAGTTTTGCTTTACAAAACATTATTTTTTTGGTTTTTATATATTTTTTATAGTTTTTAGTTTTGAAAAATTGAAAAAAAAATTATTTGTAAAGGTTTTTTAATGATTTTTGCAGGGAAAAAAGATTAGTGTGTATTTTATATACTACATAAGAAATAATTGCGAAAATATTTTGCTAATATGCTTTTTTATGCAGTTAAAAAAAAGTCGTTTAAAAAATTGACTTTTTCATGAAAACTGCTCTCCTGCATTCGTTTTTGGCCGGGCGGGAGGCAGTTTAGTCTCAAATCGTTCTAAATGTATTTTTTTATGAAATATTGTCAAAAAATTTAAGAAAGCTCGCGTGACATTTTTTTTATTAATCGATAAACAATTTAACTTTTTCCAAAATTCACCATTTTCGACCAATGCCTGATGTAGGGTGCAGGCCTAAATCAGTTCAAAATTTATATATTAGCCATTTGTGAAACCTTGTCTTTTGAAATATATAAAGAAAATATTTTTTCTTAAACGGAACTTTGAGTAAAAAGTGAAAGAATTGTACTATATTTTTGTAAAAAATAGCCATTTTTCATATCAATTTTAGAGTACTGACTTTGAATATTTTTCACATCTAGGCGCATTGAGATAATCCAAAAATTCTTTCAGTATGTTATTTTGAAATATATAGGAAATGACAGGATATTTTTAAGAAATTTTTACTTCATATACCTCAGGACTTATTCCCGAAAAACCAAAAAAAGTCAAGCCAAAAAATCAAAAATTTAAAATTCAAGTGAATCTTTTTAACCGTAAGAGATAACTTGGGTGAGTAAGCTTATTTTTTCTTTACCTTGCCAAGCCCTTTGCAGAAATATAAAAATCTTTAAAATCGGACTTCATTTGTATAAGTTACGATTTTTTAAAACTTTTACATACTCGAGGTAGTCAATTTTGACACCCTGTAGATTTTCTTATGTTATCACAGGGTGACTACAAGCTGATTTTTCTCAAAGACTACGTCCTTCTTTGCAACTCTTTCATACATTTCAATTTAATCCAAACAGTAGTTTAGAAGATACAGATTTATTACCAAAAAATTTGCGTTTGACCGCACTGTGCGCCCATAAACAAAAATTTCGACGTGATGGGAAAAAAATGAAAGCATGTCTAATTTCATCTAGTCCACATTTTTTTTGCCCACCAGTGTTATTAAATAATTTTATATTAAATCAAATACAATCCTAAAAATTTAAAAACCAAAAGTTTAACTATTTTCTTACTTTAAAGTTGTTACAAGAACTTAAAGCACTATAAGTCTTAATATTATTTCAGAACAAGCTCAAAATTAAGAAATTTTTTTAACCAATTTGTAGAAAAAAAAAATATATTAAGCATTTATGCCAAATGTATAAGACTCGTGATTTTTTATCACAGGTAAGTAAATGAAGTCAACTTTTTAACATTTTGTAATATTTTTAAAGTAAGCAGCATACGAATTACTTTTCTTCAATGGCACAATATTGCAACTACATATAATATTAAAATTTTATTAAGTTGCAAATCTTAAAATAGCTTCATATTCCGAAACACCTTGAACAGTAATTTTAACAAAATACTGATTTCACTTAGTGTGAAAAAATAAATAAATATAATTTAATTTGTACCGCATTAAATACGCCAATCAAAAACTATTCATATGATACCAAATCTCATATTGGATAAAATATGAAAAAAGTTCAAAAGACAAAAATTAAGATGACATTTGAACCTAAGATTTAAATTTAATTAGAAGTTAGTGTAAAGGTAGGCCAACATATTACCCCATTTAGTATAATATTATACAAAATTAAAAATTAACCATCACGAGATTTAAAAATGCTGGTCATCTGGAAAATCATTTGCTCAAGTCACATAACAATAAAACTATTGTATGTGTGTATATTTCGTATAAAATTGTATATATTTAAAGTATAATAAAATAACAAAACTTTGCTCATTCAATTCTTAAATACATATATGGTGTAAATTCTCATATCAATTTAAAGCCACTTAAAACGAAATATAAAACTTTTTACTTTATTATTTTGTTTTATTTTTTGCCTGCAGAAAATGATCATTAGAAATTCTCAGAATAGGTTTATTTACTAGGCGACGCCCTAGCGTATGCAACACAATTTCAAAGAAATAAAACAAATCCGCAATAAAAATTAAAGAAAAAACTAATAAACTCATACACATACATTTACTCAAATACGAATAAAATTGATTTTTACAATAAAAACTCACACAAGCTGCTCAACACTCCTATAAAGTCAAGTCAAGACCAATTTACTAATAAAGTGTATGGGGTCATACAAAAAAACTTTTTATTTTATATAAGTATGTGTGTATGTGTGTGTTTTGCAACAAACATTCCATCTACATTTGCCATCAACTACATACCTATACATTCATACATATAAAATGACCTTGAATACACAGAGACCATGACGAAGCTTCATGTTTAACAAAGTTTTTGATATGGATACTTGTAAAAAAAAATTATTTTATATACCTTTCAATTGTAATACTACAACGACAAAAACAACAATAACAAAAATAAATTCATTCATAAAATTTTTGAAACATTTCCACACATGCGCTTTACAAATTTTCGCGCAGTTTCGAATATCGAAATTCCCCTATTTTGTGTTTAATTGAGAAAACTTGGATGGTTTTTCTCCATTCAAAACTCATGGATGTAGTAAAATTAAGAAGAATTTCATTCATAAAAATTTCACAATTCATAATGTTGTGCATCTCTTTTCCTTTGCCTGTAACATCCTAATGTTGAATATTTGCAACAGATACACACACATACATACATATGTACGTTCAGACTTTGTTATACGTACAACTTATACATTTTATTCACACACCATTCAAAAAGAATGAAAACCCTACTATTGAATATAATCGTTGTATATAAACCGCAAATTGTTTATGCAAAGCCAATTTCATTCATTCGTTCGTTCAGGCATTCATTCATTCAATCATTTCTTATGTCATGTAGGAAAAAGGAAAAGAAATATGGAAAATTAAATCATTTTATTACCAAATTGAATGAATGAAACTTTTCCGGTTTTTTACGGAGGCATAGACCATACAATATACATGAGAATGGCACCCACACTCAACCTATATTTTTTTCTTTTTAGTGTGCATCACTTTACAGGAGAATGTATTCGAAGAGCAATATTTTAATTATGGACGTTGTTAAGAACAAAACAATACAAAATAATAGTGACTACAATAGCACTTAAAAATTACTAGAACTATGATAAAGTTACACAGAAATAATTAGTATTATTTTATTAATTGAAATTTATAATTGATAATTGGTAATTATATGAAATTTTATTCAGACTCAATCATGTTTACTATTAATGAAATAATTATCATAATTATTCACATTATATTTCTTAAAAACATGTGAATAAAGTAAATACAAGATATTTATAACTGAAATTAATGGCACAAAACGCATTTTATTGTTGTAAATCTAAGAATATATGAATTAAGCAATATTTTTTGAAGAAATTTTTGTTGTAAATATAACAAGATTTCTATTTTTCAAACACACAGAAAAAAGTAAAAATGGACTTCAATTACGAAGTTTGTAATATTAATTAATTTTTAATTGATTTTGCTCCAATCACCAAAATGATAATATTAATAACTAGAATAATTGTTATTATTATTACTTCTTTTCCTTAAATAGATGCATTGAGCTGAACATTTTAGAAAATTTACTTAAATTTATTTTATTTCTGTACTTTTATAGACAAATATTTAATTTTTCTTTATATTTTATTAACAACTGTCAATTTATTAAAAAACAAAACTGTAAACCAATTAGAAAATTAATTATGTTAATAAATCATATAATTAAATTCCAATATAAGGTTAATTAATAATTTTATTAAAAAATTATTTGAAATATTTTTTTCTGTGCATATTTCATTTTTGCCCCAGAAAGTATGCTCCAAATAAAACATAAAATAAAATATTTTTTCTTATAAAATGTTTAATAACTTTTTGGTTTTAATAGGGTAAGTGCACCTAAGTTCGGCATGTAGCAGTAGTCGGCAATTTTTAATTTAAACATAAATAAATAAGTATAGCAACTGTCAAATGTTACCATAATATCAATTTTACATTGTAAACATATTACTATTATCTTTAGTTCTAATGATTTTAAATTATTCTACGGTGAGTACTTCTGTAGCATTTTTCCTCTATTTGTAGCAACACGTTTTGGATAGCTTTTATTTAGGAAAAAAAAATTTTTGTTCTTTTTTTTATTAAAACTAATAGACCAAGAGATATTGAAATAGCATGTTATTTTCATTTTATTTAAATTCTAATACCATAAGTACTACAAAAGTGTGCCGTTGCAAAAATAGATATGCTGCCTACTGAAAAATTCAAAAAATTATTTTCATTTTCTTACCAACGATTGAAATTCACGAGTCTTGTATATTTGGCAAAAATGCTTCACATTTTATTTCTCAAGATTTCAAACATTCGTAATTTTTAACTTGTTATGAAAAAATATTAATCATTTCGGTCTTTTAAAAAACTTATTAATACATCATAGGTAAATATTTGTACAACTGTGACAAAATTTATACTTTAAAAATAGTTTTTGCTGAAACTTAGATCAATCTAAAAGTTTTGTAAAAAAATTTTTCTTCTGAAATCCTAAAAAATTCTTTTGTAAACCGAAATCGTTAGACCTTTGACGCTCAAATTATCTATATTGGTGATTAGACTTTTTTTAAATCATTTGGACATAGGTATAGGTCCAAATACCCAACATTGGGTACGAAATATGTTTAGCTCATTGATTCGACTGCTTAAAATGGTATTCCTACATCATTTATAAAACAAAAAAAGAATTAAATCGAGACACTTCTTCGCATGAGTCTTTAAACGCTAAAGATGTCGGAAACACAAATGTTCCATAATGAAATTTTCTATTTATCCCCATTTGGACATAAAAGAACGATTTTCAGTGCAATAACTTTTTATTTCAGTAATAAAAAATGCCATGCTGACTATTGGATCATGACATGCCGAATATTGGGAAATACATGCCGACTACATGCAAATTCGATGTATTTTATAAAATATATTAATTAGGCATATTTAGCAAGTCTTGGTAAATCTGAAACAACATCCTTTACTGAGGTGTAATATCTATTTATTCTTCAAAAACTACGTTCACATTTGTAAGCTGACAACTTTAAAGTAAGAAAAAAGTTAAACTGCTGACTACCGGTACACTTACCCTATATCTTGTTTTATATCAACATTAACAAATGTTTAGTTTTAAAGAAAAAAAGTTTTTAAAAAACTTGTTAATAACATGTAAGTCACGGATCTAGTAACTTTTTAATGACTACAACATAACGTCAAAATTACATAGAAGTAGTTTAGTAGCTACTTCTTCATAGCCCGATATGTAATGATCAGATTTTTTAAAATACTACTTTTTATTGATTTTTTAATTTTAATATATTTAAAGATTGTATATTTATTTTTTGGTAAAATTTAAATTAAAATTTATAAAATCTCTACGTTTAAAATAAAAATAAAAAAACAACAAAAAACTATTTTTTTTATCATGACATTTCACTAGTTATTTGTAACCTAAAATGTAACTAAAACTGTGTTTGTCAAATATTTGACCAATTTTTCGTGACAAAATTTTCTACAAAAAAATTGTTTGCCGTTGTTTGATCTTGCAAATGTTTTGTAAGAGAAAATAGAGTCAAACAAGATTCATTAAAATGTCAGCTATGATTAATTATAAGTAAAAAATATTTTCCCATTAAAATGGAGAAATTAGAAAATATTTTATGTAGTGGTTACGTCATTTTGATTAAATATGTATTTGACTAGTCTGAACATACCTTAAGTAGTTGATATTGTTTTTACTACAATGTTTTCAGCAATATTTTAAAATCATTGAGTTATTGAATAGTTTTAGTGCAGGAACTATTCCCAAAATTCTTTTTCGGAATATCTTAAAATTTACAGAATGTTTTGGAATTTTTAAACATTGTTACGTGAGGTCCTCAAGAAGATATACAACCCATTGAAGTCGTTTTTCGAGTGGAAATAAAATATTTCATTTTGTAGCAGAATACAGTAATTGAGTTTGAATAAAATTTCTTATATTTGCAATTAAGAAGAAATTATAATAAACTTTAAATTTTAGCAGATTTAAGAAATTAAACTTAAGTTTAAATTTTATTTTCAATAGTTTATATTAAACAATATTATTAAATACCCAACAAACCAAGAAACAGTATCATTAATGATATCATAATTTTAAAATTATATGATAAAATATCCAAATAATTTTTTCCTTAGAAAAAAACTTTTTAGGAAAATAAAAATAAATTGAAAATTTTTGTGCAAAAACAATATTTTATGATACGTATTATTAAATTTTTACAGCAAATTTTAGTGAAATCGCAAAAAATAAAAGAGGATAAGGCAAAGGAATCAGCTTAAATTTCAGGAAGAACTTTCTTTGGATTAAATATAAATTTTGATCAGGATGAATCTTAGTTTATTATTTTTATCTCGTTTTTTTTTTTTTTAATTATTTAGAATATTAATAAGTAATCCAATAATGATACATATGTATTAAATTACCCATAAAATGTATGGATTTTACAAAAGTTTTGATTTTGCTTGCTCCACCGGCAGTTTCTGGTAGATGGGGCTATAAAAATAATATGTGTGCAAAAATTGGGTCGATCGATCGTAAACCGGCCAGTCGACTTTGACCTTTGTCCTAAAACAAGGCTTAAAAGTAACTAATATCTTTATTGCGCTATAACTCTTTAATTTAACATTTTCCGATAAAAGACTATATAAGCTTTTCGATTCAGAATAAAATGCAGAAATTTTTGACATATAATTTGACAATAACATCACAACTATGACTTGTTGTGATGTTATAAGCAATCAAAGTAAAAATTTTTTCATGAACTTTTTTTAAAAAAGTCCTGCTTTTAATATGGGCCTAGCCTGCTAGAAACGGTTTTTATTATTTTGTAGAGCAGGATTTTTAGTTTTTATAAATCTATAAGTTTTATCACATTTGCTTAATATATTAGGGCAGATGGACCAAAATCTGAATTTGGGGTATCAATTTTTTACTTATTATACAAATATTTGTACTAAATGTAGGGTGTAGCATGAAATTTTGAATCATTTCAGACATTATTTTTAAGTAGTTATCGAATTAAACTGCTATTCGAAATTTAGGTGTTGTTAGTTAAGATCTCCCTATATAAAAATTGTATAAAACGGCAAAAACATGTCGGTATAACTTCTAGAGAATTAAATTTATTGTAATATTTTGAAAAAAATTAAAAAATTTGGAATACATTTGGACCTGGTCTGAAATACATAATAGTTATGTCATTATCGATTAATATTTATAAAATTGTATAGAGCAGTAAAAGAGTTTAAGTTTTGACAGAGACCTACTCAGCGGTGCTATTGTATCTCAGGTAGATATGATAATTTGAGATGATGGTAGGCCTTAGAAAAAAATATATTTTTGTTTTCTTTTTTTTTCAAGCAGTGAAATATCTTAATATTGCTGACCGATTCTTCAACGAAGATTTGAAGATAATCAAAAGGCTTTCAAGACTGGTCACTTTGAGCTTGAAAAACTTTTAGGAGTTCGAAACTTTTACAAATAAAACTGATTTTTGATAACACAGGTTGGTAAAGAAAACGTTCTCTAAACAATAATAGGTGGACTAGATGAAATTTGAAGTACTAAACAAATATCAGATTTCATTTTTTTTTTTTTCTTCTATCACGTACAAATTTTTTTATAAGCTATAACTCGAGAACATTTTGCCCAATTTTTTTTATGGGCCACCAAAGATTTGGGGCCTCGGTGTCATTTTTGCAAATAAGTGATCATTTTCTCAGGCTCATATCTTGCAAACCGTTCGGAATATTGATTTACTTTCTGAGGCAAAGTTGTAGCAAAAAAACTTCATCTTCAAGATCAAAATCACAAAAAACTTTAAAAAATTCGATTTTTTTACCTTTTTTCTCCTGTTCAAGTCCATAGTGCTACCTATGTAGCAAATTCAAGGAAACAATCAACTATAAAAATATACCTAAGATCTCAATAAACAACTTTCTATAACATATAAATTTCCTAGGAATGATTCTTAACACCATTTAGGTAGCGCTAAGGTAGCCGCAAAAGTGAAAAATTTCCCGAAAATTGTTTAATTTATTTGTTTTTTCTTTACTTCAACATTGAGATACTATGCTATCTATTACAAAAATAATAAAAAAAAATATTCGTATTAATGTTGATGGCCCTGGACTTGCAAATCACACTCTCTTAAGTTGTGGATCGAAATCGTCGTCCGAATCTGACTCTGATTCAGAACTTATGGTGTCCACAGGCACGTTGCTTCCAGACTGCCCTCCATCTTTAGCTTTTTCTTCTTCAAATACTTCATTAACATCATACAGGGTGATCTTGTGACTCCACCAACATACCTGAAATGAATTATAATTCTTATTAGAAAAGAAATCAAAAAAGGAATGCAAAACAACGCATCAATAAAATTGATATTACCTCTGCAAGCAATGCTTCGAGTTTTTTGCCTTTGTACTGTTTTTCCATGGGCATTGTGGTTTGGTGAAACCGTTCTCCTTGCTCATCGGATTCGGTAGGGAGTTGTTTGAAAAAATCATCAAAATGAAAGTGAAGAAATGCAGCTTTAATGTCATAGCGTGCCGATTTTCTCAAAATAATATAGCATTTCTTTCACCCATTCTCTTGCTTCTGGTTCCGCATCTCGATCCCCTCCCAAGACTCTAGTGCATACACGCTGAAGGAAAGTCCATTCCATTGAATGATTTTCATCAAGCGATGAATCAAAATTGCTCTTGAATAGCTTTCTAATGTCAGGGCCATTAAGTACGCCTGTTAAATGAAGACAAAAAATAAAGACAGAATAGAAAACATTAACATAGTGTAAATAGTACAATGAGGTGAAAAAAAATCGTTTTAAATTTACTACAATAGCTTTTTTAATTTTGTCATCGCTACGCTTCACAGTGTGCGATTCAGAAAATTTCACATGGTGATAGTAGAGATGTTTTGAATTTGTACCATATAGACCTACAGGGGGCGAGTCCATAGGGTCCCAAAGTTGGACACCTCCGGTATAAAAGTTTCTAAAAACGATCCTGAACCGATTTCAAAGATTTTAGTAGGATTCTGCTAGTCTAGATCTACAAAAAATATCGTCGTATTCATATATTAAGCTTCAAAGATACAAATTTTTACTTTTTAGCCTGTCTTGGTGAAGTTTTTTCGCTACAGCGGGTCCAACGTTCACCCGATTTTTCTTAAATTTCTTTTATTTCATTAACAAATAGAAAAATTGTGCAAAGAAAGAATTTTGAAAAAATATTTACGGAGTCAAAAGTTACAGGCATTTAAAGTTGAACTTAAAAAAAAAATCGATTTTTTCCCATTTTTTATTTTTGCTAAAAAAGTGGTCATATTCTTTTTCTCTTATATAAACATTTTCTTAAGTAACATATATAATATTTATATTTTTCTGAAAGACAACTAAACACAAAATACTCTAAAGGAAAAAATCTTTTTGAATAGAGTTTTTCCAACAAATATCGAATTTTCACCTTAATTTCTCAAATCGCAAAGCTGGAATCAACAAAAAGTTTTACTCTTTATATATACTAAAGTGTTTTTAATTTTTTTGTAATAGAAATTTTTGCTCCCCGATATCGGTTGAAAAGATATAGTAAAAAAAGTAGAAAATCCCATTTTTGGAAAATTTTCAAAGTTTTTTGGGAATTACGGGTTTTTTGTAGACAAATCTGAAAAAATAGCTCTTTGAATTAAGCATCTACTTAGGTGTAAAATATCATTCCAAACTATTAACTAACAAGAATTTTATTGCATAATTCAAAATTAAATATATGCAAAAAATCACAAATCCATCCTTTCTCAGAGTTTTTTGCAAAAAGTCTTCAATAAATTTTCGAATTGTAAAAAAATTTATATATATATATTTGAAAAGAAGACACAATTTTTGTTTCTTTTCAACTGATATCGGGGAGCAAAAATTTCTATTACAAAAAAATTAAAAACACTTTAGACTATATAAGAAGTAAAACTTTTTTTAGATTCCAGCTTTGCGATTTGAGAAATTAAGGTGAAAATTCGAAATTTGTTGGAAAAATAGGTCAAATTTGGAAAACCCTGCTTCTCGAAAAAATCAATTTCAAAAAGTTTTTTTCCTTTAAAGTATTTTATGTTTAGTTATCTTTCAGAAAAATATAAATATTATATATGTTACTTAAGAAAATAAATATATAACAGAAAAAGAACCACTTTTTTAGCAAAAATAATAAAATAAAAAAACGGGAAAAAATCGACTTTTTTTCAAAGTTCAACTTTAAATGCCTGTAACTTTTAACTTCGTAAATATTTTTTCAAAATTCTTTCTTAGCACAATTTTTCTATTTGAGAGATAATATATGCATACGAGGTTTTTTTTTGTAGATCACGAGTAGCAGAATCCTCCTATATAAAAATCGTTCAAATCGGTTCATTTATAAGGAATCAGGATCGTTTTTAACAAATTTTACACCCGAGGTGTCCAACTTTGGACTCGCTCCCTGTAGGTCTATTTGGTCCAAGTTCGAAACTTAATCTTGGCTACACCTCTGCTATCACCATGTGAAATTTCATGGAAATCGGAATAGCTGTTCCAAAGTTCCATAACTATTTCCATTTAATTTTTTGAATCACACACTGTTCGTCGTATCGCTTTTATATTGTGTGCTGCGTCCTTTGATGCGTGTGCTGAGCTTACTACTTTGCCTGTGCTGCTGCGGTCAGTGCGTGATCGCGTGAGTTGTTTATTGAGATCTTAGGTACATTTTTGTAGTTTATTGTTTCCTGGAATTTTGAACGGTTTGCTACCTATGGACCTGAACAAGGGAAAAAAGGTAAAAAAAAATCGAATTTTTTAAAGTTTTTTGCGATTTTGATCTTGAAGAAGAAGTTTTTTTGATTTTTTATGTTCACAATTCTTTATGACAAGAGCTACAACTTTGCCTCAGAGAATAAATCAAAATTCCGAACGGTTTGCAAGATATGAGCTTGAGAAAATGATCACTTTTTAGCAAAAATTACACCGAAGGCCCAAATCTTTGGGGGCTCATAAAAAAAGTGCATGGCTGGGCAAAACTGGGAGACAGGTGTTCTTTTTTTTTTTTTGTCTTTTATTACGTAGTGGTGTCCGTATATGGTTATATTTCCATGACTTAAAAAATTATACGCAGTGGTATCAAAACACCTAAAAAAATATTATTTTGTTAGTAAAATTGTAATAACTGCTATAGATAAACTATTATAACTTCTGATCCCATTGAGATCCCATTTTTAAATTTTAATACTATAACAACAAAATTATTGTAAACATTGTGTAAAAAATAATTAAATTTAAAAGACCTTTTTTCAGAATATCATTGGATAAAGGATATTTTTTCATTTTAGAGGTCCTTGTGCCAGGAAGATGTGAAACTTTTATGACCTTATGATAAGAGGAGTCTATATCTGACAAAAAATATCTTATCAAAATCGTACTTCGGACGCTGTGTCCCTTTAAGGGTCGTTGCATTGAAAGTCAATATATGCACGTCGCATAACATTTTGTGATAATTTTTTTACATCAATTGAATCTTTACATCTATTTACAAAAAACAACACACAAAAAATTGCAAATATTCTCATAATATTTAATATATTCCAAATTTTCTTATCCAGCTCGAGATTTTTGTTTTTTCACAAATTAGTTTTCAATATTTTGCATAAAACACAACACATAAATCCCAAAAACTGAAACAAATGAATTAAAATATGGTTTTGTTGGAATATCGGTAACGGCATAGCCCACTCGTTATTTAAAAATTTAAATTTTTGAAACTGCTGTAGTAGAAATTTCTAGCGTCCCTTATAACGGACTCTGCGCACTAATGGGTTAATGCGCATCCTTAATTTCGTTGGAGATATATTTGAGTTTATTTGGAGGAGTATAGATTGCTGGGGGTCACGGGAGTATTCGTTGGTCCTCTAAAGTTGGCCATCTTGGGTATGTCTTTAAAAAAACACGAAATATTAATTCATTATAAGACAGAAAATTAATTTTACATATAGATAACCCTTGTAAATCTCTACAAAAAATTTTATTACATGTGTAGGTTATCTCTTTTAGTTTAAGAGATATTCAGGTCGAAATAAATTTGTCACTAATTTTAAGACTCGTTTTTTAGTTTTTTAACTTGGCGGGATTAATATTGACCTTAAACTTTTTTTGAAAATATCCACTAGATTTTTTACAAAAAATATTGCTGAAAGAATCATATAAATATATGAATCCGATAAAAAGTTATATTAATCTAAATAGGAACTTTAAAAAAATTCATTTTTTTTGGGTTTTTTTTTTTTTCCAAAAAGGTGCTAATTTGTTTTTATTCAGAGCTTTATATTTGTTTAATGTTTTCAAAAGAAATTTTAACGTAAATGCGTGTAAAGTAAATCCGGAGGAGTAAATCCCTGCTTGGGGCAGGGTCTCCACTAAAACCCTATCCAAAATTTGTCAATTTTGAAAAAAATTAAATTTGTTTGTTAAATTCTTAAGTTGCAAAGATGATTTTTCTGAAAGCTTGGATCTTCCTCTACAACTCTTCCACACATTTCAATTCCATCCTGGTTTTTGCCATACATAACTAGAATTTCAAGAGGAAATATTTCGAAGACCAGAAAAGTACATTATTTTAAATATTCATATCTATTTACAATATGGAAGGATTTTATTGTGACAATGCTGTAATAAAGCTCAATAAAGATCATTTCAAAGGCATTATTTCAAAGCCAAAATTTTAATTTTTAAAAATGCACTCGTAATGTAATTGCATTCATAAAATACATTTTAGAAAAATTTTTACCTCATCGATTTAAATTTTCAAAAACAATATCTAAACTACAAATGACAAAATTAATTGTTTTGGTATAAGTCGATATACTATTTTCCATGATATAAAGAATACAAGGTAGTTCCATTTCAATTTATTTGACAAGAAACGGGTTAATTGAAGTTTATTTTCTTTGTAAACAATTTAAAAGACTTTGCCACGCTGAGAAAAAGAACAAAAATTTCCAGAAATTATTTAGCAAAAATGTATAATTTATTAGCAAGAATATAAAGAAAACAATCGTTTAAGTTTTCGAAAATACTTAAGACGTAGTACAATCAGAACGAAATGTCCCTGGGATATTTAGCAGTGACATGAGTTTATTGGTAAAAGTTTTAGAGATTCTTCTTATTAATCATTATATATTAATAAACGTGTAATTTTGAAAACTTTTGCTATATTTTTAAATTTGATTTGTGGAAGAGGCAAGAAAGAAATCCTGTTTTCCTTTTTCTTTTCTCCCTGATCACCTCTAGAATTTAAGGTATGGAAATCCATTTTGTTTATAATTTGCAGTTTAATCCTGAATTTTCCTTGTGTATTCCTCAAGTTCAGTTTTAAAAGAGTTTGAATTCTTCACGGCACTGCCAGCATTTGAACAAAATATAAAATTAATACAAGCGCGAATGTTATATTCGGCCCGGCTGAATCTATATACCCACCATCAACTTTTTCAAATTTAAGGTTATATGGGCGGAGTGTTAAAGTGGGCAGTAAAGTGGGCGGATCACGCCCATTTTTTGTTTTGGAGTTTACATTGGTCCTTGAACTATTTGAACACAATTCCATCTTATATGGGATTTGGGCGGTAAAGTAGGCGGACCACGCCCACTTTTGGTTTCTGAATTTTTATCGACCCGCGAACTATTTATACAAAATTTCGTTGTCGTACATGCTTTTGTTGAATAAATATTAGCAGAAAAGTATGAAATGGACACCCTGTGTTTCTAGTTTTTAGCCCATAACTATTTTGTTTATTAATCGATTTACCCATTTTCAATCCCAAACCTTATATAAGACAAACATGTGTGTCAAATTTCGTCCCCCTATGTTGTCAGACGGACAGACGGACGGACATAGCTAGATCGACTCAGAATCGAACCAGGACCCAGGAAATATATACTTTGTGGGGTCTTAAATGATTCCTTCGACATGTTACACACGGAATGACAAAATCAATATACCCCCCATCTTTTTGATGGTGGGTATAAAAATGGATTTGTATTTTCTTTTTATCAATCGACATTACCACTCCACAATATTAAAACCGTTTAAATACATAAATGATTTGATATTATTCATCTCAAATGTTAGCTTTATGGTTTTCTCCCTCGGATATTATTTTACATTTCCTTAAGAAGATTATGAGAAAAATATACATTCGAAAAACTGTCATTCTTGTATGCCCATATTTGTTGTAATTGTGGAACTTAATATTAATGAAATTTAAATACATATTTGTGTTTAAATTTAATTTTTTTTTAATTGTTAAAATTTTATTTCAAAACAAACAAAACTTTAATATGGTAGCACAATTTTCAACCGATATTTCAAAACCCCTTTGTTGTCAAATGTTAATATGTCGAAAAATAATTTGAAATGAAACTACCAAAGAGTAACAAGAGACGAAACTAATTGTCAAAAACCTAAGTCGGTTGTCAAAAACCTAACTCATACAACAACAAAATTCATGTAATCAAATACATTTTGTTGTTGCCAAAAGAAAATAAAAACACATTTTTGTTTACAAAACAACAATTTTGTTTAATTGTCAATCTAGAATTTCGTCTCTATGTGTTACTCTATGGAAACTACCTCCTATTTTTATGCCTTGCTATTTTCAATAATTTTAACTCTACGTCTCCACGCAGACATTTTTATTTCCTAACATAAGAAATAACGTCGGCAGAATAACGGGAAAAAACTTTTATTTCCAACTTTATGTTAAGGGGTGGAGAAAACGTACATGAGAAATTTAAATTTGTCTTTTTTTCGAAAATTTGATTTTTTTTCTTCGTATTTATTTTTTATTTGTATTTTTAAAACAAAATTAGTTCATTTTCCATCTTTGTTTTGTTAAAAAACATTCAAATTTTAAAAAAGAACAATAAATTTGACGGCTTATGTTAAACATTATTGCTCAGCTTTGTGTTTAAACGTTTATTGCAAAATAGATTGCGCAATAGATTTCTTATTGGTCCACACGTAACATTTTGAAGAGAGAGATAGAATTTGACAATTGTGGACACAAAAATGTCTGCGTGGAGACTAGACGTAACAAAAAATTTATGAAAACATTATTTTTTTATTAAATAAATTCTAAAAAATGTCGAATTGTCTCATCTGTTTTTATTTCAAAGTAAGCATTAAAAAAACAAATTGTCCAGCATATGTATGCATTAAAAGTAACTCTCTCTTTAAATAAAATCAATCATCTAATAAATCATCGCCTCTTCAAATTCTTCCCACCCGGATTTTAAAATGGATAAAATTAAAATTATAGAATACTTCCCCGCAACAGTTTTATATTGCGCTTCTTTTTACACTCACAGAGATTTTGTTGACTTTACATTATCTGTGGCGCCAAATACTAGTTAGTTGTTTCCTGAATGTCAACACCCCAACCAAACCCACAAAAAAACTATCCTTTTTTTTTTGAAACTAATAATATTGTTATTGTTGTTTTACTATTAAGTTTTGGCCCATTCATAGTGATTACCTTTATAAATGCCAAGGACACAAGTAATTGTTGTAGTTTTGTGTGAGTGTGTGTGTGTGTTTTATTAGAGCGGCCGGCTAGCAGTCTCACAATACATACATATGTATTGTATTTATGTATGTATGTAAGTATGTTTGTGTTTACATAAGTATTATATTCTTTTCATATAATTTCCAATTAGTCTAGGATTCATACACTCAATATTTGCTTCTTGGAATTTGTAATATATCCTACACACTATACTAACAAATAAAGTGAGTATATACATATGTATGTTTGTATACTTGTTTCACATACATACATGAATGTTTTAAAATCCTTTTTTGTTGCATTTTAACAATATCAAATATCAACAGGAATTAAAGCTAAATAAGTGTGTTTGTGGTGGGTTTAATATCCCTACATCTCTGCTGGCACTAATGTACCATTTTTTGGCTCCACATACATATGTATTTGGTTACTTGGACGGTTCTACTTAATTACATAAGTAGATACTTATGTACTCTTCGTGAAATAATGAAAAGTAAATGGTGTACAGTAAAAGCTCCCTTAACGGACAGCTCCCATAGGCGGACATCTCCTGTAGACGGACAATTTCTTAGGTCCCCTGGTTTAGATGGCATTTTTAGAATAAATTAATCTCCGCTAGGTGGACGCTCTCATGGGCGGACGCGGACACCTGTTTTTAGAGAAAACATCTCTCTTAGGCGGACAAAATTCACAAACCGTAAAAGAATATTTTCTAATAAGATGCTGCTTATTATCATTTTTGTCCGTGTTTGCATTCATATTTCATATTTACTTACATTTTTTGAAATTAAATAGTTTACTACTCGCTTTTTATTTAACTTTTTGCTGGTTTTGAGCAAAAACTATTTTTTAAATTTAATTTTGACTGCCTGTTTCTCTATGTCGAACGAAAATTTTGTTTCGAATAAATGTATTAAAAACAATAACAAAATTTTAAATTTATTTGTTGTTTTCCATACATTTATTCGAAACGAAATTTTCGTTCGACATAGAGAAACAGGCAGTGACCTTTTCACTTCATTAAAAATTCTTCATACAAGAGAAAAGAAAATGAAAACTTGATCCCTAAAAATAGATGCTGTCCCAGTTATCTATGTCCTGAAGGCAGTCTCGATGATGAGTCCACGATTTTTCGTACAACACAATGGCGGTAGATTCCTAAAAATCTTGACAACTTTTTTAAACAAAAGGCATAGAAATTCTGCACAATAAGCAGAGCGACATTGTCTTCAGTCATATAAAAAAAGTAATTGGGTGCTGCTTAAGATCGAGGCCAGGCAACCAACATCATTTAATCCTGTTATTTTAAAATGCCAACAACATGCCAACATATGTGATGACTTTGTTGTCAAACTTGTCCTCAACATGCTTTTAATTTTTAAAATTTCGTGGAAAAACCGTTAATAAAAATGCTGTTGAAAGAAGTCTGATTGATCTATTAAGTAAAAATTTTCAAACGCTAACATAATGCAAAAATAGATAAATCATAAAACACTTCAAATAAATTTTTTCTTAAATGGAACAAATTTTATGACTGTTTCGTTTATGAAGTTAATGATACGATCTTTTGACTTTTGTCAATATTGATATAATTTTTGAAGATATGAGCATGAAATTATATGTCTGCATCTGCAATTATATGTCCTAGATTTAACACGCTCTTTTACGGTTAGAATATCTAGACTGTGGAACAATGTTGTGCCTTATAGTGAACGAAATTTTTCTCATAATTTGCGCAATCTTCAAAAAATATTCTTAAATAATGTTTAATAACTTAAAAACTATCGCAGGCTAAATTTTATATATATCAGTTTATTTTTAATTTCTATTTACATATTTGTGCAATACTTTTTACCTACTCTTAAAATAACTATGTAATCTACTAGGTCATCAGGCTTTTTTGATTATTAAAGATTTCAATAAAAAAAAAAAAAATTGTTTGTATAAATATAGTTTGTGTCAGTACATTATAATCCAGTAAATAAAACCAACATTTGATTTTTAAGTGGTTACGGCCTTTTGCATTTTAGTTAACGATATATATGTATAAATAGGAATATGTATATTTATAAGTTAATTCATTACAATCAATCTTAAATGTTGAAATAAAAAGATATAGTACTGAATTACCCCTTGTAAAAAAAAATTATGTACCATATCCCGTAGACGGACATCTCCCGATAACGGACAAAATCAGCGTGACGATCGCTGTCCGCCTATGGGAGCTTTCACTGTATATTAAATGATCTAGATTATAGTCGGACTAAATATTTTTCAAATGGATTTTATGTTTCCGACCAATCTTTGCATTCAAAGCAATTTCGTAAACAGTGGTGGCTCAAAATGTCTAGTAAATTCTCTAGTTCGTTCAGGATCATCAGAACTGCAGGGATGTGTTTGAATGTGTTGAAATTAGGTGGGTTGTTTGGCCGTTTCCCTTTTAATATTTATTTTGTTTTGTTGTTATTATTCTTTTAACTATAATCCTACGCACTTTGCTTTACTTTCTATTTATTCTCTCAATCTCTAGTTCTCTTTAAAATATGAGAATTTTCTCATTGTTATTATAATTAATATGTTTAAATACGTGTGTGTATGTTAATTAATATTAATTTGTTTATATGTACATGTAAATGTTTTTTGTGTAACTATATGTATGAAAGTTATTACTTGCTGATTGTTAAGCAAAGTTTTTTCTAATATTTTAATTGGATGTGGTTGTTCTTAAAAAAGGATTATTTAAATTCACGTTGGTTAATTTTAAATGCTTTAAATTGTTATGTGGCTTATTGGGGGAGTTTTATAAATATATATATATTTTTTTTTTTTTCCTTTCATTGGTCTGGTATTAAACGGATATTTTACAGTTATGTAATCAATCAATGGCGCCATTTTCATTAGTAGCAGCAATCAAATATTTTCTTAAAAAATATTATTTTAGTTTTAAATATAGGTTAATAGTAGTAATACTTACAACATTTAAAGTTATTAAAAAATGTAGATTTAAGATTGTTTTGGCGCCAGAAAAATCAAGGCGTAAGTTTTAAGTAGTTATTTCATGTCCGTTTTTTACACCACTTCTGGTGTTTAAATATGCATACATTTTCCATCAAAAGTTTGTCAACCTAAATTATGTTTAAATTTTGAATGCTAATAAAGAAATTATTATTACTTTTGTTATTCCTTTTTTTAAGAAATTCAAAAATATTGTTAAAACCGAACTTATCTTTCGTGATGAATGCCGCTACACAGTTAATTCTGTAATTTGTGAAACGTTGAAGATATCTAAATAAAATTTCACATGGTCAGAGTTAAGATGTTTCTGAGTTGATTTACCAAAGAGCCTTCGTTTTCGATTGAAACCATTACAAAAATTGTATAGTCCGGAACAAAAATAGAAATATTTTAAAAGTGAAAGTATATTACCACCTTTTTGGAAAATAACCCCAAGTTATATTAATCTGATGTTTCAACATCATCTACACTGAACCAAATCTCGTAGGTAATATTGACGAAAATTTTTCGTAGAATTTTAACGAAAAAAAATATTTAAATTAACAGATTTCCTCTTCAAATCAATAGAATTTTTCTTTGAATCAAAAAATTTTCTTCAAATCTACTAAAAAATGTTTGTCAAAAATATTTGTTTGTAAAATATGTTGATTTGAATAAAATTTCGTTAAAAAATTTACAAAAAATCTGTTAAATCGACAAAATTTAGTTAAATTGGCAGTAACACTTAAACAATTGGCAGTAAGAAAAACAACACATACTTTTATTCAATTTAACACCCCAAAAAGAAGTTAATTTGAATAAATTATCTGTTAAATTAACTAATATTTTTCGTAAATTTTAAAATTGAATAATATTTTTTAGTCAATTTGAATAAAATTCTTAAACTTGACTAAAAATTTGTAAATCGACTAAAAGCATACACATTTTAAGAAACTAAATAATTTATTTTATTCAAATTGAATAAAATTCTTCAAATTGAAGAAATTTCTTCAAATTTACTAAAGACATGTAGAATTGAAGAAAATTCTTCAAAATAAGTTTGAACGTCTTTACATTCAATTACAGTTTTTGATAATATGTAAAAAATATAAAAATATATATTTCTTATAATTGTATTATTTATTAGTTTTTACTAGAAATTATTGACTGTACTATATATGTATATGAACGATATTTAAAAATTCTATAAACTAATTTACTTTTACTAAAATTAAATAAAATGAAGTAGTAAAAATAAATAAAAATTCTTCAAAATTATTAAAAAAATTCAGTAAACTAAAGACATGTAAAATTGAAGAAATTTTATTAAAATTAACAATTTTACTGTAGTCAAATCGAATAATATTCTTCAATTTGTCTAAATATCTTCATATTTACTAAAGTCATGTAGAATTGAATAAATTTCGTTAATTTAAATAATTTCTTTTAGTCAAATTGAAGAAACATGTGTAGAACTGAAGAACTTTCTTCAATACAGAAAACACATAGTGAAGAAGATCAGTTGAAAGGCAAACAATAAAACTTGTGCACGTGTTTTTGTGTCAATAGATTTAAATATTGTTTAAATTTTTTTTTATACAAATACAAAAATTCTCGAATAAATAAAACATAGTGAAAAATAAGTGTGAATTTGTGTTAAATCAGATATACTTCAAGAACAAGCAAGTTTCGATCAATAAATATATAACTCTCCTGCAAAAAATGTTAATTTATGTGCAAACTCATGGATGGCACAAAATGCAACCACTGTTGAGCGTAAGGACATTTGGAGGACTTTTTCATACTTTTCACATTTTAAATTTTTAATATCTGGCAACACTATGCCTGTGTAGAAGTGATTTTTGTTGTGCAGCTGATCATTTTTTATTTTTGTTTACTTAACATTTTCCTAACAATAAATTAAATAAGTTTTTGTTTTAAAGTACAATTTTGGAAGTGTACTCTTCGAAAATACTGAAATAATTGTGTACCAAGGAGAATAAACAAAATTTCTACTAATTTTAATTTTGTGCTGCTGTTGTTGTTGTTGCTGCCGCTTAATTTTTATTATCGCCATATTGCCGCCATTGTATGTACATATAAATATGCCATCAGCCAAGGTATATAAATGTGGAAGTTGCAATGAGAATATTGGTAAGACACAGGCCAGTATTCAATGTTGTCATTGCACGTTATGGCTTCATGCGTCTTGTTGTGGTATTACTGAAAGGGACCTAACTATTCTTAAAGCCAACAAACAATTTAACTATTCATGTACCACCTGCAGTAAGAATCCCAGGGCTGGCGTTGACAGTACTATCAAGAAAGATATAAGTGCGCTTACGAGTGTTATTGATAATTTCATTAACAAAGTTGAGAATGATCAGGCTTCTGTAAAGAATGATTTAAGCAATCTGGATAAGAAAATTGATGATTTTATTGCTAAAGCCGATAGTGAGCAGCGTTCTATGAGACAAGCTTTGGAGGATTCTGTTTCAAGCTTCAGGACGGATATGGCTTTTTATCTTAAAGAACTGAAGAATGATATAGTTGACTGTAATAAGCTTATTAGGCGCGTAGATGATTTCGCTACTGCTAAAATTTCAGCTTTAGAAAATGAGAACTATATTTTGCATAGACGTTTGAATCGTGCAGATATTGTGATTAGTGGCCTGCCTATTGGTATTGAGAACTTGTTTGAACCTATAATTAAACTTGGATCCCACTACAACATTGCAATATCATCTGGTGATATACAACATGTATGCTACATAAATAAGCGAAAGTCTCTACTAGTTAAATTCAACAGTGTTTTTATACGTGATAGTATTATGGGTGCCTATTTCAAAACACGTTCTCTAAAAGTAAAAGATATTATTGAGGGGAACATTGACTTAAGAGTTTATTTAAACGACCACTATTCGCCTTCTGCTGGAAAATTGAATGTAATTTGTAGGAAGCTTCTTCAAAAGAAAATTATAAGCAAATTCCGAATTTTAAATGGTGATTCATTAAGAGTTAAACTCACGATGACTGATGGGACTGATGGTATTTATAATACTGCTGAATGTGCTTCGATGCTTGGTAGTAGTGCATAGTTGTATTTGATATATTTTTTCTTTAATTTTAAATAATTTAACTATTGTAAGTGCTTACATTTTCTATTTTTGTTTTTATATTTATACTTATTTCTTTTTTTATGGTTAATTTATTACAAGAATTAGTTTTCCATGTAGTGAATTAATACCTTTTATTTAATTTTGTAATTTAACTTATTTAATTTTTGTTGATCTCATATTCTTATGATTAGCTGTTTGCAATATGTAAAAATGTTCCTTATTAAAAAGTTTTTGATAAAGTATTCAGGTTCTTTATTTTATCTTCTTTGGTTCCCCAGTTTAGTTTTTTACTTTTTCTATGATGGCTAGTGGCCTGCATGACAGTCCTAATTTCAGTAGTGATTCTTATTTACGAAATTATTTGCAACCACATTCACATAATTTGAATGCTGCTCATCTTAACTGTCAAAGCATTAAACCATCTGGTAATTATTCTAAAATTGATGAGATAAGATCTATTGTTAATAATACTTTTTTGGATGTTTTTGCAGTTACTGAGACCTGGCTAAAACCATACATTTCTAGTCGATCTGTTGAGATTCCTGGTTATAGGTTTTGTAGGAATGATCGCATTGGTTCAAGAGGTGGCGGTGTTGGTATTTACGTTTCAGAGAACATTAAGTATAAGAAGGTCTTTCAGGTTTCGGATTTAAGTATATGTGAGTCTTTATTTGTTGAACTCTGCTTCAACGATGTTATCTTTCTATTTGGAGTAGTATATTTACCTCATGGTGATATTATATCTTTTGAAAATTCTCATTATAACTTTCTTTCTACTTACTCTAATATTATCATTGTTGGCGATTTTAATTGCAACATGTTTGATGTTGTTAAATCTAGTTCTATGCGTTCGCTTTCTTTAAGATTGAATTTGTCAATTCTACACAATTCTTTACCTTCACATTTTGATGTGGCTCATTCTTCTTCTTCACTAATTGATTTTTGGTTAGTTAGTGATATTTCGTTTGTTTGCCTATCTAATCAAACTCATTGCCCTTCCATATCGCATCATGCATTAATATTTTCTTCCTTCTTAATTCCGGCTGTGCAAACTGAGCAATATGTAGAATATCGTGACTTTAACTCCATTGACTGGGATGGTATTTTTTCGTGTTTGGCTGACTATGATTTTTCAATGTTTTATTCTAATAATGCTGATTATCAATGCTCTATAATTTGTTCACTTTTCGACTTGCTTTTTACATATGTTCCTATTGTCAGGAAGAGAATTCGTTATGAAGATAATGGCTGGATGAATTCCAGAGAAATTGTATATGCTAGATCCCTTAGGGATTTATCTTACCGTGCGTTTATGTTAGATCGTTCAAATCATAATTGGAGAATTTTTTGTCGTCTACGTAATAGGGCTAAAAATGTTATACGGAGAGTTAAGAGAAGGCATTTTTCCAAAATTTTTCAAGGTTTAGATTCATCTAGCATATGGAAAATACTCAAACGTGGCGGTTGCACTGGTGGCGATTTATCTTCATTTGATATTGATGTTAATGAGTTAAATGATTTTTTTGTATCGGGTGGCTCTTCATCTAATGTAGACAATGTCAACTTTGATGACTTTAATGATCTTGGTTTTTCATTTCGTTGTATTAGTGAGTGTGAGTTGTATGAAGCTGTAAATAAAGTTAAATCTGGATCGGTTGGAATTGATAATATTTCTATCAAATTTATAAAATTGATGTATCCTTTTATATCTGAATATATTTTAAATTTTGTGAACACCATTCTTACAACTTCTACATTCCCTTCATGTTGGAAGGTGGCTAAAGTTGTTCCCATCCCTAAGTCAAGAGTGGTTCATGGAGTTGAGGATCTGCGTCCTATTTCTATTCTCCCAGCGTTATCTAAGATTGTTGAGCATATTATCAAAGATCAAATGATCGAAGCAGTTTCTTCTAATATTTATGAAAATCAATATGCCTATCGGAGGGGTTTTAGCACTACTGGATTACTTCTTACTCTGACTGATGATATTAGGCGTAGTGTCAATGATGGCAATATTAGCGTACTAATTTCTCTTGATCTCTCGAAAGCGTTCAACACAATTGACCATTATAAGTTAATTAAAAAGCTTGAAAATGAGTTTAATTTTTCGAGATCTGCATGTAAGCTTGTATTTTCTTATTTGGTTGGTAGAAGCCAATTTGTTATGTTAAATGGATTCAATTCTGATTTACGATCACTTTCTTCTGGAGTCCCACAGGGTTCGGTGTTAGGGCCACTTCTGTTTATGTTGTATATTAACAGTTTTCCACTCTTAATCAACTCTGCAATGTGCGAAATGTTATTATTTGCTGATGATGTTTACCTCTTGTTTAAAGGTTGTTTTGATTTTAAAGATGTGTTAGTTAACAATATAAACTACTGTTTAGAACGAGTTCTAGAATGGACATCTTGTAATGCTCTTACAATTAATCCTGCTAAGACAAAGGGCATCATGTTTGGTCCTACGAATCGTTTTATTCTGGATTTGGATGTGTTTTTAGGTGATGTTCGTATTGATTTTGTGAGCAACTTAAAATGTTTAGGTGTTATATTAGATAATAGACTAACTTTTAATTCTCACATTGATATGCTAAGTTCTAGGCTTTTTGGTGTATTGCGTAGAATTAATTCAGTCAACCTATTTCTGCCGCTTCATGTTAGGATTCGTATATCGTGGGCTCTCTTGATGTCACATATCTTATACGGATTCGAAGTTTATTCTGGTACATGTGCAGTCCATATGAAGAAAATTAATTATTTGATTAATGTCGTTGTACGTTTTGTCTACAATATCCGTCGTCGTGAGCATATTTCCCAACATTTCATTCGCTTTTTCGGCTATACCTTCAAATATTTAGTTATATACCGAAATTTGTTATTTTTCTATAGAATCATTAGAAATTGTAAACCTGTTACTTTATATAGAAACTTTGAGTTCTCGCGATCGACTAGAAATCCTCAGATTTATATTCAGAGAATAAATTCTTCATTTTTTGAAAGGTCTTTTGTGGTAAGGATTGCACGTTGGTGGAATTTATTACCTTTTTCTTTGAGGATTTTTTCACACTCCAATAATGTTTTTAGACTAAAACTCCTACAATTATTTACTAGTCAATTTTAACAAATTTATTTATTTTACCCTTTCTCTAATTCTTCTACTAGCTTTGCTATTTTTACACTTATTTTTTAAATTTTTTTCTTAGCTTCTTTTTATGATAGTAAAGCTAGTAAGGGATTTGGGTTGATGAAGTTAATATAATATTCCTTTTTTGCTTTACATGAGTTGATTTCTTATTTCCTAATTAAAGTCGCTACTGAGTAGGACTATTTTTTATTTTTTATTATTATTGTTTTTTAACTGTTTTTTATGGCTGGGGAGCCAATGAACCTATGAACTAATTTATTAGATTTAATTTAAATGAATTTGGTATATTATAAATATATTAATATTTCTCAGGTATTAATATTTCTGTTATGTAATATTTTTATTTTGGCCACGAAGGCTTTGTATTACATATTTTGTAAATAAATAAATAAATAAATAATATTTTAGGTATATTTACTTATTTTATAAATCATTTCGATAGCAAATATAAACAAATTAAATTAATTGGATTATGGAGAACTGCACGACAAAATTTCCTTGGAAAACCTAAAAACAAACCTACTACAAGAAAGCACAAATGACTTGTAGGTAAATATTTTGTGTACTATGTTTATTAAAATGAATCACGAAAAAAAGTTGCAAATGTACCCCTCTAGAAATGAAGACTACTATGTTCTTATACAATTCTCAAAATATTTCATCTCAATGTTAAAAATTACGTGAGCTGGACAATTTTAAATGAATTAAATGAATCCATATATCAATAGTATTTAATCAGACCTTTCCAATGATGCCCTAAATTATAATTTAAGATGGAAAATTTCCAAAATATTCAAACTTTAATAAAATACTGTGTAAAATAAAATCATTGAAAATTTTACTAAAATTTTAATTTCGCGAGAATGAAAACAAATTTTAAAATATTTTTTGCTTATTATGTATTAGACATCATTTTTCTATCATATGTTGTAATTTCTTTGACAAAATATTAAAAATTGTGTCTACTGTCGAAACCAAATTTTTTTAGGTTTTTTAAAAATGGTTCAGCTCACGTAAATGAAATAATTGAACCGAAATATTTTGGGAATGAGTTTAAACACATCAGTCTTTAATTTTAGGGGGGTACATTTGCAACTTTTTTTGTACCCATACAAGGCACTGTAATGTATATAAACTTTTTTACTTATATTTTCGTTTTCTTTACATTTTTTATATGTTGCTATAGATCATCCAAAAATAAACTTTAAAAAATTTAGTTATAAATCTGTATGGGCTGAAATTGATTGCAGTGCGCTGGTTGCTGATTACTGAGTGAATGCACATCTAATGTATTTAATAAATGGTATAAAAATAGTTTGTTGTGTTAAATAAAATTTTTAATAAATTTATATTTTTTTTTATTTTCTCAGGCCGATATCGATTAAACACTGGTACTAAAATGTCGAATTATAAAGAATTTCCATGAAACATCATCTTATATAGCGATCATATCAAGGATCCAGCAAACAAACTTTTGTAACAAAATATGAAACAAATAGATAATATACCTGAAGGTAATATATTACAATTTAATTATAAAATAACACCATTTTTTATTTCTAAAATATTTTTTAATTTATATTTCAGACGGTAGTATATTTTGTTTATTTTACATTTTTGAGAGGGTTCTAACCTTTATCATAAAATTACTTTAATTAAAACTTTTGCTACGTAAGTTTATATTAAATTTAATTAAATTATTTTCTTTATATATTTTAAAATGCTTTTTTATAACATGAATTATATTTTTTTACACAATAAATATTATTAAAGTGTTTAAAATTTGTTATTTGTTTTATATTGATGATTGCAATTTATAGTAAATTTTCCTACAGGGGTTAAACAGCACTTTGGAATTGACAAAATTTTGTCAATTTGAATAAAATTCAAATGTTAAATTGAATAAACATTCTTCAATTTGAAGAAAAAAAAAAAGTTAATTTGAATAAATTTTTTATTCCATTTAACTAAATTTTAGTAGAATTAAATAAAATAATTTAGTTAAACAACTGAATAAAAATTCTTCAATATGAATAAAATTTTTAGTTAATTTGAATAATATTTTCTTCAATTTGACTAAAAATTTGTCAAATTAACTACCTAATTGAATTCGTAATATTGACGAATTTTCGTCGATTTAACTAACTTACGAAAAATTGGTTGATATTTAACCTACTTTTCTTCAATTCTACACCCCATTTCACCGTATTTACTGCTTATTTTTGGTTCAGTGTAAATAGGTGGCAATATGAATTGTATGAAATTGAGTAAAATTTGGTTGAATTAAAAAATAAATTAAGTACAAACAGAAAAAGATTAACTGGAAAATGGTTACTATCCCTAAACAGTGAACACAACAAAGTTTGGAAATAAGAGCGAAAATTTAAAAAAAAAACAAGTTATAATATATTCGGTTTTATCGAGTCTATCTACCCACCATCTGCAACTTTTTATATTTCATCTTATGTGATAGTTGGCGGTAATGTGGGCAGATTACGCCCGTATAAACTGAAGTTACAACGGATACCCTGTTTTTCTAGTATTTGGTTCATAACTTTTTTGTTTTTAGATCGATTGCTCATTTCAATACCAAACAAACCTTATATAACGCAAATATTTGAGGAAAAATTTCGTCCCCCTAGGATGTCCGCCCTGAGCTCTAACCTGCTTTCAAAAGACCTTCGATTTTACCTATATTTTTAAAGTTGCAAATCTATAGATTGTTACGATTTTTTTTCCTTTTTGTTTAAATAAAATTGTATTTATTTGTTGACAGTGTTTACATTTTTTAATTGGTGTTTGGGATTCCTTCTCCCAAATTCTTTAATTTCAAGTTCAAGGTTAAACCTTTAAACTCATCTCATATACACATACACACCAATACTTTTACTATGTATAAAAAAAAAAAAAAAAAAAAATAATTTCAAGTTCAAGGTTAAACCTTGAAACTCATTTCATATACTGTATGTATAAACATTATTACTCTCTTATTTTCTCTGATCATGTTGAAGAGCGACACACTTTATACCCAAACTCTCTTTACTTTATATTCGCTTTTTTGTCACTTCATTTATTTATTTTATATAGACACACAGAGAATTTATGCCGTTTGCTGCTTTTTTTTATTTTTTATTTTTTTAAGAGAGTATACTTAAGTGTTTGTAGTTTTTCTTGTCTCTTTTTTTTTAATTTTTTTCCCAGAGATGGTGAAATGAAATTTGGAAACATAAAATTGCTTAAATTAAATGAAAATTAACATATTGCAAAATAATAATAATAATAGGTTACAGATCTTCTTGATCACATAAAATTTATATCGTTCACTTTTCTAATAGAAATTGTTTTAGAAACATACTTAATATTAACTGCAAGTACTGTGGTATTTAGTTGTTTTCATTTAAAATACATTGAGAAAAATTAATTGACTAGTAAATTTTACATCCTTGATATGCTTATTTGGATTTTTAAATCAAGTAATGTTTCAATTCCTGGTTGTTCCTATCCAAGTAATGGAATTTTTTTTTTCAGATTGTAACGGGACATTATATTTGAACAACAAGGAATGTTATTAGCTTCTAGTTTTTGCAAAACAAAATCATTAAGAAAGTAAAGTTCGAAGAGACAACTAATACAGTGTGAATAATAAAGTGAATATATTTCTTTTTATAAAATTAAATTTTATAAACCTTATTTAAAATTTTAAGAAATGGTGGAATCGTATAGTTTTGTCAAGTACTTGCCATTATTTTTTTTATTTGCTGGATAGCAAAGGTAAACTATATAAAGACTTAAGAATAATTTATTTTACAATAACGTTGATAAATTTTCCTTGCAAGGTAAATTTTTCTAGTTGGATTTTTATAAAGTGGGAGCCCCAATTCACTTTTGGAAAGGCGAGAATTGCGAGCCTTAATTTTTTTTAATAAAAAAACCGTTAATAATTATATTGAGCTGTAACCACGTGCCCCAACTCGTATAAAAAGAATTATAATACGTCGATACGACGTCATCCACGTGTTCCAAACATTAATAAGGAACCCACGTGTATCTACCCGGAATAAAAATTGCGGAATAGGAAGTACAGGTATTGTTAAACATCACAACTTATTTCATATTAATAAGTCCACGTGGTTCCTAACGGGAAATTTTTAGGCAAGAAAATGTCCGTAAATATAAAGCTATAAAGGTGAACCACGCGGTTTTCTACAAAAGATCTGAATATTTATGTCAGACAATAAGCTTCAAATATTTAAAGATTGTATAACTAGTTTATTATGCATAATTCAGTTTCGAAATTAAAAATACCAGTCAATAGACTTAATAAAATTAAGATTGATTAATAAAAATAATTAAACTTTTCCGAAATAATCAAACTTTCCGAAAATTTAAAAATAGAAAATTAATAAATAAAAAATTCTTAATTACGATTTATTGTTGCGAAAATTTTATGTAAAAAAAAGTAATTTTGAAATTTTTAAATCATACCTAAAAATAGTAGTAGTAAAACAAAAAAAAAATACAAGGAATAAAAATAATTGCAAGTATGTACAATTATTTCGAATTGCAAAATTATAATTAAAATTAGCTCAAAAAATTATATGAAATTTGAAAATCGAAATGATAAATGAAATAAATTTGAAAATTAATTACAATTAAAAATTATTTTGAAATTTCAAAATTAAAATTATTATTAAGGAAAAAAGATGAAATAAATTGGAAAATTATTTTGAAATTTCAAAATTAAATTAATAGTTAAGGAATAATGAAATGAAATAATTATAAATTAAAATTTGTTTATAAAATAAGAAAAAAAAAAAAACTTAATACAATTAAAAAAAAAAATAATCTTTACAATTTAAAATAATGATGAATCGAATTTAAAAATAAAAAAAAAAAAGAGGGGTAAAGAATTTAATTCATATAGTTTAAAACATAAAATTATTTTTTTTCCAAGAAGAAAATTAACAAAATGAATTGAAATTGTATTCTAAATCATAAAATTGAAAAGTATAATTTCTAAATAATCCATAATAAAAATAAATTAATAGAACTTTATAAATTGAATAATGAAGAAATGAATTACGATAAAAGGTGATTGAAATCTAAATTAAATATGTATCTTCAAAAGAAAATTAATTGGAAACAAATCTAAACAAAAAAAAAATTAGACGTATAATATAAATTAACTACAAAGAAAAAAATAAGAAACATAACAAAAATTACATGAATTTGAAGAGATGTAAATTAAAAAAAAAAAAAAACAAAACATTTGTTAAACTTTAACTTAACACTATTTAAATTAAAAATTTTCTGAAAAGTCAACACTAAACATCCAAAACATTATCGACATGCAGATTGCTGGGCCCATCATCTGATATTACACATAACATAATAAGAGAACACAACACTATACAACACAAGTAAATATTTGCAGTTGTTATGTAAGTAAAACTTCACTTTTCTTTCATATATTTCTTTGTATAATTTTTTTTTTATTATATATAAATTTGTTAATTATATATAATTTATACATTATTGTGTATATATATTTTTTTTTCAATTATCATTATAATTATTGTAGAATTATTAATTATTTATCTTTTCAAATGCACCAAATAAATTATATTAATTTTAATGTATATTAAAACTTAAAAATGCGCTTTTAAATAACTTAAAAAGGGGAATGATAACCATTATAAAATATGAAAAGTAATATATATTAGATTGTGTCTATAAAAGGGACAGGTATAAACATCATGGGTATTTTCCTGTCATGGCGTCTGACTTCAAGTCAGTGGGAGGGAAGTATTATACCCCTACGTGGCACACCAACTTGCCATCGTTTGTTTTTATTTTTTTTTTTGTAATTGACAACGTGAAAGTTTATTTTTTTTTGCATACTATAGGTAGTTTTAGGCATGGATAGTATGCTATATGATTACGTGCAGTAATATGAGTTAAGAATCATCATTGCCTCAATTTATAGCTAGCTGGGAAACCTTTCAACATGTCTCTTAACATCATTTTATTGATTTTGGTTTTTTTTTATTTGAATTTGAGATCGTACAACAATGTTTATCATTCATAAGAGCCTGACACGTAACATATATGGCGCCCAACGAGAAAGGCCAAAACAAGGCCAATGTAAAACTTAGATAGGAAGTTTTATTTTTTGTTCAATTACTAAAAAAATGTCGATTTAATTATTATTAGTTAAATTAGCTATGGCGAGTTAAATTTGTCAGGTATTTAGTTTTTTTAATTAAGTCTTAGATTTCTGTCGGATTTATGCTCTTGGAAACTAATTGCGAATTAGAAAAACTATTTAATATATACAAGTTTAACTCTATAAAATCTTTGTTTTTTTTATGAGTCCTATTACTGTCAGTTGATATCGGTTTTAGTTGCACTGAAAAGTAAATAAAGATTTATGTCAATAATATTATTCGTGTCCGTATCGATCAAATAATTTTTCCAAAGATTCTTACGTTGCAGTTTATGATTAGTAGACAAACATTAGCTAGTTTGGTTTTTTTTTTTTTTTTTGTAAAAATAAAATTTTTATTTGGGAATTTATTTACTTCTAAAGACACAATTTAAAATATTTACTTTAATACTTTTGTGGGTTATCATTCCTCAAATTTTCATGATATTTCTTTTTCTGAACATTTTAATACAAATATATATATTTACATATTCTGAATTTTAATATTGATCTAAAATTCGTTTAGTGAATATTATTATTTTCTAATTCTTTTTATAAAAGAATATAATTTTTGAAACAAACGTGTTTTTTTTTTACTATAAAAATTTGCTGTATAGCTAAAATTTCAATTTTGTTTCGTAATGAACACTAGGAACTCTTCAAGAGGTTCTAAGAACAATTCATTCACTAGGGCACGAGGCTCATCAGCTTCGCGAAATAATATATCAATTGAACTTCAGGACAGTACTGGTGCAAAACCTAAGGTAGTTCATTCGCCTGCTAGTAGGACGCACGTTAATAAGGCTCAAAGTTCAAGCAATTTATCGTCAGCTAGTCTTTTCCAGGATATAGTTGTAATGGATAACCAAAGTTCTACTTCGCAACCTCAATTAGTTACAGATTCTGAGGAAATTCCACCCAGATCATCTCTTAACCCAAACGTAGACCCATTTATTCGTACTTTTGCTCCAAGTAGCAATGCTCCT
Organism: Protophormia terraenovae; assembly: GCA_951394005.1. Taxonomy (NCBI): domain Eukaryota; kingdom Metazoa; phylum Arthropoda; class Insecta; order Diptera; family Calliphoridae; genus Protophormia; species Protophormia terraenovae. The sequence goes on from OX596073.1 coordinate 62,136,178, forward strand.
TTAGTTCCAAATACAAACAATGTAAACCCTAATACCACAAATTCATTTGACTCCTTGTTAGCACTAATGCAACAAACCATGAGGACAACACAGGAAGAATTTCGAAGAGAGTTGACATCGATTAGGGAGAGTATTTCGCAAATTGGTAGTGCTCCATCTGTTGCTTTTAATAGACCTCATGAAACGTTTAATAATTTTACCACTTCACAAACCCCTAATTCTAATCGTTTGTCTGATCAAAGTAGAATAGGTGAAAATGCCAATGTAAAAATAGAAAAGTGGAAGATATCGTACGACGGAACAGGATCTGTTTCAGATTTTTTGTTTAAGGTCGAAACCCTCAGTACCCGAACTAAATGTTCTGATGAACATTTGTTATCAAATTTTCACATCCTTCTAGATGGTCGTGCTGAAAGTTGGTATTGGTTGTTTACTAGACAAAATCGTAATATCACGTATTCGTTTTTACGCAATGCGTTGATTAAAGAATTTGGGCATTTGGAGTCTGATCACGAGGTATTGCTAAAAATTTCGTTGCGAAAGCAACAAATAAAGGAAACATATGATGATTTCCATGCCTCTGTGGTTGCCATGAACTTAAGGCTTCAAAATCCACTTCCAGATATAACACTCATAGACATTATGAAAAGAAATTTAAATCCGAACTTGCGATTTTTAATGTTTAATTCGGAACCTAAGGATATTAATGAGTTTCGAGACATTGCTCGAAAGGCTGAGAAAGTATTGCGGGAAACCAAATTTCAGACTCCCAACATGGGAACATCTCGAAACATTAATGAAATTAGTACCTCACTATCAGAAGTTTCTGAATCAGAATATATAGACCCTCAAGTTGAGGCATTGAAACTACCAAATAGAAAGGTAAACTACGATTACTCTGGCATTAAATGTTGGAATTGTTTGGAATTAGGCCACTCATACATATATTGCTCCGATGAAATAAAAAAACCGTTTTGCTTTAAATGTGGTCAAAAGGGTACCTTGACCCCAAAATGTCCAAACAAGCACGTTTTTCAGGAAAATCGGAAAGTGGGCGAACTGGCTACCGGGGACACTCGTCCACCCCCACAAACCCCGAGTTTGAATTAAATTCTAACGAAGATAAATTACATTCTATTGATCATCTTGATATATCAAATGTTAAAATTACTAAAGAAAATTTAACACAAACCCCTGATCTTTACCATACCCATATTGGCGACGAAAATCTAAATAATTTTTACGAAAAGTCATTTTTAAACAATTTTCAGAAACATTCTTCCACACATAGCCTTGTTCAGTCACATAAAAATTGTCAATCTGCTAATGATAATCATAAAGTTGTTCTAACCAAACAGAAAATGACAGCAAAACCCACTTTTAATATAATTAAATGCAGAATACGCTATAGGAAACGCAAGTATTTCCGAAAGCTATTAGAGTCAACAGTTATTAATGGGTCTGATGACAGACCATTCGCAAAGGTAAAGGTAAATGATGATATACTAGTAGGATTACTTGATTCGGGAGCCAATGTCTGTGCATTAGGAAAAGATTGTTTATCTTTTCTGGAGAAAAATAAAATACCTTATACACGAATTAAGTCTTCAGTACGTACGGCAAGTGGCAATAAACAAGAAGTTATAGGTTTTTGTGTTTTACCAATAGTTTTTAAAGGCGTTACTAAGCACATTACATTTTATGTAGTTCCATCACTTAGTCAACAGGCTTATTTTGGTATCAATTTTTGGCGTGAGTTTGCATTAGCTCCGGATATTATTCCAACCAACCTGGGTCAGGTTTCAGAAATTTCATTAAACTCAAGCTTGGAAAACTTTCACGAACTTACTCCTGAACAAAAGCTAATTTTGGAAAAGACAATTTTAGAATTTCCCTCGTATGAGAAGCAGGGTTTAGGTAGTACTGACTTATTGCAACACCACATTGACACAGGCGATGCAGTTCCGATCAAATGCAAACACTATCCCTTATCCCCTCCTAGGCAAGAGGAGGCTTTTCAGGAAATTGATAGACTATTAAAACTAGGAGTTATCGAAGAATCTAATTCTCCATGGTGTTCGCCAGCAGTACTTGTAAGAAAACCTGGAAAAGTGCGACTTTGTATAGATTCTAGGAAGCTTAATGAAGTAACGAAAAAAGACTCTTACCCACTGCCTCACATTAATGGGTTACTAAGTAGGCTCAAAGACACATATTATATCACTGGACTAGATCTCAAAGACGCGTTTCTACAAATTCCATTAACTGAATCATCTAAGGAAAAGACTGCCTTTGTGGTACCGGGTAAACCGCTATATCATTATAAATACATGCCTTTTGGTTTATGTAATGGCCCCCAGACCATGAGTCGGCTCATGGATAAGGTCATTCCCTCACGTTTGCGTGAAAATGTATTTATATACCTCGATGATTTACTTATTTGTAGTTCCGATTTTGAATCGCATATAGGTCTGTTGTCACAAGTAGCGTCTTGTCTTAAAGGAGCCAAGTTAACAATTAATGTGAGTAAGAGTAAGTTTTGTCAAAAGGAGATAAAGTATTTAGGATATATTGTGGGCAACGGTTGCTTAAAAGTAGACCCTATTAAAGTTGAATCGATCAGAAATTTTCCTTTACCGAAGACACCGAAACAAATCCGCAGGTTTATTGGTATGGCTAACTGGTATCGCTCCTTTATAAACAACTTCGCAAATCTTGCTGGACCTCTAACCGATTGTTTGAAAAAGTCGAAAGGAAAATTTTTACTTACAAATGAAGCTATAACATCTTTTGAGAAACTGAAAATTGCTCTCTCATCTGCTCCGGTACTAGCGCAACCTGATTTTAAGAAAGAATTTGTGATACAATGCGATGCTTCGAAAATTGGTGTGGGTGGTGTATTGTTCCAATATGATGATCAAGGACGCGAACATCCCATCGCTTATGTTTCGCAAAAACTTAATAAAAGTCAAAAGAACTACACGGTAACTGAATTGGAATGCCTTGCAGCGGTCATAAGTGTAAATAGATTTCGTCCTTATATTGAAGGGCTACGTTTCCGCATAATCACGGACCATTCTTCCTTGAAGTGGCTTATGTCGCAAAAGGATTTGAGTGGTCGTTTAGCACGCTGGAGTCTAAAATTACAGCGGTATACCTTTGGTATTGAACACAGAAAAGGTTCCTTAAATGTTGTCCCAGACTGCCTTTCCAGGATGGATGTAGATGGCCTATCACTTGAAAACCTACCAACAGACATTAATCTAACAGCGCCTGAATTTGAAGAAGAAGAATACCAACAGCTCCGAACGTCCATATCCGAAAATAAAGAGTGTTTGCCAGATCTATGTATATCCGGAAATTTAATTCTGAAAAGGGTAAATTTTAGACTTGGCTCTGAAAATGAGGAAAATAGTTTGTGGCGTATATGGATACCAATGTCCTTAGTACAATTCGTTATTAAATCTGCTCACGATTCCATTGGTTCATGTCACGGTGGTTACATAAAAACTTTATCAAGAATTCGACAAAAATATTTTTGGCCGACAATGCTCAAAGATGTTAAAACATATATAGATAATTGTGATATTTGCAAAACTATAAAATCCTCAAATCAAATTACTAGACCTCTAATGGGCAATCAAGTCCTTACAAATCGACCATTTGAGAGGCTGTATTGCGACTTTTTAGGTCCTTATCCATTTTCAAAATGTAGGAATTCCATAATTTTTATATGTTTAGATCATCTGACAAAATTTGTTTTTTTAAAACCAATGAAGGCAGCGACAACATCAAACGTAATTTTATTTTTTGAATCTGAAATTTTTCCAACTTACGGAGTACCAAGGGTTATTCATAGCGATAATGCTAAGCAATTTGTGTCAAAGGAAATGAAAGATTTTTTTTATTTATATGATATATCCCATGTAACTACAGGATTTTATGCACCACAATCCAATGCATCGGAACGTGCCAACCGTGAGATTATTACAAAAATTAGATACTTTTTACAGGACCATAAAGATCATAAAGAATGGGATAAATATATACCTCAAATCTTGTCGATATTACGTAGCGATTACCATTCAGCTATAAAATGTTCCCCTTATTTTGCGACATTTGGCCAGAACATGGTTCAGCATGGTTCGGCATATAAAATCCTGGATATATTAGGTTGTTCATCAGGAGAAGATGTAAATATTTGTACCAATAGCGATAAATTGTCAAAGTTACGACAGAATATTCGAGAGAACTTGACTATTGCCCATAACAAAGCCGCTAAATCATATAACCTTAGAAGCCAGCCAGTACAATTTCAAAAAGGTCAAATCGTATTCAGAAAAAATCATGTATTGAGTAGTATGTCTAAACATATCAACAAAAAGTTTATGCCAAAATATATTAAATGTAGAATTAAAGATAAAATTGGCAACAATTTATACGACATTGAAGACCTTAATGGGAAATATATAGGTAAATACCATGCCTCAGACTTAAAATCTTGAATTTTGCCCGGCTTTCGTGGGTCGTGCCACACTTTGGAATTATGAATGATAGGAATTGTTATATTCTAGAAACAATTATTTGTTTATTATTTTTTTTATATGAACTTTATCAACTTGACCTGAAATATAATTAGTAAAAGCTTCCTTTATAAATATATGAAACAAGGATTTCAAATAATAATAATTAAATAAGACTTCTGATTTTGCAGAACCATCCATAAAAACAAATCGCTTTCCTGTTCAAACTTTAATTTAAATAAAACCTAAGTTTGAAGCAGGTTTGTTACGATTTTTTTTCCTTTTTGTTTAAATAAAATTGTATTTATTTGTTGACAGTGTTTACATTTTTTAATTGGTGTTTGGGATTCCTTCTCCCAAATTCTTTAATTTCAAGTTCAAGGTTAAACCTTTAAACTCATCTCATATACACATACACACCAATACTTTTACTATGTATAAAAAAAAAAAAAAAAAAAATAATTTCAAGTTCAAGGTTAAACCTTGAAACTCATTTCATATACTGTATGTATAAACATTATTACTCTCTTATTTTCTCTGATCATGTTGAAGAGCGACACACTTTATACCCAAACTCTCTTTACTTTATATTCGCTTTTTTGTCACTTCATTTATTTATTTTATATAGACACACAGAGAATTTATGCCGTTTGCTGCTTTTTTTTATTTTTTATTTTTTTAAGAGAGTATACTTAAGTGTTTGTAGTTTTTCTTGTCTCTTTTTTTTAATTTTTTTCCCAGAGATGGTGAAATGAAATTTGGAAACATAAAATTGCTTAAATTAAATGAAAATTAACATATTGCAAAATAATAATAATAATAGGTTACAGATCTTCTTGATCACATAAAATTTATATCGTTCACTTTTCTAATAGAAATTGTTTTAGAAACATACTTAATATTAACTGCAAGTACTGTGGTATTTAGTTGTTTTCATTTAAAATACATTGAGAAAAATTAATTGACTAGTAAATTTTACATCCTTGATATGCTTATTTGGATTTTTAAATCAAGTAATGTTTCAATTCCTGGTTGTTCCTATCCAAGTAATGGAATTTTTTTTTTCAGATTGTAACGGGACATTATATTTGAACAACAAGGAATGTTATTAGCTTCTAGTTTTTGCAAAACAAAATCATTAAGAAAGTAAAGTTCGAAGAGACAACTAATACAGTGTGAATAATAAAGTGAATATATTTCTTTTTATAAAATTAAATTTTATAAACCTTATTTAAAATTTGAAGAAATGGTGGAATCGTATAGTTTTGTCAAGTACTTGCCATTATTTTTTTTATTTGCTGGATAGCAAAGGTAAACTATATAAAGACTTAAGAATAATTTATTTTACAATAACGTTGATAAATTTTCCTTGCAAGGTAAATTTTTCTAGTTGGATTTTTATAAAGTGGGAGCCCCAATTCACTTTTGGAAAGGCGAGAATTGCGAGCCTTAATTTTTTTTAATAAAAAAACCGTTTATAATTATATTGAGCTGTAACCACGTGCCCCAACTCGTATAAAAAGAATTATAATACGTCGATACGACGTCATCCACGTGTTCCAAACATTAATAAGGAACCCACGTGTATCTACCCGGAATAAAAATTGCGGAATAGGAAGTACAGGTATTGTTAAACATCACAACTTATTTCATATTAATAAGTCCACGTGGTTCCTAACGGGAAATTTTTAGGCAAGAAAATGTCCGTAAATATAAAGCTATAAAGGTGAACCACGCGGTTTTCTACAAAAGATCTGAATATTTATGTCAGACAATAAGCTTCAAATATTTAAAGATTGTATAACTAGTTTATTATGCATAATTCAGTTTCGAAATTAAAAATACCAGTCAATAGACTTAATAAAATTAAGATTGATTAATAAAAATAATTAAACTTTTCCGAAATAATCAAACTTTCCGAAAATTTAAAAATAGAAAATTAATAAATAAAAAATTCTTAATTACGATTTATTGTTGCGAAAATTTTATGTAAAAAAAAGTAATTTTGAAATTTTTAAATCATACCTAAAAATAGTAGTAGTAAAACAAAAAAAAAATACAAGGAATAAAAATAATTGCAAGTATGTACAATTATTTCGAATTGCAAAATTATAATTAAAATTAGCTCAAAAAATTATATGAAATTTGAAAATCGAAATGATAAATGAAATAAATTTGAAAATTAATTACAATTAAAAATTATTTTGAAATTTCAAAATTAAAATTATTATTAAGGAAAAAAGATGAAATAAATTGGAAAATTATTTTGAAATTTCAAAATTAAATTAATAGTTAAGGAATAATGAAATGAAATAATTATAAATTAAAATTTGTTTATAAAATAAGAAAAAAAAAAAAACTTAATACAATTAAAAAAAAAAATAATCTTTACAATTTAAAATAATGATGAATCGAATTTAAAAATAAAAAAAAAAAAGAGGGGTAAAGAATTTAATTCATATAGTTTAAAACATAAAATTATTTTTTTTCCAAGAAGAAAATTAACAAAATGAATTGAAATTGTATTCTAAATCATAAAATTGAAAAGTATAATTTCTAAATAATCCATAATAAAAATAAATTAATAGAACTTTATAAATTGAATAATGAAGAAATGAATTACGATAAAAGGTGATTGAAATCTAAATTAAATATGTATCTTCAAAAGAAAATTAATTGGAAACAAATCTAAACAAAAAAAAAATTAGACGTATAATATAAATTAACTACAAAGAAAAAAATAAGAAACATAACAAAAATTACATGAATTTGAAGAGATGTAAATTAAAAAAAAAAAAAACAAAACATTTGTTAAACTTTAACTTAACACTATTTAAATTAAAAATTTTCTGAAAAGTCAACACTAAACATCCAAAACATTATCGACATGCAGATTGCTGGGCCCATCATCTGATATTACACATAACATAATAAGAGAACACAACACTATACAACACAAGTAAATATTTGCAGTTGTTATGTAAGTAAAACTTCACTTTTCTTTCATATATTTCTTTGTATAATTTTTTTTTTATTATATATAAATTTGTTAATTATATATAATTTATACATTATTGTGTATATATATTTTTTTTTCAATTATCATTATAATTATTGTAGAATTATTAATTATTTATCTTTTCAAATGCACCAAATAAATTATATTAATTTTAATGTATATTAAAACTTAAAAATGCGCTTTTAAATAACTTAAAAAGGGGAATGATAACCATTATAAAATATGAAAAGTAATATATATTAGATTGTGTCTATAAAAGGGACAGGTATAAACATCATGGGTATTTTCCTGTCATGGCGTCTGACTTCAAGTCAGTGGGAGGGAAGTATTATACCCCTACGTGGCACACCAACTTGCCATCGTTTGTTTTTATTTTTTTTTTTGTAATTGACAACGTGAAAGTTTATTTTTTTTTGCATACTATAGGTAGTTTTAGGCATGGATAGTATGCTATATGATTACGTGCAGTAATATGAGTTAAGAATCATCATTGCCTCAATTTATAGCTAGCTGGGAAACCTTTCAACATGTCTCTTAACATCATTTTATTGATTTTGGTTTTTTTTTATTTGAATTTGAGATCGTACAACAATGTTTATCATTCATAAGAGCCTGACACGTAACAAGATCCTTTCTGAAACGAATAGTTCTCGGAATTGGAGATAATCGATGATTCTAATAATTTTTCAGTATTATATTTTTTAATATCGTTATCAAGATTTTAAAAAAGTAAAGTTTCATAAAAAAATTTACAAAAAAAATTACTGCTGACCCTATTTTTTTGTCCACAATAAAAAAGGACTATTTCAGCTTAAGACGATGTACCGTTTTCGGAATAATGTTTACGTATATTATTTTTGTATAGGCTTATAACCCAATATATTCGCAATGATTTGGCATTAAAAGTTTTATTGTTTTGCATAAAATTCTGTCGAAAACTCAAAAAATTTCAAACATATACTTGACCCTATTTTTTTTGTCCGTAACTGTATAAATATAAGATTTTATCGATCAAAAAAGTGATCATGGGTAAAAAAGGATCACAATATACAATATATATGTATACTTATATAAAATATACTTGTTTTCGTATAATATATGGAGAAATAAAAAGGTGCGAACTCCATTTTTCACAAAAAGTTAAAATATCATAAATTTTATTTGAACAACTCAGTAGGTTTTTATATTACGCGAAATCTTTATCAAAATTATACATAAAATTCCAGTTTATAATAATGTTTATATGTTTAACTTAAAATCGCTTTAAATTTCATGCCCAATGCGTGGAACGATTAACGCGAACTGATTCTACATGCATTGAAGTCACTAGATATTTATACAAATGGATTTTAATATGCCATAAATTTTTAGGATCTTAAGAACAAAAAAAGCGTTTCCTAAAAAATTTAATTTTAGAGTTGAGACGTTATAGCAGCAAATGAGCGATATAATAAAGTTTTTATTTCACACAGCAGAAGTAACAATTGTTCTTACCATAAAAAAAGAAATTTTCACCATACATAGAACTTTTTTATCAGAATTAGGGCTTATATAGAAGCTATGGTCAATTATAGACCAAACCGTCTATAATTTGGCACTGCTTTTACCGATTATATAAAACCCATTTTGTATCAAATCTTATATATTTACTTACATTCATATACATATGTAGATTTATGCTAGTTTTAATGATACTAGGGAGATGCATCGTATGGAAGCTATAATCAATTACTGACCGATTCTATTGGAATTTAATGGGGGGTTTTAAGGTTACAAAAAAACTTCAAAATTGTAACCTTTAGTTTGATAACAAAGTTTAAATATACAGAGAGATATTCAAATAGACGAACGAACACCGATATCAATAAAATGTTAAATACCGATAGCGATATTATAATTAATATAGTATTTATTGGGTTTATTTACCCATACGTTAATATTTGATGTCTAAAAAGTTCCGAGAAGTAAATAACAGAAAAAGGTAAATAATAATGATTATTTTATATTTTACATTCATATTAACACATACTTTAGTCTAATTAAATTAATCATTTTAATACCATTTACATATTTTTCTCAGTTTCGTTTAAATAGCAATTATAAGTTTTTATTAACATCCTACACATATGCAAAATTATTTTAAGCCCGAAAATATGCTATATTTGTGCAATTGCAAATCAATTTAATAACATTTAAATAATTGTATTTATGTTAGTATGAGATAAATACTATTTAAAAAGTTCAACAATTAAAATAAAATTCCGTGTTGCCATAGCTGTCTAATATTTTTAAAAAAGTAACAAAAATAGCAAAGTATATTAAAAGGAATATTTTCAAAAGTTTTTATTATAATCTAAAAATAACTACATCTAGGAAGTATAAGAATAATAAATGTGTAATGAATTTATTAAAATACATATTCTCGAATTTTTAAGTCTTTAATTTTTGGTGAATTTATAAAATTATAGAATTTTTAAATAAAAAATTGTTTTTTGGAAGTCCATAGCTTACACCGTGTGACAGTAATTTTCATACATAAAAAAATCGATATACACACGAAACTAGAGACTGTACATAGTAAAACTACTTACTCAGTTCTTCTCTAGAACGTAAAATTTATTCTTTGGATATACATTAAAAAAAAATTAATATTATATCAATTCAATATAGATGTCAAATTAATATTAAGAATCCTTGCTATATATTCATATTTTTTATTTAAATATTGCAGCAAAAAAAAACTTACGAAAATATCCTATTGAAAATGTTACGTATTACTATTTATTTTCAAGTATATATCGGTCTGAAAAAATCATTCACATGCGTGAAAAAATCGTTACATAGATAAAACTAGAGACCATCCATGACAAAAACAGTTTTGCTCCAGAATGTTAAATTTTCTCTCGAAAGGATTTAAAATTTTCGAAAGATGTGCAATTTTCAAGAATACATATTATAAAATATTTACGAAGATTATATTAACCCAATATGGGTGTCACTTAAATATTCTGGTACAAAAATTTAAGAAAATATCTTTTTGAAAAATTTATCCTGTAATATGATATTTATTACTTTCTTAAATTTTTGTTCTGCAACATTTAAAAAAAAACTTTTGTTATGTATATTGCAGGAATTCATAGCTTTCATTTGATATCCAATTGGGGTAATATAATTTTAGTAGTTATTTTTTTAAGTTGCATATTTTTCGAAAATTTGAAGCCCTTTTTAGAAAAAATTTGACGTCCTGGAGAAAAACTGAGTACGCAGTTTTATTATATATGAGCTCTTGTTTGATATATCGACTTTTTCATGTGTGAAATATGTTTGGGAAATTGTCACATAGTGTTGTGGATCTTTCAGATAAAACTTGTCTTATATTTTTTTTTTTTTTTTTTTCTTATAAATATTTATAGACCGACTTTGACAATTTGTAATAGCAAACTTATTTGATATATCAACCAATGTACTGCACATGCTTCTATTTATTTATAACTAAAAATTTACATTTAAAGCAAATTTGTTAAAAACGTTTTACGTATTTCAGAAAAAGAAAATAACATTAATATCTTTACATCAGTAAAATAAAATAAGTAATTGTGGTAAAAAATAAACAAAACGGCAACGCTGATAAACACCTCCAGAGATTTTCATTACAAATTGTATATCTGCAATAGCAGTGTTTAACACCAACACGTGTTTGCATAAAACTTGCCCCTACACATACACACACAAATGCTTTCATTCGGCCATTTAAACAATTTTTTATAGCATTTTATTTCATAATAACAAACAGTAAAATATTTTCATTTTAAAAAAATTTCCTGGAAATACAACGAATGCAATTCGTGCTGTTTGTGTTCGGAGAAAAAATTGTTGCAGTGAATGAGCGAGTGAGCAACTTGAGTGTGTTATCTGCAGCGTTGTCAACTTTTTTGAACCAAAACGCACCGGTCATCATTCAAAAACGCGCTAAAAAGCGTTAAATTATATTTGAATAGAATTTGTTTTTATTTTTTAGTTAAATATGAATTTTTTATTAAAAGCAAAACAACTTAATACATATATATTTGTTATTTTAAATTTATACGCAAATATTTAGTAGTTTTATGCAATATTGAACATTAACGTTTTATAAAAATAATATTTAAGGTACAAAGAAAGGTGATAAATTTGATAATAACTTTCAGTTTAAAGCTCTTAAATTATAAAAATATTAAATATTAAGTTCTTAGGACCAGCATTCACTGCTCACTTAGTAGCCAAATTGTATGTTTTAAAACTTGTTTTGTTTTTCATCCCTAAGTATGAAAATTGTCTGACGTCTTAAAAAATATTTATTGAAAATAAATAGAAATACAGAATACATATTAATGGCTTAATATAGAAAAGACGTATCTGCCCTTTTCATAATTTTACAGCAAGAGAAGGAAAAAATTAATACAACCTAAAAAACTTTAGATACAAACAAAATTAGTATGCAGTTTTAATTCAAAACAAGGACCAGAACTAATTCTGACTTATTTTTGGATTTTTCTACTCGTTAGGAAGTTATCTTAGATAAGGCTTTTTTCAGTATTTAAAATTGGAATAAATTAATGCTATAATTGGTATTTTAAATAAACAAAAATTAATGTTTCAATAGATTACAAACTAAAGTAAATTTTCATAAAAAAGGTGTCAATCTAGAGGCAGAATTGTTTTTAGATATTGGAAATCATTTATTTATTTATTTATTTATTTTTAAGTAAGGTTATTTTTTCTTTTAAAATACAATCAGGGTAGATATATATAATATTATATTTGTTTTTAAAAAAATTATTCCAAATGACTCATATTCCAAGGTTCCAAGAATGTTTACTATGACATCTCCAGTGCCCCTTTATGATATTTAATATAATTTTGATGGGCGATGAACATGGCTTCCCTAGTTGCCTAGAAGGCTTGTTACAAAGACCACTTTTAGAAATACTCACATATTGCTATTTTTTATTCCATTCAGCTTTGTTTGGAACATTTGAGTCACAATTTTCTTTTGCACAGTTCCTTGTATAAAACAAATTTAAAATAAGAACTTTCCAACAGAAGAACAATCAGTATTTTGATATGTAAATGTTTCACACAAATTATTTTCATTAATTTCTTAAAAAACATGAGAATAATAAATCAAACTTCAAGTGAGTTAGGGCTTTTTCTTTCAAAATATATTTGTAATAAGTTGGGGCTTTTTTCTAAATGTTTATAAATCCGTTATTTTGCAGTCATAGCGCACAAAATTTATGACACGTGTATTAGATAGCAGTGTACCAGAATGCATTAAAAAGGCGATTACAAATGAAGAAAAAAATCAAGATTCGATTTTTTTATATTAAGTATGTATAATAAAATTATTTAAACATTTGAAGTAAAATTTTAAAAATGCTTAAAATCTGTATTTTCCTTGTTGTTTTATATATATATATATATATTTTGCATACAAAAAAATTAAATTTCTACATTTGTCTTTAAAATTCAGAAAAATTAAGAAGACATGATTAAAATCTGTAACTAAAACTAACCGAATACAAAACGCGACAATTTAGCGCCTTTTCAAGAAAAAGCGCTGATGTAAAAAAATGCGACTTTTGGGTTGCTGAAAAGCGCTAAGTCTAGCGCGAAAAGCGCTAAATTGGCAACGCTGGTTATCTGTTATAGTTGTTGAGTATGTGTGGGTTTTCTATTTTGGTTTGTGTCTTTAATACGAGCACTTACTAACTGTTAAGCACGAAAGTATTGGATTGTTTTTATGTCCTTTTTTTCTGTTTGGTATGTGACATTTATTTATTCTGATTTATGTGAAGTTAAAAGTGTTCATTTATATTTTCTGCATTTAACTGTGTATTTGTGCATGTGTGCAATACGAGTTTCCGGTTTACACGTGGGTTTTTTTATTACATTAATTTATTGTTCTTTCACTTACATACGAATACACAAACATAATTGGAAAAACTTATTTATCTAAATATGTATTTGACAAAAAAAAAATAGTGTTGGGTTTTCTTTAATATTACGTATTAACTATTCTCTATATGCAAACATGTATGTCAACTTTAATCCATTAAGTTTTTTAACGTATAATAAATTTTGTGACTTCATTAAAATCACAAAAATTTAATCCGCAATTGAGAAGAAAAGGGGTCGCTTAATTCAAACAAACAAACAAAGTTGTTATCAATATTTTAATGATCACGTTTTATTTTTTATTAGGTATGAAAATGCATTTTTACAATTTTAATATTTTTAGGCAGAATGGTAATGTCCGTTCATCATTCTATATAATGGAACTAACTGAGTCGAAAATTATGCTTAATTGAGGGAAAGGTGATATAAACACTTTAATGATAATTTATTTTTTTTTTTTTATTTATTAGTAATATAAAAAAATAGATTTTTAGAGTTAAAAATTTTTTTTTAGCAGTTTTAGGAAGTTAAGTGCACAACTAATTCTAAAATGATCTAAGTAAAATTGAATTAACATTGAAAATGATAAGATTCTTGCATAACCTCAAAACAGGTCTAAGTATATCTAAGTATATATACCAATGGTTTTCACATTTTTTTAAGAAAAAATTCTAAATTTTTGTGAATATTGCTCATATCATGGTCAGTATGGTGTTGGTAACTATTGCTGCTATTCCAGACTATGCATTTCAACTAAAGGGAACCCACTTGTAGCAGGTTCAAACATATTCCAAACTCCTAGGGAATTCCCATAAAATTTTGTTTTTCTTCAAAAACATGACTTCTCCTATTAAATCTCTTTCATAGTTTGACAGATCATTGAAACTATAAGAAATAATTTTTATCTTAAGAAAAAAAGAAATTCTTAAAAATAATTTAAGCATTTTCTAATGAAGAAGAATTTTCAAAATTGTTACCTAGAAATAATTCACTTCCTAATCACTTCTGTAAATCAATAAATAGAGATAGTCAAGGAATAAATTGCAAAAAATATGATTTTAGTGGAAACGAAATGAACTGACCTTATCATTTTGACTCACTAGAAAGTTCACATTTCCAACACTTTTGTCTATAAAAAGATCAAATGTCAAATAAATGATACCAAAAGGTGTATAAAGGAACACCTTTTAGTAATAAATATTTTAGCTAGTAGTACCATTAAATACCCCTTGTACTTTTTAATACACGGTGCAATGAAAAGTGACCTTATAGTTTTGCCGTGCACCTTATACGAAAATATATTTTATCACAGTTTATTACAATGGAATGCTATTTAATATTGCGATCCTTTTTTACCCTAGTAAATATTGTTTGGTCCATAAACTGTTTATCTTTTGAATTTTTTTGTTGCGACTCCGTATCAGTGTTGCCGTTTGGTTACATTTGTTACATTTTTCGTAACTTTTTAACGCTCCACGTAACATGTAAATATATTCTATTTTTGGCCTTGTTTTCGTAACTTTTTATACCTGTAGGATCAAACATTTAGTACATAAAATTATAAACAAGAACACATCAGTTCGGATGGGGAGTTAATTTTTAAATATTTATTTTACACATTTCTTGGCCATGACAATTTTCTGTTTTCTCTGTTGCATAATGTTATTCAAGTTTTTGCTGAATATTTAGAAGTCTGTGGGACACCATCGCTATTTATATTTTTCAAACCTGAGACTGAATAATCAATCAAGAATAATCATAATGCTAAATCCCAACTAATCGGATCCTTTTTAAACCAGTTGGTATTATTAATCTTGAAATTTTGTTTCGAACTAAAACTGGGGGAAATTTTAATTGCTCCAAATTCGTCATTGTATTTTTCAAGTTCGACTTAACACACCAACAAATAGTACAATTCTATCAACTTTGACATCCCTGTTGTGTAAAATATTACATGATTATCTTTCTATGTAGAGATTGCAGATCTTCACAAAAAATCATCTAAATATTTGAAATTAAAGAAATAACTACAGATGGCACTAGTTTCATGGAAAATTTTTTATTAAATTAATTTTCTTATTTAAAAAGTTTTATCGTCGAGAAAGTTTTATTCATGGAATGTTGTCAATGTGCGCTCCTCGATAACAAGACGAGGAATTTTAGTACTTTCATTTAAAAATTTGTGAGATGAGAAAATGTCGATTTTTTTAATTAGTTGAATACAAAATAACCCAAAAATATTTTAAACAATATATATAAGTATTTTTGTATTATTTCCTCTAAAATATCGAATTGAAAATGTTTTTTATATCACACGTGTACATTTATTTAAAAAAATGTAAAACGTAACTTTATGACCAAAATTGTCACTTTTTTGATAAAAAACTGTATTTTTTCTTCAAACTACCCCTGGCAACACTGCTCCGTACATTCAATAAGCATTACAAACACCTACTTATTATGCCAATTATACACTGAATCAAATCTCGTAGGTAATATTGACGAAAATTTTTCGTAGAATTTTAACGAAAAAAAATTACAGATTTTTTCTTCAAATCAATAAAATTTTTCTTCGAATCAACAAATTTTCTTCAAATCTACTAAAAAATGTTTGTCAAAAATATTTTTTTGTAAAATATGTTGATTTCAATAAAATTTACGAAAAATCGACGAAAATTTAGTTAAATTGGCAGTAACACTTTAACAATTTGCAGTAAGAAAAACAACACACAATTTTAATCAATTTAACATCCCAAAAAGATGTTAATTTGAATAAATTATCTGTTAAATTAACTAATATTTTTCGTAAATTTTAAAATTGACTAATATTTTTTAGTCAATTTGAATAAAATTCTTCAACTTGACTAAAAATTTGTAAATCGACTAAAAGCATAAACATTTTACGAAACTAAATAATTTATTTTATTCAAATTGAATAAAATTCTTCAAATTGACGAAATTTCTTCAAATTTACTAAAGGCATGTATAATTGAATAAATTTCGTTAATTTAAATAATTTCTTTTAGTCAAATGGAAGAAACATGTGTAGAACTGAAGAAATTTCTTCAATACAGAAAACGCATTGTGAAGATGATCAGTTGAAAGACAAACAATAAAGCTTGTACACGTGTTTTTGTGTCAATAGATTTAAATTTTGTTTAAATTTTTTTATACAATTACAAAAATACTCGAATAAATAAAACAAAAAATAAGTGTAAATTTGTGTTTGATCAGATATACTTTAAGAATATAATATATAATTCTCCTGCAAAAAATGTTAATTTATGTGCAAATTCACGGATGGCACAAAATGCAACCAACTAAAGCACGAAAAAATTTCTTGGAAAACCTAAAAACAAACCTACTACAAGTGACCACAAATGATTTACAAATGTAAGTAAATATTTTTTGCACTATGTATATAAACTTTTTTATTTATATTTTCGTTTTCTTTACATTTTTATATGTTGCTATAGATCATCCAGAAATAAATTTTAAAAATATTAAATTATAAATCTGTACACGCAAAGAAAAAACATGGTTGGTCAAATCATAATCGGTAACTATCATTAATGTTTAGGTTTATGATTCCCTCAATCATATCAGTTATTATACCCTTTTGTGAACATAATATTGTCCTATCCAATATTAATATAATATGGGCCTTACAATCATAACATTTATATGTGATAGTCCTCACAACCATACTGCATAAATATAAAATGATCCCTATATTAAATATTATAATACCCCCAATCATAATACTATGCATACGGTTAAAATGTATTTTTATTTATTATTATTATTTTTTTAATTTAAATTTTGCGAATAGAAAATAATTAAAAAACAAATACCACAGCCTTCAATGGACGATTTCGTTCAAGAAAATTCATCTTCACATTCACACACCTAAAAGAAAATTTTAGAAATACATTTTTTTTATTATTTTTTTTTATATTTGACCGCACTGAATTATTGATATTTATTGTACTTAGCGAAAAATATTTCCAATTTGAAATGTGGCCATTGATGATTTGCTCCGTCAGCACTCCGTGGATCTCGTTATTAAAAAATAATAATAGTTTTTTAATAAAAATTTTGTGAACTTTTTTAAAAGTTTTTATTCACTTTACGTCCGTCACATTTAAGATTTCATTACTGAATGAGTAAATTATTTCGAAAGAGAGATAACAATAAAGACGAGCATATTATTGTCACCCCTCGCATTAAAATATTACATACAAATATTTCATTGAAATAATATGTTACTATGAAACATATTATTCTTTTAGTACACCGACTTTATATTATTACAAAGTATCATATGTTAAAATGATCAGAACAAAAAATAATTGATTCAGCTTAGTCTAAAACACAATAATTTGATTGTGGTAGCCATATAAACTACTTAGGAACATCACTTGATTTCCGCGAGCATTTCGGAATCATGTTTTTTCTTTGCGTGTATGGACTGAAATTGAATGCAGTGCACTGGTTGTTGATTACTGAGTGAGTTCACATCTAATGTACTTAATAAATGGTAGAAAAATAGTTTGTTATGTTAAATAATGTTTTTAATAAATGTATATTTTTGTATTTTCTCAGGTCAATATCGATTAAACACTTGTACCAAAATGTGGGTTGTTTCCATTCGAATTATAAAGAATTTTCATAAAACATCATCTTATATAACGATCATATCAAGGATCCAGCAAATAAACTTTTGTAACAAAATATGAAACAAATAGATATTATACCTGAAGGTAATATATTACAATTTAATTATAAAATAACAGAATTTCTTATTTCTCACATATATTTTTTATATTTCAGACGGTAGTATATTTTGTTTATTTTACATTTTTGAGAGGGTTCTAACCTTTATCATAAAATTACTTTAATTAAAACTTTTCTTACGTAAGTTTATATTATATTTAATTAAATAATTTTCTTTATATATTTTAAAATGCTTATTTCTAACATGAATTATATTTTTTTACACAATAAATATTATTAAAGTGTTTAAAATTTGTTATTTGTTTTATTTTGATGATTGCAATTTATAGTAGATTTTCCTACAAGGGTTTAAACAGCACTTTGGAATTAACGAAATTTTGTCAATTTGAATAAAATTCAAATGTTAAATTGAATAAACATTCTTCAATTTGAAGAAAAAAAATTATTTAATTTGAATAAATTTTTTATTCAATTTAACTAAAATTTATTAGAATTAAATAAAATAATTTAGTTAAATTGAATAAAAATTCTTCAATATGAATAAAATTTTTAGTTAATTTGAATAATATTTTCTTCAATTTGACTAAAAATTTGTCAAATTCTTTTAATTAACTAATTGAATTAGTCATATTGACGAATTTTCGTCAATTTAACTAACTTAAGAAAAATTAACGACAAGTTCTGTTGAATTGAATAACGATTTTGTTGGTTGATATTTAACCCACTTTTCTTCAATTCTACACCCCATTTTACCGTATTTACTGCTCATTTTTGGTTCTGTGTAGTTAATTTCATGCTGTCCACACGATGTGCCTAACTATCAACGACATTTGACTTAAATTTATGGTCCCGATCAATTATATTTATCGCCGTTCCAATATATCCAATATTTGCTTAAATTGTGTTAAATTTATTTTTAATGCTCCTCTGATTTTGTTATGTAAAATAACAAAAAAACTAAGTTCACGCAGTAATCCATGCCATTGCATATGTAACTGTGAATATGCCTCGCGAAACACTGACTTTTTGAAAATTGTTCGCTCTTGTTTTCCAAACTTTGAGACTATCTACTACGTTGACTATTTCGGGCACATCAACGGGATATAGTGTAAAATATCCCAAAAAAAAAAATCCCAAATTTTGTATTCGGTTGAGGGGCGCACAGACCCTGCCCAAAAAAATGAAAAATTTTAAGAACTAAACTGTTTTATCTGCAAAGTCCAATTAGTTTATTTATTTATGATAGAATAAGATCAAAAAGTATAAACGTGCGAACAAAAATTATAGATGAATGGATAAAACTTAAGTAATTTTTTGCCGTTTTTCTATATTCTTGAACTTTGAACAACAATCATGATTATAAAAAGAAACATATGGTGCTTAAATTTTACACTCTATTGGTTTCAAGTCTTGTGAGTTCAGATCTGTAATCAATTTGTTTAAAATATCATTACCACAAAAGTTATCAAGGATTTAAGTCAGTTTCAGCCAAGTTAAAAATTTTTGATTACGGCCCATATGCATGTACAAAACATACACTGAACCAAAAATTAGCAGTAAATACGGTAAAATTGGGTGTAGTATTGAAGAAAAGTGGGTTAAATATCAACCAACAAAATCGTTATTCAATTCAACAGAATTTTTTGTTAATTTTTCGTAAGTTAGTTAAATCGACGAAAATTCGTCAATATGACTAATTCAATTAGTTAATTAAAAGGTAGTTAATTTGACAAATTTTTAGTCAAATTGAAGAAAATATTATTCAAATTAATTAAAAATTTTATTCATATTGTAGAATTTTTATTCAGTTTAACTAAATTATTTTATTTAATTCTACTAAATTTTAGTTAAATGGAATAAAAAATTTATTCAAATTTACTTTTTTTTCTTCAAATTGAAGAATGTTTATTCAATTTAACATTTGAATTTTATTCAAATTGACAAAATTTTGTCAATTCCAAAGTGCTGTTTAACCCCTGTAGGAAAATCTACTATAAATTAAAATCATCAAAATAAAATTAAGAAATGACAAAATTTTGTCAATTCCGAAGTATTGTTTAACCCCTGTGGGAAAATTTAATATAAATTAAAATCCTCTAACTAAAACAAATAAGAAATTTTAAACACTTTAATAATATTTATAGTGTAAAAAAATATAATTCATGTTAGAAATAACTATTTTAAAATATATAAAGAAAATTATTTAATTAAATTTAATATAAGCTTACGTAGCAAAAGTTTTAATTAAAGTAATTTTATGATAAAAGTTTGATCCTCTGAAATATAAAAATATATTTGAGAAATAAGAAATTCAGTTATTTTATAATTAAATTTTAATATATTACCTTCAGGTATATTATCTATTTGTTTCACATTTTGTTACATCCTTGTTATGATCGCTATATAAGATGATGTTTTATGAAAATTCTTTATAATTCAAATGGAATAGTACAAGTGTTTAATCTAAGTCGACCTGAGCAAATAAAAAAAAAATAAACATTTATTAAAAATTTTATTTAACATAACAAACTATTTTTGTACGGTTTATTAAGTACATTAGATGTGCATTCACTCAGTAATCAACAACCAGTGCACTACGTTCAATTTCAGTCCATACAGATTTATAACTTAATATTTTTAAAATTTATTTCTGGATGATCTATAGCAACATTTAGAAAATTAAAGTATGAATAAAAAAGTTTATATACATAGTACAAAAAATATTTACCTACATTAGCAAATCATTTGTGCTTACTTGTAGTAAGTATGTTTTTAGGTTTTCCAAGGAATTTTTTGTCGTGCAGTTCTCCATAATCCAAAACGGCTCCTTGAGATAATGATGACCGTGGTCTGGCAGTTGATTAATTTATTTTGTTTATATTTGCTATCGAAATAATTTACAAAATATGTAAATATATCTAAAATATTAAAAATTTTGAATGTTTAACATTACCGTGAAAAGTATAAAAAAGTCCTCCAAATGTCCTTACTCTTAACAGTGCTTTAGTTGGTTGAATTTTGTGCCATCCATGAGTTTGCACATAAATTAAAATTTTTTGCACTAGAATTATATATTTATTGATCGAAACTTGCTTGTTCTTGAAGTATATCTGATTTAACACAAATTCACACTTATTTTTCAATATGTTTTATTTATTCGAGAATTTTTGTATTTGTATAAAACTTTCAACTGATCTTCTGCACTATGCGTTTTCTGTATTGAAGAAATTTCTTCAGTTCTACACATGTTTCTTCAATTTGTCTAAAAGAAATTATTTAAATTAACGAAATTTATTCAATTCTGCTTTTAGTAAATTTGAAGAAATTTCGTCAATTGAAGAATATTATTCAATTTGACTAATATAAAATTGTTAATTTTAACAAAATTTCTTCAATTTTACATGTCTTTAGTAAAATTTACTAAATTTTTTAATCATGTCTTTAGTAAATTTGAAGAAATTTCTTCAATTTGAAGAATTTTATTCAATTTGAATAATTTTATTCAATTTGAATAAAATAAATTATTTAGTTTCGTAAAATGTGTATGCTTTTAGTCGATTTACAAATTTTTAGTCAATTTGAAGAATTTTATTCAAATTGACTAAAAAATATTATTCAATTTTAAAATTTACGAAAAATATTAGTTAATTAAACAGATAATTTTTTCAAATTAACTTCTTTTTGGGGTGTTAAATTGAATAAAATTGTGTGTTGTTTTTCTTACTGCCAATTGTTTAATAGTTACCGCCAATTTAACTAAATTTTCGTCGATTTAACAGAATTTTTGTCAATTTTTTAACGAAATTTTATTCAAATCAACATATTTTACAAAAAATATTTTTGACAAAAATTTTTTAGTAAATCTGAAGAAAATTTGTTGATTTGAAGAAAAATTATATTGATTTAAAGAAAAAATCTGTTAATTTAAATATTGTTTTTCGTCAAAATTCTACGAAAAATTTTCGTCAATATTACCTACGAGATTTGGTTCAGTGAATGAATATTCTATAGATCCCTATTTAAACTATATAGAAGACATAAATCAATGCAAATGTAATCATTGTAAGGGGTTGAATGTAGGGCCTAATTAAGAAATCAACCAATATAAATATTCTCATTTATTTTTGAATTTTTCATTCAATTTGTTTCTTGAACTATTTTATTCAGATGCTATTATTAAAATTAGTTCGAACATTGAAAATATTAGTTCACATTAACACTTAAAATTTTTAAATTTACAAAAATAATAATAGATATTTCCTAACAACTCTAATAATAATATTTTTACAAAAAAACTTTACATTTTAATAGATTTCCGTTTTATGTTAACACCAATCAGATTATTCGCTTGCAATAAAATCATGTAAAAATTAACGAAATTACATTATAAAAGCAACATGATCGTTGGAAAAAACAAATAATTTTAATAAATAGCTAAACGTAGACATGGAGCTCAAACATTTAATAATTTTTGGACATTTATTATTTACAACAATTTTGATTACAACAGCTGACGAGGAGAAAAAAAAATTAAAATTGGTTTTAGATAAATTGGATAAAGTGAACGATGCTGAACACATTTTAAAAACAGATATATCTTTTGATAAAGTGGGCGAAGATGAGGTTAAGATCAATGGCCAAATTGAGCAATCCTTAGATTTGGATGATGAATATAAGGTAAGTTTTAAGATAATGTGAAATGTGTGAAATGTGTGAAATATTACAAAATATATGTCCTTTTCCTTTATTTTCAGTTAAATCTGGAAGTTTTTTATTCTTCGGAAAAAGATGGCGAATATAAAAAAGTTGTTGGTTTTGCCAATATGGGTATTTGTAATGTCATGGCCAATCAATATAAAAAATATTTCTATGACACCTTGAAAAATTATGCCAACGCTCCCGATCCAGACAAGTGTCCAGTGACAAAGGAAACCTATATAGTTAAAGATTATCCCTTGGATTCCAGTAAATTTCAGAAATATTTACGTCCCGGTTTCTATAAAATTATAGGTTCTTTAATACATAAAGATGAGGAAGTCTTACAATATATTGTCGAGGGCCATACAGAAGAGGAGTAATTGCAATATGATTTTTAATATCAAAAAGTAAAGAAATAATAAAAAACCACACCATCCATATATTAACAACATTTTATTCTTTATAAATATGTAGTTATTACTTTTGGATCAGAATAATTTTATTTTATATTCCTATTTTACCTAAATAAGAAAAATATTGCGATATGATCAAGTATTCAGAAGAAAATCACTTAGGACTAGGATCGCAATTGCTCAGACTTTTTGATTTCCGGATTTCGCGGGATCTCGGATTAAAAACTATAATTATCATACTCTCATAATTGAACAACTAAGATGGGATAATGGAATATGAATCTTTGCAATAACCGATTTAAAACATGATTTTAAATCTACTGAAAAAGGGAAACTTGATGATTTACTTAATATACAGTTTAATCTATTCGAATGAATATGTGCTGACTAGGGTTTTTATCCCGAGAATTCCCGGGACGAATTTCCCGAGAATTTTGGCAATTATTCAGTTCCCGATTCCCGGAATTTTTTGTCGGGAATCCCGGGAATTAAAAACTACTAAAAATGCGAAATTTTTCATTTTTAAAAATCAAAAATTCCATAAAAACGTTGATTTATCATAATTAAGCAAATACAATATTGCGGTGCATTCAGTTCGATGTATATAAATACTAAAACACTTCGTAAATATTTGAAAAATCCGAATTTGTTTGACAGCATGGAATTCCTTATCTTAGAAAACTTTGTCAATGCATTACTGACTTAGCTCAAAATTTGTGAAATGCGAAACTGTATTTCTATTATAGAATATATAGAATATTCAGAAATCAATTATCTGATAATACAGTTACTGCATTAGTTGTTTTAAATCATCATTTCATCTCGCTTCGAAAATATTTGTATACATATTTTTATTAATTTTAAAAAATGTGTATAAAAAAATTTAAAGAGATTTAAGGAAATTCTCAACATAAAATTTAAGTTATAAACTCTAAAAAAAAGACAAAGAAAAAGTCAAGAAATAAATTACACAGATCAACAAATGTATCGCATTTTACGTATTTCTTGTTCCTTGACAGAAAAAGACAAAATTTCAAATTCAATAATAAAATTCATAAAGTCAATAATTTTATTTACTGAAAGAGGACCTATCACGAAATTCGTAAAAACAAAAACTCAAATTCGTAAATTGTTTATTGAAAATAAAATAATTTTTTTCTTATTCAAATATTATACTATTTATAAAAATAATATTTGAAAATCTATAAAAATTTCAAACAATTAAATTGTTAGAACTTAAAAAAATATTATTTGGATTTAAAAAAACATCCTAACAAGTAATTTTTTTGAATCAAACAAAAAAATTTAGCAATGTTTTATTGAATTTTTTTCTTTATTAAAATAATATATAAGTATTACAGATGATAAGATAATGGAACCAAGAAATAGATAGAACGAAATTTGAAACATGAAATTAAACTTACGCGGTTCTGAGTTAACAAGAGTAAATGAAGGAATGTTTTGGTTCTTTTCGTTTTTCTAATGGTACGAAGAAGAAAATGGTCTTATACGCATTGATAAAAGGTGACTTTGTGGAATTTTGTTGTTATTCTAATGGTACTGCATCAATTTATCTAACCAGATGGGAATGCCTAAAATAAAATCCCGATTCCCGGGAGTTGAAAAATGTCGGGAAATTAAAAACCCTAGTACTGACATATGTACATTAGACTGTCCCGTAGAAAAAAATTTTGTAGAAACACCACTCAAACGATGCGTAAAAATTAGCTGAATATGGGAAAAATATTAAAAAAAAAATTAAATTGATCTTCAGTTCCCTACCAGCGATTGAATGTCACGGGTCTAGAACATTTCGTCCAAAAAATAGTATTGAGTTTAGTCTTGAAATGGATATCAAAAAGTTGGTAATTTTAAGCCAATTATAGAAAAAATATTTTAAAAAAATTTCGCTAAAATTTTGTTCCATAAACCGTCATTTTAGTACATCATGCAAAAAAAAATTTGGATATTTTTCTTAAAAAAATAGATAAGAAATTTATAATTTTGTTCCTTTTAAGGCTAAAATTTAAAAAAATGTCATTGTAGTAAGAACTGTTGATTATATGTAAAAATTGTTCATCAAAATACCTAAAAAAGTCTTCTGGCGAACGAAAATCCCATTGGAAAAATTTTTAAAATATTTTTTTTTCATAACCAGCATAAAATTACGAATTTTTTGATACCCATTTCGATTAAAAAATCGAAACTTTTTTTTCACCAAAATGTATGGAACCTATGATTTTAAAATCGCTGGTAGGGAACTGAAGACCAATCTTAAAAATTTTTTTAATATTTTTCCCATATTTAGCTAATTTTTACGCATCGTTTGAGGGATGTTCCTACATCGAAATCTCGAAAAACGCTATTCTCGGGATACTCTAATGTACATTAAGGCATAACCAAATATAGGCGTGTCTAATATTTCGTTCATAGTAAGGCCATTACTCTAGTATATTTCCTCATAACTCAAGAACGGTGTTTAGGATTGACCAAAGTGATACACCAAAAGATGCGTACTAAAAATATCTTCAAATCAGCGTTACCGTTGAGAATTTTTGAAAAGTGCCCAAAAATGGGGATTTCAAAATAAAAAGTCGTCAAAAAAGGGGATTTTTTGAAAAAAGGGGCCAACTGCTTAAAGACCTAAAAAACTCCTTAAAATTTCTTTTTTTGATAACAACAAAACCAAAAAATGTTATGTTTTAAGAAAAACTACTAAATCCAATTCTGTTATATGCCGTTTATACCAAAACGGAAACTAGTTGATTTTCGAAAACCTAAATTTACAAAACCAAATCGTTTACATACCCTGTTTTCTCCCTGTGTGGTTTTTACTGACACATTTATTTCTTTATACATTTTTATTAAAATCAAATGTAGTATATTCTTGTTGCTTAAAATAATTAAAATAATAATTTAAAAATAATATTTACACAAAATTTACAAAACAAACAAAATAGTTAAAGAAATTTGACAATTTTATTTTTTTTTTTTCATCATATTTAAAAGCTTACTTTTATGAAACCAACTGAACAGACTGTATCATAAATAATTATATTAGTAGTTTTTATTTGGTTTTCAATGAAAACTAGATGAAAATGGCTTTTGATTTGTATGGAAAAACTAAAGAAATTTATGTAGTTTTTCAATCAAAAACCGAATGAGGCCAAAAACTACTAGTTTTTGTTTGGTGTAAATGTCATATTACTAACAAAATAATTTATTTATAAATACTTTACAACAATTTTTATTATTGGAAAAATAAATATTAATTCACAATAATAGTTGACATAAAGTTATAAAATTACACTTTTTTACTTTTGGACGAGGTCTTCACTCGTACTCCTATCTTTCAAATCCACGTCGAACCAATTTAGGACTAAACGTATGGATCCACAAGTATTGATTTAAGTTTGTGGGACAAAATAAATTTTATTACTGATAGGAATTACTATGAGGTATGTAAAAATATAAATTAGGATATAAGTATTCATCGTATCTGTTTTTTATTTTCCCAATCCAGTTCAAAAACGATATGATGATTTAAACCGCTATTCATAAACTTCATTATTATTATTTTTGGTTACTAAGAGTTTCAGTCCATTTATAAATATTCCGTGACTCTTTATATGACTATACTGTGAAAAAAATCTCAAAATAATTAATATATTTGTTTAAATTAATATATAATGGGTCGTTATATTACAAACAACTTACTTTCAAGTCATTTAGCGCATAGTCTTAAAAGGTCGCCATTTAGTCGCCATTTAAAAAAGGGGCCAAAAAAGTGGCCATGTAGTTGAAAAAGGGGAATTTGGCGACTAAAGTCGCCAAACGGTAACACTGCTTCAAATCACCCAATTTTTTATGTGCTCAATAGTTTCGAAGTTATTTTGAAATAAGTGTAAAAAAAATCATTTTCATGCAAAATTTTAGATTTTTATTTTAAAGCTAGTAAAGCTGCGAACAAAATAAGATATGTATCTTCAAAATTGATGCAAAAATCGTGTTTTATTCACAGTTAAGTAAAAATACCCATGTTACATACAATTGAGTAGAAATAAAGTGGTGGCCAAAAAAAAAATTTTTTTTATTTTTTCTTCAAAAAAAATAGGTGGACTTGGTGGATTTTGACGAGTTAAACAAGTAAATGCATTCACTTTTTTTCTATCATGTATTAATTTTTTTATGTGCATAACTAATAACCTTATTCAGCGGTCACACTATAAAATTCGAGAACGGTTTGTACAATTTAGACTATAACTCAAGAACCGTTTACAAGATTTTGATAAATGATACATCAAAAGATGCATACGAAAATTCAAGGTATGTCAACATATTTTTCATTCGCTCAAGAATTTCACAGTTATGGATAAAAAATGTTGACCATTTAAAAAAAAAAATAATAAAATAATCACCGAATAACTACGGAAATATTAACTGGACAAAAAATCATGTAAATTCAGCTCAAAGACAATTTAGGTCGCTATATATTGGAGTTTAATTTATCTTAATTGGACAAACCGTTCTCGAGTTATACAAGCGTAACTTCCTAAAGACGGGGTCATAATAGTCATGTCCATAAAAAATCAAAAAAAAAAAATAAAAGCTGATTCTTATTTAGCACGTTAAATTCCATCTGATAACCTTTTTTTTTAACTTAAGACGAAAAAAATATTTTTTTTCTTTTGCCCACTATTGTATTTTCACTTAACTGTAGTTATGCATGGGTATCCTAACTTAACTGTGAATGCAATCAAGATTTGTGCATAAATTTTTATGATCCATGGCTTTATTTACTTATTGCATTCACAGTTAAGTTAGGATACCCATGCATACAGCGAAAAAAGTCTATGACACATTTTACAAAAAAATATTTCTTAGCCAATTCAAGAATATTTCTTATATTTTACGAAAATAAATTTTATGAAGCATTTTAACATTTTACGAAATTCACGAATTCTTTCGTAGTGGTAATGTAATATTATTTTTTATTTTTGAGAGATACATAAGTATTACAAATTATTATTTTAAGTAATAATTATATTGTAATTTAAAACTTTTGATTCTGTTACTTTGATATAAGATAATTTTCATATTATTTAATCATAAAATTTGATATTTATGATTATGGTATTATGTGTTTGTGCAGAAATTGTAACGCAGAGAAAAAATCTTCCGACCCCCACCTTAAAGTATACCGTTCGACTCAGAATCACTTTCTGAGTAGATTTAACGATGTCCGTCCGTACGTCTGGTCGGCTGGCTGGATGGCTGGACGGCTGGCTGTCCATGTAAAGCTTGTGCGCAAAGTACAGGTCGTAATTTTTAAGATAATTTGATGAAATTTGGTACATATGCTTTCTTCAACACACGGACGAAGCTTATTGAATTTGGTTATGATCGGCCCATTATTTCCTAGCCCCCATACAAATGTCCTCCCGGGAGAGAGTTTTCACACTTACAGATGCCTTAAAAATAGGAATATTTTAATGAAATTTAGTACAAATAAGTTTTATATAAGCAAAAATCTGAAGATCGGTCCATAACTGACCATAGCTCCCATATAAACTCCTCTCCCGAAAATCACTAACGTGCATAAATCCCATATAAATGTTAGTATTATGTTAATATTTAACACAAGTAAGTTGTATATAAGTAAAAACAAAATTATGTGGACCGAAATGGTGTAGGAGAGTAGAAAATATAGTCGGGCTTGACCGACTATATTTTCTACTCTCGTTTTTTATGGGCATGACTACTATGACCCTGCCTTTAGGCAGTCGCACTTGTATAACTCGAGAACGGTTTGTTCTATTACGATAAATTTAACTCCAATATATAGCGACTTAAATTGTCTTTAAGCTGAATTTACATAATTTTTTGTTCAGTTAATATTTCCGTAGTTATTTGGTAATTAGTGGCAAAAAAAATTAAAAATCGTGAAAATTTTGATCCATAACTCTGAAATTCTTGAGCGAATAAGAAATATTGAAGACAATTTTCGTATGCGTCTTTTGGTGTATCATTTATCAAAATCGTGTAAACGGTTCTTGAGTTATAGCCTAAATTTGACAAACCATTCTCGAACCATTTTATTGTGACCACTGAATAAGGTGATAATAATAGTCATGCACATAAAAAGAAATCAGTACGTGATAGAAAAAAAGTGAATGCAGATCCTTGTTTAACTCGTCAAAATCCAATTAGTTCATCTATTTTTGTTTCAAGAAAAAATAAAAAAAATATATATTTTTTTTTTTTTTTTGCCCACCACTGTATTTCTATACAATTGTATGTAACATGGGTATTTTTAATTAACTGTGAATAAAATCAAGTTTAATGCATCAATTTTAAAGATACATACCTTATTTGATTTGCAGCATTGCCAGATTTAAGATAAAGTTGATAAACTGAAACATTTTTGATGTTTTCATTTATTAAAAAAAAATTTAGTAACAAAAAAATCTAAAATTTTGCATGAAAAGTTTTTTTTTTGACACTTATTTCAAAATAACTTCGAAACTATTGAGCACATAAATATTGAAGATATTTTTATTACGCATCTTTTGGTGTATCACTTATGTCAATCGTACACACAGTTCTTAAGTTATAAGGAAATATACTAGAGTAATGGCCTCACTATGGCCGAAATATTAGACATGCCCATAAAAAAATCCAGACCAGATGGAAAAAAACTGAAAGCAGATTCGTGTTTAGCATATCAAAATACATCAAGTCCAACTATTTGTATATGGTGTTGCATTTATTTTATTTTTTTTTGTCGACCAGTGTATTTTATTAGATGTTTAATTAAATTCATACCATTTAAATCATATAATGAATTGTACATAAAAACTAACTAATGAAATTGTCGTTAAGTAGTTCCTAACTAGATTTTTAGCTTAATTTTATTTAAGAAACTAGCTTTTCTCGGAGCGCTTCGCTACCCCATATTAGGAGATAGCAAATATTTACTACTCCCCCTTGACCTATCCGCCCTTTAAAAGTGGGCGTAAAATGAGGGCGTGGCATCCAAACGAGTTCTTACATAACCTATAACCACTACCGACACTGGTACTATCTGTGTGTCAAATTTCGTGAAAATCGATTTAGACGTGATTGACGCACAAACAGACTTACACTTCATTTTTATATTATATAAGTATAAAGATTACTAAAATACATATCGAGGACTTATATTCAAAAAGGGCTATCTACAAAATCCCAACATTTTTAAATTTAAAAATATAAAGTGACTCAAATGCATGTAGAACCTCTTCGCGTTAAAGCGGTTTTAAGTTGAGTATATAAAAACTTATACATAGGTAACGTGACCAGACGTCCCGCTTTTGGCGGGGTTATCCGCTTTTTAAGCTTCGATCACGCTTAAAATATTTTTCTCGCTTTTTATAAAGAAATCCAGTTTTTAACTTTAACAATTACTTATTCGATTTCCTTATATACATTTTCTATAACATTCTTCCCAATAAAAATAGTGTAATTTTATTACACTGTAACTATGATCATCTCAAAAACGATGCGCATTGATGAGCTGAGTATGGACAAAATATTGACATTTTTGCATTTCCCTACCAGTGATTGAAAATCTCAAGACTGGTATATTTTGGCCAATTTTTTTTTCAAGACAATTTTCATATTATTAAATCATTTAATTAACTTAATAAAAACGCATAACAGTTTTCACTAATCGGTATTTTCCTATGACTTTTTTGGAGATATACATACATCAGAGATGGAAAAGTTGATACTTTAGTATTTTTTTTAATTCTATTTAACATTATAAAATACCGAAGTACTCCCTTGAGTCATTTGATACTGCCAAAATATTACCTGGATATTACACAATTCGATTAAAAATGAAATTTTTAAATGAAAATATATTTCCGAATAGAAATCTATATCTATTTGATTTATACATTCTTACAATTGATGTTCAGAAGTAATAATGATAATATTAATGAACACTATCTTCGACTAAGTGCTGGAGCTTCGAGTTCCAAAAAAATTAGATACGTAATTAGCACAATTTAAATAAGTTTATAGGACAAATGAACCATATTATAGAAACATTTGAGCTATACATAGGTTTAATTTATAATATTGTAAACTCTTAAATATACAATCATTACTAAGAACTACAAGTTTCTATGCTCTGTAAATCAAATTTAACTGAAAATGTTCCAAATTTTAAAAACATTACGTAATAAATTATATTTTATCAGAACTAAAGCTGAAGTGCTCGATTTTAAGGAATTGATCTTGGACTTTTTTTATCCTTAAGTTTATTTTAATAACTATAATATTTAATCTGAATAAAATCATTTAATAAAAAATTACATTATTTGAATTTTTCACTAATTGAATTTTAGTACTCTGATGGTGATAAAAGTACAATTTAAAATTTATTTTGATACCCAAAAATATTTTCCATCCCTGACATACATAGTTGTCCAAAAATTTACTTTTCCATGCAAATTAATAATTTTTTCAACTCTTTTAACTTCTGAAAAATTTTAAAATTTATGTTGTTTTGGAAAAAGTCCACAGATTTGAAATTAAATGTCTTTACTATATTTGATGTTGAATTGATAAAAAGCTATTTATAATTTTTTCTTTCGAGTATTAATTTATTTTTAGTTTTAAGAATTGTTTAAGATCAACTTTTTATATCAAATTGAGAAAATATAAATTTTTAATGAATCCGAATTTGAATTCAAACTAGAATTAAACTTGTGATTTTTTGAAAATATTTTAATAAAAACGATAAAATTATCATATTTTAATGTGAGTTTGTAGGGATAAACCAAATTCATTTTCTTAAATCGAATTAAATTTATTATCCTAATCATTCTTTAAAGCATTCAAATTAATTTAATTCATTGAATTAAATTCTTTGTACTTCATATCAGTTGAATTAATTCAGCTATGAATTAATTCCTTAAAGAATTCATTCATCAATTATACAATTCAAGCTTAAAAAATATATTGAATCATTCAAATTTTCTTCAATTCAAATCTATTTCAAATTAGCTTTAGAAAATATTTTCTAATTAATTTTGTAAAAGATTAAAAAACAAAATATTACAAATTGAATGAAAGAAAAATATTTTCATTCATTTTGGAAAAGATTTGAATTAACAAAAATTTAATGAATTCTTTATGAATTAATTCAATAAGGAATTAATTCTATTGAAACAAAAGACATTGAATTAAACTATTGAATTATATTTTTGAGAATGGTATTATGGAATGAAAAATTCATATTTCTTAATTCAGAATTAAGATTTAAGGGAATTAAGCTAGCATTTAATTAAGTCTTTCGAAGCTCTGGGATAAACTTAATTTGATGTTCCAAAATTTCAATGAATCGTTCACAACTTATAACGTTTCAAGTGGTATATGAACAGATAATTTAGATTTAGAATTTAAATAGAAAAAAAATTCTTTGATTTTTACAACTTTTTTAAATTCGGCTTTTTAATAAAATTTTGTTCAGATTCCCGCTTTTGACAAAAACTTTTTGGTCATGTTATACATACGTGTAGTTTATGTACAAAGAATTCTAAGAATGGAAACCCGGTCTCTTTCGTACAACAACATTTCTCTCTCCTCACATACATGTTCTGTGTGAATTAAACATACTTGTGAGAGAGAAAAACAACACAAAATAAACAAATTGTTTCCTTTAAATTTAAGGAAAATTACACAAGCGACACATTTTTCCACTAGCACACGATATTTTTATTATGTTTTCACTAGGGTGATCGACGCGGTTTTCCAACCGGTTTTAAAACCGGTTTTTTCAGTCAATGTACTGTCGGTTTTTTCAAAATTTTCATTTTTCGAATGTCAAATAGACCGGTTTTTTTAAACACAAAAAACCGGTTTTAAAAATAGCATTTTATTTCAGAAAACATGTACTAAATAGTGATAGTGATATTTGAAAATTTAGGAATAATTTTTTAAATATTCATGAAGACTGATTTCTTATGTTTTTAAAATATAGTTTAAGTCTAAATTGGAATTTATTCTGTAATATTAAACAAATAAATAATTAATAATTATCCTGTATGATCCAATTTAATTTTTTTGATCCAATATTTCCTTTATTTTTTAAAGGTGTTGTGTTAAAAAAGTTTCACCTGCAGAATCGTTTCAATTGAAATTTAATTAATATACTATCTCCATATTAAGCCATGGTTTCTGTTTATGCTAACTAAAATTTAGATGATTTTTTCTACAATTTTGAAACATAATTATCTTCTAGTCATCTAAATATATAATTTGCTTAGTATTTTTTCTCTTTCCAGAGTTTTCTGAAGCTACCAAACAACGTAGAAAATTGAAATTTGACTTAATTATAAAACTTTTTGTCCAACAAATCTTAATGGAGCCATATTTTGAAATTTTTATCAGGGAGCGGATATAAGAGGATTTATGTCTTTTTCTAAGATTTTTTTCTCTTTCCAGAGCTTTCTAAAGCTCCCAGAAGACATAGAAAATTAAAATTCAGCTTAATTATAACCCTATTCGTCCTACAAATCCTAACGGAGCCAGATTTTGAAATCTCTATCAGGGAGCGAAAATACGTGCACGTATTTACTGATCCATGGATCTATATATATGAATTTAAATATATCTTTCCTAAGCAATGTTTCCTTTCCAGAACTTTCTAAAGCGCCCAGACGACGTAAGAAACTAAAAATCGGCATACTTATAAAACTATTCGTTCAACAAATTCTAACAGTGCCAGATGTTTATATCAGGGACCAAAAAGTCTGTTTTGGTATTAAGAACTTTTGAGTTGCTATACTTTTGCTCTCCAAATCCTATAAAAACCTGATTCTGTATTTCGGCCAGGGAGCGCATTTACGACGATTTTTTTATTTTGAAAGGTTTTTTGATTTAAAACTTTAATCAATAAATTCTAACAGCATCAAATAATTGACTTCGATTATATATTTTCATTATTATATTATTTTTCCTGACATTGTTAGGCTTTTACGCTTGTATTTAATAAATTTTAACTTAATTATAAGAATTGATTTTTTTTTAAAGAAATGTAGTCTTTTGATATAAATATTAACTTCTACAAAAAACCGGTTAACCGGTTTTTTCTGAATTTTAAAAAGTGCAACCGGTTTTTTTAAAGTACCAACTATTCGAACTATTCGAAAACCGGTTTCTCAAAAAAGTCGAATAATCGATCACCCTAGTTTTCACGCACATTTATTGAATTTCACTCTCGTTATACGAATATTTTCCAAAAACTGAAAAAATATTTTTTATTTTATTTTTGACATTCCTTTTTTTATGTTGAAATTTAAAAATAAAAAAAATAAAAGAGAATAATTTTAAATTATTTTCATATTCATCAACAAAAAGCCAAAAAATGTAATTATATTAATATTTGTAGATATAACTCGCATCACAAGATGAAAATTTATGAAAATCTACGAATATAATTGTGATGAATTATATTTAATAATTTTTTAATAATATTTTGTGCAACTATGTGTGCTTATGATGTGTGGTGAAAGTGCCCTGCAGTCAATGGTGACTGTCCGAAACCAGTTACTTTACTGACTACATTAGGGCACCACTAGTCACTTTACTAACCACCTGACTAGTCACTTTAACATGGGGATTTCCTAGGAAGAAGTGTATTGGCACCAAAGGACCAAAAGGTGGCGATATAGTGACTACTATGAAAAAGCCAATCTTTAAATTAGTTATTTTCAGAATTTTAAAAAATTAAACGATTTTTTTGCGTATATTTTTTTATTTCTTTTTTTTTTTTTTGTAGTTTTATTTTTTTCCTTTTTTATTTTTATTTTTTTATTTAATAATTCTTTTCATTTTCTTTTCATATTATTTTATATTAAATATTATATTAATCAATTTAATTCATTTTTATATTTTTACATTTTTGTTTATGGCGGCACCCCCGACTCGAACTCACATCGTTATTCATCCAATAGAAACTGTAAATGTATCTCGCGAAAAATTGTTTTTATACCCAACATCAAAAAGATATTGATTTTGTCATTCCGTGTGTAACATGTCGAAGGAATCATTTAAGACCCCACAAAGTATATATTTTCTGGGTCCTGATTAGATTCTGAGTCGATCTAGCTATGTCCGTCCGTCTGTTGAAAGCAGGATAGGGCTCGAACGGGACAACGGAGAGTGACGAAATTTGGCACAAAAAGTTATGGGCTAAAAACTAGAAACACAGGGTGTCCGTTTCATACTTTTCTGCTGATATTTTTGAAACAAAAGCATGTACGATAAAGAAATTTTGTATACATAGTTTGGGAGTCAATATAAACTCGGAAACCAAAAAATGGGAGTGGTCCGCCCACTTTACTGCCCACCTCCCATATAAGGTAAAATTGTGTTCAAATAGTTCATGGACCAATGTAAACTCGGAAACAAAAAATAGGCGTGGTCCGCCCACTTTACTGCCCCCTCCGATATAACGTAAAATTTGAAAAAGTTGATGGTGGGTATATATATTCGGCCGAGCCGAATATAACATTCGCGCTTGGTTCTCTTTAATTTTTATTACAAACTTATTTAAAATTTGTATTCCGTTGATGTGCAAACACACCAACACGGCCAAAAAAACCAAACAATTTTAAAAATTAAAACGTTTTGACATCAAAATTCGTCTACCCTGTATGTATAACAAAGAAAGTGTGGAATTTATCCACAAAGTCTGATTAGTTTATATAAAATCAAATGAGATGAAAAATTATAAAAGCGTAAACTAAAAGTGCAGCAGAATGGGGAAAGGTTAAATAATTCCATGCACGTTTTCTTTTAAAATTTGAACAACAATCATAATTGCATACATATTGTGATACAAGTTTGAACTCTATTAGTTTGAAGTTTGATGAGTTCAGACCTATAACGCGTTTGTTTTAAGTAGTATTACCACAAAATTTATTAAGTATTAAAATTAGTTTTATGTCTTATAGATAGCCAAAAAATAAAGTGCAAAAATAATGTGTTAGAATTAATTATTCTTTCAGAAATTGATATCACTGATAAAGGATACAAAAACAAAGTGTTTGACGTAAAAAACAAATCTGCAGATAGCCCTTCTTGAATATAAGCCCTCTATATACACATTTTAAAAAAAAAATATTTGTATTTTGAGGTCCAAAAAATGTTAGAACCCTATTGCGCAGCATCCAAAATATTTAAAAGTTAAATAAATTTTTAATATTATGATTTATTATTTCTTTAAATTTGAAGCATAAAAAAATAACAAAGAATTACTTTTATATTAATCTGCATATTTTTGTTTGCCAGATAGACATTTAAAAAACAAAAGAATATAGAAACAATTTAACCCAAATTTTATTTATAATAAAAACATAGAAATATTACACAATAATATAATTATGTTATAGACATTTTAATTAAACAAACTTACCCTTCTAGTCAATTTTCTATGGTAATATGAATGTATAATTAGTTATAGACAATTCTATTAAACAAATTGTCTGTTTTATTTGTATAATTATTTTTAAATACTTAATAAATAGTATGTAGCAATTTATTTATTTTTCAATATTTTTAAAAATATTTGAATGCATTTAGGTAATTTTTTTCCTTTGATTTCAATTATTTAAGGCAATGTGATTTGTTTCTTATACATATACTTATTAAAGATTGAATGAAAAGCAATTTTTTAAATAAAAAAATTAAATTAAAATTTTACTAAAGTAATTTTAATTACGTTTTATAAAACCAAACTGTAAGTCAGGGTTCACACACACAAATTTTTGTTGTACTACAAACAGCATTAAAAATTGCTGTGTGTAGACCTCGACTAAGAAAACTAACTAAAATAACGAACAAAGTTAATCAAGGAACAATTAATATCAAAGATTTCAGAGTTTAAAATTAAAAAAAAAAAAATAATATAAACAATGTTGATTTAAAAATAACAAATTTTTTTAACTAAATTTAATTCAAAATTATACAGTTTTTGCTTAAAAATTTTGATTTAAACTTAAATTTTAGGTACTACATGTAACTGCTGAGGATTGAGACATATAGACGAAGATTTTGTGCTGCAAAGAATTAAAATACATGTATCTCGAATTCCACAGTAAACATGTGACGGATCTTTTATCTTAATATTTATTTTTCCAGGGTCTTCTTATTACTCTTTAGCATTTGTTGTAGAAATCCTTGCCTACAATCTCTATAATTTTCAGAAATACTTTTTATATATAAAAGGAACTCATCCAAATAAGGACTTTATAATTAGAGCTAAAAAGTCTTATAACAAACAAAATAAAATTTACTAGAATTATATTGATTGCAAATAAAACTAAAGCATAAATATATATAGTTGTCTTTATCTGGTAGAAATATGAAATATAACATAATAAGAAATTTTAAAATAAATAACATTTTATGACATTTTACTACGCTTGCGATTCACTGGAATCAGAGGAACCTACAATGCTTTGCATGCTCGGTTCAGATTCAGATCTTTTATGTGTACGTCTACTCAACTTAGTTTGACCCGCAGCTGTTGATGATTTAGGACTACTCGTAGTGGGTGTTGTTGTGGCATTGGAAGTTTGTTGCAAGTCAGGTTCACTTTTTGCTAAGGCTTCTTCTACAAAACCCGCTGTAGTCGAAGTGCCATTTGGTTGTAAAATATGTTCATTTAAACAAACATCATCTAAGTCCACATCACTATTGGAAAATATAGCAGTGGCTCCCAATTCTAAAGAGCTTTTGACATCCAAGTCCATCTCATTGTGTGTTATATTGGTGGCAGATGTGGGAGTGTTGGAGGAGCCTGATAACATTGTACGAGCTGACTTATTTAAAACACCCGGAGCACTATTGCAAGATGTGTTGGATGAAGTTTTGCTTACATGTTTAGGTGTTGAAGTGTTTGCTGAAATATTTAACATTTCTTTGGGTGTTAAGTCTACCGTCAGCGATCTTTGCAAGGAATAATTTTGATTTGATCCAGCACTTCCACTGCCGATAATTCCGGCTGTAGAGGGATGTGTTGGTGATGTTGCCATATCTGAGCGATTGTGTCTAGTGGGCGCTGGAGATCCTGGTAAATTATCTACCCCCGGCATACCCATTGTGGCGGTATTAGTATTATTACCCACCGGTGGTACATTAGTCATAGAACTTGGGGTTGAAGAATTACATTTCTCATCTTGATGTTCTTTCATTAATTTACAAGCTTTGCCCAAAGCGCAGATGGTAAGACAAATTCTCAAACCCAAAGCAAATCCATATGCCAATAAAAATAATATCCATGCTCCTATATTATTGAATGAAACAGCCGAGTAAATAGCTTTAATCAACACCACCGCCAAAGGGAATGGTATGAATCCCATACGTCTAGCCACCAAATCTGAGTGATCCGAAAACGCATGTTTCTGTCTAGTCTGTGTCATATCGTAGGCCAAACTGGTAGTATATTCTCTATAAATATATTCGGGCAATTCATTAAATCTAGTAATAAATGCATGTTTTATCCAATCAATTAATATTTCAGTTATCAGCACAGAAAAGCAATCCGGCAGCATTACACAGAATTGTGTAAAGCTCCAATCAAACTCTTTCATTGTTTGAATCATCACAATGAAAAGTAAAACAGACAAATGAAATCTTTCGCGAACATCGCTACAAGTCAATTGAAATAAATTGTTTTTATCGAATTTCTTAAAAACAGAACCTTTAAGTTCTACAAAGTTATTAGATATCATAATGGTTAGAAGTCCTTTGTTGTTGGAATTAACAGCAACATTTAATGTAGTAGCCTAAACCATAAAAACAAGTAAATGAATTATATGTACACAACAATCTAATAAACTTTAAATTAATAATAACAAATTAAATTAGCTTTACTCACCTGAAACATGATCAGAAAACTATGTAATACCACATAAATTAATGTAAAAATTATGTGAGTTAATAAACCAAAATGTTCACGTTTTGAATTTTTTGGTTCTGTAGCTGTCCAAAATAAAGCGTCTATAGTATCCTGGCCAAAGGCAGACAACAAACGGTCACCTACTTCCAGCATATTATAGAACAGGTAAAGCTTTATTATTGATTGTGACTTAATTATGTGATACACTCGATTCGTATCGACAGACAACATTAAAAGTGTCACTGTAATCCATATGGAACCCTTAAGTAAATCACAAATTTCGGCGGGCGTCAATAAACGTTGTGTACGTCTTCTTAAGCCCAAACAACTGGCAATAGGACGTGTGAACATACCCCATACTGCCAAAGCAAAACGTACCGGCAGAAAAGTGTGAATATATAAAAATGAGTCGGCACATTGCATTATGCCATATACCATAAAACGTTCCAAGTCGCGAGGTATACGCATAAACGAATAAATCTTTTTACGTCTGGCCGTATAACGCTCCTCATCGTGTTCTAGTAAGTAGCCCCTTGTCATTTCCAATTTGAAAAAATCCATAAATGAAGGAGCCTCTGCAATAAAATTCACTGCATTACTTTTATGTGCGTTTCTGAATCTTTAACATTATTTTCCTTTCACTTAAGGCAGTTCTATTAAAGTGCAACTCAACCAACAACAGGTTTTCTTTAATTTTCCTCACCAATAAAACACACATAACTTACCCCTTTCCTCTTCTTCTGATTCTTTGGCTGTATCGTTACTGTCTTTATTATTTGTTGTATTTACACTCCCACTAGAACGTCTGTGATTAAAGCCAGCAACCGTAGAACCATCAACCACCTCATCGTACAAATCATCGATGCGATTTTGAAAATTTGAATCGCCACGAAATCTTAATTTTTTCGATGCCATGTTCGGGTTTCTTCGATTAATTTTGAACTATTCAATTATTAAATTACATTAGAACTTTTTATTTGTGCAAAAGTTGAGCAAATTAAATAATTTAATAGTTTTAAATATTTTTTCCAGGTTTAATCGCGAATTTGTTTGTTTTTATTGAACGAGCAGAGACCTGCGCCCAGTGATTTTAACAGCGGCGGCGGCTTCTCTAAAATTTCTCGGCGGCGGCACAAAATCGGCTGTTAGCCGGCTGAAAGGTGATCATAACAACTTTTTATTTCCTAGTTTTCGCACATAGTATAATAATAAAGTACTCGCATATCTACAAAAACAAAAATTGCTTGTATTTTGTTAGTGTAAAACTACTGCCCACAATGTCAAAATGCTTTGAACGAAAAAATGGGAGAACGAAAGAGAGCAAGAGAAAAAAACTCAAAAAAAATTTTACATGTGAATACAAAAACAATTTGACAGTACCGCGAGGTTTGCCAATGAAAAAATTGTAAAACAGCTGGGTTTACGAGTATACTTTATTATTATACTATGGTTTTCGCATCGTCTTATAGAGCACATTGGTTCCCAAATGTGGTTCCACGTCCCACAGTGTGGTGTTTTCATATAACGAGCGGCCAAAAATAGAAGGACTTGTCGTAGATTAATGAAATTTGGTACACATAATTTTTTTGATAAAATAATGAAAAACAAATATGTAAAATCGGGAATTTCGGAAAAAAAATATTTTATACAGATTGGAATGACATATGTAGCAATTATATGATTTTCTCACAAATCGTATGAATGAAACTATATAAATTTGCATATATGAAAAAATTTATTTTCAGATTTTTTGATATTTTAAACTTCATATCCAAATATAATAATAAAGATATAATATAGGGTAATTCCATAAAATTTCGACCGAGCTCGGATTTTTACCATCTCCGATTTTAATGAAATTCTGTACACATAACCTACTCTTCTATGCGCTTCAAATGGTGTATAACCCTGCGCCTATCATATCTCTAATGGTTCATATTTTATGGACCTCTAAAGTTGCACATCTCGGGCATTTTTATCAAAAATTAACAAAGTTCAATGTTTAATAACTTTTATGTGCATTATCCGATTTT
Organism: Protophormia terraenovae; assembly: GCA_951394005.1. NCBI lineage: Eukaryota > Metazoa > Arthropoda > Insecta > Diptera > Calliphoridae > Protophormia > Protophormia terraenovae. Next base: position 62,177,493 of record OX596073.1, read on the forward strand.
AACAAAAAAGGTGTCAATGGAAAAGACTAATATTTAGTGTTTATAAAAAACCGACTTTTCAAAAAACCGGTTTGACAGTTAACCGAAAATTGGTTAAAATTAAAAAACCGTTTTTTCGGTTAACCGTCTACTAAAAAACCGGTTAACCGACATTTTAATAATTGCTCTAATAAAAAAATATTTTTGGTTAAAAAAAAATGTTTTTCAACTTATTGGTTTAACCATGCACCAAATAATAAACAGTGCACTGCAGTGTTCTTTATAAATTGCGATTGATTTACATCGAAAATTTACAATACTTTTTTCAGCCTTTAGACTAGTTTTAATATAATTTATGAAAACAACCTTTTTGGCATCTTTTTGCACAGTTTTTGAAGCTTTATAATGATCTAAAATTATTCTATAAAGTATTTTTTCAGTTTTTATTTTTTCTTTCTTTATTTTTAATTTTTCTAGGTTAAAAATAAAATTAAATTATCGAAATTTTACAAAAAGGAAGCTTTAGACCTAGGATAAAGTACTTTATATTATAATTTATATTCGCCGCTTTTATAGTTTTTCTCTCAAGGAAAAGTTTATATAATTTTTATTAAAAAAATTAATAAAAATATCTACATAAAATTGGAAAAATAATTCAAATTTTTTCTGCTAAAAAGAGATTTGTTTTTAATTCTTAGAAGATTATTTATCATTTAAAAGTAAATTTTCTGCACTTATTTAGTTCTACTTTTGAAGTCTTTATTCCTACTATCCCATATAAAATCTTATTTTTCTCTTAAGTCATACATTAATAGGTGTAATGTTACATATTTTCTTCTTTTGGAAAATTTCATTCACATGAAATTAAAGTTTTTGTAAATGGAATACTTAATTATCTATCTGATTTATTATACAATACAGTTATAAACTTTCCACAAGTAAATATATCTATCAGCTGACTACTTGTTAATAAAGGACTGCATGAATGCCGAAAAATGAATGCTGAATACATTCATCGTAAAAACAGTTAGTTCATGTTGTGTGCTTTTTGAATGAATGAGTATTATCCACAATAACTGACCACGAAAACTCAAAACATATGAGTAGAGAATGCAAAACCATATAGTACAGAACCTATGTGTTGTATACGATTTCATTGTGCAATGAAATAGATAATTCATTGTATTTTCTTTTTCGCTTTTGTTTTGATTTGTATATAAAAAGTGCGTGGCAAAAGCAAAGACAAAATCCACCACCAATGAAGCACAAAAAAAAGATCAAAAGCCATATATGAGTTCGTACATGTATGTACTACCCATAAAGAAATACAAAAAATACAGAGCAATACATTAGTTTATACATGTGTGTTCTTTTTATAACGTTCTTTAATTTGAAGTTTTGGTTGTTTGTTTACTAATGGACGAGTTGTGACCTTTTTGTTACTGTAGGGTATAGCATACGTGTTTTGTTGTTTTACAAGTTGAAATACGTTGATCCGCACCGAGTTGATTATACCTTTCTCAGTGACATATCTACTTTTAAAAAGGTCAATTTATATCTTAAACTTTATAAATTTAATTTAAATGTTATATGAAAATTTGATAATTGTTTAAGAAGTTATTATTTGATTTTTATTGAAAGTAAAATTTTCCATTATTTTGTTTTGTATTTCTCTGATGAAAATAAGTTTTATTTCTGTTAAACTTATAATTATTATTTCAGGCTTTTATATATAATATAATAAGTTTTGAATTTGTTAAAAATAAATTATTTTATGTAGTTTATTTATATTTTAGATGTAAAATAAAAAAATGTAAAATATTCTTCAATTGCTTGAAAATAATTTGAAATAAAATTTTTTAAATATTTTTCTATTTGTCATATGAAATAAAAATTTTAAATCAAATTCCAAAGTCTTCAACTAAATTGAAAATATACATATCTTATTTCCTTAGATGAATACAATTAATCTATATTTTATATTCAATTTTAAAAAATCTTTTTCAAAATATTTAAATTTTTCTATTCTTAGAAAATATTTGAATATTTTGATCATCATTAATATTTTGTAATATTTTTAAATTTGACTGGAATAATAAAAATAAGTAATATTTTCATTTTTATACTTAAATATTTGAAAAAAACTATGTAACTTTTTTTTCAAACCTTCTGAGGCTGAATATTTTTATTTCTTTGGAATTTTTGCTTAATAAAATTATTTTTTTTTTCTATTTAAATATATTGTTTTGCAATCAAAATCATAAAAATTTGTTGAATTTTTTTCATTTAAATAAAATATATATGAAAATTATTTAAGATTATAATAATCATATAAAAACGTATGAATATATTCTTAAGAAAAAAATATTTGTTTTAATTTTGATTAAATTAAATATGTTCTTCTTTAATTATTTTTTTTTAATAAAATAGAAAATTATAACAAATTTAATTGTTACCATAAACTTCTGTTTTTTTTTACTATGTTATAAAGCAACCACCAAACAAGCAAAACATAATATCCATCACATAAAGCATAAACATTCATAGTATCTACTGATAATTCGAATTATTCATGAAAATGGTCGTACACTGAGTGAAGTTGATACGAACAGCGAAAAAAAACTCACAACGAAGTAACTGTTAGCCTACGATCATTGCCAAACCATACACAGAATTGTTTTTTTATTTTCGTTTTATCTACTCACACTTTCTTATAATGAATGAATGGTATACTTATCTATACACATAATTTTTCACTATAACAGAGTTCATTGAAGTGAATGTTTTACGCCGGCAAGAAAATGAATGTGTTTGCGCAGCCCTTTACTTGTTAACTCAAACAGCAAGCATTTTTAGTAGTTTCAACATATTTTCTTATATTTTAAATTCAGAAAAAAGCACCTAAAGGACGAAATTTAGTGATATTTTTAGCAAATTTTTGAAACCGGTTATCCGACACAAAAAAAAAACGGGTTAACCGAAATTTAATATTTCAAATTGACCGGTTCGCAAATAACCGAAATTTTAAGAGAAAACCGGTTTAAAAACACTACTAATATTCCCCTTTATTTTAAAAGTTAAACATTCTCCTGGCGCAAGGTCTCTAATATCCTTTATCCTCGGATATCCTGAAAAAGGGTCTTTTTATTTTCAATGTTTTTCACATAATGATTACAATTATATTATCATTATAGGTCATAAATTTCAAAATGAGATCTCAATGAGATCAGAAGTTACAACAATTTATCTACTAATTTACACATTTTCTATTAGATATGAAGTGTTTTTATGCATATTGATATACTTATTAAAATTTTAATGTAATAGATCATTATTTGTTAAAATAAGACGTGTGCATAGCATATTCCTGATCTCGAAAAAATTATATGATATTATTTTAAAGTTTCCGGAACATATTAAGAGATCTTTAACACACTGTAACCGACTTTTCAAAATCTGACCAATTTATTGTGAAGATTTTAATGAAAATTTACACAAATTTAATACGGGGTTACAAAGGCAAAATCTACTAAAATTCATCGTGAACGGTCCATTATTTGACCTATAATCCATAAAACTACAAATTAATCATGAAAAAAATAATGTCACCATACTTTAGTAATATCATACTATGCATTTTGTGTAAAATAAAATAGAATTGTCGAAGATTTTTATAAAACAACCCCATTTTACTATTTGTACTTTTAAAGGGTTTTTCATTGCATTTTTCATTATTACCAACAACTTTCAACTTTGACGGTCTATAACTTTTTTAAAAATAAATATTTTTGAAAAATTGGGTATTGTCGCTCAATATTTTTAAAATTGTGAGAACCACTTTTTTTTTATTTTTGGCCGCACTCACCACACAGTGCATCCCCTTAGATGTAAAAAGAGACGAAGACCGTTTGTTTGAACATAATTTATAAATATTTCCTAAAAGATTTATAACATCAATTTTTGTATTTATTGTTCTTCTAAAGTGTCAAAACGGACAGCAATCGGATTTAATATCTCTGATTTCAATAAAATTCTCTACAAGTATTGACCATTGTTTTTCAAATCATAAGATTTTAGACCCATGTCTCTTTCCGGTCCAAAAATATGACGGATTAGAAATCGAAAAAAAATTTAAAAACTTGACAAAGGTGTATTTTAATTGGTAACAACTTCTAAAATATAAATGGTAGATATCTAGTTTAATATTTAAAACAAAGATATTACCTTTATAACGATATATACATAGTTTTATTACACCAAAGTTCAAAGGTCAAAATTCTACATATAAAATTCAAATCAGTATATCTCAAAAAAAGGTATTTTTAAAATACGTATGTAAAATTTCAAGCTGGAGTCTCATTTGAACACTTTCTTACTTTAGAAGTCATGTGTCAAAATATAAATTAAAATCAAATTTTGCATACAAAATTTAATTTTCTTTAAAATAATATAATTTCAAAATAACTTGTAAATATTTTAAATTTTACGTACAAATAACATTTAGCTTCATAACACTTAATCCAAAAGAGTCTCCAAATTGAAATTCGGCACGAATATAGAGTAGAGTTAAATTATCTGTAGCGAATTCCATTAAAATCGGAGATATCAAATCTAAAAATGATTTTTTTTTGTCCGTTTTGATATGGAATCACTTAAGTGTAACTTCCTATAATAACTCCCCAAGGGAGTATTTAATATAATCACTACGCAATTTTTTTTTTTTGTGGATTTTAAAAATTTAATGGCGGAAGTACTAAACCAAAATTTTATGGTATCCCACGTTAGTCCTAGTCAACCTATATATTCATATATAAAGCTGAAACGCTTGGATCATTTAGTATTATCTTGAGTTTAAATGGTGTCCACCAGATATATCAAATTAAAACCACGTGGTCAATATAAACAATGCATAACTTTTACAGTTATGAGTCGTAATACGCTGCACCGGTGCAAGCGAGATGCAAAGCCCGGTTAAGTTTATTTCTAAAAAAAAAAAAACGTGTTAGAAATATATTTTAACTATTTTCGACATGAACATATCATTTTTAAAATTCAGATAATACTGGATAAAACATTTCTAGCAGGATTGTTGCATAGAGAAGTGTTAATAATAACTTTTATTAAATTTTTAACTATTTTCGCTAACAAAAAACATTTTTAAAAAGTTGGATAAAAAAGTTAGAAGAGGATGTTTGCCAACAAAAGTACTAGAAAAATGTGTTAATTTTTTACTTACTTTCTTCTAGAGTAGACATTTTTAAAGAACAGATTTATGTGTTTTTTTTTTTTTTTTTTTTTTTTTGTCCAAAAAATGTTAGAAATAAAATTTAATTAGATTTTTAAATAAGTTTTCCAAAAGTCGACTAATTTATAAAATTCGGATAAAAAAGCAATAATAATTATAAATTCAATTTTTAATTAATTTTTTTGGGATAAAAGCCCATAATTGAAAAAAACACAAAAGTGTTATATTCAATTATAATTCGATTTTTTACCATTATCGCCAAGAAAAGTCGATTTCAAACACGATTAGCATATAACATGAATTTAAGAGTGTCTTTTGAACAATTTTTGCCAAGAAAAAAATATTTCCGGAATAAAAATAGCTATTTAGTCAAATTTAGGACTAAGTTTCTTGACGAAAAATTCGAATATAATCAAAACTGTTTAGTGAATTTTTTAAAGTCGTATAAAATGCATAAACGACTTTTAAGTAGATGTTTGTCCAAAGAAGTATTAAAAATGAATTTTAAATTAAGAAAATTCTGATAAAACAAAGTTAGGTTGAATTTTCCCCTATTTTAATTCGATTTTTATATATTTTTGCCAACTGAACCCTGTTTTGAGAAGTCGGATAAATAAAATGATTTTCGCTAAAATAAGTGTTAGAAACTAATTTATTAATATTTTTCCACAACAGATAATTTTAAAGTTTGGATAAAAGTTTAAGTAAAATTTTGTCAAAAAATAATAATAATATTTTTGGCAATAAAAGCCGCTGTAAAATATTCGGATAAAAACGAATAAAATAGTTCTAGTTGAATTTTTGAACAAAAAAAGTATTAGAAATAAAATTTAATTTGAGTTTTAACTATTTTCTTCAAAAAATCCCAAATCAAAAAATTCGGATAAAAGCGGATAAAACAAAACTAATGATACCCAATTAAAGATGATTATCAATACTTTTGATAAAAATAAAGATTAATATTGAGTTTTTATCCACTTTGGACTAATTTGCGATTTTTTCTCATAACCTCACTTTTTAATTTGGACACATACTAACCTATCTACTAAACCCAGATTTATTTTGAACGTAAAATGTATTTAAATGGTTTAGTTATAGCGACATCTTTAGTATCAAAACTACAGGATCAAAGATACTAGCTTCTTTAATAATAAAAAATATTTATCTTGAGACTTGAATTGTTCTAAATAAAACTCAGAATAATTTCTGTGCATCAGGTTTTAGAATGTTTTATAATTGATTGTTCAATTATGTTCAATATTTAGAAGGCATTCAGATGATCATTTAATATTATACAAATGTATACAGTTTTTAAGATAATTTACTCTTATTTGTATTATAGTGATCTCGTGATTATCTTTTAGTTCATTTTTGTGGAAAAATATTGGTGTAAAAATATAAGAAGTATAAGTTCGATAAACAAATATATAGTCTATAGTCAAATATACAATTAGTTAGAACTACCTAATTATCTCCATTTTATGGACAAATTTATTGTAAATTAAAAATATATAATTCTTTCTACCAATTGAAAAATTCTGCAGCGATTACTTTTATATCAAATATCACTTTAATTTTTTATTTTCTTAAATAAACGTAAAAGTTGATTAATTGACTAAACAATTAATTTGAAGTTTTTTGTGAAGAGAAGCTGTAGTATTTTTTGCATTATATATAACATTATATTTAACATAAAATAAACTTATACAATTTTTACAGCTTGGTCCTCAAACAAATGCATGTTCGTATTTTGCAAAAACCTGTTGCATTTTTTGCACAAGTTAATATTTCTATCAAAAGTCTATACAGTGCTTTCCCGGTTTAACGAATTGGTGATTTAACGTACATCTAAATTTTTAACATTGAGTACTTATATTACGAACAATCTATACATTTTAGTACTCGATATAACTAATTTTTCCCAAAAATATGATTCGAAATCTATAAAAATAAGATAAAGTAAATAAAACACATTTCTCATCCTATTGAAAGAATAATAAAAAATTGGAGATTTTCATTTGGACAATATTAATTTGAAAACTATTTTCTGAATAAAAAACAAAGTAAAATTACGTTACAAAGCTGTTATTTTTTTACTTTTTATATAGTTTTTTGACTTGTTTTCATATCAATCAATTCAATATCAGTTTCAGAAATTGTTCATTGGAGCGGCAGATTGTAGCAATGTTATTAGTTGTTTTTTCGGAGGTATTAACGAGTCTTCTTAGCAATTAACGGGAGGTACTCTCGTCACTCTCCATTGTTAACTTTTAAGATTTTGTTTAAAAAAATACCTTGTCAATTCCACGAACACCAAATGGAATATTTTTGAACACACAATCTCCTCTACGACTACGAAGTGGCACTTTTTTTTATAATTTTACTGGTTACAATGAGTCTGTAAAACATTTGTATCTTCTTTCCGTCTTCTTACCAATCATGCTATCATGGATAGAAGTGAGCCCTTGGTCACTTAGCAACTAGATGCTATTGAAATTTACACTTAAAAAAGGGTAAATTATCACTTTTAATAACCTGCTGGGAATAAATCATAAATTTAATAAGTATTATATGCTTCTTTCTAACTTAATTTATTTTTTTTGTTTCTGTATTTATTCTTAAAATAAACTCTTTTTAAAATTCCATATATTATAATAAAAATAGTCAAAATTTGTTGATATTAATTTATATTTATATATTCCCATTGATTTCTGTTGCCATTTCACATTTTTTATTTATATTGCTGTTTATTTTTCTGTCACTGCTGCTGATTTCTGTTGCCAATTCACATTTTTTATTTATATTGCTGTTTATTTTTCTGTCACTGCTAGCGTTCGGCCAATTTTCTTATCCACATAGTGGTGTTAGGTGTGACGATTTTTTTTCAATGAATTTAGTAATTTGACGATTGACGATTTTTTATAGTAAGTCGCTAATATTTTGACGATTTTCTTAAATGAAATACTTTTTATTATATATTTGTGTCAACAATTACATAAATTTCAGAAAAATTGTGTAAGAATCTATATTTTTGTACTTTTAATATAGGGAAATACCTATTTAATTTTGGAAATTTATTCATAATTAACACACATAAAAAAAGTCTTCTTAATTGGATTGATAAATAATATGATATAACAGAAATCAAATAAAAGAATTGAAAATTTTAGCAAAAATATTTTGTATTCATATCAATATTTTTTTGGATAGTCTTAACGATGTGACTTTAGCATGTTAATTTTGTCAAAAGTTCAGTGATATAATTCAAATTATAAGTTTTATTGTATAAACTATTTTAAATATTATCTTCTTTAACAAAATTTTAACTTTATTTACGAAAAAAAAAGTTATTTTTTAAAGGTTTTGATAGTGACGTTTTTTGAGGATTTTTTTTTTTTTTTTTTTTAAATTTTTGTGACGATTTTGATGATATTTTTTTCATTTTTGACGATTTTTTGAGGAAAAAGCCTAACACCAATGTATCCACACTCTGCTGCCATGGCATTAATGCATGCCCAAAATTTAATTTACATGTAAATCAAATGGGTATGAAGTCTTGCTTAAACCCCTGCTTTTAACTTCATCATACATACCCATAAGCTCCTAAAGAAGCTAGTATGATCATACCTGCGTTCATACAAGAGTGCAGCGCAGCATCATCTGTCAGTCAGTCAACTTGTAGCACATCCCATGGCCTCACTTTGAGTCTACATTAGAGAAATTTGTATCAAGACAAACGTAAAATTTTTGTTTGAGTTGCAGATAATTTTTTATCTCTATCAATTATAGGGGAAAACGTATGTCATAATAAACCATGCAAAAAGTACCAACAACAATCAAGATGGCGTCTTTTACTAAGCATTATCAAGACAAAGTTGTCAGAGCTCGAGCGCTGACAATTTTCTTTTAACTTTGAGTCTACATTAGACAAATTTTTATCAAGATAAACGTCAAAATGAACTCGAATTTATAGAAGGTGGCAACAATTGTGCAAAAACAACAATATGTCGAATTCATTAATGTTTTTTATGTATACAGTTTGACAGCTGTAATAAACAAAAATAATTATCAGCAGTTTAACTGAGGCTACCTTGTATAGATTTGCACCGATTTTGACGTTAGTCTTGATAAAAATTTGTCTAATGTAGACTCAAAGTAACGCTGCAATAACACTGACAAATTCAGTCTACATTAGACAAATCTTTATCTTGATAAAATTTTGACGTTTGTCTTGATAAAAATTTGTCTAATGTAGACTCAAAGTCATAGGAGCAAATTCTTGCCGCGGAAATTTATGAGACGACAGCTTTACTAAAAATGTCGCAGACGTCATAAGGAAACATGATAAAATTTCTAAAAAAATAATATTAGTTTTAAATTTCAAAAATGTAATGAATTTACTAAAGGTTTTACCATAGTAACTTTATAATTATACTATGGGTTTTACATTGAATTTGCTAAAATCGGCGGCTGTATTTGAGTCATGTATAAGCCGAAATTTTCACGGCGGCGGCGGCTCAACTCAGCCGGGTTAAAGCCGGTCGGCGCAGATCTCTGTGAACTAGTCACTTTTTTGTGTTTACGAAGAGAGTATTCACAATAGAGAGCAAAACAAATATCAGTGCTGTTATTGTAATTGATATACACTGTTTCCAATTAGAATATAGCCGGTTGAGTGCCAATATGATGGACGCGTGATAAGTTGCAAATAATTTTAATGTTGACCAACCCAAAAATTTGTGCCATAGAGTAAACATTTGGGTTTAAATTAAATACCCTGATTCAGTTCCGATTTTTTAAATTATTGTCATCATTGATAGTACTTTAACGCTGAAAATAATGATGTAAATAATTTTTGAGTGCAAATCAATAGTTTGGAAGTTAGAGGGCTTTGAAAACCATACTTCACTAAGAAACTCATATCAAAAAAATTTTGTTATCAAAAAGTTGGTTAAAAAAGAAATATTATCTTAGCGAAGCCGCTTTTGGACATACCACAGAGTTAAAAACCCTTCCGCCATTAAGAAAAAAGTCTGCAACAAAAAAATTGTTTGCATTAAAAAGTACAAAATATTTAAAAAAAAGTCTTAGTGAAACCTTTATAACTTTTTTATTTTCATAAGTGCACCAAGAGAATTAAATATTTTAACGCATCACTGATTTTTAAAATTTGTTCATTCATTAGGGTTCCATTGTCTTCCTAATAATTGAACAATCGACTTTTTTGTTGCCAAGTAGTAGAAAAATCGAATAAAATATTAAGTAGTCGAAAAAAGTCAATTAAACTTTGCTTCATTTAAAGGGAATAGTTTCTTAACACCTTTCATTGCACAAATTGTATTCTTAAGTTTTTATAAGAGAAATAATAAAAAAATAGCCAAGAGACGAAAAATCGGGGAAATGTCGTATAAAATCAAAAAGTACCAAAATATGAAAAAGTTGAAAATTCCACTCTTCTTATAGGTATTGAATCTTAGTACTTTAAATGCTTTTGGACTTATATCTAGGTTTTTAAAAAAAAACATAATTTCTAAGGCAAACATGTTTATGAAAAATTTCATATCAACTATTTTATAAGATTTACTGTCAAAAAAAAAAATACACATATAGGAAAGTTTGTTTGTGTGTGTGAATGTGTATTTTGAAAAGTACTTAAAAACATTTTTTTTTTTATAAATTTGTTTTATTTTAATGGTTATTCTACATTTAAAAACATATTTTCATTAAAATTGTGCTAAAAAATGTCGAATTTCTTAATTAAAAATAACATGTTTACTCTGTGACTGAATGAAAATAATTAAATATTTTGAGATTTATTAGAATACGTTTATCCCTTGTTTAAGATTTAGCATAATATAAACAAAATGTTTACTCCCTTCTGAGAGCGAATTTGACACTCTGTTACATATTATGATAGAAAAAACTCATGTGTAGACCCAATGTAAGCTTTCACAAAAATCATATTGTTGTCACCCTGTAACAAGACTAGATTATAAATCATTTAAATAAATAATCAGTCTATATTATTCGTTACATTTACATGAATATTTGATATATTGTGAATGATTATTCTTTTCCCTAAAAAATACAGAACAAAACAAAATGCCAAAAATAATGACAGATAAACTTTTAGATTATTGCTGGTGATTTGTTCATGACTGATATTTTGTGTACTTTTGATTTCTAACAAACTAAACTTGTAACATTAAATAATATTATAATTAAATTTGAAAATATAACGTATAAATAAAGTGAAGTTTAAAAAATTGTAACAGAAATAAAAAAAATTTAAATTAATTGCCGGTTGTTGTTACGTGATAGCATGTAAGAAGAAGCATTATAAAAAGCAAGGTGGGGAGATACATTAAGTATATAAAATGAATCAAAACAAACAGTAAAAAGAATTTACCAACAAAAGAGAATACCACAAACGATTGCGCAGTCTGCTCCACCAAAAACAGAAATCACGAAAACACGCCAGACAGTCAGTGTCTACCAAAACGGAGTACATACGACAAGATAAGAAAAACGAGCCGAAAAAGAAAAATCCATACGGGAAACAACCACAAAGTGAAAATATAAAAGTGAAGAAACAAAAATAATAAAATCAAGTGTGTGTGTAGTGAGTGCTTGAAAAATTTTCTTGCACACTAAAGAAAAGAAACAAACCATTCATTTATTGAAATATAATTAAATAAATCAAAGGAATTAAATGAATTAAGGAAAATTGTGGTGAAACGTGATAATATTTTGTTTAAAAATTTAGCCATAATGGGTGAAACTACCCCGCATACTCCAGCTCCATCACCAACTGAAGAACATGCTGCTGCCATGGCCGCTGCAGCAAGTGGTACCTCACAACAGCCAACACATTTTAAAGTGATAATCATTGGAGCTGGTATGTCCGGGCTATCGGCTGCCAATCATTTATTGCAAAATGGCTGTGACAGCTTTTGTATATTGGAGGGACGTGGTCGCATTGGTGGCAGAATTGTCTCAATACCATTGGGACAACAGAAAGTAAGTTAAGCCGATATAACCAACCATCATCACATCTTATGTAAGACACTGACTTTGTTTTATTTTTGTTTTTCATAATCAAAAAAGAAAACTAAAAAGCAATTGTTTGAAAAAGGATGATGGCATAATGCAAAATAAATAATGTGAATTGTGTATCGGATGATTATCTTATGTTATGGAATCTTTTTTGCCTTACGAAACCATTGACATATTTTCAGATATTTTAATTTTATTTCTAGAATTTTCAATATGTTGACTATTTAAGTACAATTTTTATTTTTCTTTACTTTTAATTTTATATTATGCCATTTTTTTTTTTTTTTTTTTTTGAATTCCCAAATTTTTTTTAATAGATATTTTTTGGGCAGCTCTTAATATTTGGCTATTTTTATAAAAATAAAAGGGTCATTTCATTTCCTTTTTATCTTTATTTAGAACAATTGTATAGAAGACATCGCCTTCTTCGCCTGGTTTACTTGTGTTTTCCGTATACGTTATTAATTTTAAATTTAATTTTCTATCGGCTGTTACTCTTCTTCTATTTCCTTGAATGTGTCCCCTCCTTTTCCCCAAAATTATTCAATGTTCAAATTCTGTTGCATTTTTTAGTGCGTAAGATATTTAAGCACACACACGATTTTTCGCTATTTATTCGCAATGTTTTCTTAACGTCCTTGTTGTAGGTTGTTTTTCGACAAATGTTTGTATTTTCAGCTTGTTGCCAATTTAATCAGTTACACCATTTTATATTTTTTTTAACGGGTAGTTAATAACAAAATAATATTAATTTTTATGAAAAAAAAAAAAAAAATATCTATATATTCTTTTATGTAAAATAAAAAAAAAAAGAAAACTTATAGTCGGCCAAGACCGACCATATTATATCATACACCATTTTGTATGTTGGTTAAAGTTACTTTTTGAAGAGGGGTGTACATGTCAATTATCGACCGATCTTTAAGCATATTGATATTTACTTACATAAACCATATTTGTGCTGAATTTCATTAAATTGTCATATGGTCGTTATACGCTTTTAAAATTGATACCTAATATTACGTGGACAGATAAACGTATAACTATAAATCAACCCAGAATTTTGTATGGTGATATAGAGTATAAAAATTAACAAGCGCGAATGTATATATCGACCCCTAAACTATTTATACAAAATTTCGTTATCGTACATGCTTTCGTTTAAAAGATATCAGCAGAAAAGTGTGAAACGGACACCCTGTGATTCTAGTTTTTTGCCCATAACTTTTTTGTTTATTAACCGATTTTGCCCATTTTCAATCCCAAACAAACCTTATATTTTTTGAGTCGATTTAGATTATTGGTAACAATTTTGGAAATAATTTTATAAATTACAAATATATGTTTTTTATGGTCCACGGTCGAAGCCTATTGAAATTAGTTATGATCGATTCATTATTTCACCTAGCCCTTATACAAATATACTCCCGAAATTGAAGTTTAGCGATCATAAATCCCTTAAATGTGACAATATACAAATACAGAATTTTGGCACATATATGTTTTAGATAAGCATAAATCTGTAGGCAGTATTTCGTTAAAATCGGTTCATAATTAACCATAGTTCCCAAAAAACCAGTATTCAAAAAATCATTTTAAAGGCATAAATCCCATACAAATGATAGTATAGTTAATATTTGTGAATCGGTCCATAATTGACTGTAGCTTCAATATAAGGAAGCACTCAAATTGCATATAATAAGATGCTTATACACAATGGTGTAAGATATCATATGGTCGAGCTTGACCGACCTTATATTTCTTACTTATTTTTAATGCACATCTCACAAACTCAAAAACCTGAATGTCCATATTTACCCCCCAAAAATAAAAACTTGAATTTAAAATATAGTAGAAATATTAGGCGCTATAAACAAATGAAAGTTCGGTGAAACAGTTACGTACTTTCAAATGAATCAGTTTTTGTTATTTATATTTATGTAAAATAAATTTTATCTAAAATTAATAAAAATTCAATTAACAATGACGACCAAAAATCTATGCATGAGAAAATCACTAAATGACTTTAGTTTGAATTCTATTAACACTAGAGAGTCTATATGTACAGTGAAATTTCTACAGATATGTAGTAAGCTCTTCGTATCTGATTACGACGTTCCTGGAGGATAAGCTAAATCGGCCTACCAGCAGTTTGGCGAATGTACCCCAGTTGGAGTATTGCGCTCAAGTGATAATTTTTTCATACTTTAAAGGAATTTATTTAAACATATTTTTGTTTTTTACTATCATGTTTATAATATAGAAAAAATCGTTGATCAATTCCAAAAACATATGAAAGTTTAGAAGAGTATTGAAAAAACAGTTAATCACGTCTACCTCCAAACAAATGTATGTTGAAAATATAAAAATTTGATAGATGAAAGATCTGTGATAAAGGAAAAGAAAATAAATTATTAATAAAAAAAATGTGCCCTATGTCGAATACTAATACACTTTTTAACTAATTTATTATTTGTTATAAAAAAGAACATGTGTCTTTAGGAAATGGTGTAAAAACCTTAAACTTGATTGATTTGTTGTTATAATTTTGGGCAGGTTAACAATATGTACAAATTTCTACATTATATGACCTTCAGCAATATACATACTTGCTAACTACATATTTGTTTTTAATATAAAATTTACCTTTTACTTTATATCAGTCTCACACCGGAAAAAATGGCAAAATTATAGAAAATTATAATATATACTTATTTATTCAAACTGGTCTGTACATATGGGAATATCTTAAGTTCACTAGGCCAAGGGCTTTCAACCCATAATATATGCTAAATTTGATTTTAACTGTCCCTTTATATTATGAATAAAATTAAAAAAATGTTCTTTGAAATCTTGAGAACTTCAAATCTGTTTGCTGTCATGAAAATCTACACTATCAAATTACTTATTTATTATGAAGAACTTTATTCGTTTTGATAATTTTTTTAATAGCTACCATAAAAATTTAAAAATTTTCAAACAAGTTAAACACTGGGTAGAATTTTGTCACCAAAACCACTGCCGATAGTCTTTATCAATTAATCATTATCATACGTTTTATCAGAAATTGTCATTTAATTTTAAATTGATTTCTACTAAACATTTGTATGCTTGTACTCCAATTAAATCATTAAATAACAAATTGTGTAAAATTAGTGAAAATCTTAAATTAGAAATACATATACCTATAGATGTACTTGTGACTTTTAGTATTCCCCAGGGATAAATAAAAAATATTTTTGGAGATCTCTGTTCGCCCTACTAATAAAATGGTTGCAAGCATTTAACCATAAAGTATTGTAGATTTAACAGATTTGGACATTTTTCCAATTAGTTGACAACAATTATCTTCATTCAATATTTTTTAAATAATTTGTATGCTTTAGTATTGATTTGAATTATTTTATACGCAATAAAATACATATTTAAAATGCGTTAATCATTTCCGTAAACACTATTGTAAAATGTTTTATATGCAAATCAAATTTTAAGTTTTGGTCGTATGTTTTATTTTAATAATTATTTCATTTTTACATTTAATTTCTAAAAATGTTCTGTCATACAATTTTAAGGTATCATGTTTTGAGATGAGCGGAATTTGTATTATTAGTACTATAAAATTATTTAATTTTGTATTAAATATTTATTAAATTGAATTTATATAAATATAGTCGTATTTAAAAGCTTAACAACGGTTATGCAATGTATTGCGAATTTGATAATATTCAACCTCTTAATCTTCTTTTGATTGCCTGATATGTGTTAATAAAATGGAACATAAGAGAAGGGGTAGTTTCCTAACTATTTTGTCAAACGTAAAAAAATGCTGTTAAAAATATTAAATAACAAAAATAAATCATGAATCCATATAAAACGAGAAAAAAGTGATAGTCGTTCAAACCCGACCATATGATACCCTACATTATTGTCTATTGTACCAAAATTCGGGAAGAGTCCAATTGTGGACCGATACTTGTATAAAAGTGTAAAAAACATACAGAATATTATATCGATACTAATATTCACATGTATTTATGCACTTTTGGGTGATTCCCGAAATTTGGTCTTATATGGGAGCTATAGTAAATTATGGACCGATCTTCATTAAATTTTGCACTGTCATTTATATTTATAAAATATTAAGTTGATACTAACATTTTTATTAGATTTATGCACGTTAAGTGATTTTCGGAAGAAGGGTTCACATGGGAGCTATGGTGAATTATGGACCGATCTTCAAAAAATTTGGCATTCAGATTTATACTTATAAAAAACTTATTTGTGCCAAATTTCATTAAAATATTTATATTTTTAGGGTATTTATGAGTGTTAAAACTATTCCGGGAAGACATTTGTATGGGGACCAGGTGAAATAATAGTCCGATCATGACCACATTCAATAGGCTTTGTCCTTGTGCAAAAAAAGTCGAACTGTATACTTTAAGGTGGGGAAGATTTTTTTCTCTGCACAAGATTTTTTTTTTGCACAAACTTGTAATATCCCAACCACCAATGGTGCTGTAGGGTATAAAAACACAATCAACTTAAACATCTTCACATTAAGCAAAATGATCAACAAAATTCGAGAGTATGAAAAAAAGAAAACAAAAACAAAATTGTTTTGTATCAATATCACAACACACACTCATTGTCTGCAAAGAAATATGGGGTGTATATAAAAAATAAATAATAAATAAAAACACAAACAAAATTATTATAAAATTTGCAATAAATAATTAGCTTTTGGGTAAATTTGTTTTATGTACATGCAATTAGAAAATAAAGACAAAAAATGCTAACTTTTTTCTAATACATACTATGTACATAGTTAAGTATGTATTATTTTTTTTTTAAATTTAATTATTAACAACAAAATTGTGATAATTTCTTTTGTAATTAAATGCTTATAGTGTAGGAATGCTAAAAATTAAAATAAAATAATGCAAATTAATACTTTATTCATGAAAAAAGTTTAACATGAAATTGTTGACTCGGCATATCATTTGGATATATTAATGGGTATTTTAAAATAATATGTTATTATAAATGTTTATCAGAATTTTAATAATTTATCTCATTTACATTTCCTTTTTTATTATTTTAGTTGAAATAATGGATTTAATGACAATAAAATTACCAAATATGATCTTGATAATAATATTTATATGAAATTTATGTACGCTAAAGTGATTTTTATACCATTCACTAGCATCAATGATGTACTAATTTGTGTAACGCATAGAAAAAATCGTCAGACCCACACCTTAAGGTATATCGTTCGGCTCTCACTAAATCGATTGAACGATAATCGTCCGTCCGTCTGTCTTTCAATGCAAGCTTTGTTATTAAACTACAAGTCATAATTTTCAATATAACACAGCGCAACATAGATTTTGTTATACGGAATTATTCAATCAATTCAAATACACGTAATTATGAATATCTAAGCATATAAACCATTTTTTTAATTAACAGCCTGTCCAACGATGTCGAACGACAAATTCGTTCGACAAAATATAAGGGAAACAAAAACAAAATTTTAAATTTATTTGTTGTTTTCCATATAAATTGTCGAAACGAATTTTTCGTTCGACATCGTGGGACAGGCTGTAACTCTTGTTCTCGATATAAATTGCCAAATGTAAAATTAAGGTTCACATTTTGCAGCATATCTCGAAAGCGCTTTGTCCGATTTTGTTAAATAAAATATCAAAACAATTAATATCTAAATCGACATGAAGTTTAATAAATATGTTAAGGATATTTAAAAAAAAATTATGTCGAAAAATTAAAAATTTAATTAAAAAAATAATAATTATTATACATACATGTAAGTATGTATAAAAGTTCCTTACGAAAAAAAGTTGCAAATGCACTCCTCTAGTAATAAAGATTATTAAGTTTTTATATAATTCTCTAAATACAGGTAACCGAACGCGAACTTGATATAACGCGTTTAAAAAATAATGGCAAACTTTGAATTGCGCGAAATACAGTACAGTATACTGAATCGTTTGCAGAAGTGTTATTGAAAAAATTAATTATTTTAAGAAAATATTTTAGAAATGAATACAAAATAAAAGAATATCGAGACAATTTATCTATATATATAAAAGTGTAACGTGACTGACTGACTGATTCATCATCCCACAGCCCAAACGGCTGAAGCTAGAGAGACGAAATTTGGAACGTAGGTAGGTCTTCCACCATATAGATCCACTAAGACGGGATTTTTGGAAACTCGAATGTTTAGGGGAAAAAAAGGGTAAAACGGGTAAAATCGGTAACTTTATATCTCCCAAACTAATAAAGATACAAAAAAGTGGAATAATTATCGTTATTCATTTAAAAAATAATTGGATAGGTGTCTGGTACTTATTTGAAAATCGGCCGTTTTAGGGAGAAAACGTGTTAAAACTGTATTTTGGTACTTTTTTGGCACCATATGTATTTTTGAAACCAATCAACATACAGATAAAATTTAAATCGTATTCATAACTTATCAAAAAATGAGAAATACAAATTTGGTACTTTTTAGAAATTCAAACGTTTAAGGGGTAAAAATCGTACCTATTTTTGGTACTTTTTTCATAATACCTTTTTTTATATTTATTGAAATATTCATATGAGTATTTTAATATGGGATACCACTACAATTTAGAAATTTATTGGAATACAATTTTTGATACTTCGATGGGTGAAAAAAAGTACCAAAAAAGGGGTAAATTACATTTTATTCATACTTAATAATGAATTTTCAATTACATTAAACATAGAAACATGAAACTAAGAAAATGTAGATAGGAATTCACAAGAGTGGAATTTGTGGTACTTAAAGATACGTGGTCCTGTGCGTAAAAATTCAAGATGATGGACTTTGTGGTACTTTTTTCTTCTTCTATTGGTACTTTTTTTCATTTTCTGTAATATTTAACCTAGAAACATGAAAATAAATACGTATAGTCCGATGTTGTAAAGAATACACAAGGGGGACTTTGTAGTACTTTTTCGTTCTTCTAATGGTACTTTTTGAATTTTCTATAATTATGAACCTAGAAACATGAAATTAGGGATATGTGGTCCTTAGTTAATGAGAATCCATAAGAGGGGACGTTGTGTTACTTTTTTGCTATTTTAATAATACTTTTTGAATTTTCTATTATATTTAACCTAGAAATATGAAATTAAGGACATGAAGTGCTAAGTGAATGAGAATCCATAAGAGAGAACTTTGTGGTACTTTTTCGTTCTTCTAATGGTACTTTTTGAATTTTTTATAATATTTAACACAGAAACATAAAATTAAAGATATTTGGTCCTAAATGAATGAGAATTCATTAGTGGGGACTTTGTGGTACTTTTTTGTTCTTCTAATGGTACTTTTTGAATTTTCTATAATTATGAACTTAGAAACATGAAATTAAGGATATGTGTCCTAAATGAATGAGAATTCATTAGAAGGGACTTTGTGGTACTTTTTTGTTCTTCTAATGGTACTTTTTTAATTTTCGGTAATATTTAACCTAGAAACATGAAATAAGGATATGTGGTCATAAATGAATGGGAATCCATAAGAAGGGACTTTGTGGTACTTTTTTGTTCTTCCTACGGTACTTTTTAAATTTTCTATAATTCTGAAACTAGAAACATGAAATTAAAGATATGTGGTCCTAAATAAATGAGAATCCATAAGAAGGGACTTTGTGGTATCTTTTTTCGTTCTTCTAATAGTACCTCTTGATTGTTCTGAAATTTTCATCCTTAGAAACATAAAATTGAAAATGTAAGGTCCTAAGTGAATCAGAAACCTTTAAATGGATTTTGTGGTCCTTTTTCTTTATTCTAATATACTTTTTCGTAATTCTGATATTTATTTTTCATTATTCTAAGATTGTAAACCTGAAATTAAAGATATATTGTTATTTATGGATGACATAACACCATTATTAAAAATGTTCCCAAGGGAGTTAAGAATCTTAGTTTAAATTTATTATATAGTATAGTTTTTATAAAAAATTTCCGAAGTAGCGGGTTTACAGCTCGTAATAGATAAAATTATAATACACTTACGGTCTTATTCTTAATAAATTCTTATTTTGGGTTTATTTTACAAAATAGATATTGAACTGTTTTTCCTTATTAACCTCTTATAAAAAGAACATTATTCATAAGGTATTGAAAACTGTTCAATAACTATTAAACACTTTTTGTTTTGTTCTGGCAATGCTACGTTTATTTTCTCTCAATTTTCTATTAGTGATAAATAAAATATTGAAAATTTATTCGTAATTTAAAAAAACATTTTATTTCATGTTTTTTTTTTTACAAAAAATATTAATTTTTATTAGAAAATGTGCCTAATGCTTTAACAATTTAATAGCTTATGGAAGCAAAGGGATTTATGGCCTTTTTGGTATATTAATTTGCGGAATATTTTAAGTACTCGAATAATTATTTTGTTTTGATTTTATGTACATCACGAATTTTCTATTTTGTTTTTAATTAATATTTTTTCATATTTTATGAATTATTTATAAAAAACCCCTTCGTAGTCTATCAACTGACCACTGGGTGTAATCATGATGAAAGGAAATGGGTTGATTCAAAACCTCAATTCCAAAATTTAATATATAACGCGCTATGATTATTGAAAATGGAATTTTTCGTATGTTAAATTATAATGTGCCAATTTAAATCAAAAATAGCATTGCAGGTAGACCTACATACATATTTTCAATTAGATATTTCTAAGAAAGGAACTGTGATTGCAATTAAGAAATTATTTCATTAAACACAACACTCACACATTCCACTTTGCAGATGGAGCCTTAGCACTTTTTCATTAGTGGTAAATAACAAACACCTTCAAAATTGATGGAAGCTGACTGAATATTTTCTTACGGGTTATTTTAGACTATAAGCACGATTATAACACTTCCTAATTATCACATTTAATAGACCAAATAACAAGTAGAAGAACGCAATAGAAAATTTTTTGGAAGGTAGGCAGATCACACCCACTTTTAATTTTCATTATTACATTGATTCTTGAACTTTTATAGAAAATTTTAATGGCATTTATTAGAGAGATGTCGGCATCAACTAGAGATACGACGGAAACTAGTTTTTCTAGTATTTGGCCAGATAGTAGATTAGTTTTTATTGGTGGTGGGTTTAAAATTATACTAACTTTTTTGGCTTTAGCAACAAAGAAAGTACAAGTGCATTTGGTCTTACTCTAAATAAGCTAAAAGAACAAATATAATGTGCAGATATACTTTAAATTTGTTTGCAAAATATGTATTTAATGCAACGGCAATAAATAATAGCTGTATTTGAAACAATATTCTAATTACTCCGGAGTCTGTGTAAAATAATTTATGCAGTTATAAATTCCACTCTATGGAACTGTACAATAAGACCGAAATATAAAGTAATATGTTTAAATCTATGCAAAACTTTTTTATAAATGCATTCAATTTGCAAAAAAAGTAATATATTTCTAAAAATGTATTTTATGAAACTGTTAAAGTAGGTTCTCACCAACAATTAAATTTTACAATTTTATAAAGTTTTATTATAGGTTTATAAAACAAATTTCTTATTAACCTTTAATAAAACCTTTTATAAACTGTTCAAAATGATTATGAATAAGGCTGTTATTATTTAAATATAACCAACAAAAAAACAAAATAATTACAAAAATCACAAAAATACTAAATTCAAGGAGAATCTTCATCAGGTGATCTTAAAGCCGCTGGAACATTTCCATCTCCTTTTTTAATCATTTAATAAATGATGGTATAAATACAGAAATTCAGTTTTCGAAATATAAATTTGTATTTTTCTGAACCTTGTTTTACGCGTTTTAAATTTACACGCACTTTCTCCGGTCCCAACAAGCCCCGTAAATCGAGGGTTTTCATTTATGTAAGCTGAACCATTTTTAAAACATCAAAATTTTCGTTATATGAAAATAAACTTCAAAACATAATCTAGACATATTAACACACAAGAATATGCATTTAATTAATTCTTCTCTTTTTTTTTTTTTTGCAAAATATATATTTTTGTTATTTAAATATGTAATTGTATATGTATTTCGGAAATCTTTCTATATATATTGGGTTTTAAGGTAGCATTGGAAGAGTCTCTTCTAATACTATATAAAATTAAGACCTGGACTTTGTTCCTAAGGTTTACATAAAGCCAGCCGGAAATACGGACATTGTTTTATCGTTTTAAAAAAAAATATATAAAAACTATCATAAAATTGTATTTAAGAATAAAGAAATAGACTTGGCAACAAGTATCAAATTCTGTTTAATTTCACTTAAACAAATTTTATAGTTTGTGTTTTTTTTTAGTGGTTTATGTACATATTTTTATGTTTTTTTTTTTTTTTTAAACACGTTTTTAATGTTGGACACATGTTATACGTTGTTGTTAAGAAAATACATATTACCGACAAACAGCTGATCGGTTTTATTTGACGGAATCATTTAGCTTTAAAAACCAGTATATGACCTACAGAATTTAGTATTGTTTTTTAATATATTTATTACAAAATATAGTGTGTACTTACAAAACTAGTTCAAAAACGTTAGAAATTCTTAAAATTTTCATGAGTTTGCTATTATTAGTTAAGCTTTTATTTAAACTCTCTCCAAACGTTTAAATAACATTAACATGATGTTATTAGTTTTAATAAAAAATTGTTGATTAAAATAACATTAATTTTGAAAATACTCTTTTTTTTTGTTGTATGTATATTATCTAAAAACTAAAATAATATAAACATTGCAAAAAATCACAAAAAATAATAATATAAATATGATTATCTATCAAAAAACTAAAAACGTATACAAAGAACCATAAAAAAATACCAACCTACATTTTGCATTAAATATTAAAATAATGAATACGCGCCGTATTCTACAATAAAATACTTGAAGCGAAGCAAAAATATAACAGAAATTAAAATAAATAAAACCTAGCTAATGACAGGTCGTTGTGAAGATCAGAGGTTTAAAAAAGTAAAATCTATGTTTAAAAAATACCTAAAACATTAATATTTTTTTAAATAAAAATCTTTTTAAGTATTATCCAATTTTAATTAAATGACTAAATAGTCGAACGTACCTAAGAATTTAAATTTATTTATTTCATCAAGTTATTCATTGTATACTCTGATATTTTATTTACGTTGTTTACCTTTTGTTAGTGGGTCGATCATTTGCTCTTTTTCCACAATGGTTGACATGCCTTATTTTTGTATACGCTAATACTGAATTGAAGTCATCACATAATATAATATGATCATTTCAAATAATTAAATGCAAACCGGCATAATAAATAAACAAAACAAGAGTGTACAAAATAATAACAATAATTTTGCTATGAAATGCAATTTAGACAGATAACTCTCACAAATATTCGGTTATACCGAATCTTGTTTGGCCACTACCAAAACAAACAGAAACTAGTTATGACGTTATGACATAGAAATGTTTTATTTTTTTGAGGAAAATCAGAGAAAACATAGCTATCTACTTATGTACTTATGGATGGAGTCTTGCTCTGAGTCTCTGAGTTTACTTATGGAAACTCATTATCCAGGCTATAAGAACTTAGAAGTAGATACACAGTCAGAGGGAATCTTCAGATTCTCAGAATGTATATCTGATAGGGATATCAGTGAAGTAGTCAGTGACATTGTCTCGATGGATAAGGTAGTATGGGCGGTGAATACCTTTGAACCCTACAAGTCACCTGGTCCAGACGGTATTTTTCCAGCCATGCTCCAGAACATCAACGACACGGCACTAACACTTCTCACGGAGCATTTTAGTGTATGTCTCATTAGGAGATATATTCCAAGGAGGTGGAGAGAGGTTAAGGTAATCTTCATAATTAAGGCAGGCAAGGCGAGCCATTCGAAACCTAAAGATTTCAGACCGATCATCCTATCGTCTTTTCTACTGAAGACATTAGAGAGACTGATCGATCTTTATCTGAGGACTACAATTGACAACCATATCATCACCGGGGCTCAGCATGCTTATCTAAAGGGTAAATCTGTTGAGAGTGCGCTGCATGATGTGGTGAGTTATATTGAACGTGGCCTACAGTATTGGGAGTATACCTTGGCAGCGTTCCTTGATATAGAAGGAGCTTTTAATAATATTAAGATTGAAGCAATTAGAGAATCACTAGAATCATTATGCGTCCAGAACTTCCTAATCGAATGGATTATCTTGATGCTGAATAGCAGAATAATAAATTCGAACTTGGAAGATGCATGCATAAGGAAGCTAGTGACTAGAGGGACTCCGCAAGGAGGAGTTCTCACGCCTTTACTATGGCTCTTAGCCGTCAATGTCATTCTAAGACAATTTGACGCAAGAGGACGAAAAATCGTTGCCTATGCTGATGACGTTGTTATACTGATCACAGGGAAGTTTCTTTCCACGATCAGCGACGTCATGCAGTTTGAATTTAACGAACTGTCCTCATGGGCTACTAGTAAAGGTTTAGGGGTTAACGCGGAGAAAACGGAGCTAGTTCTTTTCACCAGAAGGTACAAGATTGAGCAGTTTAGGCTACCGGTACTTGGGGGAATTGAACTTAAATTGGCAAATGAAGCAAAATATCTTGGAGTGTTTCTTGATAGTAAACTATCTTGGAAGGGGAATACACAGGAAAGGCTAAAAAGAGGTCTCAACGCCTACTACACATGCAGGAACTCCATAGGTAAGAATTGGGGCCTCAAACCAATGGTAGTAAATTGGATTTACACATCGGTTGTGAGACTAATTCTTACGTATGGATGTCTCGTCTGGTGGGATGCAATAAGAATAGGAAGTCGTAGGAATCTTCTGCCTAAGGCCCAGAGATGTGCTTCGATTGGCATCACAGGTGCCATACGAAGTACACCTCAGGCAGCGCTTGACGTCATTCTGCATCACCTACCCATTGAGGAGTTCGTGATGGGAATGGCTGCAAGGAGCTTGCTTAGGCTTAGTGAACTTGTAGGATCAATCAGAATAGGACATTCCAAACTTCTAAACGAAATCAACCTCGGTGAGCATGCTCTGACTCCTTTCGGGTCTACGGATTACATGTGCACAGAGGTTGATTTCGGGGAAAATCCTACACTGATTATCCCTAATAGGGAGCAATGGTCAGGAAAGGATAAACTATTCAGTGGAGCATCGGTATTTACTGATGGATCCAAAATGGATATAGGCACTGGTGCATTTGTTTATCTGTTTGAGGAGAATGTCAGGGAATCGTACAGGCTCTCGGATAGTTGTAGTGTGTTCCAGGCAGAAATTCTAGACATCGAAGAGAATACGGAGATAACTCTGTATGTGGATAGCCTGGCGGCGCTAAAGGCCCTGAAGGGACATTTTGTCAAGTCTAGGTTAGTTAGCGACTGTAAGAAGGCTCTTAGGAGATTGATGTGCAACTATCATATTAGACTCTGCTGGGTACCGGGTCATTGCGAGATAATGGGCAATGAGGAAGCCGATGAATTGGCTAGGAACGGCTCAGCTTTCGATGGTGCTGTAAGTGAAAGTGGTATTAGACCACCTATAGGCTTTTACTTCAGGTTGATTAGAGAGTGGATTCAGGATAGAACCAATCATGCATGGAATCGTAGAACGGACAGCGCATTGTCAAGGGCCCTATGGCCAAAACTTAATATGGCAGATACAAATCTACTATTAGGCATCAAAAGGGGAAACCTGAAAACCATGATAGGTATTCTAATAGGTCATTGTCCTATAGTGGGAATGATGGGGAATTGGGAGAATAGGCTGGTTAAAAGGGTGCCGTTGGCTTACGGCGAATGAAGTAGGGCATTAATATCTTCCTTCTATCCTAAGTCTCTTTTTTATCAATTCTTTTCTGTTCTTTTCTTGGTCTCAGTTTTCTAATATCTTTTTCATTTCTTACTTTCTCAATAAATTATTCGAAGGGACTCACAATGTACCTCTAGGTCTCCGAGTGGGTGCACAGAAACTTTTTCGAGTACTGTGCAACCCTTCTTTACCTACCTAACTACCTATGTACTTATCGTCACCGAAAATTCAAAACATCGTAACAACACTTTTTATAACTTTACAGGAGGCACAAAAAGCTTTCTACCTATCTACCAAAATTAATTGTCCTAAAAACAAGATTTTTGGGTTACTACATTCTAAAATATTGCCTAATATATTGGTGATGAATATTTTTATTTGTTTTGAATATTTTTCAAGTTATGCAGGTTACGTTTTTTGTATTCCTGTTTTATAAAACCAAAAGTATATAACATCTATACAAATATTAGCAAGCATCATAATTAAAACGTTTTTTGATAACTTTTACTCCAAAATTTTAATAGCTATTATATTTCTAATAATTTTCCATATACGAAGATCACTCCTTTATTTAATTGAAAATTTAAATTTTTCGTTGTTCTGCATTTTCTTTTATATAACTTCCTATTTCTCAGTGAAGAACCCTGTGATTTGGTCCATTTATGTCTGAAATTAACAGTAAACAAGAATTCTTTATTTACCAGCTTGCATTTTTTTCCTTCTAATATAATTAAGATAAATCACATTTAAGAGAATTTAAGTAAATTTAAATTAACAGCTGTTATAAACTAATTTTCGTAAAAATATATTTTTACGATAGTATTTCCAACAGGCGATTAAATAAAAATAGATAGATAGATAGATAGATAGATAGATAGATAGATAGATAGATAGATAGATAGATAGATAGATAGATAGATAGATAGATAGATAGATAGATAGATAGATAGATAGGTAGGTAGATAGATAGATAGATAGATAGATAGATAGATAGATAGATAGATCTGAGTAATAAATTGGGCGTAACTTTAACCGCCGAAAACCTGGTGAACGTGATGCTACTTTCTGCAAACGCATGGAAACTGTGTGATGAATTCATTATTAAAGTAATAAAGGAAAGGTGCACAGCAGTTCCGAACCTCCCTACATAGAAACTGTATGGAGGATGTAGGAATGATACTGATATGAACTACCTACCCTGATGAAATGCGGAAGTAGTCCCGGGGTAGTGTTAGTGGAGTTTTCGTGGGGCCACTAGTTGATAGCGCGCTATCACAACGTCCATCCAAAAAAAAAAAAAAAAAAAAGATAGATAGATAGATAGATAGAGAAGGTTGATGTGATATAGTGTCACATCTCCACCCAGAGACCAATATCGGTCCATTGTGATTCCCTTCAATGTAGTAAAGAAGAAAAATGAGGAAGAAAAAGTTTCAAAAGATAGAAAAAGGAGAAATTAAAGAATTTAGTGGTATACCCTAACGCCCATTGAGCCACCCAATTCCCATAACAAAGCCTATGACGTCTATAAGTTTCCTATTCCGAACGTCACTTAACCCGTCGAGAAATTGGCTGCCTAACCATTCCATCCTGCGATGTTGAAATCGTGGACAGTAACATACAATATGTTCAAAAGACTCGGTCTCCTCAACGTCTTCACACATTCTACAAAAATCGGAATTTCTAGCGTCCCATTTAGACCTCATTTTCCCTGTGTCCCGTTATAACACCCATCATAGTCCTTATATTTTTCCTACTCAAGTTAAGAAGAGTACTTGTGTCTGCCCTGTTGAGCGGCCATATCGCCCTCGATACCTTACCTTCCACTCTACTCCTCCAAGCCTGATTGGTTCTAGCCAAGATCCATTCATTAATCTTTCTGAAAAAGTAACCCAATGGGGGTTTCACGTTGATTTCACTCTCCGAAACATGCCAATTCATCGGCTACTTCATTACCAGATATATTGCAATGGTCTGGTACTAGGGTGATCGACGCGGTTTTCCAACCGGTTTTAAAACCGGTTTTTTCAGTCAATGTGCTGTCGGTTTTTTCAAAATGTTCATTTTTCGAATGTCGAATAGACCGGTTTTTTTAAACACAAAAAACCGGTTTTAAAAAAAGCATTTTATTTCAGAAAACATGTACTAAATAGTGATAGTGATATTTGAAAATTTAGGAATAATTTTTTAAATGTTCATAAAGACTGATTTCTTATGTTTCTAAAATATAATTTAAGTCTAAATTGGAATTTCTTCTGTAATATTAAACAAATAAATAATTAATAATTATCCTGTGTGACCCAATTTAATTTTTTTGATCCAATATTTCCTTTATTTTTTAAAGGTGTTGTGTTAAAAAAGTTTCACCTGCAGAATCGTTTCAATTGAGACAGGCTTCCATATTAAGCCATGGTTTCTGTTTATGCTAACTAAAATTTAGATGATTTTTTCTACAATTTTGAAACATAATTATCTTCTAGTCATCTAGATATATAATTTGCTTAGTATTTTTTCTCTTTCCAGAGTTTTCTGAAGCTACCAAACGACGTAGAAAATTAAAATTTGGCTTAATTATAAAACTTTTTGTCCAACAAATCCTAATGGAGCCATATTTTGAAATTTTTATCAGGGAGCGGATATAAGAGGATTTATGTGTCTTTTTCTAAGAATTTTTTCTCTTTCTAGAGCTTTCTAAAGCTCCTATAGAGAATTAAAATTCAGTTTAATTATAACCCTATTCGTCCTACAAATCCTAACGGAGCCAGATTTTGAAATCTCTATCAGGGAGCGAAAATACGTGGATCTATATATATGGATTTAAATATATCTTTCCTAAGCAATGTTTCCTTTCCGGAGCTTTCTGAAGCTCCCAGACGACGTAAGAAACTAAAATTCGGCATACTTATAAAACTATTCGTTCAACAAATTCTAACAGTGCCAGACGTTTCTATCAGGGACCAAAAAGTCTGTTTTGGTATTAAGAACTTTTGAGTTGCTATACTTATTGTTTGCTCTCCAAATCCTATAAAAAACTGATTCTGTATTTCGGCCAGGGAGCGCATTTACGACGATTTTTTTATTTTAAATTCGTAAGGTTTACGAATTTAAAACTTTAATCAATATAATTCCAATAAATTTGAACGGCTTCAAATAATTGACTTCGATTAGGGAGAGGAAGGTGTCTAAATGTTGTTCATATTTTTTTCTTTTAATTTTCGGATTTGTTTGTGCATATTTTCATTATTATATTATTTTTCCTGACATTGTTAGGCTTTTACGCTTGTATTTAATAAATTTTAACTTAATTATAAGAATTGATTTTTTTTTTTAAAGAAATGCAAAAAACCAGTTAACCGGTTTTTTCTGAATTTCAAAAAGTGCAACCGGTTTTTTTAAAATACCAACTATTCGAACTATTCGAAAACCGGTTTCTCAAAAAAGTCGAATAATCGATCACCCTATCTGGCACCCAGCAGAGTCTCACAACGTAATGTTACAGTAGTTCCCTCAGTGCCCTCTTGCAGGTGGCCACCAACCTGGATTTTACCAAATGCTTATCCAAGGCTTTCAGAGCCGCCTGGCTTTCCACATAGAGAGTAACCTCAGAACCCATCGCAACGTTTAATCTGACCAATTCCATAGCCTTCAAGATGCCAATAATCTCTGCCTGAAAAACGCTGCATTCATCAGGAAGTCTATGGTTGCACCATACATGTATTAAACCATATCCGAAAACGACTTGTCTAATTTTGTTCAAAAAATAAAAAACTTCTAATTAAAATTGTCTTTAAATCATTCTTCCATTATTTCTTAAAACGCTCAACAGTTATAGTGGTATTTTCTGAAAAAAAAAACAAAATTTCCAAAAAATTGTTTTCAAACAAATTCGGAAATGTCAAAATTGCAAGATAAATTTGTTGCAAACAAAACAT
Source organism: Protophormia terraenovae (assembly GCA_951394005.1). Classification (NCBI taxonomy): domain Eukaryota; kingdom Metazoa; phylum Arthropoda; class Insecta; order Diptera; family Calliphoridae; genus Protophormia; species Protophormia terraenovae. The sequence continues at coordinate 62,207,573 of OX596073.1, forward strand.
ATTTCATTTTTCATTTCCATGATTTTTTGATTATTATTATTATTATTATTTTTTTTTTTTTGAGAAATTTTTAAGAAATTTAAATTTTTTCAGAAAATAGGCTTAATATCTCTATAACTGTTTAATATATATTTTTATATACAAAAGATCTCAGACTTTTCTTCAGACAATTATGAAAAGCCGAATATTAGATTTAGTCATGAGCCCCTCTAATAACAAACTTATTTTAAAACCACACACTCATGTGCATACACTTTGACATAGAATTAAATATAGTTTCATTCTACCTTTTATTTAATTACTTGTTTTTTACTATATTTATATTTTTATAAATTTTTGTTGGGTGAAATCAGAATTCCAACATGAAATCATGGCTGCAAGTTTTGTACTCGTATCTTAAATTATTTTTGTTGTTTATATACAAAAACAGAAAACTTTTAAAATATATTTATAGGAAGAAAAGTTTAACGAACCCATAAACAGCAAGTAATATTGTTACATATTTATATTTAAATGTAATAAATGTATTTACTTTGTTCCCTTCTTTTCTAATTAATCTCTTTCAATATTTCAGTAAAGTTTTCTGTATTATGGTTGTTGTTTTTATAAGCTTTTTTTAAGTTATAAAAACAACAGTGCATTACTAATTTAAGCTACTTGCAGCTTATAATTCGTAATGCACTGCAATCAAAGTCATTGTTTAGATTGTTAAATAATTGTATTTAATGACATTTTTACGTTGATTTGTTTGTTTCTATCGATGCAATGACAATTCATTTTTATGCTTCAACAAATGTTTTATTTACAAATGAAATAATTAGATTCATGGGAAAGGTAAATCTTTTCATAGATGTTTATATCTATTTAGTATTGTAATGCAAAGGCTTGGCCTGTAATTGCTAACCACAATTAAGACAAGTTATTGTAGGCTTTGTTAGTTTTTTATTTAAACATTCTCTACTATTTAAAAAAGTAATTATTTTTACTTACCCAGTAAAGAAATAATACTATGAAACAAATTATGGGATTCCAATTCGAAATGAAAGTATACTTCCAGATTAATAAAATCTCCAAAGGGTTTTGCAAAGTTAGTTCGAATTTCGATTTTATAGAATTTAAAAATTATTTTTTTTTATTTAATGAGAAAATAAAAAACTTCTTTAATCAGCCAATTTCAAATTATATATGGCTACTTATTATCTTATAGAATGCAAAGCTTATCTTAGATGTTTTGCAAGAGATTTATTAAATGCTCTTCTCTTTTTACGCTCTCATTTCATTATAAGATTTTTTGCAATATACATATACATAAGTATCCAGGCAGAAAAATACAATCGGGTAATTACATTGGAAAAATATTTTGTCAGCACTTGATTTGTTGTACGGTTAGCAATTTTTGCCTGGGTAGTCACATTATTCCAACGATTTAACAGATACTTTACACTTATATATATATATATATATATATATATATATATATATATATATATATATATATATATATATATCGTGCATCCTCCGAAAGGAAATATATCTATATGTATAATAGAGCTTTCTGAAGCTCCCAGACGACGTAGAAAATTAAAATTTAGCTCACTTATGTAACTTATTGTCCTACAAATCCTAACGTAGGGGGCGAAAATAAGCATTTTTCTCTTTCCAGAGCTTTCTGAAGCTCCCAAACATGTTAAAAAATTAAAATGTTATCAGTTATAAAACGTTCTGTCCTACAAATCCTAACGGAGCCAGATTTCGACTTTTTTATCAGGGAGCGGAGATACGTTGGTTTATATATTTTTTCTCTTTTCGAAGCTTTTTGAAGCTCCCAGACGATGTAGAAAATTAAAATTTGTCTTACTTATAAAACTTTTTTCCCTACATATCTTAATAGAGGAGATAATCGGATTTATATGTCTTTTTTAAGCATTTTTTCTTTTTCCAGAGCTTTCTGAAGCTCCCAGGCATGATACAAAATTTATAAATTTGTTCATCCTACAAATCCTAACTGAGCCAAATTTTTCTATCAGGGAGCGGAGATTCGCGAGATTTTTTTTTCTTTTTTTTTTTTTGAGGTCTGTTTTGGTTTTAAGAAATATTGATTTGCTATACTCATTGTCAAAATGTCAAATAATATCGAAAACTGATTTCACATTTCGGGCAGGGGGGCATTTACGTCGATTTTTTTTAAGTTTACTAATTTAATAATTTAGTCACAATTATCCCATAAGATTCCAACAGCTTCAAATCTTTAACTTCGATTAGGGAAAGGAAAAGCATTAAAATGTTGTTCATATATTTTAACGCGTATAAGCCTTGCGAAGGCTTTTATGTAAAATTATTTTACTTGCGTTTACAAGCTTATTTTGCTGTTTTTATTTTGGATATTTAAAATCAAGCAGTGTTGCCAGGACTTAAGAAAAAAAGAAGCTAAATTGGACTTAAAAAAGGTCAGAAAAGGCTAAATGCCCAAAAAAAAAAAAAAAAAAGCTAACATATTTTTTTATTTAAAAAAGCATTAATTTTTTTGTTCTCATTAGATTTTGGTATTTGTTAAATATATTTTAGTAAATTTGTAAATATAAAATAATTAGTTTATATGGGTAATAAAGTTTGTCAAAAAATAATTGTAATATTTTTGTGGAATGAAGCGCCGCAGGCTAAAATTTTTATTAAATATAAATAATTTCGATATTTTTGTAAGAATTAGTATACACAAATGCTTAAATTGATGATTTTGTAAAAATAAAATTTGTAAAATTTTAGGCTTTTTAAGGCTATGTTAAAAATAAAAAAAGACTAACAAAAAGGCTAGAAGCTAAAACGAAAATTTTCAGGCTAAAATCAAAATAAAAAGGCTAGATCTAGCCTTAAAAAGTCTAAACTGGCAACACTGAAATCAAGGTGCGTAACTGTTATGACTTTTATCATAAAAGTTTTTTAATTTTTATATTTTTTACACAAAATAACTGTTATTTGGTATTTTTCTAGCATAAGTAATTATTATGTGATTTTTACTTTTTTAAAAGGAATATAAATTATTTTTTGATTACACTGGCCAACAAAAAAAAAAAAAAAATATATATATATTTTTCCTGCTCCTTCAAAAAAAAAAAAAAAAAAATGCGGACTGGATAAAATTCCACATGCTAAACTCGAATCTGCGTAAATAAAAAAAATCTTAAATAAAAAAAAATAGGTGGATTAGATGGAACTTAACGTGCTAAATAAGAATCAGCATTTACTTTTTTTCTATCACGTATCGATTTTCTTTTATGGGCGTGACTACTATGACCCCGCCTTTATGCAGTCACACTTGTATAACTCGAGAACTGTTTGTCCAATTAAGATAAATTAAACTCCAATATATAGTGATCTAAATTGTCTTTGAGCTGAGTTTACATAATTTTTTCTGTTCAGTTAACATTTCCGTAGTTATTCAGTAATTAGTAGCGAAAAATTTTTTTTTTTTTTTTTTTTTAAATGGTGAAAATTTTTGATCCATAACTCTGAAATTCTTGAGCGAATAAAAAATATTGTTAACATACCTTGAAGACAATTTTTGTATGCGTCTTTTGGTGTATCATTCATCAAAATCGAGTAAACGGTTCTTGAGTTATAGCCTAAATTGTACAAACCATTCTCGAATTTTATAGTGTGATCGCTGAATAAGGTGTGATATTAGCCATGCACCTAAAAACATCAGTACGTGATAGAAAAAAAGTGAATACAGATTCTTATTTATCTCGTCAATATCTACCTTGTCCACCTATTTTTGTTAAAAAAAAAAATAATAATAATAATTTTTTAATTTTTTTGCCCATCACTGTATTTCTACATCAGTTTTGAAGATACATACTTTATTTTGTTCGCAACATTACTAGCTTTAAAATAAAGATGATAAATTGTAACATTTTTGATGTTTTCATTTATTAAAATAAATTTTAGTAACAAAAAAATTTAAAATTTTTCATGAAAATGATTTTTTTGGGCACTTATTTCAAAATAACTTCGAAACTATTGAGCACATACAAAAATTAAGTTTGGGTGATTTTCCGTACACACCGTTCTTGAGTTATGAGGAAATATACTAAAGTAATGGACTTACTATGGGCGAAATATTAGACACGCCCATAAAAAAAATCCAGACCTGATGAAAAAAAACTGAAAGCAGATTCGTGTTTAGCACATCAAAATACATCAAGTCCAACTATTCGTCTATGGGGGAGGATTTTTTTTGTTGACCAGTGTTATTATTAATGGTATTGTAAACCACAAAAAATCGCCAAAACCAAGTTGCCAAAATGAAAAAAATACACGGCAAAATAAAAATATCCTCAAAATTAAAAAAAAATTGCTAAAACGAAAAAAGTCAAATAAAAAAATCTCTGAAAAGACAAAAAAAAAAAACTGCTTAGCTAAAAAATCATAAAAAAGCAAAACAAAAAAAGTCGCCAAAATGAAAATAATAATAATAATAATAATAAAAAAAATTCCCAAAGTGGAAGATAGTTATTAGTTACTTAAGTATTCGCCCTCTATTTGAAGAACTTTAGGAGCTTTTTTTTTTTTTTTGGTATTTTACCGTTAGGATATTATATATCCTATCATTTTTAGAAAAAACTAGGATATATAATATTTTGGAACTAATCAAGATTTACGGAACTCTTAAAATTTAAATATATTTTTTTTACGTGAATAAAGCTTTTTCTGTATTGCCGGCCTTTTGCTGGCCTTAAAGTCTTTCTCTTCTGGGTATGCCGAACACCGGCTTCGCTAAATAAGCTTCTTTCGAATATCTAAAAATTTTTAAGTTCCGCCATTTTTATACAAAATGACAGTTGTTCCCAAGGAAATAATTAATTTGTTCGTGTTATATAACATTAAAAAAGCATTTATAAGTTGTTGAAAAAATCGAGAAAGAGCGTACACAATTTTTTATATCACTATAATCACAAGTAAAAGTACTCTTGAATCAGTATCAAAATTATTTTAAAATCAATAGTTCCGGTGATCTTGATTTATGCAAATATTTTTAAATTGGTTAAGCTTTCAATTTCAGTATTTGATTAGTTACAGTTTCTGCTGACATTTTTTTAGATTGTTAATAAGAGGATTGTATTTCCTGAAAACAATTTTATACCAAAAATTAAAAAAAATAAATAACTGGAAGTTAAATAGTAACTTTCAGTTAAAACAAAGAGTTAAAATAATTTTAATTAACTTATGTACAATTTCGATTTAAAATTCAGTTTTTCATTGTTATTTTTTTTTTTTTATTTTGAAAATATTTGTTAAAACACAAGCGTTATATTTATTTAGAACCTTGCTGCATTTTACAAACACACTAGAAAGAAAAACAGTGTTGGATAACAAAATTTTTCAAAATTTAATTTTATTAGATTTTTATGAAATATTACAAACTAGATTTTGATTTATATAGAAAATCGAATTAAAATCATATAAACTGAATTAGATTTTGTGTGAAACAAGATTTCGTGCATATGTAAATGTGCTATAAGTGTAAATTGGGTATACACAAAGTTTTAGTTAGCACTATTTTTAAATTAAATTGAATCAAAAAAATTCGTTCAGTTATTATTTTACTTTTAGTTTATACAGAAATAAAAATAAAAAATTGTGCAGTTTGAAACAATCGTTTTCATGGTTCCAGATATTAATTAAAGGAAAATACAAAAATAACTATGTACCTTGAGATAAAACTTGGGGTCAAAAAATCTTTTTGAAATGGCACATTTTGGTAAAAAGATTGGTTAAACTTTTTTAAATAACCGCTATGAAAATGTTTTTTTGGAATGAGTTTTTAAATGTCTTATATGCCGAATTTTAAAAGAATTCATTTGATCAATTTATATTGCGAATATTGATCCATATTTGATTACATTTCCTATATTTGTTCTTCTCTCAAAAATAATTTAATACCTGGTGATGAAATTGATGAAATTTGGCACAAATAATTTTGAACTGCCCATATTCCTGAGCATCACTTTTATTCCTTACGAGTATATCTATCAGAACTGCCTGCCTGTTCATGTAAACTTTATGAACGAAATACAAGTCGCAACTTTGTTGCGACTTCCTGCGAAAATCCTTTTGAAGATATGTAATAAATTCCATGTGTTTTTTTCTTTTTTTAATAAAATTATTTTAAATATTTTGACTCTTAGATACAACTCTAATTCACAATAATTCTAACTTAAAGTTAACTAACTTTTCAATACTGTTAATGGAAAAAATTAACTTTTAGTTTAATATTAACTTGTTTATAAATTTAACTTAATTGTATTGTGTGTTAACGGGCATTAACTTTTTTATTTTATTACGATAGGGGTAACAGAACACCCCAGGTATAATCTAGTAAAATTTATTCTGTATCACAAATCGTTTTCTTCCACTTTTATTATACTGTGATATTTTTAAAATATAGTATAATAATTCTAGTAATCTATAAAAAATAACTTATAATAATACTTGATTTAAATTATTATATTAAAAAATTAGAACATTTAGATCCCATAAAACTGAAATTCGAACAAACTTTAAAAAGCGTTTATTGAGGTATTGATAGACTACTAGTAGAGTATTCATTTTACTCGACTTTTTCATTGTTCGAATAATCAAATAACTCGAAAATGCAGTTTTTAAGTTACTCTAATAATCGAATGAATCTTTTAATTTACTCGAGTTATTCGATTAATTTATGCCTTAAAATTTTACTCGATTTTTCAATGCTTATCATAAAAGAAAACAAAAATATAGCTTAAAATAAGAAATAGCCTTTCCAAACTAATATAAAATTAAAATTTGTGTAAATATTTATGAATATTTGTTTCTTTTGCTTTGATAATGCCGTAGTTTCTCTATATTTAATATATTCATTGATAGTTAAATAAATAGGTCTAACAAATTTGGTCTATCAATTTGAACCAAATTTTATATTAAAGGTAGTCCGAAGTGCTTTTGTAACTTTTGTGACGCTATTAAATAACTAGTTTTTACACTGTGAAAAGAATTATACCCATTTAAAGGTAATTATCAATACTTTTGGTAAAAATTAAAATTACTGATGAGTTTTTATCCATTTTGGAATGATTTGCGATTTTGTCTCAAAACCTCACTTTTTAATTTGGACACATACTAACCTATGTACAACAGAGGTTTTTAGTTATATAAAAAATGTTTGTACAATATTTTTAAGTATCGAAGATCTACTAAACCTAGATTTATTTTGGGTATAAGGTTTTAGAATGTTTTATAATTCATTGTTCAATTATGTTCAATATTTAAAAGGTATTAAGATGATCATTTAAAAATATACAAATGTATACAGTTTCGTTTTATAGTGATATCGTGACTATGTTTTAGTTAAATTTTTTTAGAAAAATGTTTAACAATATCAGTGTAAAAATATAAGAAATTATATAAACTTGTATAATAAATTAGTCAAATATACATTTAGTTAGAACTTTTCTCCATTTAATGGACAAATTTATTGTAAATTTAAAATAAATAATCTCTTCTCCCAAATGTACGCGTAGGAATTATAATTGGTTCTATTTTTAATTAAAACACAATTTCTACCAAACTGTAGAAATATAACGACTCAGTATACAATTTTACACAAATATTATATGGATTTTTGTCCGTTAGGCTGTGAAAGAATTGTAAAAAAATATTTATTAGTTTCTGATTTATTGCATTTTGAAAATGACAAAAAACACTTTGGACTATTCTTTTTTTATATAAAGTAGTTCAGCGATTCTTAACATAAAGAACAAGTTTACATGCAAAACTTAATTTTAAGTCCGAATTCCTTCTATATAACAAATTTCATTCAAACCATCACCATCATATCTTCTACACCAGACTGATCATTTATTGGTATATAAACTATGTACTTTCATTCGTAGAACCAATAATATGTTTTACCAAATCAAGTTTAAAATCCTTCAATTTATTTTTTATTATTTATTATTAAAATTATTTGAATTTTACTTTATAATTTTTTAAAGTAACGTTTATATTTTTATTTAATTTTTGTAATTAAAAAACGACCTTTAACCATGTATTGTCATTTAGGTTCTTTTTATTAAATACATTTTTTTTTTAATAAAATTACAATTTGTGGTACCACTTTTAGATTCGAAACATCCTATACAAATTTTGAAACATTGTTTTTAAGCTAAATTTTTCAGAAAACTAAAATTAAAACATCCTAAAAACTAGTTAAGAAAGAAAATATTTAAAATATTGTTACTCGAATTATTCGATTAATCGGCATAATTTGCTCGAATAAATTGTTACTCGAAATTCTTGATTTTAATTTAATCGAACAGTTGTTTGATTTTTATTTGTCGATTAATCGAACAAACAATATTCGAGTGAATACCCTAACTACTAGTACGCTTTCAATAATTTAAGCAATTTTTTCTTGTTACTCTGTGTAATGTATTTATTGTATTTATTTATACAAGTGTTTTTGTCTGAGATACTTGACTTTTAAATGAATTTATAAAACAGATTCTACAATTAAGAAAATTCCCACATACACTACATTTCTTTAATTTGTTTATGAACACAAATTTAAATAAAGAATGAAAATTTTGAATTTTTTAAATTTTAAATTCAAAATTTCTATATATAGATATCTTAGATTTATGCACAATTCGATTTCCTTTTGGGTTCTGCAAGCCATCAAAGACATCTTTAGGTCATAATTTTTGAAGTATTAAGAAATGTTTTACCGAACAATTTTATATAATAAAAATAAATTTCAAACAAAAACAATTTCTTACAGGTGGAATTGGGTGCTAATTGGATACATGGTGTTTTGGGTAATCCCATTTTCGAAATCGCCGTGCAACATGGTCTAGTCAGTGTGGTTAATGTGCCGAAACCGCACAAAGTTGTGGCCACTACAGAAGATGGTCTACAAGTTCCTTTCAATATATTGCAGGAAATCTATGAGGCGTATGTGTGTTTTTTACGTCGTTGTGATGAATATTTCCTGTGTCAGTACAGCCCACCGCCCGACATTAATAGTGTGGGTGAACACATTAACTACGAAATACAAATCTATTTGAGTTCTGTTGAGGATCCCAAAGAGAAACGTTTAAAACAAATGATTTTCAATTGTTTACTAAAGCGTGAAACTTGTATAACGGGTTGTACCGATATGAACGAAGTAGATCTTTTAGAATTAGGTAAGAATGGAGCAACATGTTTAAATTTCTCATTATATTTTACTTTAAATTACAGGTAGTTATACAGAATTACAAGGTGGCAATATTGTGTTGCCTGCCGGCTATAGTTCTATTTTAAGGCCACTCACTGCGCAAATACCCAAAGAGGCTATAATTACAAAATGTCCGGTAAAGAAAATCCACTGGAAACGAAAAAAGACTTTAACTGGTTTGGATACCGTAGACGAATCATCTGAATATGAAAATGATTCTGATGATTCGGAAAAAACCGTAACAGAATTTCCTACAGCAGCCGGTAAAGAAAGTACCCCATCGGCTTCCAGTACTTCTCGTGGTGCATCTGTGGAATCAGATGGTAATGGCGACTATCCTGTACGGGTTACATGTGAAGATGGTCGTGTATTTTATGCAGAACATGTGATATGTACCATACCATTGGGTGTTTTAAAACATTGTCATAAAACACTTTTCGATCCTGAATTACCGCATTACAAACAGGAATCCATAGAACATTTGATGTTCGGTACCGTGGATAAAATATTTCTCGAGTATGATCGTCCCTTTTTGAGTGCAGACATTTCGGAAGTCATGCTGCTGTGGGATGATGACAAATATGAAATGCATGCTTCCGACGAAGAACGTAGTACACCTGAGTATTTAAGTAAAAATTGGTTCAAGAAAATCTACTCGTTTGCCAAAGTATCCGATATTTTGCTCTTGGGTTGGGTATCGGGTCGTGAAGCTGAATATATGGAAACTCTGCCATCAGATGTGGTTGCGGAAAAATGTACGGAGATATTAAGGAATTTCCTGCAAGATCCTTATGTGCCGAAACCAAAGAGATGTGTGTGGTAAGTATATATATACATATAAATTTTTATCAAAATCCGCCATTTGGGACAGGAATACGAATTGTGTATTCTTTTTTAATGTGATTACGTAGCAATTAATGAGGATATCTTCGCAAGAGGAATTATCTTTTGCTCTTCACTAACTATCAATGTAAATTAAAATGTCTTTTAACTATTATTTGGTGTGATTTACTTTTATAACTTAAAATAAGTTTGTAGTAGATGCATGTAGTTTTTGCAGGAGAGGTCTCAGATCATTCCGGTACGTAGAACCGAGTGTCATGGGATTGAAATAAGTTTGTTGTGTGTTATGATAGTGAAAAGATACAATCATTTTTAGTTGTGCTCATCTTTAATAACTGTTAAAATTTCTTTTCCTATAGGGAGAAAACAAAAAATTTCGAACACTCGAAAAACATCACCATCTCCGATTTCGATGAAATTCGGTGTATACATTCATTACGTCAATACAAAATTTGAAGTTCTTAAAAATTTTCAAACTCATTGTAGTTTAGATTTTATCGCGGTTCAAAGTTCACATTTTTCAGATTTTTTTTTAAATACATGAAATTTAAATCAATATATCTGGGGAACTATAGTGCGATTTAAACAATAATTAGCTCAAATTGATACCTAATAAATCTATTTATTTATAAAAATGTATTAGAATAGCTTATATAGGTGAAGCAAGGCTACTAAGGCCTTCAGCTTAAACAATATTAAACAAAATTATGATTAAAATATACATTTTTACATGATATAAGATTTAAATTCTCAAAAATTAGAGGTAATATATAAATGAGATGTCTTTATAAATGTTGTTAATGTTATGTATGGATGGACAGGAAAGGTATTATAGCGGAATATTCTGGAATATATGATGACGGGAATGATTGAATTTATTGCAATTTAAAAGGATGTGTCTAATAGATATGATTTCGGTTTCGCAATATGGACATTTGTTGCATTAGGGTTTATAAAGAATTCTTTTGGTATTAAAGTGTGACCTAATGAATTTTTGTAAGTCTTGAGTCTTAAGTGTTGTATTGATGTTGTAATGTAAATAATTTCCTACTTATGTATGTTTTCTCATGGTTGATACCAATTTGAAGTTTTTGACCAATGATCAAGAAGTTTATTACCTAATAAATCTAGTATCTAATTATTTTTATGTAAACACCATTTTTAAAAAGAGAAAAATTATGAAACCAATATTCGTCCTTGTTTCAAGGGTTTTAAATATCTTTTTTTTTATAATTTTCCCTTAAAATGATCCTTGAAGTGTTGGCAACAACAAATAAAAAAATTAGAGTGGGATCATAAGGGAGTGCTGAGAATATTAACATTTAGAAAAAACTCATTTATTTCAGTTATAATTTTATATGTTCTATGTATTTTTGATTTGTATATAAAAATATTTAAAAAGATTTTTCTAAAATCAAAATCGAATATAATTAATGAGTTTGTCCTAAAAAGTTTGGATATTCTTTGTTATGAAAAAATCCCATATTTTCTAAAAATGCTAATAAATATAAATCTATGCTTGGTATATTCAACGAAAATTGCACCTAAAAATGCTATTGCATTATAATGCATTCTTTTCTAAATTTGAATAAATTTCCAAATCTTTAAGTTGCAGTCGACAACAATACAATTTAAATGCAGTTTGAATTTTCTTAATCTGTTTAATGGTATCCGAGATATTGTTGTTTAAACTAACACAATTCCATGATTTTTTAAGTTTTTGGAGATATCAATAGGTAAAGAAAAATCGCAGAATTTAACGATTTTACAAAACTGAAACAAAAACTCAGAAATAGATAAATAGAATAAGAACAGCTCATATATTCGTCATCAGTTGAAACAGTCCGTTAGAAATCGCCGATTTATTATCAAAATCCGTGAATCTTAGTTTGAATGATTAGGATTAAAGTTATTTGTATTATTCCACCAAAATACATTCATTTTGTACAATTCCTTAAATTAATAAAATAGAATCACTAATAATTAACTGAAGTTTAAAACGTTTTTTATAAATAAGCAAATAGTTTTGTTTAACATTTTCCCAGCATCCCCTCATGATTTATTCAAAATTTTTTATATGTTGTTGCCAACTCTTCAAGGAAGATTTTTAGGAAAAAATTATAAAAATGGAATATATGATTTTTTAAATATCCTTGATACAAGGACTAATATTGATTTCATTATAATTTTCTCTTCAAAAATGACATTTTTATATAAAATAATTAGAAATTAGATTTATTATTAATAGTTCCGCAGATATATTGTTTTAAATTTCATGTATTTAAAAAATCTGAAAAAATAACATCAAACTTTAAAACGCTATAAAATCTAAACCACAACGAATTAGAACATTTTAAAGAACTTCTGGTTGAAATCTTATTTTTCGGGGTCTATTTGCCCGAAAATTACGTATTTTACGGTAATTTTATTTTAATAACTATTATGTTATCAGTTATCCAATCTTACTGATTTTAACCGTTTCTGAAAGCTCATAATCTGTGAAATTCAATAAGATATAAACCCAAACTTTTCAAACTTTTCATCATTTTTTAGAATTTGATCGCTTTGAGCTACCTCTAAATTTTCTTCAATCAGTTCAAAACTTGTCATATCATAGTTTTTGGACTATTCAAACATTTCCAAGGGGAGAGAACAAAAATCTGGACAGTTTTTGTAATGAGGGCTACCCTAATGTGTTACCTTGTAGTTTTAGTATATTTGCTCCCAACAGAACACGAATTGAAAAGCAAAGCGATCATAATATTATTATACCCTACACCACCAAAGGTGGTTGGGGTATTATGTGTTTGTGCAGAAGTTGTAACGCAGAGAAAAAATCTTCCGACCCCCACCTTAAAGTATACCGTTCGACTCAGAATCACTTTCTGAGTAGATTTAACGATGTCCGTCCGTCTTTCTGAGTAGATTTAACGATGTCCGTCCGTCCGTCCGTCTGGTCGGCTAGCTGGCTGTCCATGTAAAGCTTGTGCGCAAAGTACAGGTCGCAAATTTGAAGATAATTTGATGAAATTTGGTACATATGCTTTTTTCAACACAAGGACGAAGCCTATTGAATTTGGTTATGATCGGTCCATTATTTCACCTAGCCCCCATACAAATGTCCTCCCGGAATAGAGTTTTAACACTTACAGATGCCTTAAAAATAGGAATATTTTAATGAAATTTAGTAAAAATAAGTTTTATATCAGCAAAAATCCGTCTGCCAAATTTCATGAAGATCGGTCTATAACTGACCATAGCTCCCATACAAACTCCTCTCCCGAAAATCACTAACGTGCATAAATCCCATACAAATGTTAGTATTATGTTAATATTTAACACAAGTAAGTTGTACATATGTGTAAAAATAAAATTATGTGGATCGAAATGGTGTAGGGTATCATATAGTCGGGCTTGACCGACTATATCTTCTTTTCTCATTTTTTTATGTATTTTGTTGGTGGATTAAAAACTTGGTAAAAATTACATCCTTGGTGTCGCAAACTTTTGACACACATAGAGTAGAATTGGAAATGGTTTTGAATACATGTGTTTAAGAACTGTTCTGTATTACTCCTGCAGTACTTCTCTGAATAGGTTACTGATTCTTAAATTTAAATGCTTCTTAAAAATTTTAAAATAAACAGAGTGTAACAAATTTACTTCCTGTTTCTTTAAATGCAAACAAAGCTTCGTTTGACTTATAGTGTAAAAAAATATAATTTATTTATTGTTGTCGAACGAAAAATTCTTGCGTATGAAAATAACATAAAACATAAATCATTGATTTAAAAAACGGGATTTAGAACCATTCTCCTACGCTTCTAAAAGAACTATTTCTAGAACCGTTTCACAGATCTAGTTTTAAATGTAATAATTTCGCCAAAAAATCATTGGTCGATTTCTAATTTCTAATTTCTGTACTAGTTTTTTAACTAATAAATCTTTTCTGGGAATTTCATTTATAATTCATAAATTATTTTGACATTTTTACATTTTTTTTTAGCACAAGTTGGAAATCTCAGCCTTACACAATGGGTTCATATACCTCAATACCTTTAGGTGCTTTACAGGAAGACATTGAAAATTTAGCCCAACCATTATATGCAAGTCCTCAAGCCTTAAAGGTAAGCTGTTAGCACTATAATATAAATTTTTAAATAAATTATAATCTTGCTCTCGCACCTTTTCTTTTTCTCTTTTTAGCCCGCTATATTATTTGCCGGCGAGCATACCCATTCCAATTTTTATTCTACCGTACATGGTGCCTATTTAAGTGGCCGTACTGCAGCCCAATATTTGTTGGCTAACGATGAACCCGATGAAATTATTTTAGAATCAGATGGCAGTGATTTAAGTGCTTGGATACAAGGCATAGCTTTAGATTAAGTTCTTGAATAAAAACAAACTCACACACATACATGTAACAACCATTTAGCACAAAAATATCTAAGTTTATTATATTTTTGTTAATGTGTCTAATTTTAATTTTAATAGTGGTGCTAACTTTTAGTTTTAACTATAAAAGACTAACAATGTACCACTATCCACTCTTATTTTTACTTAAAAAGAAAGTCATATTGTAAAATTTTATATTTTTATCCTAAGAAGAAAAGAAAAACGTTAGAAAAGTAAATTGTTTTCCTTTCATGATGTAAAGAATTTTGTTAAGAAAAATATATCTTCAAAAACAATCGAAAAAAGTCACTAATATTTTAGATAAAAGTTTTGTATGAGAAAAGTATGTTTAAAAAATAATGAGATAATTACGTATTTATTTTTATTTATTTTCGCTATTTACATCTACTTATTTTATAAGATTATTTCTTACAGCAACAATTTAGTCGAATTTTCAAAATGAAAATAAAAACTTTATGTTTAGTATTTCTGTCTTAATTTTTAAAGATTTAGTCGAATTTTTCGAAATTATATTCTGTTTTCTTTTTGGTTGTTTGAAATTCTTTATTTTTTATGATAATGTACTTTATTTTTATTATTTTTTAGTGGTGCTTTTATAAAGTGCATTTTTTTTATATATGCCGTGATATTATTTCATTTTTTTTTTTTTTATTTTATTCAAATTAATTTTTTGGTATTTTCATATAATACAACTACTTAAAGTAATGATTACTTAAAAAATCTTTAAAATACCGAATAGTTTAATTTTTATTAAAATTATTTAAGTTTTATTATAATTTTCATTAATTTATTATATCCCTCCAAAAATATATTGTTTAATTTTTCATTGTCTTCTTGTATTTAATATTGTTCTATTTTTTTTTTGTTTATATACATAATACATATTATTATTTAAAATATTTGTAATTTTGCTTAATTCTTTTAATAAAGTGCACATCTACATCTCCTTTGTTGTAATAAATCTTGCTAAACGAAAATGTTAGTTGTTGTTTTTATTTTTTATTTTTTTTAATAATTGTATCAAATTTTTAAATTTATTCTAAACTGTCTTCTAAATTTGGAGAATATCGAATATTAATTTAGAATATTTGAATTTGTAATTAAGTTAAATTCAATTTAATATTAATTAGCAATTTGTATTTAGACTTCTTGAAATTTTGTCTCTCAAATTGTTTTTGAAAACTATTGATTGATTGAGTAAACTAAACTAAACAGTACCATTTTGAACCATATCTCCTTAACGTTAATAAGTATTAGGTATCATTTTAGAATAACTCAGCAAAATAATTTATGAATTCCTACTAAACATACGTTTAATAAAATTTATTCTTTGTTTGAAGTAATTTGGCTTCAAAAATGCCACCAAAAATTTTATTTAACTCTGATTCGAGAATTTTATATTTCATTTTAATTCGATAATTACTGGGCTTTATCATTAAATACCCAGAATGTGAAAACATGTGTCTAAAATTGAAAAACCTTTAAAAAACTTTTCACTTTTTTTTTTTAATTTTTGAAAATTTTAGATTCATTATATCCTCATAGTAACCCTCATCTATGATATATATTATATATCCTCTTTCTAACACAATAAATATTTTTGAGTGCAAAAACTTCTATCTCTGAGTAATTCGTACATGCTTTTGTTTAAGATATATCAGCAAAAAAGTATAAACTGAAGTTACAACGGATACCCTATGTTTCCGGTATTTGGCTCATAACCAAAATTTAATCCCCCTAGGTGGTCCCCCCGAGCCCTATCCTGCATTCAACAGACAGACGTACCATCGGATGGACATACATAGCTATATTGACCCAAAAGCTTACCAGGACCCAGAATATACATATATCCTTAATGGGGTCTTAAGTGGGGTCAACATTTTTACACGGAATGACAATCCCAATATACCCCCCATCTTTTTGATAGAGTTTAAAAATATGTTTAATTATTACAACGAATCATTTATGTATATTGTTTATAAGTATTGTGTTGTTGGTTCAATATAAATTATGTTTGTCTGATTTGATACTTTAAGCATAAATTATTTCAAGGTTTCTGTTTTTTTATTAATTTATAAATAAATAATTTTTAAATTGTTGATGTGGCACGCGATTTCTCTGTCAATTAGGTTTCT
Source organism: Protophormia terraenovae (assembly GCA_951394005.1). Lineage (NCBI taxonomy): Eukaryota > Metazoa > Arthropoda > Insecta > Diptera > Calliphoridae > Protophormia > Protophormia terraenovae. Next base: position 62,224,223 of record OX596073.1, read on the forward strand.
AAGCCTATAAGTAACTTTATTGAATCGATTTTGTTTAACTCGAAAACTAGAGTCAATTAAAAAAAATTAATTTATAGGCTTAAAACTCCAAGTTCAGGTTTATAAAAATTGACTAAGAAATTACGTTGTTTGTTGTATAGAATATTTTCCTATATGTATTTTAATGTGTTTTTTAAGATATAAGTACATATGTAGATCCGCAGAACAAAACATTTTATTATTGGGTGTATTCATTAATTTCCCCCGTTTGCTTTGTTACTATTTAATACATTTTTGATACTATTTAATGAAGCTAGGGTATTCTGAATCGAACGAAACAAAAAGTAATCAGAAAGGGCAATATCTGTGCTATACAGGGGGTTGAGGTAAAATTTGTCAAAGCCATAATTTTCAACTGGTTGGGAAACATAAGTCTTGTCACTACATTATATCAATGTTTTCTTAAATCGGATCAATTGTATTTGGTTTATGTCTACGTGATCGTTTCACGTGATTTTAATAGCTTATAAATGGGAGCCTTCTTATCCCTCCCTAAAAGAGATATTCGGCTTTGGTGTCGATTGTCTGGGCTTCACTTAAGATTTTTTTTGCGCTTTGCATTGAAATGGATCTACTTTCCATTGTCCGTTACAATTCGAGGCAGAAACGACATCTTTTTGTAGCGGTGAAACAGGATTTCAGACATCCAAAATCGTCACCTGACGACTCTTAGCTTCAGTTCTATGCCACTCAGATTGAATTCTTTTGGGTGAATTCATGTTTTTAAATGTCTTGAAATCGTTGCTAGAATTGATCCCAAAGATTCTTTAACTTTTGGAAGGAGTCTTGATCGAGTAAAGCCTCTACTTCTTCATCTTCAAACTATTTTGGGTTAACCGGGATGTTTCTTCGAAATAGGCCGTTTTAAATCGTTTAAACTACTCGCAATCTAAAGCATGCCTTACTTCCATTTTTATATATAACGGACTGAATGCCCTGGCGTTGCATGGTATATGAAAGGTTAATAATAACAAAAAAAAAAAAAAAAAAAAAAAATACTTAGAAAACGTAAAAAACAGCTTTGCCCCTTTATTTTAAAATATCAATGTTTTCCGTAATGCTTTTTTTAAAAATAATTAAAATTTCAAGTGCAAAAAAGATCTGATATTTTCATCAATTTATATGCTATAGTTCCTTCATTTTTAAAATTTCGTTAAAATCGCTTCAGCTGTTTAGGCGTGATAAATGCAAAATTATCAAAAAACTATATTTTAAAAAATGTTTTGTTCTGCGTACTCTCATATGTATGTATGTCCTTATAATCATAATAAAATTTTAAATTAATAAAGATTTTACAAAAATAAATTAAAATGGAAATTTAATTTGATAAACATTTCATAAAATTATAATTTCATTATGAATATGACAGTAAATTTTTTGTTACGTAGTATTAATATTTTTATATAAAAATTATAATTAAACAAATTGTATTTAAATTAAAAATGTTCAGTTATTTTTTATATATATATATAAAAAAATCATATTTTATATTGAAATGTTTTGAAAATCTTAAAAAAGGTACATTTTTATCTCGTGTTATCTTCAAAAAACTATAAGAATAACTTTAAGGAAAATAAAATTTTTCTTTAAATTTTTTAAATTAAACTTAAAATATTTATATTAAAATAAGAACATAATATAGAAAATAAAAAAGTTAATTTTTGTTTATTTTATGCGTTATTAAAACAAAAACTTTATATACTTTTAGCAAAAATTTTAAATACGAAAATAAATGTAAAATATGCTATAAATACGAACTAATAACAAATATCACGCTGACAAATATAATTAAATAAAAAAAAAAATAAATTACTTCAACAATATGAATTGGTCATTTGCTTGTTTCCAGAGACCTGCGCCGAACGATTTTAACGGCGGCGGCGGCTTTGCTAAAAATTGTTGGCGGCGGCTCAAAGTCGGCTGTTAGCCGGCTGAGAGGTGAACATAACAACTTTTTATTTCCTAGTTTTCGCATCGTCTTAGTGGGGTTTTTCACTATGATTGTCCAGTCATGATGTTTTCTTTTATTTTCTTTTAAGCAATCTTTGTAAAATCTCGTACGTTTTGACGATGATTTTGAGCATGATTGTTTGAAATTTTATGTTAGTGTTGCCGTTGTCAATAGAATTTTATTTAAGAGGAAAAAAGTATTTTTAATTCAATAATTATTCCATTTTACTAAGAAAGCATATTAATTACATCATTTATTAATGAATTAATTAATGTTAACAATAAAATAATTTAACTATACAACAAAATTTATATGTATATTTCTTCATATAAATTATAAAATAAAAATTATTTTCCTTCATATTTGGGATAAAATTACTTTTATTTCAATAATTATTTCTTTTTATTGCCTTTATGAATGATTTAAAAAAACAAAATTACACATTTTTTTAATTTTGTGTATAAAATAGAAATTTTACTTGTTAAATTTTGTATATCACAATTTTTCCATATGGTAACACTTATATAAGTTTAAGCATCATAGCGACGATCTTTACACTCTGAAAAGCGAAAATAAATAAAGCAACATGAGAAAAGTGCGAATGCTGTAAATAAGAAACTTAAAAAACACACACGAAATCACGATTCGTGCTTGTTTTCTTACCCCTCTTGCTTCTTTACACCTCTTGCCTACAAACTAAAACCATCAGATGCAAAACCATCATCGTCAAAATTGGGCCTTATAGAGTACATTGGTTCACAAATGTGGTTCCAAGTCTCCTTAGATGTAAGGGGATCCGAAGACCGTTTGTTTGAACATTATTTTTTATTTCCTAAAAGATTTATAACATACATTTTTCTATTTTTGTACTTCTAAAGTGTCAAAACAGAAGACCGTTTGTTCGAACATTATTTATATTTTTAAAATTATTAAAAAAAGTAACTATGATCTTGACACAGCTCTTCTCCCTACACAGAATATCCAAAATTGGATATTCTGATATTTTGAAACATTTTTTATTTTATTACAGATTTTAACATTCGCACATTTTAAATACGTTGATTTTGTTGAAATGAATCTAAAAATTTATCATTATTTTTATTTTTCTTGAAAAATGTAACGGAAATAATCTTAAAATATCAAAAATTAAACTTTAGAAAATTATATTTTACTATGTCCACTGATATATATATTTTAATTCATTGCGTTTTTACTATTTCTAAAAATTTTTCCTAAAGTTAGCGGGTTAAGCTACTCCTATTAAATAGATCTAAATTATCCAAACATTTTGTTTAATATCTTGTTTAAAAATTGTTCTACAGAATAATATTATTTTCATAATAGAGGATACAAATTCTAACGTAAGCTTGATAACAAATTACTAATTTTGTGTATGTAAATTTCCGTAAGAGGAAGTTAGAAACTCTTGACGTAACCTACATTAATTTTTTGGAATACGGCTAAATATTTATTGAAAACTGTAATATTGAAAAATGCAGAATGGTGATGTTTATTCAAAAAAAAACAAATTGACTCGTTTTTTAATATATTTCAAAGCCAGAAAACATCTCGATTTGTGTTGTTTAATACTTTAACACAATAAAAACAACTAAGTTTCCATAGGAAAGAAATTTTTAGTATTTTAGTACATTATCAGAACCACTTCAGATTCTTTAATAACATCCTCAGAATTAGTGGTATCACAACCAATTCTAACACCAATGGAGTAGAACCTTATTCTGATTCTAAATTCGTTTTGAAAAATGTTTTAGAGAACTAGTGCTTAAGAACTAATTCTGTATGACTTCTACATCACTTCTGAGAACTTCCTAGAACTGTTTAAAAAACTTGTATAAAAAATTTCAAAAATTAAAAAAAATATATATGTATATATTTATAAAATTCAATTGATTTCAAAAGTGGACTTTAGAAAATAGCCCATTAGAATACAAAATAAAAATAAAAACAGATTCTGAAACCTTTCCCTAACTCTTCTATGGCACTAGTTCTGAATGTGATAATTTTGAACAAAAATTATTGATTAAGGAACTAGTTCTCGAACCGTTCCATAGAATGGGTACTGGCTAGGTAACACTTCCACAGAACTAGTTCTGGAGGTGACAATTTCAAACAAAAATCATTGGTCGTAGCCAAAGTAGAACAAATACAGGCTATTTTTATGTGTTTTAGAACTAGTTGTAGAACTAATACAATATTTCCTGGGTGAATTAAAAATTAAATTTATATTTGTTCACATTTATTATTTGTTTAAAAATTTTATTTTTGGAATTAGAAAGCAAAGTATACAAAGTAGTCCGACTCTCTATTTTTAATGTTGCTCTCTCACATGTATAGGTTCCGTGTGAATTGAGAGAACTGTAAACAATAAACAAAAACACAAAACTTTTACATGAAAATTTTCAAATTACCAAGTATTTTTACGCGTTTTTACACTTACTCATATAATTTTACATTTTTTTAAAACAATATATAAACACTTTTATATTTTATTTCGGTCCATTTTGCACAAACCACAAAAAAATTATTTTATTTATTTTTGACATTTTATTTTGTTCAATTTAGAAATTATTTTGTAGAACAGAGTTTCTATTTTTGGTATTGAAAATTCAATCAAAATTTTATTTAAGCCATTTTTATAAAACTCTGTATATAAAATAGCACCAATACATTAAACTTTTTATACCCTTCACCAAAGGTGTAAAGGGTATATATAAGTTTGTCATTCCGTTTGTAATTCCCACAATTTTCGTCGGAGAGCAAAAAAGTTGACATTTTCGGGATCCTTGTAAGAAATGATGACGATAGGACCATGTCCGTCCGTCCGTCCGACCGTCCGTGTGTCGGTTGAAATGGCGTTTATGAAGCCCACCGATAACTGACATATATAATATATATATCAAACGATCGGAAATGCTTTCGAGAATTTTGCTATTGGAATTCAGCAAGATCGGTTCATACAATGCGGAGATATGTTAAAAAAACCGGTTTTTAGAACCGGTTTTCCAGTTTCTGAAGCCTCTGTATATACTAGGGACTTCGTTTTTACAAAGAAGTCTCGGACATTTTTTTCTGAATTTTTGTTCTGAAAAAATGAAATAAATCGGTTCAATAATAACTGAGATATCGGACAAAACGCATTTTTTATTTTTTGAAGCCCTGGTTTAATCTATAGATTTTTATTTTTATACAGATCGGTCACAAATATTTTTTTAAAATTTTGGTTTTTTGAATCAGCAGGATCGGTTTGTAAATGGCGGAGATATGCTTTAAAAACCGGTTTTTGGAACCGGTTTTTCAGTTTCTGAAGCCTCTGCATATACCAGGGACGAATTTTTAAAGGGGGCTCGGAAATTATTTTCTGAATTTTTGTTCTGAAAAAATGAAATAAATCGGTTCAGTAATAACTGAGATATCGGGGAAAACGAATTTTTTATTTTTGAAGCCCTTGTTCAAGCTACAGATTTTTATTTTTATATAGATCAGTCATAAATGTTTTTATAAAATTTCGTTTTTTTTTTAATAAACCAAATTCGTTCAGAATCAACAGTTATGGACCAAAAACAAATCTGTTAAGAATATAAATACACACACAAACATGTATATTAAGCATTGTAATGACTATTAGTGACGTTTTTTGTTTTTTGTATAGACAAGTAGTTTAGTTAGCAACAGAAGTAATATAATGAATAACAGTGTTGTTGTTGTTCTTTGTATATGCAGTCAGTTTGTATATACACACAAAAAAAAAAAAAATAAATATGGAATTGTTGTTGTTTATTTTTTAAAAGCAAAGCCTGCTATGATTGTTTTTTTTATATATTCAAATTTTCGTAGTTTGAAAAAAATTTAGATTTAAATATGTGAAAATATTAAAAGCATACATTAAGGCGAAAATTTTATTATTTGTCGGTAATATGGTAATATGATGTCGATAAGATAGTAAGATGGTAATATGGTGAAGGGTATCAAAGATTCGGCACAGCCGAATCTTTTTTCAATTTCATTATTACTAATACATACTTAGAGTTAGGTACTTTTTTACTAACACACTCTTAGAGTTATGTACTCCTGCCAAAGAGTCGGACTACTTGTATATACTTTGTTAGAAAGTATATGTGTGTAAAATTTTTATTTAAATCAACAATTTATGAAAATATTTTGGCAAAGGAAAAACATAATAAAATTATATGTGAGCAGTGATGCATAAACTTATTTACTTTTTTAAAGAACTACTCCACTTTTAATGGTATTTTTTAAAAATCAATTGAAAATAAATTTAAATTTTAAAAAAGATCATTGGAAAATTAGATTTTTCATTTAAATTTTTGAAAATAAAAATTGAAAATTAGATTTTTCATTTAAATTTTAGAAAAGAACTGTTGAAATTTCTATATTTCATTAATATTTCAGAAAACAATTATTTAAAATTACAATTTCTATTTCAGAAAAGTACAATTTAAAATAAGTTTTTATATTTTAAATTCACAAAAGATCAATTTATAATTAAATTTTACGTTTTAAATTCAGAAGACTACAAATGAAATTCAGTTTTATATTTTGAATTTCAAAAACAACAATTTAAATTTAGAATAATTCATTAAAATTTGGAACATTGAATAAGAGTGATTTAAATGATGAAATAATGTTAGATCAACTTAATTTATGTGACCTTTAAGCAAATAAAATTAAGAAATTGTTTCAAATCCACCTGGAAAAATTATTCCTAATGCAAATTTCATTCTATATATTATTTCAGTTGAAGTTCTGAATTTAAGTAAGTTTTTTCAAAATTTCAATATTTTTCTGAATTTTAAATGGAAAAATCTTCTTATAAATTGTTCTTTTCGAAAATTTAAATAAAAATTCCAATTTAAGTTGTTATTTTCAAAATTATAAATTGAAAACCTAATTTTCAAGTAATTTTTTTCAATTCTAAATAAAAAGTTTCACTTTTAATTGGTCAATTCTGAAATTTATATGAAAAATGTAAATTTCAATTGTTATATTCTGGAATTAAAAGAGAAATATTATTTTAATATGTTCTTTTCTGAATTATAATAAAAAAAAAAAAATCATAAACTAAAATGATATTTTCAAATTTTGAGTTGGAATATCTCATTCTCATTTGTTCTTTTCTGAAACTGAATTCATAAACCTCGTTTTAAATTGTTGTTTTCAAAATATCATATAGAAAGTTTTTATTTTAACTTAAAAATAGTGTAGTAAAAAACATATGTGTCTGAACATAATATTAAATAACATATAACACAATAACTAAAATAATATACTTTGTGAATTGGGTTAGTATGTATTTAGTTTATATTTTTTAATCTTAACACACGTTTTGCTTCATAACTTTTTTATTTTTATTTTATCATTGAAAATATGTCAGTTATTATTCTTGAAGACAAACTGTTGATTTGTTGGGAGTTTGACCAAAATGAGTAACGAAAATGATGTACGTGCTATAAATTATTAAAAATTAAAAAAAAAAAACAAATTGGTCCTACAAATAATTGGTCAAAGAATTAAATGTCCTCTGTCATACTGTTTTCAACGTCATTCAACAGTATCAGGGGAATTCGACCATCGATAGGAAACATGGTTCAGAAAAAAAAGTCCACATGATATTGGATGGACAAGTAAATTGAAACCATATTGAAAAGCACTCCAAACACATCTTGTAGAAAATCACCCCATTCTCTCCAGTTAAGAGATGATTTTTTTTTTTTGCGTACGAACTAAATTTAGAAATTTTAGAAAAATGGAATGAAAATGGGGAGAAGCAAACTGTAGCTATTATTCCATAAAATCATAATTTATTCCAAATAATGTCTAAAGAAAATGCATAACGTCTATTGCCGCTGAAGCAAAATAAAAGAGAAACCACTATTTTTATTTTTTTGCTTTAAAATTTCCCTTAGTGATGCAAAAATAGATAAATAATAAAACACTTTTCAAATAAAATTTTTCTTAAATGGAACAAATTTTATGACTATTTTTGAAATTAATTTTACTATCATCTGACTTTTGTCAATATTATGGATGTGCGATTAATCGGTTATACAAAATTTTATTTAATCTATACACATATTAATCAGTCAATCGATTAATCAACAATTCTAATTAATAAAAATTCTGATTAATTACTTTTAATTTTGATTAATCAAATTTGAATAATATTATTCAATGTTCTCAAATTTAGTTTACAATTAAACAAATGAAACAAAAAATGCTAAATATATAATATATGTTATTTGGTGATTAAACGACCCACATTTTATATTTTGAAACGACTCACAGTGGGGTCAAACGCAAATTTTTTGGTAATAAATCTGTATCTCCTAAACTACTGGTTGGATTAAATTGAAATGTATCAAAGAGTTTCAGAGAAGGACCTAAGCTTTAAGAAAAATCATCTTGTAGTCACCCAGTGATAACACAAGAAAATCTACAGGGTGTCAAAATTGACTACCTCGAGTATGTAAAAGTTTAAAAAAATCGTAACTTATACAAATGAAGTCCGATTTTAAAGATTTTTATATTTCTGTAAAGTGCTTGGCAAGATAAAGAAAAAATAAGCTTACTCACCCAAGTTATCTCTTACAGTTAAAAAATTATTTGCACTTGAATTTTTGATTTTTTGGCTCGATTTTCTTTCGTTTATAGGGAATAAGTCCTGAGGTATATGAAGTAAAATTTTTTTAAAAATATTTTATAATTTGCTATATATTTTAAAATAACATACTGAAAGAATTTTTGGATTATCTCAATGCGTCTAGACGTGAAAAATATTCAAAGTCAGCACTCTGAAATTGGTATGAAAAATGGCTATTTTTTACAAAAATATAGCACAATTCTTTCACTTTTTACTCAAAGTTCTGTTTAAGAAAAATATTTTTTCTTTATATATTTCAAAAGACAAGGTTTTACAAATGGCTAATATATAAATTTTAAACTGATTTAGGCCTGCACCCTACATCAGGCATTGGTCGAAAATGGTGAATTTTGGAAAAAGTTAAATTTTTTATCGATTAATAAAAAAAAATGTCACGCGATCTTTTTTAAAATTTTTGACGATATTTCATAAAAAAATATATTTAGAACGATTTGACACTAAACTGCTTCCCGCCCGGCCAAAAACGAATGCAGGAGAGCAGTTTTCATGAAAAAAGTCAATTTTTTAAATGACTTTTTTTAATTGCATAAAAAAGCATATTAGCAAAATATTTTCGCCATTACTTCTTATGTAATATATAAAATACATACCGATCTTTTTTTCCTGCAAAAATCATTAGAAAAGCTTTACAAATAATTTTTTGGCAATTTTTCAAATATAAACAATATTTAATAAATATAAGCGATTATTACGAATATTATCTCGTTCAACAACCAAAACGTGCCAATACAATTGTTTATTACGTATACGCACATATGGAAATATTGTAAAACAGTGAATTTGGTGAGAGTTGACCTAAGTTGTCAGTTTTGAGACCATGATACAGTGCTTTTAAAATAATCTATATATACACATTATACATCAATGAATTGGTAATTAAGTCTATTTTTATATTCTTGTAACACTTTATTAGTTTTTGGAAAGTAGGTGGAGTTTTGCTTTACAAAACATTATTTTTTTGGTTTTTATATATTAATTAAATTTTGAAAAATTGCAAAAAATTTATTTGTAAAGTTTTTTTAATGATTTTTGCAGGAAAAAAAGATCAGTATGTATTTTATATATTACATAAGAAATAATGGCGAAAATATTATGCAAATACTCTTTTTTATGCAATTAAAAAAAGTCATTTAAAAAATTGACTTTTTTCATGAAAACTGCTCTCCTGCATTCGTTTTTGGCCGGGCGGGAAGCAGTTTAGTGTCAAATCGTTCTAAATATATTTTTTTATGAAATATCGTCAAAAATTTTAAAAAAGATCGCGTGACATTTTTTTTTATTAATCGATAAAAAATTTAACTTTTTCCAAAATTCACCATTTTCGACCAATGCCTGATGTAGGGTGCAGGCCTAAATCAGTTTAAAATTTATATATTAGCCATTTGTAAAACCTTGTCTTTTGAAATATATAAAGAAAAAATATTTTTCTTAAACAGAACTTTGAGTAAAAAGTGAAAGAATTGTGCTATATTTTTGTAAAAAATAGCCATTTTTCATACCAATTTCAGAGTGCTGACTTTGAATATTTTTCACGTCTAGACGCATTGAGATAATCCAAAAATTCTTTCAGTATGTTATTTTAAAATATATAGCAAATTATAAAATATTTTTAAAAAAATTTTACTTCATATACCTCAGGACTTATTCCCTATAAACGAAAGAAAATCGAGCCAAAAAATCAAAAATTCAAGTGCAAATAATTTTTTAACTGTAAGAGATAACTTGGGTGAGTAAGCTTATTTTTTCTTTATCTTGCCAAGCACTTTACAGAAATATAAAAATCTTTAAAATCGGACTTCATTTGTATAAGTTACGATTTTTTTAAACTTTTACATACTCGAGGTAGTCAATTTTGACACCCTGTAGTTTTTCTTGTGTTATCATAGGGTGACTACAAGATAATTTTTCTCAAAGCTTAGGTCCTCCTCTGAAACTCTTTTATACATTTCAGTTTAATCCAACCAGTAGTTTAGGAGATACAGATTTATTACCAACAAATTTGCGTTTGACCCCACTGTGCGACTTTGCATGCAGTTTTTTATATTATAATGAAAATTAAAAACATAAAAGTCAAATAAATTTAAAATTATTTAATTATTCACGATTTTAACTATTTAAATTCCTGATTAATTGATTAATCATAAATATATTTAATCAAATTGTTGAATAAATCAAATAATTAATTAATTTTAAATTTGATTTTTACGTCACGTTACGGTCTTTTGCATTTTAATATGTATATATAAGAATATTTTTATCTATAAGGTAATTCATTACAATCAATCTTGGATGTTGAAATAAAAAGATACCAGTACCTATTATTAAAAACTATGATGAACCATATCCCATAGACGGACATCTCCTGATAACGGACAAAATCACCGCCTATGGAAGCTTTCGCTGTATATGTAATTTCCTATAGTAGCTTCTTGGCTTGAGATTAATGTTGAATTTTTATTATACAAAAAGATTGAGTGAATGCATCCATAATATGGATGAAAAAATAATTCATATAACCATCGACGATTTATGATGAACACGCTAAAGTTGTTACTGACTCCGGAGAGAAATGAAATGTATTCTACAGCGTAACGTGTGATAATCTTGAAGACATGTGTCGTTATTCCTCTTCCTTTTTAAAGTGAATAACAAATTGCAAGACTCTTGAGATTTTGCTACACACTAATATACAGTGGCTCACATCTTAAATTATGCATTATACAATTTTATTTTTAAAGCTCTATGACAAATTAACAGACTGGAATTAAAAATAAAATTTGGTATCATAAGAAAGAGGAAGATTTCTAGTTTAATATAGAACCATTATTTAGTGTTAAAGTTTACCTTTAAGCAAATTAAAGATATGAAAACAAAAAATCCAATATTTTTATCTCACAGCTTATTTTAAGCACCCACTTATGACATAAAAAAAATGGAAAATTACGACCAATAATTACATTCAGATATGTGATGAAATTCGGTCAATTTCAAAAGTTAATCGTATTCTTAATAAACATCTGCATCAAATCATTTGCTTTTCAATTCACAGTAATGTTTTTTAATGTATGCTCTTACATTACTGCGAAAATAAAAAACAAAACAATACAAAACAAACTCTGTAAAAAAAAAATTATTTGAATTGAGTTGAATTGCAACGATAAAGCAAAAACAAAACATGTTCTGTTCTCTTTGAGAAATTACTGCTTATGAGAGATTTTTAGAAAAACAATAATGTTAAATAAAAAACATCAAAACAAAACTGTTAATTACTGTCATTCCCTTAAATCTAATATGAAAAAATGCAGGGAACATAACAATTATGTATTTTTAAATAAACAACAGATAATAATTACGTTTGATTTCAATGTTTTTGCTTAGAAAATATAATAATTTGTTTTTTTTAATTATATTTAATTATATCTAAAATGAAATAAAATTTATTTTATTTGTGATATTTTTATTTACTTTTAATTACATACCTATAATATTTAAATTTTTTTAATTTAATATTTCCTTCACATCAAATTTTGTAAAAAAAAAAAACAAACAAATGACAGTATTGCATTTTTAATTTCGATCGTTTTCATTTTCCATTTTTATTTCTGTTCAATGTGTTTCTTGTCAAATCAAAACAAATTAATTTTGAAATTTGTATTATTTAAATTAAATAAATTTTATTTTAATGTTAATTTTTTAATAAAAAATTATCAAAAGTTAAGTTTTATAGATTTTGCGTGAAGCTGCCACAAAGGAGATATTCCTTGCTTCTGAATAAAAAAGAAAACATTGCCCATAAAAATAACACTTTGTGGAGGAATAATAAATTTAAATTTTTGGCGATTAATTAATTAATCCTACAAAAATAAAAATTAATGCAATATTTTAATAGGGACGCTTTTTAGCAGATGCAGTTTGGACTTTGCATTGTATTTAAATTTTTACTGGTAATTTGAAATTGGGTTAGCACAATGATTATTTTGAATATTCAAAATCAGTTTTTTCCTTTGTGGTAGATACATATATCCAGAAACCTTAAAAGTTAAATTGTAAAACCCATATGTGAAGTTACAGTTTAATTCGAGTGTCTGATAGGTTTTTAAACAATAAGGTACATCGCTTCATCACAAGTTCCATCACAAATTACAAAATATATTTTAAGTTTTAAACTTAAAATTCAGTGTTTTAAAGCAACAGAATAAAATATCTATACTTTTCTTAACCTCTATACTTTTCTTAACCTCTGCCTCAATATATTCTTTAAAAGGTATTATTTATTTTATTTTTCTTTCTACAATATAGCTTTTATTTTTTACCCACATGATTCTAATTCTTTTGTAACAGTTTTAATCAAATTAAATTTTAAAACGAGTACCAAAATTTGTTCGATTTGAAAACGATAAAATCATGTCAATTTCGTTTTTATCACAACCATTAATTTTGTTTATGTTGTTGAAAATTTTTTAATTTTAATATTTTTATTTTGAAGTTTTTTCCAAATGTTTATGTTTTTTATTTTATTAGAAACACAATTTTTGGAAATTTAGATATCACAATATAAATATTCCAATAAATTTTTAATACGACTACACTTACGAATGTTATGTATGGGTTTTGTGACTCCAGAACCCGGCAGTTATACGCCATGAAGACGAGTACAATAATCCAGTATTTGCAATGTATGGCAAAAAGTTTTGACGCAACATTGTTTGAATTCCGGATGTCAGTTTTGGTGCTGAGATCCGTAGGTTGTCGCAGACTGCGATTGTATAAATGTTTATTCGGTACTTCATCAATGGCTTTTATTGTCCAACCGATTTTCATGGAAAAAAAACTCATAATGATTTCTTGAACCATATAAGCATATATTTTAACCATTTAAAGTGACCATTTTAAAATGGTTTGTAACCAATACTCCTTTATATAGATAGCACAGTGCTCCACGCATGGACCCTGCATGGAAGTACTTTTCCAAAAAGAAGTAGTGGCTGTGAGCCACTGTATGTTGTTATTGAAAAAATAAATTTCGTTGAAAACGAAAAAAAAAGTAGTCAAAGCATCATTATTATCATGAACATGGTTCTTCAAGTGTTCAACGAAGCAACAAAACATCCAAATTGGAAAGCAAATTTGCCGCAGAAATTCATGAGTCGACAGCAATGCAAAAAATGTCGCCGACATTATAAGGAAATTTATAAAAAAAAAAATTTAAATTAATATTAAAATTTTAAATTTCAAGAATATCATGAATTTACTAAAGGTTTTATATTAAATTCATTAAGCTTGACCGAAATCAGCGGCTGTAATTGAGTCGTGTTTTAGCCGAAATTTTATCGGCGGCGGCGGCTCTTAAAAAACCTCCGGCGGCTCGACTCAGCCGGCTTACAGCCGATCGGCGATATTTTGCAGCACCCTAAAGTATGCTTCACTTTTGTACTTTATTCTATAACACTGTACAACGTTTTAATAAGGTAAGGATTGTACATAGTAGTGGAAAATTCTTATGTAAATAAATGTTTGTATTTAAATCAAATTGGGAAATTTAATAAAATATTCTAATAGTGAATCAGATGCTATTAATTAAAAGTAATAAAAAGTTTGTAAAATGTATACAAGAAAAATAACTCAACAAATCACTTATAATTATTTTTTTTTATAAATTACTTTACTACGTTTTAATAATTCGATTCAACCGAGAAATAAAAATAAAATTATAAATAGGTAATAATACTTCCCAGGATTCCGAGAAAATTTAAAATAAAAATCCCCTACCTATTAAGTATAAATAAATTACTACAACTTTGCAATTCATTATCATTTACAAATTTATTTACAATATATAAAAAAAATTATTAATTATATAAAATATTATTTTACAATTAGTAATAGTTTAAAGATACACAGACAATTTAATAAAGCTATAATCACATTTTTAAATTAAAGGAATTTTGAAAATTTACATCAAAAATTGTTAAGTAATTAACTAAATGTTTGAAATAAAACAAACTCTAATTTTTACAAATTCATATAAAATTTAATGTTTGTTTTATAGGAAACAGTTAGACTTGGAAAATTGTTGGTCATTTTCTTAAACTGGGAACAACTCATTATGGGTGAAATTTTCCAAAATTTTACGAGCAATAGCAATGAATTTCTTTTCCAAAGCCCGTTCAATGGGTCCTATTAATTCATTAGTGAAAACTTCGAAATTTTGATTAATTGTTTCGTTGACAACATCACCCAAAGTTTTATCACCATTGAAAAGATTTTCCAAACGCACACGTCCTTTACCAGTACGTATTTTTACCTCTAAATCCTTAATGGTTAAATATTCATCATCGTTGACATTTTTGGTATCGAAAATGATTTTAACGAAGGCATAAAAATTTGCTGCAAATAAAAAATGGGAATTATAGTAAAGATATTTGTTTGGTTATCAATAACTTACTGAAATTTCCGGTAAAAGGACCATTGCCTTTTATGGGTAGAGTTAAAATTTGGCCATTTATATCATATTGACCTTCTCCTTGAAGACGAGGTAAATTGAGTTCAAAATCGAAACGCATACCACTATCGGACGCCCTTGAAAATGAGATAAAAATCATTACTGTTAGAAGCAATTCAAGATGAAAATTTTACTTAAAATAATATTAAAGCATATGTGGTTATTTAGCATAAGTGGTTTTTAAATAAGGTTGGTCAAACTAAAGGTATTTTCAGATTAGACAAATATTTGACAAAAATAAAATATGTTGTCGGAACAGTGAAAAAAAAGGTCTTATACATATTTAATTTTTCGTAATTTTTTCGAATTAATCAAAAAGATTAATGTATAATTTTGCATGGTTTTCATCTCAATGATATTTTAATTCCTGTTTTTAATTTTTATTTGCCAAGTGTGACCATGACTTAATATTGTTACATTTAAAGGCGTCGTTACTCTACCATAAATATAAATGTAATGAATCAGCTGACATGTTTTGCTTATGAAAGTTATGTACGTATTGACATTTACAGTAGAGTAAAGGAATCCTCAAATCTATCTTATAATTAAAAATAATTGTCTAAAATTATTTAACACTTACTTTAGTTTCTTAATTTCGAAATTCGATGCTCCGTATATATTTAAATCTATTGCCTTGACATTAATACCCGCACTGCCTCCTTCCAAAATATTGAGATCACCAATATATAGGGGTTCCATAGCTGGTACATTTAATTCCTTAATACCATCCTTAAGGTAAGGTCGCATATTGTGTACTGTATTCTTAACACATTCATTAATTTTGGGATCATTGCGCGAGCAAACTTTAATGTAATCGGCTGTTGTTAAATAAAATATTCAAAAGATATAAATAATATGTGAAAATTTATTACAAAAATCAAGGTAATAGTTAGTTATATCACGTGCAGAAAACAACCTATTATATATGCAAAATTATTACAAATAATTTACATAAAATAAGAAAATAGTGGGCTTAATTTATAGATAGAAAAAAACCAAAAGTTTAGTTGTCAAACGAGTCTTTGTTAACAAAAAAAAAAAAAACGTAGGTTTAAAGATTATGCATTTTACAAGATCTTATAAAAATACTAACTATTGCATATATATTTAATTTAAAATATTTTCCAATTAAAAAAAAAAAAGAATAATATGTATTAAAAACATGTTTTATTATTAAAAATTACGATTAATTGTATAGTTTATCCAAACTTACGCAATTGAGCTGCTTGGGTTCCAGCAATTAGTAAAACTGTTAAACATGTTGCGAGGACCTTCATATTGACAGAATAAGTTATTAATCTGAAAGTGGAAAATAAATTATTAAAATTATTCAATAAATTTTGAAATCTAAATATTTAATTAATTCAAATTCGAATTTAAAATTCTTAGTCATGCGACTGACAAAAAATACTATTTATTTATTACTTTTTAGTACTTAATTATAAGTATATAGTACTTGTAAAACATTCAAAGTGTTGAATTTGTTTAATTGCTAAATTAATTTAACTATAATTATAATTAATGGCAAGAGAATTAAACACTACTGTTGTAAACGTGATAATCGTGTGAAATTCAATTCACGTTTCAATCTCATACAATAGATTCAATAAAAAATATATTGTTTATTTAATTAATTTTTTTAAATATGTATATAGCGAAATCAGTGTGTATTATTGTTATATATGTATATCATTAAAAGTTTTGGAAGATATCAATATTTTCATTGTTTTTTTAATACTTTAAAGCAGAGTATTTCCAAAGGGTCACATCTGCCATAGCCTATTATCTTTTGTGGCATTAATTGCCTTTCTTTTGCTTTATAGCAAAACTTTCATCTATCAAATTTTGATATTAATACCCTACACCACCATATGCGATTGGGATATTACCTTAAAATATACCGTTCGACTCAGAATTACTTTCTGAGCCTGTTCATGTAAAACTTATGAACAAATACAAATTTCCTCCCGAAGAAGGGTTTTTAACGATTATAAATGCTTTCAATATAGCTATATTTTAATAAAATTTTGCACAAGAAAGTTTTGTATTATTATAAATCTTCGTTCTAAGATTTATGGAGATCGGTCTATAATTAACCATAGCTCCCATGTAAGATCCTTTTATGTGAATCACCTTTAACTATATGAATCCAGTATGTGTTAATTTCAACATAATATAATGCATATATATGTATGTTTTATAAATATGGCCACAGGTCCATATAAGACCCCAGCCTGAATTTTTATTCACATACATAACGGTTGGCGTGTCATATAGTGAGATGAAAATGGAAAAGATAGGACCGGGGGAATAGCTGAAAAACTATAGTAGAGAAAGTCTTAAAATATCTTTTTCATCCATTTCCAAACTTATAATGAAAATGGGTCAGAAAAAGTTAAAGATCGTATATCTAAAAAACTTTTATAGAAAAAGTCTTAAAGTTTTGTAGGAGTAACTTTCTCAACAACCTCCATAATGTAGTATTAAAATGGAACGGGTAGAACCAAGAAAAATGGTAGCTTCCATACAAAGCAAATACATTATGAAATATCTAAGGAACTGTTACAGTTGGAGCACTCAAACTTAGTGGAATCACATTTATTTATTTATTTATTTATTTATTTATTTATTTATTTATTTATTTATTTATTTACTTATTTATTTATTTATTTATTTATTTATTTATTTATTTATTTATTTATTTATTTATTTATTTATTTATTTATTTATTTATTTATTTATTTATTTATTTATTTATTTATTTATTTATTTATTTATTTATTTATTTATTTATTTATTTATTTATTTATTTATTTATTTATTTATTTATTTATTTATTTATTTATTTATTTATTTATTTATTTATTTATTTATTTATTTATTTATTTATTTATTTATTTATTTATTTATTTATTTATTTATTCTTTCTATGGTTTATAAGCCTCCAAGGCCAAAATAAATCATATCACATTGCATGAATGAAAAGAAAATACGATAGAAAGTTTCAGGTGGAGAGATAGATCCATGCAAAGTAAATATTTATTTTCGCATGTCTAAAGAAGTATTACAGAGAAAATTTTAAAAATTTGTGGAAATAATTTTCATATCAAATTTTGAAAATTGCGGATAAGTTTGGGGGAGAAGTGGCCCACATATAAACTATATATTAGGTATAGTTATAGCATTAAAAGGAGTAGCGAAGCGGAAAAAACTACTTTTACACAAAATTAAAATAAAAATATGTATTTAAATAAAAAGATATCATATATAAGAAAGCTATTCTGCCATCACTTGTCGAATTTACCATATCAGTTGGGGTTATTTTCGCCTTTTTGGTCACTTCAGAAATTCGTAAAATCTAAACAAATATGCTGGATGCTCACGTTATAATATTTTTTGTTGATCAAAAACTCAGTTCATGTGCCCCCTTGCCCAGAGGTTCCAAAACGTATTCTTTAATTGGGAACCGTTCAAGATATCTGAATAAAATTTCACATTGCCAGAGCCTAATTTTCGAAGAAAATTTCACGTGAATATTTCTCAGTAATTGAAAATATAAATCCCTGGGAAAAAATTCTATATAGAACTAATTTTTATACCCACTATCAAAAAGATGGGAGGTATATTGATTTTGTCATTCCGTGTATAACATGTCGAAGGAATCATTTAAGACCCCTAACTGGGTCTTGGTTTGATTCTGAGTCGATCTAGCTATGTCCGTCCGTCTGTCTGTTGAAATCAGGATAAGGCTTGAACGGGACAACATAAGGGGACGTAATTTGGCACAAATATTTATCTTATATAAGGTTTGTTTGGTATTGAAAATGGGAAAAATCGGTTAATAAACAAAAAAGTTATGGGCTACAAATTAGAAACACAGGGTGTCCGTTTCATACTTTTCTGCTGATATCTCTTATACATATATGCATATATATGTATGTTTTATAAATATGGCCACAGGTCCATATAAGACCCCAGCCTGAATTTTTATTCACATACATAACGGTTGGCGTGTCATATAGTGAGATGAAAATGGAAAAGATAGGACCGGGGGAATAGCTGAAAAACTATAGTAGAGAATGTCTTAAAATATCTTTTTCATCCATTTCCAAACTTATAATGAAAATGGGTCAGAAAAAGTTAAAGATCGTATATCTAAAAAACTTTTATAGAAAAAGTCTTAAAGTTTTGTAGGAGTAACTTTCTCAACAACCTCCATAATGTAGTATTAAAATGGAACGGGTAGAACCAAGAAAAATGGTAGCTTCCATACAAAGCAAATACATTATGAAATATCTAAGGAACTGTTACAGTTGGAGCACTCAAACTTAGTGGAATCACATTTATTTATTTATTTATTTATTTATTTATTTATTTACTTATTTATTTATTTATTTATTTATTTATTTATTTATTTATTTATTTATTTATTTATTTATTTATTTATTTATTTATTTATTTATTTATTTATTTATTTATTTATTTATTTATTTATTTATTTATTTATTTATTTATTTATTTATTTATTTATTTATTTATTTATTTATTTATTTATTTATTTATTTATTTATTTATTTATTTATTTATTTATTTATTTATTTATTTATTTATTTATTTATTTATTTATTTATTTATTTATTTATTTATTTATTTATTTATTTATTTATTTATTTATTTATTTATTTATTTATTTATTTATTTATTTATTTATTTATTTATTTATTTATTTATTTATTTATTTATTTATTTATTTATTTATTTATTTATTTATTTATTTATTTATTTATTTATTTATTTATTTATTTATTTATTTATTTATTTATTTATTTATTTATTTATTTATTTATTTATTTATTTATTTATTTATTTATTTATTTATTTATTTATTTATTTATTTATTTATTTATTTATTTATTTATTTATTTATTTATTTATTTATTTATTTATTTATTTATTTATTTATTTATTTATTTATTTATTTATTTATTTATTTATTTATTTATTTATTTATTTATTTATTTATTTATTTATTTATTTATTTATTTATTTATTCTTTCTATGGTTTATAAGCCTCCAAGGCCAAAATAAATCATATCACATTGCATGAATGAAAAGAAAATACGATAGAAAGTTTCAGGTGGAGAGATAGATCCATGCAAAGTAAATATTTATTTTCGCATGTCTAAAGAAGTATTACAGAGAAAATTTTAAAAATTTGTGGAAATAATTTTCATATCAAATTTTGAAAATTGCGGATAAGTTTGGGGGAGAAGTGGCCCACATATAAACTATATATTAGGTATAGTTATAGCATTAAAAGGAGTAGCGAAGCGGAAAAAACTACTTTTACACAAAATTAAAATAAAAATATGTATTTAAATAAAAAGATATCATATATAAGAAAGCTATTCTGCCATCACTTGTCGAATTTACCATATCAGTTGGGGTTATTTTCGCCTTTTTGGTCACTTCAGAAATTCGTAAAATCTAAACAAATATGCTGGATGCTCACGTTATAATATTTTTTGTTGATCAAAAACTCAGTTCATGTGCCCCCTTGCCCAGAGGTTCCAAAACGTATTCTTTAATTGGGAACCGTTCAAGATATCTGAATAAAATTTCACATTGCCAGAGCCTAATTTTCGAAGAAAATTTCACGTGAATATTTCTCAGTAATTGAAAATATAAATCCCTGGGAAAAAATTCTATATAGAACTAATTTTTATACCCACTATCAAAAAGATGGGAGGTATATTGATTTTGTCATTCCGTGTATAACATGTCGAAGGAATCATTTAAGACCCCTAACTGGGTCTTGGTTTGATTCTGAGTCGATCTAGCTATGTCCGTCCGTCTGTCTGTTGAAATCAGGATAAGGCTTGAACGGGACAACATAAGGGGACGTAATTTGGCACAAATATTTATCTTATATAAGGTTTGTTTGGTATTGAAAATGGGAAAAATCGGTTAATAAACAAAAAAGTTATGGGCTACAAATTAGAAACACAGGGTGTCCGTTTCATACTTTTCTGCTGATATCTCTTATACAGAAGCATGTAACAACGAAATTTTGTATAAATAGTTTAAAGGTCGATATAAACTTGGAAACCACCTCTCCTATAACGTAAAATTTTAAAAAGTGTGTATATAGTTTCGGCCGAGTCGTATATAACATTCGCGCTTGTTTTTAGATTGAGGACACATATGATTTGCTGTAGCCAAACCAAACTATATTACACCTTGTTATTAAGCACTATCCTACAATAAAATCTGTCTAAATTTTTATTTTTACCTGAAATACTATTTTGAATATTTATTAATATTGCTTCATTTCAAAACATTTGAAACACTATCATGAAGTACATAGTTACAAATAAATTTTCTTATGAAAATAATAATGACTTTTATTTCCTATAGGAGTGTGCGGAATACTAATTAAATGTAAACTTTAAATAGGAATGCAATGTTATATATACATACTTGAAATTTTAAGGAAAAAAAATTGCAAATATGTATGTTTAATTTAAATGTCTGTTCTATGAGATCAGTTTTCGAACATGTTCTACAGACTCAGTACCACAATAAGTGTTATTTTATGTAATTAATTTCGAAATAATAAAATATTTCAAATTTAAATGTCTTTTATAATTTAAATCATTTAAATATAAATCTACAAGTATCAAATGTTGTTAAAATACTTTAGACAATTAAAGTTATAAAAATTATTAATTATTATTACTATTTCTTTTATTAACAATTTATTTAAGTATTACGAGTATTGAGAAAAGGAAAAAATTAAATAATAATAAAAAATAATAAAAAAAAAAATACAAGTAATTATAAGAAATAAAAATAATGACAAACTTTGTGATTTTATCGTGAATTCAAATTTTAGATTTTAACGGTTCTCTTTCAAAAAATTTAGCATCATTTAACCTATCATCAGGTTATGCATGATATATTTGCATATTTATTTCCATCAAATAGTTTAAAAGTTCAAAAAATCAAATCAATTTACAAATCGAAAACGAAAAATGTCAACTTAATTTACAATTAAGTGAAGATATCTCATATATAAAAACCACAAAACCATTTCGACATTTTAATGGCAGGTGGTCCTGCTTTCATCAGACGGATGGACATCGCTAGATCTTCTTAGATTTTCACGTGAACTCATATACATACATATCTACATATAAATATTTAATGGGATGATTGTTTCCACATGTTATCCACATAGATTGAATTGTAGGTATATAAAGTGGAACTAATAAAATGTGCATAGAAATTTTCTTCTGAAAAGCTTTATGTACATATCGTAAATAAAATCGCGGATTGTTGACCAAAATTGTATTAAATTGTTTTGAAGAATCATTTAAAAAATTCAGATTTCACATTAAACCTCTATTTCTAAATACTGGAATGTTTTATATATTTTAAGAAATCAACGAAGTTTTAACTCACATTCGTTATTTAGACCGATTATATAAGAACGAATTTTTTTAAGCACTTTAAGCAATTATAATATTTATAGAATTAAATAAAATTGTTATATAAGCAATAACTTTTTTTTCTTTAGTTTTTTAGTAACACTTTTTACATTATTTTTTAATGTCAATTAATCTTTTATTTTATTTAATTATTATTAAGTATTATTTTAAAATAATTATAATAATAATGATAAATTTTAATATAAATATATTTATTTTTTCAACTTTAAATCACTCACTTTAATTTTTTTATTTTTTTTTTATATAAATTATCCGTTATTTATCCTTTAAATGAATTTTAATATGTCAAAGGATTTTATATAAGCCAAAAGGTAAAAAAGTAGTTTCAATATATTTTTTTATTTTTGATTATATTAAATTTTGCTTAGCCAAAACGCTCGCATGGAAATCCAAAATAAAGCTAAAGAATACCGCAAACAAACTGCAACTAAAACTAACAATTCAATGCCAATTTATAGAATTTCAAAAGCACTACAAACTCATTCAGTTATTCTGTTAGTATTCAAACGTAATGTTAAATTGCAGCAGTGACTTAGAATATTAGCAGCGACTGCAGCAGCAACATCAGTAAGTTACACTTGCAGTTACTGAGCTTTAACAGCAGCCACATTTGAATTGAAGTTAGTATTGTGTTCAACAGAACAACTTAAAGATTCTATGGAAATATTTTAACAGAATTTCCAATTTTTGGTTTGAGAAACAAATTTTCAGAGTATTTTTGTAACCAAGAAATAAATTTAATGATTTCATTGGCTTTTGGTTTAGAACGAAATCTGAGCGTTTAATTCAAAGTTCGATGTACGAATTTTTAATTGGCTTGAAGTAGAAATTACCAAAAACTCATACCAGCATTTTTTAGTTGAAAGATTTATTTATAAAAAAAATATCTATAAAATATATTTTTTTTGTCATTTTAAAAACTTGGTTTAATGTATTTTTGTTAATACTTTTTTTTTTTTTTTTTTAATTTTTTATTTTTAAGAATTTGTTGACAACACGCAACTGCAGTTGCAAGTTTTAATCATTAAGTTATGTACTCATTGTATCTTGTTAATGTCTACCCTTAAAATTTAGTACAGTCCGATTAAATAACACGCGATTGCTCTTCCTTTCTTTTCAACTTGATTTTTATACATACACATATACATATATATTTACTTTGTTATTAAATGCCGCGTTAATACGTAGATGTACGTACTACTTACTATATTTGTGTATTTGTGTGTTTACACCATTTCTGAATATCCTTTTATAAAATACATATAAGTTTATTTTTTTGAAGCATTTTTGTTGATAGCAAAGTTGTTTCCAGGGGAGTATGAGATCTATAATTAAACAGGTCAAAACTAAAAAAATAGTGTGAAAAATATTTGTTTCGGATAATTTAAGTATAGTCATTCCAATTACCAGAAACATTTCGGTTTCTCTCCATCACGTCACACGTTAAACCCATTGATGACCAACGAAAATATGCTTTTCTAAAAAGTTTTTATGTTATATAATTTTACTAGCGTATATGCCTGTCAATGTCAGGAAATATAATATTATAATAATAAAAATATGCACAAACAAATCCGAAAACCATTAGAAAAATATATGAACCGTATTTTGAAGCTTTTCCTTTCTCTAATAGAAGTTAAAGATTTGAAGCTGTTAGAATCGGATGTTATTATAGTGATTAAAGTATTAAATTATTAAACTTTTTAAGACTAAAAACAAACAAAAAAAATCGTGGGCAATTACTCTCTCTGACAGAAATGTAAAATCAGTTTTGAGAGCAAAAAATGATAATGATAGCGCTGTCTGGAAGCTTCGGATAACTCCGAAAAGCGAAAAAACCTTAGGAAATTACATATATATAAATCCGATTATCTCCACTCCCTAGTAAAAATTTCAAAATCTGGCTCCGTTAGAATTTGTAGGACAAATATTTTTATAAGTAAGCTGAATTTTATTTTTCTACCACGTCTGGGAGTTTCAGAAAGCTCTGGAAATATATATTGATTTTGTCATTCCGTGTGTAACATGTCGAAGGAGTCATTTAAGACCCCACAAAGTATATATTTTATGGGACTGGTTAGATTCTGAGTCGATCTAGCTATGTTCGATGTCTGTACGTCTGTTTGTCTGTTGAAAGCAGGATATGGCTCGAACGGGACAACGAAGGGGGACGAAATTTGGCACAAATATTTATCTTATATAAGGTTGGTATTGAAAATGGGCAAAATATGTTAATAAACAAAAAAGTTATGGGCTTAAAACTAGAAACACAGGGTGTCCATTGTAGCTTCATTTCATACTTTTCTGCTGATATCTCTTAAAAAAAGCATGTCTGACAACGAAACTTTGTACAAATAGTTTGGGGGCTGCTATATACTTGGAAACCAAAAATGGGCATGGTCCGACCACCTCCCACATAAGGTAAAACGTCAACGAAATTTTGTACAAATAGATCAAGGACCAATGTAAACACGGAAACAAAAAATGGGCGTGGTCCGCCCACTTTACCGCCCATCTTACATATAAAGAAACATTTTTAAATGTTGTTGTTGGGTATATAGATTCGGCCGAGCCGAATATAACATTCGCGCTTGTTAAATTTTACAAAAGGATTTGACGGTAATTAAATTTCTTTCAACTTAAAAATTCGTATCTTTGGAAACAGTTTTATTTTCATTTTGATAATTACAGTTTAGATCTTTTTTATTTTCATATTTCGTAGAATATTTATATCTCTATTGTTATTGTATTTGCTTTGATAATATAGAAAAGCTAAAAAGTTAATGAAGGGTTTTAAAGTGCTACAACTGATGACAGTTCCTGACTTGAAGTTTTATAATTTTTCTATTTTTATTAATCAATGAATATGAAATTTTGTTTACGTATTTTTTTTATATTTATCATAATGAAATTGTAAAAAACAGTTAATTTTATTTTTATATGACTTAACATACGGAGAACAGGAAAACAATTTTATTAATTTCTTTACATTATTTGCATAATTTTGATAATGAAATTTTAATCTTCAATAATTTTTTTTACAGGATTAAATTGCACTGTTCGACAAGAAAAAATTACCTCAATAATTACAAAGCAAGATTAAAGCGTATCAGTAGCCTAACAAAACCTCCAAAGGTTATTAAATTTAAACCAAATGTTATAAAGTGATTTTGTAGTTTTATAGAGTATTATCATTATTATACCAGATTTTGACAGGATTTAATTGCCTTTTTACTCCCATTTTTGTCATAATTTGATTTACTATACTTGACTTGACCTTAATGTCTAAACTACTGAACCGATTAAAATTAAACTTGGCAAAAATTTCATGTATATCCTTGAAAAAAGACCAAATTGTATAATAAATTGTTTTTTTTTTTTTCTATTCATTACATATTCAAAAAGGTACCAAAATTTTATTTTTTTGCCGAAAATGGGATTAAAACTGTGTGGAATCCTACTAATATTTTAATTTATAGTTTTATCAAAAATATTCTTGACATAAGTGTAAATATAAATATTAATAATTGTTTTAAACAAGTGTGTCTTATATTTCTTTCGAAACAATTCCTTATATACCTATTCCTTCTACTAATCCTAACGGAGCCAGATTTTTATCAGAGAGCGGAGATACATGGATTTGCATACATTTCCTAAGGCTTTCTTCAGTTTCCTTAGCTTTATGAAGCATCCAAAAAATGTAGAAAATTAAAATTTGGGTGGCTTATAAAATGTTTCGTCCTACAAATCCTAACGGAGCCGGATTTTGAAATGTGTATCATAGGGCGGTGATAATCGGATTTATGTGTCTTTTTCTAAGCATTTTTGCTCTTTTCAGAGCTTTTTGAAGCTCCAAGGCGAGGCAAAAAATAAAAGATCGGCTTATTTATAAATCTGTTCATCCTACAAATCCTAACGGAGCCAGATTTTTCTATCAGGGAGCGGAAATACGCGATTGTTTTTAATATTTGTTTTAGGTCTGTATTAGTTTTAAGAAATTTTGATTTGCTGGGAGATCAGGGAGGGCATTTACTTCGACTTTTTTTTTTTTTTGTTTTAAAAAGTTTACTAATTTAATACTTCAATCACCTTTATACCACCAGATTCTAACAGATTCAAAACTTAAACTTCGATTAGAAAATAAATGAGCTCTATGTATAAAATTAATGGAAATTTTGAAACAACTTTAAAATATTTTTGAAATTTTATTGTAAATGTCTTACCCCCTTATTTTGTAAATCCCTTCACCTCACTTTGAAAAAATTTCCATACAAATTTTTGAAAAACAAAAACAATTTACATGAAAATTTTTTCAAAGTGAGGGGAAGTGTTTTACAAAATTAGGCCCTTAGTTTTAAATATATGTATATATATACAATATATTTAAAACTAAAACATTTACAATAAAATTTTAAAAATATTTTAAAGTTGTTTCATGAAAAATTTCATGAAAAATTGCTGCAACTTTTAAGTTTGTAGGCAAGAGGTGTAGAGAAGCAAGCAAGTTAAGAAAAGTTGCTCGTAGTTGCACAGCTAAACATTTCTGATGATTTTTTAAATTTTATTTCTTATTTTTCTGGTTTATGGCAATTTCAAAACAAAATATCATTAAAAAACCTTGCGATAATCCCCAATGTAAATAAGCTCATTTTGAATTTTATTTTGCATCTACCGAAATGTTTGACAAAAAACAACAAATTAGAAAAATAAAAAATAAATTAAAGACATTCATCCGAAATTTTCTTATCACGTTTGCTTCTCTACACATCATTGTTCGTATTACAGATTTTGACAACTAAACAATTGATTGACACAAGTGCATCCAATGCGTGAAACAGTTCCCAAATAATACAAACGATTAACTTCGGGCGCTTTGCACTTCCAATTAATCACTTCTTTTTATATAAAATGACGGACCATTAATTCTTAAGTATAAGCAGTAAATTTCAATTGGAACAAATATTAATCCAAAATAAGTAGTATATACTTTTGTTTTTAAACCCTAAACGTAGATCAACATTATTAACTGTGCGAATTTAAAAATGTGTCTGATTATCATAGTTGCAGATTTTCTACAAGATTAGCATATTATTTTTTAATTTTATCTGTACCTAATTCTAACTAATTTACTTTGTCATATATTGACATGCACTTAATAAATGTTTATCGTATAAAAAATCTCAAATGCCAGTATGTAGATTTTAACTGGCATGTGTTTTAAAATTTTACTTTTGTTTGCGAAATCTATGAATTACTAATAAATTCGATTTTAGTGACACGCTTACATTCTTATAAATATGTATGTACACAGTAAAGGAATTTTTTCAGAGAGAGACGAACAATAATAATAAAAAATCAAGAAAGTTATACTAACATACATACATATGAAAATATCTTGTTTAATTTTTAAACTGAAGATAGATCTCCACCTAATATTGGTTTTTAAATTTATAAATATAGTTACAGGGAAAGAATTTACGAGAATTTTATTTCAGTTTACTGTTAGGTAAGGTAATTATGTAAAAAAAATAATAATAATTTATTCTAACTATAATTTCATCACAAATTAAAAGTAAATATATTAATATGGGTATTTAAGTATTTTTTTTAATACATCTAATTCATTATGAAATACCAAATTATTAGAAATAGAAACTAAATCAAAATTTAATATGAAAAACGCTTGTAGTCGATTTTTGTAAACTTTTTATATTGTGATAATTAAATAAAAAGTAATTTAATCCGTTATGTGCATCTTAGCAAAAAAAAAAAAAAGTTTTAAAATTTATACATTTTATGAAGTGTAAACACAAATAGTTTTTATAGTGTGTTATATAAATTGTTTTATGTTTAAGATATAAAAACATAAATGTAATTTTATTTACAAGTTTATATAAAATAATAAATCATTAACAAGTTAAAAGTTACATTAAAGAATTAAAAATTAACCAGCAAAAATAAACAAGTAAATATGTTATGTTCGGTTTGATCGAATCTATTATACCCACCGCACAGTGTGCGATTCAAAAAATGAAATGGAAATAATTATGGAACTTCGGAACGGCTGTTCCGATTTCCATGAAATTTCACATGGTGATAGTAGAAGTGTAGAAGTGCGATCGGATATAAATTTAAAAACGATCCTGATTCCTTATATCTGAATTGATTTGAAAGATTTTTATATGGGAGGATTCTGCTAGTCGAGATCTTTTAGTTTAAGAGATATTAAGCTTCAAAAATTAAAATTTTTACTTTTTAACCTGTCTTGCTTGGTGAAGTTTTCTTACAGCGGTTCTAACTTTAACCCAATTTTTTTTTTTAATTTTTATTTCATTTACAACAGATAAAAAAAATTGTGCAAAGAAAGAAAGAAAAAAATGTATACCCGAGGTGTCCATCTTTGGGACCCTGTGGACCGCCGCCTGTAGGTCTATATGATTCAAGTCAGTGATGTCAGATGGAGGGAATTTTCCCTTTTTGAGGGAATTTTTAAGGCAAATTTTAGCCGAAGGGAAAAAGGGAGGGAATTTAATTTTTGTCAAAGATAAAGGGAATTTTTAAAACATATAAATTTATTTAAAAAAACGAGAAAAATTGTAAATAAATTAGAAAAAAATTCAATATTATCATACACCTTCATTTAAAAATAGAAATCTTAATTTGCCGAATAGATATTTTCAGTGTTTTCGTTCTTTGTTTAAAACAACAAAAATTACATTTATGTAAATTTCAATTCATTTTTATAATTTTTCGTTAAAAATACCGATTCCCAGCAAAAAAAAAAAAAAACTGAAAAAGCCATGATTTAAAGATTGTGTTGTCATTGAAGGGAAGTACTTAGTGATAAAAACGAGCTGCAGAAGTTCTTTTTTTAACCCATGGTTGTCAGGATGTTATTCTTTTATACTTCTTGTTCATTGCTTCTGAAGCACTTATCTTAAAACTATTTTTATAATTTTTTTATTATAAAAATTCTGTTTTTGTCCTATTAAATAATAAAAATAATAAAAATGCTTTAAAATTTGTAAAATTTAAATTTTGTTAGAAATTATTACCAAAGACTATAAATATATAAAGATGTTGCACTGCCATATATTGTACTGCCAGTGCCAAATTTGTCGATGGCAGTACGGCTACTGCCACTTATTGTACTCAGAGAACCTATTATTCTCATCTCTCAGCAATTCATTCTTATATGCGTGTATACGTGTATACGTGTGTGCATGTATGTATACATCAGCGATCGCCAAAACACAAGCTCGCGTGCTTTTTATCTCTTTTGTTATGCTCTTGATAATAATAAAAAACACACAAAACAAGTCAGTCTCGCACGAGCATTCAAACAAAGAGGTTCTGTTACGCTTGTTGCTTGAGATACACTCATGAAAAATGTTTCATATCAAGTAAGACTAACTTAAAGATTTTTGTTTGTTTAAAATGATTTTTTTATTATTTCTTAATTAAGAAAAAACTATTATTTTTTATTATATTTATACTAAGAAATTACGGTTATAATTAACTAAAATTATTTTTTTATTATAAACCAAACATAAAAATTTTAAATAATCGTTCGTGTTGAGTTGAAATTTTTATTAAGCGATACTTTTTAAAAAAATTAAAATCCTAAAATAATAGTTTTACATATTTTGGACAAAAAATAAATGTCAATCGTTATATTTTAATCAAGGAATATAAAAATAATGATTAAATCATAATTTTTATGATAATCATTGCGATTCCTGGTTATTACTATTCAAATTCTAAACTAGTAACATGTATTTCGAATTAAATTTTTAATTCACGTAGAAACTTTCAAAAGTAAATTACTATAAAAATAAAGTTATTTTTTTGGTGTACAATTTCTTAATGGGAGAGTAAAACAAAACATACATAAAAATAATTGTGAATGTATGAGTGTGGCTATCGCTGGTATACATACATTGCCGAATCAAAAAACAAACTAAAAGAAGTCTTGTTTTCACAAAATTTATGTGCAAATAACCTGTGGAAAAGAAATTGTTACCGTTTGTGTTATTGTAGGGTAAGAATACGTTTTTTATTGTTGTAGAAATGAAACTATATCGATTCGCACCGAAATAAAAAACCTTTATTATATAAATTTTTAGAATTACATATTTATTTTTTATTTATTTATGAAAATAATCGCTTAATTATTACATACATTAATTAAATACCATAATTAAATGTTAAAATTTAGTAGTAATTTTTAAGCATTATTTAAAACAAATTATATTTACATTTGGTTACTATGCTGAAAATATAGAAAAAATACATACAGATTTTGATTTACCGTTATTTTAACTCATCACATTTTGTGTTTATATTTGAAACTGTTCAAAAAATTCTTTATTTTAGTATTATAGTAAAATTGAGTTACACGTAGGTAGTGGTTGATATAAAATAAAAAAGTGTGAATTTAAAAATTGTGCATCGCTCTAATATTACAACTTCATTCTATACAAACATATGTAGATACAGAAGTACATAATTGAACTGTCTAAAAAATTACATATGGTAAGTATGTACATACATAATTGAATTGTCTAAAAAATAACATTATAATTCGGTGCGAATCGATATAATTTTATTTCTACAACAATAAAACACGTTTTCTTACCCTACAATTACACAATCGGTAACATTTTTTCCGCAGGTTATTTGCACATAAATTGTATGAAAACAAAACTTCTTTTAGTTTTTGATATTATTTAAACTGAATGTGTTTCACGAAAACAAAAACAATAACAATGTACACATATGTTTATGGGAATGTACCATATACATATGGATGTTGCTTTTTCTTCTCTTTAATTCTCTCAGTTAACATGAGAGTGAGCACGAAGATTTAGTTTTCCCTGTTACCTAGCCCCCTCATCATAAAGAAGCAAAAATTTTTGTCAATTTTAAATACACTGTGTGCAACATCTTTATATATTTATAGTCTTTGTTATTACCATTTTTTCCCGCTAAAAATTTATTTATTTTCATTTTTTTTTTTTTTTAAAGTAATTATTAAAAACATCCAAAAAAGTTAAATATAAGCACTTTGTTCCACTTTTGAAGTTGTGAAAATGTTCTTCCAAAGCTTCATCGTTTTTTGCTGGGTTTTAAAGAGGAGGGAATTTTTCAACTAAACAGAGGGATTTTTCTTAAATTTTATCAGGCATCACTGGTTCAAGTTCACATCTTAAGCTCGCCTACACCTCTACTATCACCATGTTAAATTTCATGGAAATCGGAACAGTGTTTAACAGAATTTACAGAAAAGTTAAAACTTGGATTACGTATTTGGTCCATACATTTTTTGATTACTAATTGATTTTTCCCATTTTCAATGCCAAACGAGAGAAGAAGATATAGTCGGTCAAGACCGACTATATGATACCCTACACCATTTCGATCCACATAATTTTGTTTTTACGTATATACAACTTACTTGTGTTAAATATTAACATAGTACTAACATTTGTATGGGATTTATGCACGTTAGTGATTTTCGGGAGAGAAGTTTATATGGGAGCTATGGTCAATTAGGACCGATCTTCATGAAATTTTGCAGACAAATTTTTGCTGATATAAAACTTATTTGTACTAAATTTCATTAAAATATTCCTATTTTTAAGGCATCTATAAGTGTTAAAACTCTATTTCGGGAGGACATTTGTATGGGGGCTAGGTGAAATAATGGGCTGATCATAACCAAATTCAATAGGCTTCGTCCTTGTGTTGAAAAAGGCATATGTACCAAATTTCATCAAATTATCTTCAACCACCTTTGGTGGTGTAGGGTATAACAACCTACGTATATGAGAAAAATATTTGAGCCAGACGTACATAGCTAGATCGACTCAGAATCTTACAAGGATGCAAAATATATATGGGGTCTTAGACGAATATTTCAACATATCACACACAGTATGATGGATTGGAATTACAAACGCAATTTTATTTTTGTGATGGTGGGTGTTCAAATATTGAATTGGTTCAAGTGATTGTAATTTACAGGATTTTTGAATCAATAATTCATTATTCATTCATTAGCTTATAAAATTTTCATTCTAAATTCCTATTTAATTTCGATTATTTATATTCTACTATCTTGATATCTAAGTATGTAAAGTCTCAACGAAAACTATTGTTGCCTGAAAGCAATTTTGTAAGAGGGACGATATTACGTACTGAAGAACATTAATAAAGTAATTTGAAAACTTTTTATATCCTAAACCACAATATGTAGTTAGCGTACTATGCGTTTTGAATGTTTATAACGCATAAAAAATACCAAAGACTCAGCTTAAAATATACCAATCTAATAAGAATCACTTTTCGAGTCGATCTAACTATGTCTGTCCGTCTGTCTGTGTTGAAGAAAAAAACTTTTTTAATAATTATAAATTATAATTTTAGTGTTTTAGTTTTCTTCGACAAAGTTATAAATGACAATAAAACAAATTAAATTATAATATGTTGTTTTCTTTAAAATCAATGCTATATAGAAAGTTTCTAAATTTTAAATGTAAAATATAATTATTTAAACTATAAATTTTTGTAACAGGCTGCCTGTGCATGTAAACTGTGTGTACAAAGTACAGATCGCAATTTTCATAATTTGATAATTCAATAAGAAAGAAAGCCTATTGAAATTGATTATAATCGGTTGATTATTTCACCTAGACCTCATACAAATTTCCTTCCGCAATAGTGTTTAAACGAACAGAAATAATAACAAATTTCATTAGGAATGGTCCATAATTGGCGATAGGTCCCATATAAGTCCCATTTTCCAAACGTGCCTTGACCGAATAAAGCTTTCTTACTTATTTTTATTTAAATACAATCTTCAAATTAATATTTACTTACCTCATAAATTTATCTCATTCAAAGGGTTAAAAATTTATCTTGATTTCATAGTACATATAGAATTATTTTATTAAATATTTATAAATCTAATAATATCTATAGCTATTATTAATTAAAAATTAACATAAATACTTAATTAATAATAAATTAATTGCTACTAAAGAAAATGAAAAAATCAACATCACTTACTTTATTGGAAAATTATAATTTCTTCGAATTTCATATTCTATACTTCTATTCTACTTACTACTTCTACTGCTAAGTAGTTAGTTTAAGCTTAAATTATAAATAATTTTTTAATAGTTTTCCCCCGTTTAAAAGTTAATTAAAACTAATTAAGATTGACCCAATCTTCTAGGGGGATTTTTGCAAACAGACGATCCATGAAATTACGTATGACCAATGTTAGTTTTGTACGTAAAGCCGGTTTCATTTCTTTCAACAACTCTTGGGCATTTGAATTGATGAAAAGATTTAAAGCAGCTTCTGCAAATGTCAATAAAATAAAAATATAAACTTAAGCCCAAATTACAATTACGCGTAGTCAGCAACAGTATCAGCAAAAATTATCAGCTCTTCACTGTCAGTACAACATGATGCTGCCGTTATAATTACAATTCAGCGTAGGCAGCCACA
Organism: Protophormia terraenovae; assembly: GCA_951394005.1. Taxonomy (NCBI): domain Eukaryota; kingdom Metazoa; phylum Arthropoda; class Insecta; order Diptera; family Calliphoridae; genus Protophormia; species Protophormia terraenovae. The sequence continues at coordinate 62,258,443 of OX596073.1, forward strand.
ATTTACAACCACCATCTAGCTTTATTCTACTTATGTATTTTTGCCTCTCATTTATTTGCTCACTCTCTTTGTCTCGCTTTCAATCTGAATGCAGCGCAGTGAATTTAGAAACAGGGCTAAATGAAACAGCACTGCAAACTGCTGCTGACCAAATGTATTCAACACCATAACAAACAGTGCATTCTAAATGATCAGCTGATTATGGCAGCACACACTGCTGCTGACTACGCGCTATTGTAATTTGGGCTTTAAGCATTTAACAAATAAAATGTGCGTTTTTTTTCAAACTTACGTATTACGGAATTGCCATTGGCAATATTATCAACACCCATTTGTATTTCCTTGACATTGAAATCCATTTTCACTTGATCGGCTGTAAGATAAGTGCGGCCATCTGGTCCCTCATGTGGCAGAGCCTTGAAGTAAATTTTGGCCTTAACGCCCTCTGAAATAAAAAAAATAATAACAATGTATTAAATTTATATTTCTTTGCAAAATGTTTTAATAATGGTTTTCCAAATTACGATTTAACTTGTTTTTTTTTTTTTTTTTTTTTTTTTTTGTGTAGAAGTAGTATTTAGTTGTTCTTACCATATTCGCCCCAATATTCACCAGCACCAGAAGCTTTAACCAAAATTAAAACACCAGTCGAACGATATTGAGCTCTAACCTTGATTCGTGGTATCTCGCAGGTCATTTGAAATTGTAAAGATTCCAAATCGGAGCTGCAATAAAAATAAATGATAGTAGTCAATAAAAATGACATAAAAATGTGATTTTCTTGATATAAATTGAGTGGCATATACAGTTTTAGAAGCTGTTTGTTGCTTTTGCAACAAATTAATAAAGTTGGTTTTAAAATTATGCTAAAAAAAAGCTTATGATTAATTAGTTATGTTAACTTTGGATAAAAATTTGATAAGTTAACAGCCCATAATAACTTATTTATCAATTAATAAAAAAACAGCAACTAGTGAACAGTGGGGCAGAAAAGCTATTAGGGCTCAAAATATGGTATCTCTGACGTATATAATTTTTAGCCGCTTGCAATTTTTTATCAAATTTCAAATATAATCTGTTTAAACCTTTATAGAATATTCTTGCATGTGATCTTATAGTTTTCAAGTAATTTGCAATTGAAATTTCAACTATGTATCTAAATTTTGCAAATATTGGTTTTGAAAAAAAAAAAAATATCTTTTCCGAGTCCAAAAATAAATTATTTTGAAATTTATAATTGCATAAATTATGATTTTTTGTTCTTTAATTAGAAACAAATCTAAAAAATCATTTAAAAATGTTGGGTGATATGTATATATGTATATTGAAAAACTGGACCAAGATTTTACAAAATTGGGAAATTTCAAATGCAAATAACTTGAAAACAATTATAGCTTTTATACACCTCTTACTCGCATTTAAAAGTATTGCGATATGCAATTTTTTTTCGTTTAAACATTGTGCTAATATTTTATTTTCGAGTTTGTAAGTCACGAAAATTAATCGTGACTAGTAAAAGTTATTGCAAATTAAGTGTACGGAGTTGCCACCTCTTTTTACGTTCATGGAATTTTTGATGATAAGTTGTATTTTTCCCATCCGGTTATAATTGGAAAATTCGTCAGAAATACTCCGAGTATTTTTCTTTTATTAAATAACGAGCGTAACCCGGTGCGCTTCGCTACCCCCTAATAGGGAATATAAAACAATTGCTACTGTTTAGGGGTTTTAAAAAGTGGGCGTAAAATATGGGCGTGAACCCAGTTCTTACATAGCCTTAAACGACCACCGTTACTGGTGCTATCTGTGTGTTAAATTTCTTAAAAATCGGTACAGGCGTTTGAGAGTTATAAAAAGTGGGCGTGGCATACAACCCAGTTCATACATAGCCTATAATGTCCAGCGGTAATGGTACTATCTGTGTGTCAAATTTGGTGAACATAGGTGTAACAGTTTAAGAGTTTTAAAAAGTGGGCGTAAAATGTGGGCGTGGCATCCAACCAAGTTTATACATAGCCTATAATGACCACCGGAAATGATACTATCTGTGTGTCAAATTTCGTGAAAATCGGTACAACCATTTAAGAGTTATAAAAAGTGGGCGTAAAATGTGGGCGTGGCATCCAACACAGTTCATACATAGCCTATAATGATCAGTGGCCCTGATACTATCTGTGTGTCAAATTTCGTGAAAATCGGTGCAACCGTTTGGAAGTTATAAAAAGTGGGCGTAAAATGTGGGCGTGGCATCCAATCCAGTTCGTACATAGCCTATAATGATGAGCGGCACTAATACTATCTGTGTGTCAAATTTCGTGAAAATCGATCCAACCGTTTGGAAGTTATAAAAAGTGGGCGTAAAATAAGGGCGTGTCATCCAATCGAAATCTTACATAGCCTATAATGATCAGCGGCACTGATACTATCTGTGTGTCAAATTTCGTGAAAATCGGTCCAACCGTTTGGAAGTTATAAAAAGTGGGCGTAAAATGTGGGCGTGGCATCCAATCGAAATCTTATATAGCCTATAACCACCTCTGGCACTGGTATTATCTGTGTGTCAAATTTCGTGAAAATCGGTTCAGTCGTTTAGACGTGATTGACGCACAAACAAACAAACAAACAAACAAACTTACACCTCATTTTTATAATATATATTAGGATTTGATCTGGCAGTGCCAATTCAATGAAAAATATGGCAAGTAAATATATGCACTCAAATTGATTTACATACGGTTCATTTACATTGGGGATTTTCCCTGGGAAAAATCGCTGCAACTTTTACGTTTGTAGACAAGAGGTGTAGAGAATTAAGCGGGGTAAGAAAAGTTGCACGTCGAAGCAAAGCTAAAAATTTCATGAAATTTTTTCAAATTTATTTTTAATTTTTCTGATTTGTTGTTTTTTGTCAAACATTTTTTGAAAAATTTCACAATACAAATTTATATGTGTAAATGTAGAAAGGATTTCGAAGCAACTTGAAAACAAAAAAACATAAAAAAACGCTGCTATAATCTCCAATGTTTATAGGCTCATATACGCTTTCGATTTAAGTACCAAAAATTGTTGCTTATAACAATAGATACAATTAATTAATTTGTCATTTTTTTATATTAAATCGAATTCTATTGTCCTTTTTTGGTAGTTTTTACGTAATAGGATAAGAACAGTTAATTAAGGTTGATAATATTGTAAAGAAATAGTAATATGAAATAGAAAATGAGAAGAAACAATCATTCTACCAAATAGGAGAGAAATATTTTTCAAAACAAGAAAAAACTGGAAAGTCGTTGCTTGAAATGAGAAATCTACATGCTTTCAAAATGCTTTAACTAAAAAACTATCGATATAAACTCTTGGTAGACCTAATAAAATATTGTATTGGCAAAAAAGAACCCCTTCATTTGCTTGAAGGCGCAACAAAGTTGGAGAAGCATATTATCTAGTGGCGAAACGAAAACTAATTTGCTTGGAAACGACTACCAAAGAAGTGTCCACTGCTCTAAAGAAAAAAATTCCTCGTTCAATTCACAAAGATTACTGTTTAACAGGGAAGTGAGAACATAAATGTTTGGGAATGCTTTTGATGGAATTTCGATTGTCTTATTTATAGTATTGAAAAATACAATGAACAGTAACTTGGAAACGGTTGATCTTAGAGTTTTCATTATTTTTTTTAATCATATGATAATTAGCTCATATCACAGAAATATATAATTTTTATGGTTCTAACCACTAATTATAAAATTGTGGACCATTTCTGAAAATCTTTTCTTTGGAGATTTGATAGTTGCTTCAGTCACTTTTTTGGAACAGTGTGCACATCTTCTGTTAAAATCTTCGGTATTTTGGGACACCTTTTTTGTGCTCTTGAATTCACTTTTCACAAGAGCTCAATATCTGACCTCTCTTGGTACTAAAACTATGTTATTGATTTGGTACCACTCCAGAGCTTTCTTACCGTAGTGACATGATACCAAATGGGTTCAAAAATATGTGGACACGTTGTGCTTTCTTAAGAAAAGAAGAAGTCTTTTATGCAAATATTCCTTTATGCATATTTTGGTATTTATAGATCCGAATGTATCAAATGACTTTCCTGTTTTGCCGCAACTGCAAAAAGCTTGTCATACCATGAATTTTGTAAGAAATTTTTGCTGCTTTTGGGTCTTAAACTTATCTCCAACATTGCTTCGAGCGTTAGCAATAAAAATTTTTGAGACACAAGCTGCGAAGATTCTGCCAGCACCTACGTTTCTTCGTCAATTATACAGCTTGAGTATTTTTGTATGAAATTTGGTTTTAAATTCCGAGTCCTATTTTTGGCTTGTAATTTTTTTTGCAGAATTCCAGTTTGGAATTTTTTGAACTTTATATATTATCAACTTTCCCATTAGCTTTAAATTTTCTGGCTTTCCCAATATCATGTGGTCCATTTTTCTTACCGAACTAGGTTTCACATCAATAGTCAAATTCTCCTGATACTGTTTAATAACATTAGAAACGGTTTTACGGACGACAACTATTTGTAAGACCTATTTGGATTTTTTGAAATTTTTTAATTACGTCCTACAACGTAAATCTTTTTCGTCACTTATTTTGATGAAAATAAGGACAAATTAACATAGTTGTTATTAAAAATAATAACTGAAGTATTTTTCCATGATAACTAGATCAAAAAAAAATTTTGAATATTGATTCCGAAAAAAGTTATGAGGCAAAATGTGTGTTAAGATTTTTTCGATCTCTCTCCTTATATTGGAAATTGTTATATTTCCACATACCGTAGATAAAGTTCCATTCACTTTGGACATTCGAACAACATAATAGTCCCAAACACAATTTGAGTTCAGTTAAGAATAAGTTCTCATAGCATAATGTCCGTGTTTTAAGGGTCCAAGTCAATCTCCGGATCTAAATCCTATAGATAACTTGTTGAATGATTCGAATAAAGAATGTCGAAAGAAGTTTTCGAAAAATAAATACATATGAATTAAAGGGGAAAACATAAAAAATATGGTAAAAGAATTCATTGGAAACTTGTCAGAAGTTGATGTCTATTATGTTTAGACGAATGCAGAAAATTGGCCAAAATAAGGAAGGATATGCAGGATATTAGTTCTTGCGTTGCTATACCTAATTGGTTTTCATAAAAACTTAATTTATGTATTTTTCTTTAAAATTTACTTATTATTATGAACACCAAATTTGTTTACATACTAATATACTATAATATATACTATCCATATCAAAACGGACAAAAAACAGACATTTTCGGATTTGATATTGCAAATTTTGCTCAAATCACAATTTTTCTGAGTAAAGAATCCTACCGGTCCAAAAAAAATGACGTTTGAGAAATGAAAAAGCGGTTGAATTTTTTCCAAAAGTAATCGCACTTTATTGCTCATAACTTCTAAAATATACATTGTACAGTTCTTATTTTTATTTCATTTAACAGAAAAACACATTGACTTTAAAACGTCAAGTTAAATATTTATATACTTCGAAAGTTCAAAGGTCAAAATCTATAATATAAATTTCAAATCATAATATCTCAAAAAACGGTATTTTAAAATTCTTAAAAAATACATCTATTGATAATAAAACCCTTCTCTATATTTGTGCCAAAATTTCAAGTTGGAGCCTCTATTGGTTTAGAAGTTCAGAAGCAAATACAGAAAAAAGCAAATATTTAAAAAAAAAGATAAAATGTCATATAAAAAATTTTTCTTCAGTTTATATTTTGTTACATAACTTCTGAACTAAATAAGTGTCCAACATGAAATTTTGCACAAGCATGAAGTAGAGTTGTATTAATATTATGCAATTTTTTTTAGCATTTTAAAAATATCGTTTTCGGGGATATAATGGTTTATTTTTTGTAAGCCTTATTTTGACCTTTGAACTTTCGATCTAAAGTAACTCACTATATATAATTTTTAAGGTAATGTCTTTGTTTTTAAAATTACACTAAAATTAACTTTTTATTTTCTATAGCTTAAGAGTTATTAATAATTGGATTTTATTTTTGTCCATAACTCCTAAACTAAATAAGGCTCCAACTTGAAATTCTATATACATATGGAGAAAAGTCATGTCAAAAACATAATATTTTTTTAAGAATTTTAAAAATACCGGTTTTTGATATATATTAGTTTGAATTTTTTTTATCTCCAACTTTAATTTTTGAACTTTTGATGTAAAAATTTTTGAGTCTGAAATTTCATGTTTTCGGAAACACTTGCAATGGTCATTGCTTGTAGTGAATATCATTGAAATCGGAGATGTCAAATCCGATTGCTGTCCGTTTTGACATGGAATCACTCTCATTTATCTTTCTTTTTACTTTTTAATTGATGAAAATAAGTATGGACTGATTTTTATTTTTTTAATGAACGAAAACTTGCATTTTTTCTTCCTTAAATAAAGTGAACATAGGTGAACTATCATTTTGAGCAAACGTGTATTTCTTTATGTAATTTCCGTGTAAAGCGGTAAAAGTATTCTATGAAAGAAGTACCTTATTTTGAAAGCCAATAGCTTCGCTCCTGTGGTGTGGTGTATGTGAGTACCATAGTTTTAATTTTATAATCTAACGATTGCTCAATGTTCTAAACTTAGAAAAAGGACTTGCAATTATCTAATTTATTCCCATTTTTCTACACTTTTGTCAAGCGTTAAAATTTTGGATTTTATTCGATTCTAATTTGGGGGAAAATTTTAGACCTTTTTTTGTTTTCACGCAGACATTTAATTTCACTTTTTTTGATGTAATAATTAATAACACAAAATACATACAAATACAAAATACAGTGTCATAAATAAGTAAACAAACTTATCATTTCTGTTTTGCTTTAAAAAGCGGCAAATGTAGTGGTCCATTTTTAAAAATGTACATGTTTTTGATGAAGTCAATTTGTTTTCTTTTACATTGATGACAAATTTTCCAAATATTATTCCATTTTAAGTTTCTTTCTAGAGAAAGTTGAAAAGAAGTCGTTTTTCGGGCGTGTCAAAAATAAGTAAACAAGCTACTTTTGACTTAATTTCTTTAATTTTTTGTTAAAAGTAAGTGAAGTTTATGGTTGCAAAATGATTTTAGCACAACAGCGGTAGCTATTTGTTACATTATGAGAGAAATAAAAATCACTTTATCGATTATATTAGAAAATTTAATAAAATCAGAAAATTTTAATTTAACCATAATTTCGATCTAAATGATGGCAAATAGCGCACAACTAAGTGTAGGAGAACTATGAGTAACTATCATACAATATGGGAAAGGTGAAACATATAAAAATATATTAAAAATCTTTAATAAAACGTCCACTTTGTTTTCAAAGTGGTTAAATGCTTCAAACACAATGAACGCGTTGGCCGCAATTACTCTCGTAAACGCCTAAAAATCACTACAAAAATAATAGATAACTATTTAGCTATGCTTTCTGTTCCAATTTTTTTTATCAAAACTTATTCCAGAAGTCCGAAAATTATGGTCTGAATTTACAACTCACAGAAAAATATATGAAGACGGAAAACATGGTCTAGCTGTGCGGAAAATTTTATACATAACTATAATAAATCTCGAAAATTTGATGACGTAGATTATGTCTAAAAATAGAAACAATTTAGAAAATAAGTCTCTGGATTGAATAACCTGTGATTCGCATGAAATATAATGTAGGCTATATATACGTTTGGCTCTAAAATGTTTAAACTTCAACCTTTAAGTATAGAAAACCAAAACTTAAGTCTGGCGGAAAGGGCTTAATGGTTTAGAAATACATTTCTATTTATAAAATAGGAAAAAAGTGGTACACAAAGGTAAAATAAATTCTTAGATTAACCTTAATCTGTTAAAAGGTATAAAATTCCAAAAAGTTTTTGTTTAATTTTTGTGGATTTTATACGATAGTAGGAAAATTCAGCTATAAAATATATAGCTGAGGAAATAATTAACATTTCAGAGTGACCTACTCAAAGTCCCAATGTGTCACCAATAGAAATTGCATGAAATTTAATAAAAAATAAAGTCTCCATAATTGACCAATCTGATGGACTTAATTATTTCTAAAACCTCTTAATTTTGTCCAGGGATATGCAGAATATATGTAGTCACACTACACTAATGTATCAAAATATAGCCGGTCGCCGGGGCTATTAAAAAAATTGTTATGGAGCATTAATTTTTGTCACTTCTTTAAAAAGAACCAGATTCACTAAGTAGTAATGTGTTGAATTGAAACTTTTGCTGTTTATTTTGCTAACAATACATTATACATTTTTAATTATATGTTACTTTTGATATCTTCGATCTACAACTTAAAAAAGAACCAATTGAGTTCAAGATACTACTTTGTTTACTTATTTATGACACCCACTGTAAATAAATATATTAAGTTCTACTTTTGAAGTGTTGATAATGTTCTTTTTTGGAATCACTTGAGCATTTTTTCTGGGTATTTTTACAAATGGTTATTAATGTGCCATTAAAAATCTCTCACAATTTTTTTTTTTTTAACCCCAAAAATCAAAAAATATATAGCATATGGGTACATAAACTTAAATATAGAGCCACATAAAATTCGCCTCAATCGATTTAAATAATCCAACACGTTTTATTAATGTCTGCACGAATTTTTGACATATACATACATATTTAATTGATTGTACAACTATTTATAAACTTAAATTACCACAATTTTGTAATTGCTACTATAATTTCTGTTACTGTTCTGATTTTAATTTTATTTATTTAAAAAAAAAAAAAAAAATCTGCAACAAACTAGTTAACGCTTTTTTTTCTACCACATACAGTAATCAAATTGTTCTTAAATGCTGCCGTGTGTTTGTGTTTTCTGTGTCTCCAAAACGGTTACAAACTTGAGGTAAGCAAAATATTCTATAACTTCATGGCTGTTTGTACACAGGAGGTGTTTAAGAAAATATTTGATTTTATATCAAAGAGGAACAAGTTTGGTAGGTTTAGTTTTTATTTTTTTGGTCGATTACACAGGTATTACCGAAAATTTATTGCCATGTATGTACGTGTCAATTGAAACGTTTTTCGATTTCTTGAAGTGCATGTGAATACGAAATTATATTTTCCAGGCAAGGTTCTACAAACTTGATGGAAATTTTTGTGGAATAAAGTCATTTTATAAATAACAAATTGAGAATCCATGGTGTTAGATTTTGTTTATCTAACTATTTATTTGTTGTTAATAAAACTGACCTAGAAAAATGCAATAATTTACTTTAACCACATAACATCTTCTCTACCACAAAAATTAATTCTTTGTGGTTTAAAGTTTTACAACTTTTATTGGCCATTTCCATAAAAGGTGAACAAAGGCACAAAAAATAAAAAATAAAATTGTAATTGAAACTTTTAATAACTATGATCTTGTTTAAATGAATATTTTTAGTAAAATAAGATTTGGTGTCATTCTTACTCCACTTGAATATATGGAACTTAAATAAACATATTGTAATTTTATGCAATTTTTGTCTTCAAAGATTAATCGATATCAAGGTTAAGAACAAAAACTAGAAGTTGAGTTGATAAACCTGAGACAGCTTATAAAATTGACCAAATCATTTTTAAAGAAAATAATAGAAACTTCAATGACAACAAGTGTCAGTTTAAGTAAGAGACAAATACAAAAATCGTAGACAAACAGGCATAACACAATGATTTGCAAGATTTTTGTTTGAGTAAATTATTATAACTACTTACTTAATACAATTTAACAAATATTATTATATTATTCTTTTGTTTATTTAATTAATTTGCTTAATTAACAAAAAAATATATGTATAGATATTTTTTAAATATCATGGTAATTAATTTTTAAAGGATTTCAAGTTAACAGAGAAAAGCTTTAAGTTTATTATTAGAGATCATTAGGTAAATTGTTTGGTAATAAAAACTTAAACTTGATAATATGGGTATGAAAAAAATATATATTTAATAAAAAAAATTTATATAAAATAATTAAATTAGTTTAAAAAAAAAAGCATTTCAAATGACTATTTAAAACATTTTGGACTTACCGCACATTTGTCACCGTTATATTACTAACACCAAATGCTTGAATATTACGGAATACAGCACGATAGCCATCGGGACCGCTGCCCAATACAATGCCAATTTCATCAATATCAACAGGTTCAATCTAAATTAGAAATGTTCAGCAATTAAAATACAAAAAATAAAAAATAATAATAATTTAATGAGACAAAATATGTTTATACTTAAACACTGAGTAGACAGACATGTTTAGCACATTTTTTCTTTACGGAATACGCACCTCATAAATTTCTAATTCAGGTATGCCCTGTCTCAAATAATGCACCAATTTATTACCACTGTCACGTAAGCATTCGTTTATGAATTGTTCATCGCCCGGGCACTGTTGTAAATAATAAGCTGAAATAAATTAATTCGATGCACAATTTTAATCACATTTTTTTATTTTTTATTTCTAAGTCGAGTCGTTAAGATTTTTCATTGCAAAATGTTTGTTATATTTAATGGGAAATATAAATAGCAACAATCTATTATATTTATGTAAATGAATATCTGAAATGATTTTCTTATGTGTTACAGGAAAATAAAAGTTTGTAAAAACAGTGATTTATAAAATATTAAATCACATAAACCTTGCTACGTTATATGATGTTTAGAAAATTTTACAAAATGTGAAAGTCTCATCCATTAGTATCTAAAACATATCCATGTCACCTCAATATTTCGATATTCCACAGACCATCTTATTTCTATATTTTTCTACATTTACATTTTTTAGTTGTTTCGGTTCACTTTTTTTTTGAACAGTATTTTTGGATCATTTAATACGAAATGTCAAATGTTTGTTTTACGTCCGATTTTAAATATTTTTTATATAGTTTTGTAGGCGTTAATAAGACCTGCAAAAACATGCTTGTGTGTGCTTTCCGTGACTTATTAAACTTTAAACTAACTAAAAATTAGTTTCGATTCTATAAAAGATTTCAATCTTTTTCTATATAACGAAGAATTGTGTCAGCAAAGGAATACAATTTCAGCTAAAAAATCGAGTTTATACTTTTTCTGATTTTTGCAATTAAAGTAAAATTTTTGTAAATTTTTTTTAATTTTTTTTTTTTGAGAAACTATATATATTTTATATGTAATGAAATCTTTGTTAGAAAAGATATCTTAACGAAATTTTTGTTAATTGTAGACTTTATCGTATAAAATGAGAAAGTGTAAAAAGCTTTCAGATGGGGGTTTTCACTAATAAAATCGGTCGGAAATACAGGGATATATATGAAAAAATCTGGACCAAGATTTTATATGCCAAATAAACCCTACTTTCAAACTTAACTTTGTACACTTCTCTGCAACGCCTATATCACGCAAATCCAACCAGCCGATTAGAAGTTACAGAATTATTTCCAAAAATTTTCGATTCTGCCCCATTGTGGATTGTACTATAAAAAATAGTTTTGCCGAAAAATTAATAAAGATCTCGTAAGTAAATTTGGAAAGATCGAAAAATTCGAATTTTCTTGATTTTAACATTAATTAATATTATGATGAGGATTAAAACAGTATGTTTTTCCCTTTTTGTACGCTACACCACCAAAGGTGGATGGGGTATTACGCGTTTGTGCTGATGTTTGTAACACACATAAAAAATTATCGGACCCCTACCATAAAGTATACCGTTCGACACAGAATCACTTTTTGAGTCGATTTAACGATGTCAGTTCGTCCGTCCGTCCGTCTGGCTGGCTGGCTATCTGTCCATGTAAACCTTGTGAACAAAGTACAGGTTGCAATTTTACAGATATCTTGATGAAATTTGGCACAAGTAGTTATTTTGACAAAGCCTATTGAAATTGGTTATGATCGGTCCATTATTTCACCTAGCCACCATACAAAGCCCTCCCGGAATAGGGTTTAGTAGTCATAATTGCCTTACATATGGCAATATTTTAATGAGTTCTAGATGTTAGTATCAACGAATTATTCTGTATGTATATTTTATTTTACATTTAGTAAAAGTGTTGGTCTAAAATTGGACACAGGTCTCCTATAAGTCCCCTTCTTGAATTTTTATCCTCATACACAATGATGTAGGGTATCATATGGTTGGTATTGACCGACTATAGTTTCTCTCTCGTTTTTTGATATTTTTTTTTTATTTCAAAGGTTCAAAATCGAAGTTTACCGTGCATAAAATTATTTACTTTTTACCCAAATGGCAAAGAGTGTCAAAGATATTTACCTTTTTGATAGATATAAATTCATTGATAGACGGAGTTGAAAAATTATGGCCAAATGTTTTTCGAAGAAAGAAATGATCAAAGTCAATTTGTGACGAAGTTTTTGATTGCATTTTTGATTAAGTAATAATTTTATAAATAAATTAATATATTAATCTGTATATGTATGTAATCCAATATATTCTAAACTACTTCAGTATCTAAATAAAAGGGTAGAATGATTTTAAGGGTTAAGAAAAATCTATAATAAATAATTTTGAATACAAATCGACTAATAAGTTTTGGACCAATTAAAACAGAGTTTTTAAAGAATCCTTTCGACAAAATTAAAGGGTAAACTAATATATAATCGAATAACAAGTTCGGGAATTTTTAACATCAAGTTTTCAACCTCATAATAAAGAAGTCTTTCAGAAGTGATCCAAAAGAGCAAAAAGGGATCCGAATATTAGTCATATAAAAATAACATAATAAGTTATATTTTAAAAGAATAATATGAAATTTTAGTAATTTTTTAATAAATTAATTTTGTTGCAATTTTTTTCCTCATACGTTATCTACACATATATTAAATTAAAATGCGATTAAATTACTATTTCGATATGTTACAAAAGGAATGATAAACTCAATTTTTGGATAATGGATATAAAAAGGATACAAGATGGTTACGTTATGTGTTAAAATTCATTGCAATTTATCTTTTTATACCCTTCACCACAGGTGTAAAGGGTATATATAAGTTTGTCATTCCGTTTGTAACTCCCACAATTTTCGTCGGAGAGCAAAAAAGTTGACATTTTCGGGATCCTTGTAAGAAATGATGACGATAGGACCATGTCCGTCCGTCCGTCCGTGTGTCGGTTGAAATGGCGTTTATGAAGCTCACCGATAACTGACATATATAATATATATATCAAACGATCGGAAATGATTTCGAGAATTTTGCTATTGGAATTCAGCAAGATCGGTTCATACAATGCGGAGATATATTAAAAAAACCGGTTTTTAGAACCGGTTTTCCAGTTTCTGAAGCCTCTGTATATACTAGGGAATTCGTTTTTACAAAGAGGTCTCGGACATTTTTTTCTAAATTTTTGTTCTGAAAAAATGAAATAAATCGGTTCAATAATAACTGAGATATCGGACAAAACGCATTTTTTATTTTTTGAAGCCCTGGTTTAAGCTATAGATTTTTATTTTTATACAGATCGGTCACAAATATTTTTATAAAATTTCGGTTTTTTGAATCAGCAGGATCGGTTTATAAATGGCGGAGATATGTTTTAAAAACCGGTTTTTCAGTTTCTGGAGCCTCTGCATATACCAGGGACTTCGAATTTTCAAAGGGGGCTCGGAAATTATTTTCTGAATTTTTGTTCTGAAAAAATGAAATAAATCGGTTCAGTAATAACTGAGATATCGGGGAAAACGAATTTTTTATTTTTGAAGACTTTGTTCAAGCTACAGATTTCTATTTTTATATAGATCAGTCATAAATGTTTTTATAAAATTTCGTTTTTTTTTTAATAAACCAAATTCGTTTATAATCAAAAGAGTTATGGCCCAAAAACAAATCTGTTAAGAATATAAATACACACACAAACATGTATATTAAGCATTGTAATGACTATTAGTGACATTTTTTGTTTTTTGTATAGACAAGTAGTTTAGTTAGAAACAGCAGTAATATAATGAATAACAGTGTTGTTGTTGTTCTTTGTATATGCAGTTTGTACAAAAATAAATAGATATGGAATTGTTGTTGTTTATTTTTAAAAACTAAACATATCTGTTATGAATATACATAAATACATACACAAACATGTATATTAAGCATTGTAATGACTATTAGTGACGTTTTTGCCTATAAGACAAGTAGTTTAGTTAGTAACAGAAGTAATATAATGAATAACAGTTTTGTTGTTGTTCTTTGTATATACAGCCAGTTTGTATATACACACATACAAAAATATATAAATATGGAATTGTTGTTTTTGTTGGTGTTGTTTATTTTTTAAAAGCAAAGCCTGCTATGATTGTTTTTTTTTATATATTCATTTTCGTAGTTTGAAAAAAAATTAGATTTATATATGTGAAAATATGAAAGCATACGTTAAGGCGAAAATTTTATTATTTGTCGGTAATATGGTAATATGATGTCGATAAGATAGTAAGATGGTTATGGTGAAGGGTATCAAAGATTCGGCACAGCCGAATCTTTTTTCAATTTCATTTATCAACGGTTTCCATCAATATTTGTAGTACATTTATTTTAATATTTTTGTATTTCTTACATTCAGTGTTTTAAGGTTATTTATTGTTTTTTTATTTGTATTTTTATAATTTTTGTATTTTAATTTTAATACAAACAGATAGTACTTATTAAAAGACGAATTTTGATATCAATATTTCATCATATTAAAAAAATATTGATTAACTTAAAGAATCCCAAAAAATATATGGGCAATTCTCATTTTACGTTTACCTTTAACTTCTGAATTATTTAAATAACTTTTAATGAAATTATGTTATGTGTAACAGAACAAAAATTCAAGGCCTGAAACGGTTCCATCTGGTTCCGGCAAGCACTCAAAGTCAAATAAGTTCTTGTGATAAGTTTTACTTACGCAAAAAATATGATTTCACTGAAAACATTTAACAACGGTTTTCATGTGCTAAGGACGCGATGTTTTTAATTTAACATCAATCGTCGAGGCACAGCCAAGGCGATATGTAATTTAATTTGGCGATGATATATATCAATCTGTAGCTGCTTTAATAGCTACAGATTAAATGATTAACAATATGGCGTTAGAAAAAATGTACGATTTTGCATTTAACGCAACTTTAGAGATTTAATTAAGTGCAAATAAAAAATTTATATAAATGAAATTGTCTTCTTAAGACATATTAAAAAAAAAAGATGAATTTTGCAATAAATGGATGAATATGAACAAGACTACATAACTAACTAAAAACTGAACTTTGCAAATTTTATAATTTTTCCATTCTTCTACACTATTTGTTAAATTTTTGATCTCATTCTATCATATATAAGCTAACCGAACTTTGTGGATAAATTCTGCACCATTTTTTTTAATGTGCAGTCTCAGCAGTTAATTACAGGTTAATCGAGTTTTGATGACATTATTTAATTTTTTTAAATATTTGTTTTTTTGAGTTGGGTCTGTGCGCCCTTCAAATGAATACAAAATTTGGGATAAGGATTTATTCCTGTTGTTATTATTCGTATTTTGCGCTATATCTCGTTGATGTGCCCGAAATAATCAATGTAGTAGATAGTCCCAAAGTTTGGAAAAAAAGAGCGAAAATTTTTCAAAAAGTCTGTTTTTCGCGAGACACATTCACATTTTCATATGGAATAGCTTGGATAACTGCGTGAACTTAGTTTTTTGTAATTTTACACAATAATATCGAAGGAGCATTAAAAATGGATATATAGATATAAGTATGGCGACGAATATAATTGTTTGGGATCAAAAATTCAAGTCGAATCTCTTTGATAGTTGAAATCGGGACACTTTTGTCAAAACACATTTTTCTAATGCGCATCGTGTGGACAGCACAAAATTAACTATAATTGGCATAATTATGTGGTGATTGTAATGCTTAATGAATTTATTTTTATTTTTAATTTCGAAAGATAAACATTTTATGGACCAAACAATATTTAATAGGGTAAAAAAGGATCACAATATTAAATAGCATTTCTTTGTAATAAACTGTGATAAAATATATTTTCGTATACTATATGGAGAAATAACTTAGATTCCATGACCATTTTTAGCAAAGTATTTAAAAATCGCTAATTTTATTATAAAGAAAAATGTTAATATTTTACTAGGAAATCTTAAAATATGCTGCACTAATACCTTCAAACATTGAAAATATCTTAAATTTAATTTGAATAACTCAGTAAGTTTTGATATTACGCGTCATTTTTACAAGAATTATACATAAACTTCTAGTTTGTAAAAATGTTTATGTGTTCAACTTAAAACCGGTATAACTTTCGGGCCCCCTGCACAAAATGATTAACGCGAACTGATTCTACATGCATTCGAGTCACTTTATATTTATAGAAATGTGCCATCAAAAAAATATATATTTTTTTTAAACGAATATAATCAAAATTTTTTGATAATGGATTGAAGAATTCCATTAGTTTGAATAAATTCTTAAAATTTGTTTCGATTAATCGAATAATTTTTATTCAAATGACAACTCTATAAAATATTTTGTTTAAATACACCCACATGTACCTTAATACTTATGCTATTAAAGTTTTTGAACGGAAACTCTCAAAGTACTTGCTTTTTTTTATAAAAATAATTAACAAAACGGAAAACAATTTTCTTTTATATTTGTAAAACGTAACATTTTAACTGCATTTAAAATATTCATCGAAGCAAATGTATTGTTTTATTTTTATTTAATAAAAAAACAACAATATGTTTTAAACTTTAAGTAAAAACCTAAAAATATTTATTTGAATTGGCAGTTGCTTTCTTGCACATCGGGTTAATGAACCCATATAAATTTCACCAGTGTCTTTTTTTAAATTTTATTAAATGGTACCAAGTTTGACGCTACGAATTTATTCGTGCTCGCTTTTATAATTGTTGTTACGAATAGTATTATTTTTTATTTTATAACCATTTTGCCAAATTGCATTTAAATGAAGTTCATTAACATGATGATAAATTTCGGTGGTTTTTCAAGAAGTGTTTATGGAAGAAAGATGGTTTTATTTGATCTTTTGTGTTTTATTTACTCGTATTAGAGGTTTCCCCACAATTTTTCTTGGTACTGTTGAAACTGGTTTTAGAATGGTATGTAATGTTATTTCATCAAGAATTTTTGTCACGTTTGAGCTAATTTTTGTTATTTTATTCTGTATGCATATTTTTATTTATATGTATTGAATGTTTTGTGCTAATTTTTATAACACTTTATTTATATGTCTTTTTAAATCTTGTTTGTATTCAATTACATATCGAAATTTTGAATATGTTAACTTTATAAAATGTGGCGTATAAAACGTTAATTTGCGAAAATCTATTTGAAGTGTATACAAGCAACTGTTTTCAGCTTCTGTAAAAGTTTAGCAACAAAGTTAGTTTATTTGCAAAAATCGAATTTCAATATTTCGAATTAGAGATTACATTATAACTAATTTAATTTTTTCATTATCCACAATTTATATTTTAAAAACATTTTAATACTTAATATGGTCAATTTTAAGAATACGTTAATTTAATTACAAACATAATTCGAATAAATATGTTCCCTAATAATGAAACCTATTTATATTGCCTAATTTGCATAACCGGCATTTGATTTTTTTACGTATGAAGTTAATTTATGACTCATTTAAATTGCAAATCTTTATTTTATATTTTAAATATAAAACTTACGCTGTTCCGCCCATGATAACCCATATAATAATGATGTAAGAATGACAAGAACTATTTTAAACATTTTTATTTAAAATAACCAATCAGCCAAAAGATGAAAGTAAAAGTTAGTTTTTTTTACGGTTTTTTATTAAAAAACTCTCTAATTAGCACCAATTTTAAATACAATTATTAGTTAACATCTGTTTCGATATAACCCGATGATGACGATGGTACAGCGAAAGTAAAGTATTGAAAAAATATGTAAATCTTTCAATGAGTTTCTTTGTTTTTTTTTTATTTTACAAAAATTTCAATAATTTCACTTCAGTATATAAAATTAGGTCACGACACGATTTGAAGTGGTTAACGTTGGTTTTTTCAAGCAAAACCTTTTTGGAATTTAAATTGGATTTTTCAAACACGGTTTAGGTATTTTTTAATTTTTTCTTTTAATTTTTCATACAATTCTTATGGTCACACGAAAAAAACTGAAAAGAAGTTTTAGTTCTTGTAAGAGACAGTTTGAGGTACAACTTTCACGCGATTCACTTTGGTAATGAATTGAAATCTTCATGGGTTGAGCATTTTAACCAGGTTTAAAGAAATAGTTTACACATTTTTGTTGTTTATGTTTTCTTTAAACTATACATACATATGTATATGATTATCATCATAATAGTTATTTTTATTATAATCATCATTAGCAACATCATTATTGCTTTGTGAAAAGGTAAACAAAGAAATAACAAAGTGCACAGAAATGAATGAAACGAAAAGTAAGAAAAACAAAAAATAAAAGAAAAAGTTTAAGAATGAAGGAAATAAAATCAGATGCGTGTCTATTTTAACACATTGTGAGCTGAACAATAATGAACAGGGCTAGTTTTATAAGCTTTCTGTTTGAAAAGTAAGCTTTTGCATATTAAAAATTAAAAAAAAAAAAAAACAAGTGAGAATGGCTAAGAGGCTTGGCCGAATCTACATACCCACCATCTGGAACTTTTTAAAATTATACTTTTTTACAGTAAGGGAAAAAATTCGATTCAAAATCAACAACGGTTGTGGTCACATTGGTAATTTACGGTAACAGCTTTTTAATACCTTTCGTTAACAAATTTAATACAAAACATATGTAATTTAAAAATTTGATACCGAAATGGTTTCAACTTGGTGCCAATTAGGTATCGATTTTCAATAAGAATTGAACACGCAGTGTTTAATTCAAACACATACGGTGTAGATTCACTATTGACACAGAATGGTATCGTTTTCAACACGTATGTGATTGATATTTCTCTGGGTGTAATTTAAAATTTATATGGAAGGTGGACGGACCACTCCCATTTTTGCTTTCCGAGTTTACATTGGTCGAAAAGTATAGATTGGATTCTGATTTTTTTTGTTGGTGGGTATAAACATTTTTTATATATTATAGAACAAAATATATTTCTTTTTCTTTATAGCAGTAATGGAAAATATGAATATGGAAGGTTTAATAAGCTATTAGATAAAAATTGTAGTCAGTTCTACTAAAATCTTCTAGTCAAATTTAACTTAACTAAATTACAAATACTTTAACAAATATGTCCTTAATATGAAACTAAAACTAAAGTTTTACAAAGTATATTTTAGAATTTATTAGTAGTTAAACAAATACAACTTTATGATTTTTTTAACTATCTAATCTATCGGTCTAAAAGTATAGTTTGTAAAACACAATTTCTGATGTCAAATACGAAAATTTAGGTTTTTTGTCCCTTTTCGATATGGAATACCCCTTATGATATTGTTGGTTGAATATTAATCTCGTTTCTTCTATTATAAAGTCCATTTTACCGTATTTACTATTGTTTTTTCCTTCTGTGTATGGGAGGATCCTTACAAAATTTTGCATCGTGATTTTTGGTTATATAATTCAAAGGTTAATTTAAGCAAACATTTTTTCATAAATAGTCTAAATTTATTGTTTCATTTTATGAACTTTTCAAACATATGTAGATACTTTATTTGCAAGTGAGTTTTATACATACAGTGGTGGCCATGAGGTTAGCACACATCATATCTACTGTTAAAAGAAAATTATTTTGTCTCATTACAATTATTTACTAAAATTGTTGCTTTTTAGTGTTGTTTATGGTGTCTGCAATAAGTCCCGTTACTTTTTTTTGCATTCTATCGCAATTCTCTTTTAATTTTTAATTTAAGTGCAGTAATAGGCAAAATAAGCTGGTCACAATTTTAGCACAAACAAGTATATTTAAATTTTTTATATGTTTTTTGTGAATATAAATAATTAATTGGTAAGTTTAGATATTATTTCATCAATGATGATAAAAAATTAAATAAATAAACATTATTTAGACATGTCTAAAAAAAAAGTGGTGTACAGAGGAACAACGTAAGATTATTCAACAGATGTACTCAAGAGGAATAAGCATAAGTGAGATTGCTAATACTTTGGAATGTTCCAGAAAGATGGTTTATATTGCACTAAACCATATTCGGAAGTATGAAACATTTAAAAATGTTACACAGGCTCCTAAGCCAAGAAAAACGTCACGTAAAGAGGATTCTTTAATATATAGAACCACTGTCGAAGATCATTTTAAAAGCTCCACCGTAATCCAGAGGGAAATTTCAAGAAAATATGGTATCAACGTGTCCTGCAGAACAATAAGAAGAAGACTTAATGAAAAAAATTTACGTGGATGCATTTCTCAGCATAAGCCACACGTTTCAAATAAGAACCTACGGGATCGGTTGTGCTTTGCTCGTAAGCATTTGGAAAAGCCATTAGTTTTTTGGAAAAATGTCCTCTGGAGTGATGAATCCAAGTTTTGTAGATTCGGATCGGATGGTAAGAGGTATGTATGGTGTCCTCCAAACATGTAACACAATAAAAAGTACAATAATAACGTGTTATTGAGAACCTTTGGAATGATGTGGAGCAGCACTTAATGAGAGCAAAACCTAAAAATTTGGCCGAATTATGGACAGAAATAGAAAAAGCTTGGTATGCTATTTCAGTGGAGCGCTGTATGGGACTTGTGGAAAGTATGCCAAGGAGATTGGCAGCTGTAATAAAAAATAATGGATACACAACTAAGTACTAAGTTTATAGTGAAATAAGTTTTTTGTTTTGTTACTTTTTTTTAAATGTGAATAATTTTTTTTTATTTTGTGCTAAAATTCTGTCCAGTGTTTTTTGACGGTTATTCAATTCTGAACAGAAAAACAGCAAAGATATATATAGGAATGACAATGAATATATTGTGACGTGATCTTAGCAAGACATGTTACACGTATATAAAAGAAATATTAAAAAAAAAATAAAAAATACAGGAAATATTTGCTTTTAAAGATAGGCAGTAGCAAGTGTGCTAACCTCATGGCCGCCACTGTATATGTACAACAAAGTGCCTTGACAAAAAAAGTTGCAAATGTATCCCCCTAAAATTTAAGATTGATATGTTTTAAACTAATTCTCAAAATATTTCGGTTTAAGTGAGCTGGACAATTCTTAAAATTCCACCATAAATATGGTTTTCGATCAAGTGTTGATTATTTTTAACTTTTTGTCAAAAAAACTACAACAAATGACGTTTAATACATAATAAATAAAAACAAATTAGTTTTTATTCTCGCGAAATTAAAATTTTAGTAAAATTTTCCATGTTTTTATTTTAAGTACTATTAGAAATTTAAAATTAAAATTTTCAGACTTAGACCCTTCCGGTCCAAAAATATGTCGTTTTAAAAATCAAGAAGAGCGAATGTTATATTCGTCTCGGCCGAATGTACATAACCACCAACAACTTTTTCAAATTTTACGTGGGCGGACCATGTCCATTTTTTGTTTCCGAGTTTACATTGGTCCTTGAACTATTTGAACACAATTTCGTTGAAGTAAAGTGGGCGGATCACGTCCATTTTTGGTTTCCAAGTTTATATCGACCCTCAAACTATTGATAAAAAATTTCGTTGTCGTACATGCTTTTGTTTAAGAGATATCAGCAGAAAAGTAAGAAACGAAAACCCTGTGTTTGTAGTTTTTAGCCCATAACATTTTTATTTATTAACCGATTTTGCCCATTTTCAATACCAACTTTATATAAGATAAATATTTGTGCCAAATTTCGTACCCCTACGTTGTCCCGTTGGAGCCCTATACTGCTTTCAACAGACAAACAGACGGACGGACATAGCCAGATCAACTCCGAATCTAATCAGGACCCAGAAAATATATACTTTATGGTGTCTTAAATGATTTCTTCGACATGTTACATTGACAAAATCAATATACCTCCCATCTTTTTGATGGTGGGTATAAAAACACTGTCGAATTTTATCCAAAAGTGTTCATACTTTATTGCTCATAACTTCTAAACTATACATTGGAAAATTCTAATTAATATTTCATTAATAGAAAAAGATATTGACTTAATACGACGTTTATAAAATTTATTTGATTTGAAAGTTCAAAGGTAAAAATCGAAAATAAAAAAAGATCAAAGTTCTGTATTAGTGCTAAAATTCAAGATTAGGCCTCTATTGGCTTAGGAGTTAAAAAGCACAAAATTGTAAAAATCATTTTTTGTAGGTAAAAAAATATTTACAAAGATTAATTTAAAGTATTTTATGAGCTTACATTTAAAAAAATTTAATTTATTTTTTTTAATTTTTAATTATATATTAGGGAATCATTGGAAAGGTGCACCAAAATTTACCAAATTTTTACCGTAACTCCCCCTAGAATTATTCTTTAGGTTGCAAAAACGTAGCGTGAGAAATATTAGCGAAATCTGAAACAAAAAATCTTTAATGGGCAATTAAAGATTTTAATATTATCTTTCGCACTATTCAAAAAAATGGCAAGAACAAAAAGTACTCTGTTTTTTAATTACTCAGCTTATTTGAAATCTTTCCTTGGAATAATAACGTTATTTCCAAAAAAGGAATACATTTATATGTTAATTTTCTTTATACTGTCATTTGCTTTCAAGGTTTGTGTAATTTTTATTCTATTTTTTGGAGTTTGAGAACGTTAAGGAAGTTTTTTTCGAATATGGGTCGTCGGACAACTATAGAACAGCGGGAGCTAGTTATTCATCATTTTAAAAATTGGAAAAACTCAAAGAAAAATTGCAGAAATATTAATTTTGCCATCATCTACAGACCAGCATATAATAGAGCTTATTCAAAGGAAAATATAATTCAAAATAAAGGCAGAACTGCTCCTAACAAGATTTTTTCTACAAGTGATGAACGGTGGATTGTGAGAAAAGTTAAAGAAAACCCAAGATTATCAGCGCAAAAAATTGCAGATGAAGTGGCCACTGGTATTGGAAAGGCGTGTAGTGCATCTACGATACGTCGTGTTTTACGATCACATGACTTTCATGGTCGAATACCACTGAAGAAGACTTTCATAAGCCCAAAAAATAAAAGTTCATGATTAGCGTTCGCTACTAGCCATATTTCAAAAGGACTAGATTTCTGGAATACCGTCATATGTTCAGATGAGTCTAAATTTAATATATTTGGCTCAGATGAAAGGTCTTATGTATGAATGCGGAAGCCAAATAATTAGCTCTAATCTTCGCGCAACAGTTAAACATGGCGGAGGAAGTGTTATAGTCTGGGCTTGTATGGCCGCAACAGGTGTCGGAAATTTAGTTTTCATTGAAGGAAATATCAATAAGACGATGTATTTAAACATTCATTAAAAACTAACAAAAGTACATTTTTATACCTAACACCACCATAGGTGGTTAGGGTATTATACGTTTGTGCTGATGTTTGTAACGCATATAAATAGTTATCCAACACCCACCTTAAAGTATACCAATCGACTCAGAACCACTTTTTAAATCGATCTAACGATGTCCGTCCGTTCATCCGTCCGTCTGGCTGCTGTCCATGTAAACCTTTTGCACAAAGTACAGGTCGCAATTTTGAAGATATTTCAATGAAATTTGGCACGTGGAATTTTATGGTACAAGGCAAATCCTATTGAAATTGGTTGTGATCGGTCCATTATTTCACCTAGCCCCCATACAAATATCCCCGGAATAGAGTTGCAACACTCAAAAATGCCTTAAAAATGAGAATATTTAAATGAAATTCAGTAAAAAGAAGTTTTGTATAGGTATCAAAATTTGTACCAAATTTCATGATCCACACAGAAATCTGTCCACAATTGATCATAGCTCCCATATAAACCCTCTTTCGAAAATCACTTTAACGTGCATAAATCCCATACAAATGTTAGTATAAAGTTAATACATGACATAAATAAGTTATATGTAAGTATAAATTATTTGGGATATTCACACGGTGTGCTATCAAGTCTTATTGTCATAAAATACTAAAGTTTTATGATAGTTTTAAAAAATTGTTATTGTGCTTCAAAGAAAAAAGTCCTAAAATAATAAGACCTTTTATGATGTGTTTATTGTTTTGTCATAACTAAACGGTGTAAATCTAAGTCGAACGGGAAAAACTCTTCGTCGAGCCGGTGGTAATATTTAGAAGTTACCGCCATTGAATATTCGCAATATATACGTAAACATGCTATAAATTTGTGCATAGTTCCATAACTTCAAGATTAATTACATTTTATTAATTTATTTATAAAAGTTATTAACTTTTATAAAGTTAAATAAAAATGAAATTGAAAAAAGATTCGGCTGTGCCGAATCTTTGATACCCTTCACCATATTACCATCTTACCATCTGGACATCATATTACCATATTACCGACAATTAATAAAATTTTCGCCTTAACGTATGCTTGCATATTTTCTAAATCTAAATGTTTTTCAAACTACGAAAATTTGAATATGAAAAAAAAAAAAACAATCATAACAGGCTTTGCTTTTAAAAAAGAAACAACAACAATTCCATATATATTTATTTTTGTATGTACAAACTGACTGAATACACAAAGAACAACAACAACACTGTTATTTATTATATTACTGCTGTTGCTAACTAAACTATACAAAAAACAAAAAACGTCACTAATAGTCATTACAATGCTTAATATACATGTTTGTGTGTGTATTTATATTCTTAACAGATTTGTTTTTGGGCCATAACTCTGTTGATTATGAACGAATTTGGTTTATTAAAAAAACCGAAATTTTATAAAAATATTTATGACTGATCTATATAAAAATAAAATCTGTAGCTTGAACAAGGGCTTCAAAAATAAAAAATTCGTTTTCCCCGATATCTCAGTTATTACTGAACCGATTTATTTATTTTTTCAGAACAAAAATTCAGAAAATAATTTTCGAGCCCCCTTTAAAAATTCGAAGTACCTGGTATATGCAGAGGCTTCTGAAACTAAAAAACCGGTTCTAAAAACCGGTTTTTAAAGCATATCTCCACAATTTATAAACCGATCTTCCTGATTCAAAAAACTGAAATTTTATAAAAATATTTGTGACCGATCTGTATAAAAATAAAAATCTATAGCTTAAACCAAGGCTTCAAAAAATAAAAAATGCGTTTTGTCCGATATCTCAGTTATTACTGAACCGATTTATTTCATTTTTTCAGAACAAAAATTCAGAAAAAAATGTCCGAGAATTCTTTGTAAAAACGAAGTCCGTAGTGTATACAGAGGCTTCAGAAACTGGAAAACCGGTTCAAAAAACCGGTTTTTTGAACATATCTCCGCATTGTATGAACCTATCTTGCTGAATTCCAATAGCAAAATTCTCGAAAGCATTTCCGATCGTTTGACATACATATTATATATGTCAGTTATCGGTGGGCTTCATAAACGCCATTTCAACCGACACACGGATGGACGGACGGACGGACGGACGGACGAACATGGTCCAATCGTCATCGCTTCTTACAAGGATTCCGAAAATATAAACTTTTTTGCTCTCCGACGAAAATTGTGGAAATTACAAACGGAATGACAAACTTATATATACCCTTTACACCTGTGGTGAAGGGTATAAAAAAAAATTAGACATTTAAAAAATAAAAGGAAGACAATTTTGTTTGTATACTTTAGCTGACTAGCAGCCACCCATGATGAAATTATACCAGGTGACAGTACCGCTACAACAAATGCAACAAGGCAAAAACAACCATGCATTTTGTTTTTGGTTTTTCCATCACAACGTCAAAAACATTCAACAAAATAACAAAACAAAGTAAACAAAAAACAAGAAAAAGTAAAAGTAAACAAGCAAAATAACAGCGCCCAAAAAATATGAAGTGAAAAATTATAGAATATTTTCATTTAAACGCAAATTTATTTATTTCAAATCAAATATTATTCTTTTTTAAGACAATTATTATTTTTTCTACACAAATTTACACCATTATTAAAACTTTTTTGTACCAAACAATCACAATGCACAAATTATTCACAAAAGAAAATAACAAAAACCAATATTAATTGAAAAAGTATTTAATATTTTTATTTAAAAATCAAATTTATTTATTTCAAAACTAATATTATTATTCTTTTTTAAAACAAATATTATTTTTTTTACATAAATATTAAAATTTTATTTTGTTCTACACAATCACAATGCACAAATTATTCACAAAAGGAAATAACAAAAAGCCACGTGTATTATGTAAACAACTTTTGACAGTAATCTGGAAAAAATAAATGTCGGCAAAAAATCATCAGCTGATTTAGTACTGTCACCTGGTATAATTACATCATGCAGCCACCGAACGTATTTAAAATAACCGCCGTCAGAAAATATTGCCGGCTTAGTCATCGACAACAGCTGTTTATCGACAATATGTATTTTTCGCACAAACCGGTTATTATTTCAGATTTTTGACTTGTTTTTGGCATTTTCATTAAAAATATTTGTAATTTTTTATAATTGTATTTTTCATTTATCAGCTGACTCAAATTTGAAATAGCATACTAACTTATGAGGGTTGCTCACAGCAGTCATATTCTTTCGTGTTATTATTTTATGATATATGACTTTATGACGACCGTGTGAATACCCCAATTGTATCAAATTTTATAAAGATCGGTCCATAATTTACCATAGCACCCATATAAGGCCTACTTCGGAAATCGCCCAAAAGTGCATAAAATCATATAAATGTTAGTATCAACGTAATATTATGCATTCGTATGATTTATTTACATTGATCCTCAGTTGGCCACAGGTGTAAGTCCTCTACCCGAGTTTTGATGAACATATAAAATGGTGTAGGGTATCATATGGTCGGGCTTGACCGACTATATCCTTTTTTTCTCGTTTTTATTTGCAATACCTTGCATCAAATAAGCTGCTTCCTGTGAATTTGATTTTTTTTTGTTTTTCTTATTTTTTTACGTTAATAAGAAATGCGATCGAAAAAATCTTAACATACGTTTTGCCTCATAACTGCTTCCGAAAAGCAATATTAAAAATTTCTTTTGATCTAGTTATCATGGAAAAATACCTCAGTTATTATTTTTAATAACAGCCATGTTGATTTGTCGTGATTTTGATCAAAATGAGTGACAAAAAAGATGTACGTAACTACAAATTATTAAAAAATTTCAAAAAAATCCAAATAGGTCCTACAAGTAATTGGCCACAGAATTAAATGTCGTCCGTAAAACCGTTTCTAATGTTATTAAACAGTATCAGGAGAATTTGACCATTGATAGAAAACCTGGTTCGGAAGGGAAAAAAAGGTCTACATGATATTGGGAAGACCAGAAAATTTAAGGTATATTGAAGGGAACTCCAAACACATCTGGTAGAAAGGCAGCCCGGTTAGCTCAG
This sequence comes from Protophormia terraenovae, assembly GCA_951394005.1. Taxonomy (NCBI): domain Eukaryota; kingdom Metazoa; phylum Arthropoda; class Insecta; order Diptera; family Calliphoridae; genus Protophormia; species Protophormia terraenovae. The sequence continues at coordinate 62,285,918 of OX596073.1, forward strand.
TGCTTTGACTGTTTGGTGCGAAAATTTAAAGCTAATGCATAGTTGGTAACATATAAAGTCCAAAAAGATTAAAACAGGAATGCTGAAAAAAAATTTAGAAGCCAAGAATAGGACACGGAAATTTAAACCAAATTTCATACAAAAATACTCAACTTGTATAATTGAGGAAGAAACGTATGTGCTGGCAGAATTTTCGCAGCTTTTTATATTGTAAACTTTTATATTGTAAATGCTCGAGGCAATGTTAAAGATAAATTTAGGACCCAAGGACAGAAAAAATTTGCTAAAAAATTCCAGCTATAACAAGCTTTTTGCTGTTGCGGCAAAACAGAAAAGTCATTTGTTACATTCGGCTCTATAAATACCAAAATATACATCAAATAATATTTGCAAAAAAGACTTCTTCTTTTCATAAGAGAGCACAACATGTCCACACATTTTTGGCCCGATTTGAAATCAGGTTACTACGGTAAGAAAGCTCTGGAGTGGTACCAAAACATTAACATAGTTTTTGTACCAAGAGAGGTAAATTTTCCAAATTGTCCATAGCTTAGGCCAGTGGAAAGATATTGAGCTCTTGTGAAAAGTGAATTGAAGAGCACAAAAAAAAAAAAAAAATTGTCCCAAAATACCGAAGATTTTAAAAGAAGATGTGCACACTGTTCCAAAAAAGTGACTGAAGCAACTATGAAATCTCTAACGAAAGGATTACGAAAAATGGTCTACAAGTTCATAAGTAGTGGTTAGAACTATAAAAGTTATATTTTTCTGTGATCTGTACTAAATTATCAATTAAATAAAAAAAAGAATGAAAACTCTAAGATCAACCGTTTCCAAGTTATTGAATATTATATATGTTAAGATTTTTTCGAACGCACTCCTTATATATTATGAAATAAAAAAATTTATGATTTTTGTAAAAAACACTTTTTTTTAAATAACTGAGTTTTAAAATTTTTCAGGAAAGGAAAATAATTTAAAAGTTAGAGGGATTTTAATATTTTGATTTTGCTTACATCAAATAAGCTGACAACCACTGTATATGTATATTTATATATTCATTTAGCGCTTTAGTAGCACAAGTAATACCTTAGGATATCCATAATTGTTTAAGTTAATTTTTATGTCAAATAAATATATTATTATGGAAATAAATGTCACCAAAAGCATAAATTTATCATAAAAACTATAAATTCTTGTAAAATTGTGACTAAATTTCAAATATCTCTTTAATTCGATTATTGTGGTTTTAAAGGAACATTATATTTTTCATAAATTCATCTATATAATAAATACTTCCATGTGACTTATTTGCAAAAATTACTAACTTAACCTTTTGGGAACTAGATGCATAAAATTGGCCCTCTTGCTGTTGAAGGTTTAATTAAGTGCAATCTTCAATAGTATCAGGATAGACTATTCCAATTAAAACCCAATATATGTTGAAAAATTTCTGAAATATATAAAATTTATGTTGAATTAAGAAAATATAACAAAAAACGTTAGTAAAATCGTAATATTCCGCAACAGAAAAGAGATATAACAATTATTTAAATTAATATTTCAGCCCTTTGCATGCCACTTTTACAATTTGAAGTTAAATTTCTTTTAACGAAAATTTTGATAATGATATTGAAATAAATATGTATTTGTAGAGGTGTTTTGAAAATGATCCAGCTCACGTAAATTTAAACATTCAGATGTAATATTTTGGGAATCATATAAGAACAGACTAATCTTCATTTCTAGAGGGGTATATTTGCAACTTTTATCATCAGGCTCTTTAATGTACATCCATGGAATTGTCGGTATATATTTTTACATACAATACAGTAAGACTTACTTTTAGACAAAAAATGCAATTTAAGTATGTGTCGGGGTCGAAGGAGTGTACATAGGGATGAATTTGAAAGAACAAAATCCATGGACAATCTATGGATATCGAGACAAAAAATGCAATTTAAGTATGTGTCAGGGTCGAAGGAGTGTACATAGGGATGAATTTGAAAGAACAAAATCCATGGACAATCTATGGATATCGAGACAAAAAATGCAATTTAAGTATGTGTCAGGGTCGAAGGAGTGTACATAGGGATGAATTTGAAAGAACAAAATCCATGGACAATCTATGGATATCGAGGAACTATAAAATAATCACTTTTTGAAAAAAAAAAAAAAATATTTCTATCTTTTTTCGCACCCAAAATTTAAGAAGTATATTTTGCAATTATTTTTGACATGTTACTAACATTATTATAAATCTAGTATACTTGACATGATTCTATAGTGAAGGTTATGTATGTTTTGCAAATAATTTACTCACATAAATAGAAGCAAAAGCACGCATGTACTCGTGTTGATACATCGACATACAAATGAACACATTAACTATATTTATCTAGGATCTCAGAAGAGTCTAATCAGCAATAAGTTTTCTTGGTTAAATAAATATACATATAGAAATTTATTCGTAAATGCAACTACAATAGCGCTTAAAATTGTGCCAAATTTTCAAATGTATAATCAAATAACAAAATAAAGTTAACAATTTCCAAAATATCAGGATTATACATTAATATGTATAAGTACTATCGGATCAAACAAAAAGACTAATGACTTGATGTTAGTTTTTTGTTTTTTTAACATATATAAATTTTTGATATGATAATACATATTGTAGATATCTGATTATTTTTGTAATGTCTTAAGCTTATAATTTTGACCAACACTGTAAATGTTTGCAGTGGTTAAATACTTATTCTATTTATATACTTTTCATGCTTTTTAGATGTCATGTTCATAAATTGTTCTTCTTATGTGTATTTTGTGGTTGTAGTTTTTATGTTTGCACGTGAATTTCAATGTCATTTTAACAATCAGGGCACCAACCTTCTACCCTAAAGGTATTTTAATCATTATCAACATCATCATCATTATTATTATTTTGTTTATTTTTTATTACTGTTGTTGTTACTTGCATTTAGAGATGTTTATTATTTTGCTGATGTACAAAAGAAATTTTCCATGCTGTAATTTGTTTTTCATTTAAAAAAATTAAAAAAATTTACTCATATACTTATGAGTACGTAAATAGTAATAAAATTTTAAATTATAACAATTTCAAATTTAAGATTCAAAGGCACATGAATGCAAAAATTAATGTTATACATTTAAATAACAAATTTATTATGAGGTAAGTTTTATAAATTGGATAATATTTCTTAAAAGTGTGAAATGTTTTTTTTTTATAATTTTTTATTGGAAAAAAAAAAAAAATAAGAGCCCATTTACATTTGGGATTTCCCTTGGAAAAAATCGCTGCAACTTTTATGTTTGTAGGCAAGAGGTGTAGAAAAGCAAGCGGGGTAAGAAAAGTTGCACGTTGTCGCAAAGCTAAAAATTTCAGGACATTTTTTCAAATTTATTTTTAATTTTTCCGATTTGTTGTTTTTTGTCAAACATTTTTTAAAAAATTTCACAATACAAATTTATGTGTGTAAATATAAAAGGGATTTCGAAGCAACTTGAAAACAAAATGTCGGAAAAAAACCCTGCGATAATCCCCAATGTAAATAGGCTCTAAATAAATAAATAAAATATACTTTTAAAAATGTTACCTTTTACTATTTATTTTCAAGTATACATCAGCCTACAAAAATCATTCTCACATATAAAAAAATCGTTATATGGATAAAACAAGAGACCATCCATGACAAAACTATGTAATCAGTTTTGCTTCAGGTCAAGCTGGGGTAAAATGTGTCAAAAGTGGCGATTAATTGAATTTTGAAATTTAAATTTTTGTAATAAGTTTGGGTACCGAATAAAAATTGACAGTTTTGAAAAAGAGTAAAAAATTAAATTTTCAGTGTATTTATTTCAATTAAAATGTATTTTAAACTAAACATTTTAAATGGGACCATCAACTTCAAGTTTATTTTTCTTCAAGTATATGTAAATTATATTTTGTCCTAATATTTTTGTTATTTTTTTGAAAATTGTCCTTAAAAACACTAATTTTTAAATTTCATGGAATGCATCTTAAAATGTTACAGGATATTTGTTCTGAAAATGTTCTGAAAATGTTCTGAAAAATAGTATATATTGTCCACATTAATGTTATGAAAAAATTTGAGAAATTAATTTTCTTTTTCGAAAAAATTCCAGTAGATTTCATATAAAAAATAGCTTAAGTGCAGACATTTTCTTAACTTTATCAAACATTAAACAGTGGGGCATAATCAAAATAAATCTGTAACTTCCAAACGACTGGTTGGATTTACATGAAATGTCACATAGTCGTAGCAGAGGATAGTAACATTTTTTCTTTACAAGCAGGTTACCATATACGCTTAAGGAGCGGAGCTATGGGGGTTCAAAATAGGCACCTTTCCCTGAATTAAGTGCTATTTTCGACCCATTTACCCAATTTTATAGACGGACGGACATTGCCATTCTGTCAAAAAATATTTTAGAATTCTAAAAATGAATTTTTTTACTAACTAATAAAAAGAAAAAAATAGAACGTGATCATCAAAATTCGGATATCACTTTTTCCTGAATTAAGCGCCATTTTCGACCCATTTAACCCAAATGTACAGACAGACGGACGGACATTACCATTCAACCAAAAAACATCTTATAATTCGAAAAATGCATTTTTTCACTTACTAATAAATAGGAAAATTAAACGTTACCATTTAAGTGTTGATATAACCTTTCTCTGAATTAGGCATAATTTTCGACCCATTACCATTCTGTAAAAAAAAAAATCTTAAAATTCTAAAACTGAATTTTTTTACCTAATAATCATTAAAAAATAAAACGCAATCATTAAAGTATTGAAATCACCTTTCCTTGAATTAATCGCCATTTTCGACCCCTTTTACCCCAATGTGCAGGGTGTCAAATTTTCTTTCGAAAGGATTTAAAATTTTCGAAATATGCACAATTTTTAAGAATATTATAAAATATTTGTCAAATGTATGGGTGTCAAATGAAAACTATGAACCCCTGCAATATAATAATATTTATTATTTAAGTGTTCCGGTATAAAAATTTAAGAAAATATCTTTTTGAAAATTTAATCCTATAATATTATATTTATTACTTAATTACACATTTTATATAAATTATTTTTTCTAAACATTTTGTTCTGAAATATTTAAATAAAAACTTTTGTTATATTGCACGGATTCATAGTTTTAATTTGACATCCAAATTGGGTTTATATAATTTTGGTAAATATTTTATTTATTTTTTTAAAGTTGCGTATTTTTTGAATTTTTTGAGAAAAAAGTTCTTAAAACAAATTTGGTACGCAGTTTTATTATGTTTGAGCTCTAGTTTGATACATATATCGATATTTCATGTGTGAAATTTTTTTTTGGGAATTTGTCACACAGTGAAATTTATCCCCTCATCTCGCAATACTGATTGAACTTTTTCGTATTTTGGGTAATTTTAAGATCTTTTTCTTGTTGTTTTTTCCAAAAAATCTAAATGATTTTCTCACCTACCATCAAAAAAAAAAAAAAAAAAAAAAAAAAAAAATATGGGGCATATTGAGTTTGTAACATATCGAAATATTTATCTAAAGCCCTATAAAGTATATATTTATATTCTGGGTCCTTCAAAAAATATTAGATAATATAGCTATATCCGTTTGGTTGTCTGTTGAATGTACAATAGCACTTGGGGTATGGGAAATGGCGAAAATTGGTTTAAAGTCATGGACCAAAAACCAGAGAAGATCGGTGTCCGCCGTACCTCCGGTATTAGTATTAGTTAAACAACAAGCGCGAATATATTCTATATACCCACCATCAACTTTTTCAAATTTTACGTTATATGGAAGAGGGCGGTAAAGTGGGCGGACCACGTCCATTTTTTGTTTCCGACTTTACGTTATTCCTTGAACTATTTGAACACAATTTCGTTGATTTTCACCTTATATGGGAGGTGGGCGGCAAAGTAGACGGACCACGCCCATTTTTGGTTTTCGAGTTCATATTGACCCCTGAACTATACGTACAAAATTTCGTTGTCGTACGTGCTTTTATTGAAGAAATATCAGCAGAAAAGTATTTAACGGACACCCTGTGTTTCTAGTTTTAGGCCCATAACTTTTTTGTTTATTAACCGATTTTGCCCATTTTCAATACCAAACAAACCTTATATAAGATAAATATTTGTGCCGACGGACAGACGGACGGACATAGCTAGATCGACTCAGAATCTAACCAGGACCCAGAAAATATATACTTTGTGGGGTCTTAGATGATTCCTTCGACATATTACACACGGAATGACAAAATCATTATACCCCTCATATTTTTGATGGTGGGTATAAAAAAAACTAAAAGAACAGTATTAGTTAAACAAAAAGTCCTACGGTAAAGAAATTTCATACAAATAGTTAAATGATGAATGTAAGTTCGATAACCAACAATGAGCATGAAGCACCCACCTTCTATATGAGGTAAATTTCTAAATTATTTTAGCACAAAAAAGTTGAAGATGGTGAGTGTAATAAATTTGGTCAAGATGAGTTCTTACTTGTTTAGATCTGACTGCTATTGGGTAATACTAATTTAGAATTAAATATATATAATAAAGACTTCAGCATAAATTATTAAATTTATTCTACTACGGAGAAAAAGTAACTTGATATAAAGTCTTGATATCAAGGGTGAAAAAAACTGGGCGTAATTTCAAAATTAAATATTATTTTAAAAAAAGAAAGGCAATTTGAGTTAATGATGCGCCTTTAAAATGTAATGATAAAAAGAAGTTGCATACATTTTTTAATAAATTTATAAATATTTCTATTAATGATTTCATGGTTTCAAATATCTGTTTTTTTACAAAAACGTTTAATTATCTTGTTTATGACTAAAAAAACTCATACGAAAAAACGCGTGATACGATTTTTATACTTTAATACTGTTTTCATTGTGTTTATATTCGACATCATTCAGTGAATACTAATTTCACACAAAATATGATAAATTCTAAAGAAAATAATCCTTTAGTCAGTTATAGAATCAAATTTTAGAAAACAATGACTCTTGAATGAAAATATTGAACAATAAAATTAAAAAAACAAATAACAAATGACACTTGTTAAGGAGTCATTAATCTTTTAATGTGTAAAATTGCCAAAAATTATTTGAAATGGATTGTAAAAAGTTGTGATATGAATACTTAAAACACTTTCGTTGAACTTGAAATTTTAAACAAATTAATAAAAGTACTAATATTTTTACGGAATACTATATGTTTTGAGTATATTTTACAAAATATATAGCATACCTTTAGGGCTTCAACTTAAATTCATTTACAGTTATGGTCACTATAAATGTTTGATGAGTTTATGCTACTACGAAAGATTTGTAAAATTTTGCATTTGCATTCGTTGTTGTTTTGGGTTTCTTTAGTACAAAAGATATATTCTGTTCATGGTCAATGTTTATTTTTTGCAAGTGAATGAATAAATGGTCCACATTTTTGTTTCATTCAAGTATTTGACTCTGTAATTCTTTATTATTATTATTTTTAATTTATTCAATGCAATTTCACGTTATTTTTTTGGAGGTTGCAGATATTATGTGAACGAAAAACCGGTTCAATCAAAAAGTTCAATAAGTCAACAAACTTTTCTAGGTCGTATAAGAAATTAACAATTCTAAATACATAGATATACAATTTCATTATGTGAAATTGAGATAATTGCAAACGAGCAAATACCACTTTGAATAATGTTTAGCTTTGGTCGCTCTTTTTAAACGCTTTTTTGAAGGCATTTGCACTATGATGGTAAAGATACATGGAAAAGCATAATATGAAATAAACAGTTACAGATAAAAGAATAGATTCATTTAATTCTATTTTTATTTTTTTTTTTTTCGGATAGACTTAAACAACGGAAAGAATCCAAGTAAATTACATTATGCGACAAGTTTTGGGTCACAAATATTGTCTCAGTCAGTTAAAAAAAAATAAAGGGGTTTCTAAAATTATTTCGAATTAACCTTTATGTGTAAATAAAAACATTTAAATCAGTAAATTTCTATGTGTTTATGGGTACTTCCTCCGAAAGAAAATACTAATAAAAATAATAAATAATAAAATAATAAAAATGTTCAGTCCATTTTTTTTTAAATATTTATTTTTTTGAAAGTTCAAATGAAATTACATGTTTAAAGTATTTTTTGTTAAAAAAATAAAGCACAATATAAGTGGGATGACACGCACAATTTTTTGCCCACATTCAATAAAAATGAATTTTTGTACTTTCTTGATGCTGCTAAGAAAATTCATATAAAATTTGAAATACACAAGGAATAGAAAATTTAATCTGTATGGGTGCCTTTTTTTCCCACTTTAATTATACTATATATTTTTTCACCACTGTCATCAAAATGTTTATGAAATTTGAAATTTTCTTACTAAGAAATAGAAACCTTTTCTTAAAAAAGTGGTCGTGGCATCCAGTCAGTACCTAATTTCTTCAAATATATACTTATAAATCTTTTTTATATGAGACTTAATTTGCTTTTGACAAATTTGTGGTCCGCCATATTGCGAAAACAATATGGCGGATGAAAGTGGGTTAAGATCCATGAACTTTGACTACAATTAAAATAATTAGTGTACATAAAAAATATAAATCATATAAATGGTTTTGGGAGAAGCTGATTACGATTATGTAATAAAAAAATTCAAAATGGCGAATGATGGCCAATTTTTTTGTTTCTAGTTACGTATATAAGACATATAGAAAATTTCATCAAATTTCGATAGTTTTTGGGGATTTTATTAAATTTTTCACTTCCAGGATATATGACAGCTATGGGTATCCTTGCCGCGATTTTGACCAAATTTTGATTTTTTTTCATATTTAAGCATTATAATAAAGTGTACCAAATTTTATTAATGTACGTCAGCTACTTCCATTTTTGGCCACTCGTTATATGAGATCACGACACTGAGCAACGTATAAATAAAAATATTAATTTGGAAAATGTTCATGTAAGGATTATTCCTTTAAATTGGTCAAGTATATTCCATGCTAACATCAACATCGATTAATTATGATACATCTTAATTCGTGTAGGGTACTAAATTGTGGTCATACTTAAATGATCTTTAAATTATTGCCATTCTTGTTTTGATTGTTTTTATATATATTTTTTATTTTTTAATTTTTCTTTATTCAATGGTTTTATTGTTGAAATATCAAGAATTCTCAGAATTGAATATAAGTTCATTAACAAAATCGCAATCTTTTGGTTCTTACACATGTAATTAAATATAAACAACAAAAAATAGTTTACAAGCAAAATAATAATAAAAATAAATATTGTGGCAAATAAATTTATTTTTATTATTTTTAGTTAAATAGATCTGGTTCATACAAATTCAGTTATTAATACATACATATCTGTTTCTCTATATATTTTTTATTTTATTTTATTTTAACTTATTCCTGTTTTATTTATTTTTTTAACTCTTCTTTGATTATTATTAACTAACTAGTAGCCAGACATAATTAACCTCCAAAATCTGAAAAACTCAAAAAATTATAATAATTTATGCAAAAAACGTGTGAAATGCATTAAACAACTAGTTTTTAATTTTTTTATTTAGAACTAAATTCCATATTTCCTTGTTCGAATTTTTGCTAATGATTGTAAAGATTTATTTTAGAAAACAAGTTTATAAAACAAAAAAATTAAAAAAAAAAAAATAATAAATTGTTATACGTATAAATAAATTATAATAATTGGGATGTGGTAGACTCTTTGTTGCATGATTCTTAATTTTGTTTTTAACATCAACTTTGTGACAAAATTTTAATTTAAACTTTAAACATTAAAGTCATTTTACAAATTAGAATTTGAAACTGTTGTCAGGGTAGACAAATAATTGCTAACAATAAAAAACTATAATTATTAAAATAAATAACACAGTGCAGCAAAAAGTTATTGTCTCAATAATTACAATACGAAATGAAAGCTTAGCTATCAATAGAATACAGTATCTTCTAAACTAATAAAATTTAAATGTGTGGGAGAATTGAAGACGAGGATCCAAGCTTTCAGAAAAATCATCTTGTATTCACCCTGTAATATATTAGAGGACATAAAAAAGTTTAAAAAAGTACTTGACGAAATAAGGAAAAAGTAAGGATACTTAATTTATCTCTTATAGTTAAAAAGATATTTACGACTGAATTTTTAATTCTTTGTCTCAATTTTATTTTGTTTTTCAGGAATAAGTCTCGAGGTATTGTATTGAATTGAAACATTTTCAAAAATGTTCTGTAACTTCTAATATTTTCTGAATAATAGCTGAAAAATTTATTCAGCACTCTGAAATTAATATGAAAAATGTCTATCTTTTACAAATAGAAATTAAAAAAAAAAAAAACTTATTTTACTACATTATTTCATTTATTTATTTATTTATTTATTTATTTATTTATTTATTTATTTATTTATTTATTTTTTAATTACAAACAAAAATGCACAATTACAAATCTTTAAAAACAAATTTTTCAGGGAATATTGAATGGATTTTAATTATTATAGCTGTGCTTTTACTTTTGTGTTATCCTCTGAATAATTTAAAATAAAGAATATATCACCAGAAAAACACAAAAAGTTAAGCTATGATTTTCTTGATAGGATGTCAAACACACTGAACTAACTATCTTCGTTATATGAGAAATTTTTAAAATTACTTTTTTACTTATATATAAAATTTGAAGCTAATCTGATAACACCGAAAAAAATCTACAATCAACAAATGTATTAGTAAATAATTCATTCAATCAAAACCTTTTTTAAATTTGCACCTCTCACCAAAATGATTATATTACTAAAATTGACAGTTTTTAGAAATATAATCTTCTAAGTTCAAAATAGAAAAATAAATTTCCAATTAAAAAATTTATTAAATCAATCAAGTAGATGATTGAATGAATTAAACATTTATATATAAAATAAAATCCTACTAATTTTATTTTTACTGGAATGTATTTTTTAAATTTTGATGCAAAATGAAACAACGGTGTTAATTGAAAAATATAAGATAATAATTTTTTCTGTGAAAAGGAACCCGTGCAGATAATCTAGTGAAAATTTCTGAATTTTTAAATTTTCATAAAATGTCTATTTTTTTACCAAATAATTTCACATATGTATTTAATACATACGTTTAAATCATTTTCTAGTATACAACTTTAACATTGATTTTAATAATATTTTGTTTACTATAAAATTAAAATCGTTTCAAAACTAAAAAAAATTATCAACACATACATTACATACATTTTAAGCATATTATTTCATTTTGTGCTTTATTTGGAGCATACCTAACGTGACTAGACATCCCGCTTTTTATTAAGAAATCCCGCTTTATTAACTCTAACAATTAATTATTCGATTTCCTTTCCTTCCTAAAGTCCGCTTTTGGAGAAATAAATTTTGTTCATTCAGATATTTTTACATATTAAAAACTCATTTCATGATAACATTTGTGTTTTCAATTAAGTTTACTTAAAGTTAGTGCCTGTGTTAATGATTTTATTATGTTTTTTTGTTTTAACGGAATATATAGCTCAACACTAAAAAAGTATCTGGAAAATCATGTTGCAGATATTGTAGTTATAGTCATCCCAATCACCAGGAACGTTTGGGTTTTTTTCCCTAACGTCACATTTTTTACTCATTGAGAGCCAAAGAAAATATGGTTCCATGATGAGTTTTTAGGTTATAAAATTTTCCAAGTAATCGGTAGAGCAAATAAGTCACGAATGGCTTTTTAGCCAAGACGTGGGGCTATAAAAATGTAGTACTAGTCAAGTCTCTAACTTGTCACTCAGCCCCTAGAAGTCTTTAAAGTTGTAAAAATAAAGAAATTATCTATTAACCCTCATAAAATTATTGAAAAATGAGGGGTAAGGATTAGGTGTAGAGGAAAAATTTGTATTTTGTATAACAAAAAACAAGACCGTAGATCTCAAAAATTATAAGATTTTTAGCCAAAAAAATAATACCAATTTAAAAAAGAGTAATAATTTTGCAGAATTATTCGAGATATTTTTTACTTGTTGGCAGCCGATTCAAAAAAGTGAAAAGGTAACAGTATATCGAGTTATTTTGATAACCGTATTTATCTTTAACGGTATTTTATGGGTTCAGAACCATAAAAATGATCTGTAGTCAAGTATTATAATGACGAGCTGCGGTTGTCATAACTTTATTAGAAGTTTTATTTCAAAATTTATTAAAAATAATAATATTTTTTTGAAACCAAAAATAACGCTAACGATATTTCGAGCTATTTCGGTAACTGTTTTTTAGTGTTATATGTTTAGCGGTAACTTTAATTTTAATTTTTTCACTAGTCAAGTAAAATGTTTTTATCGGTAAATTCAACCAACATTGGTTTTATTGTTAACGGGTCTAAGAATTATTTAAGAAAAACAATTGCTATCAAATTAATAAAGTATCAAGTTTTCTTTTTTTATTTATCCGTGTTTGAATTCATTCTTGAAATTTAACTAGGAATATTTTTAAAACACTTCAAGAAACACGTTAAAATTATAATTTTTAATGTTTCAGTTTGTAGGGAAATATTTACTTAGTCGTTCTCAATTTGTAACGTCTCAATTGGGTCGTGAACCAAGTACTTGCGAGAGAACAACTGATTAAGGTTTTTAATTGAGATATAAAAAGAAAATCCCTCTTTTTTTACAAAACTTTTCAAAATCCCGCTTTTTCCATAAAATTTTGTTCAGAATCCCGCTTTTTAGTCGTTCTGATCCCGCTTTTTGACAAAAACCCTCTGGTCACGTTAAGCATACCTTCTGCGTCATTCCACATAAAATCGAATAATTTCTACAGTTTTTGTTTAATTGCAAAAAATAAAAAATAAATCTAGCTAAATTCACAACAAAAATGTTTTTAAACTGATTGCATATTAAATAATTGCATATTTTTATAGACTTTTGTAGAAAAAATTATAATGAGTTTCATTTCATCTCGAAAAAATCCAAAACACAGAGAAATATGTATATGCGGACCATAAACTTGATTCTTTTACTTTCAAAGAAGTTTAATAGAAAAAATACAGGAAACTACAAAAAAAAAAAAAAAAATTAAGCATAACTCTAATTTCATAACATTTCTGAAACTTTTTATGATGCTATTTTTGACATTTCCGGAGTGATTTTTCTGAATATGAAAATTGGTCACATAAGTGTGCGGCAAAAAAACACACAACAACTAGAGTATTCATTTTACTCGACATTTTCATTGTTCGAATAATCAAATAACTCGAAAATGCAGTTTTTAAGTTACTCGAATAATCTAGTAAAACTTTTAAGTTACTCGAGTTATTCAAGTAAATTATACCTTAAAATTTTACTCTTTTTTTCAATGATTGATTTAAAAATAAAACAAAAATATAGCTTAAAACAAGAAATAGTCTTTCGAAAATAATATATAATTAAAATTTTCGTAAATATTTATGAATATTTGTCTTTTTTGATTATTTGATTTTTATTCATTGATAGTAAAATAAATAGGTCTAACCATTTTGGTGTATTAATTCGAACAAAATTTTATACTAAAGTGTGGTTCGAAGGGCTTTTTATCATTTTTGAAACGCTATAAAATGACTAGTTTTTACACTAATACCCAATTAAAGGTGATTATTTATACTTTCGGTAACAATTTAATGTTGAGTTTTTAACCACTTTGAAATAATTAGCAATTTTGTCTCATAACTCCACTTTTCAATTTGGACACATACTAATCTATGTGCTACACAAAGGTTTTCAGTTATATTCAAAATACGATGACTGATCGCCAGACATAGCCAAATAAATTAAGTATTAGACAGTCATTCAATATTATACAAATGTATATAGTTTTTAAGATAATTTACTCTTATTTATATTATAGTGATCTCGTGATTATGTTTTAGTTCTATTTTGTGCAAAAATGTTTCGCAACTCTTAATTTCCTAATAATACCGGTGTAAAAGTATAAAAAATTCAATATAAATTCTATAAACTTGTATAGTAAATTAGTCATATATACAGTTAGTTAGAACTAACAACTTTTCTCCATTTAATAGGCAAATTTATTGTAAATTTAAAGTATATAATTCTCCCATAATTTTTGCCCAAAATGTTCAATATTTTATTTCTTCTTTCTTCCTATTTTTGATTTCATCCAAGCCATCACCATCATATCCTGCACACCAGACTGAGAATTTGTTGATGTTTTTCTAAATCAAGTTTAAAATCCTCCAATTTATTTCTTATAAAACATTTAATATAAAAAGGAGAATCCATTTTCTTTATCCTTCTCAAATTAAGTATTAAAATTATAAAATATTATTGGAATTTTACACTACAATTTTTTAAAGGGACGTTTGTATTTTTGTTTAATTTTTGTGATCGAAAAACGACCTTTAACTACGTGCTGTAATTTAGACTTATATTCGGTTTTTTTTACAAAATACAGTTTTTTTTATTAAACTTCCGAATTGTGGTGCCACTTTTAGATTCTAAACATCCTATGGAAATTTTGAAACATTGTTTTCAAGCTAAACTTTTTAACTATTAAAAATATTTTTTTACTCGAATTATTCGATTAATCGGCATAATTTGCTCGAATAAATCTTTACTCGAAATTCTTGATTTTAATTTAATCGAACCAATATTTGATTTTAATTTGTCGATTAATCGAGCAAACAATATTCGAGTGAATACCCTAACAACAACTCTTCAGGAAAGCAAAAAAAAAAAAAAAAATATATTTTTTTGTACCAATACAAGCGGATTAATATTTAAAATGGGTTTTCAATAAAACTTTCAGATGGTTTAATAAAAAATTTGGAAAAAATTAAACGAAAAAATCGTCCTGTAGGAAAATGGTAGACATTTTTTTCTATGTTGTTACTAAATTCTTTTGTTCATTTTTAACGTTAGAAAAATCGTTTAAATTTCCCCTTCCCTCCACCGTGTATCCGCGCCTGTATAATATAAATATCAATCTTTCATTCCTCCAAAAATAATTTAAATGGATTCCACAACCAATTTTTGACAATTTTTCACATATAAACAATATTTAACAAGCGCGAATTATATTCGGCCCTGCCGAATCTATATACCCACCATCAACTTTTTCAAATTTTACGTTATATGGGAGGGGGCGGTGAAGTGGGCAGGAAAGTGGGCGGACCACGCTCATTTTTTGTTTTCGTGTTTACATTTGTCCTTGAGCTATTTGAACACAATTTCGTTGATTTTCACCTTATATAGGAGGTGGGCGGTAAAGTGGGCGGACTACGCCCATTTTTGGTTTTCGAGTTTATATTGGTTCCCGAACTATACGCACAAAATTTCGTTGTCGTACATGCTTTTGTTGAATAAATATCAGCAGAAAACTATAAAACGGACACCCTGTGCTTCTAGTTTTTAGCCCATAACTTTTTTGTTTGTCAACCGCTTTTGCCCATTTTCAATCCCAAACAAACCTTATATAAATATTTGTGCCAAATTTCGTCCCCCTACGTTATTTCGTTCGAGCCCTATCCTGCTTTCAACAGACGGACGGACATAGCTAGATCGACTCAGAATCGAACCTGGACCCAGAAAATATATACTTTGTGGGGTTTTAGACGATTCCTTCGACATGTTACACACGGAATGACAAAATCAATATACCCCCCATCTTTTTGATGGTCTCCGTAAGGAAGCCTTTAAAAAAGTATAAAACCGTTATATGTTCTTAAGGAAATTTTTGTTTTAAACGATAAATGGTATAGTCACTTTTTCGGCAAAGAAAATAATACAAATTTTTAAAAATTTCAGATTCAAAATAGTTTGTTTTTGGATTCCGTAAAGATATCGATAGTTAACTTTGTTCTTTAACTAAATGATAACAAATTTTGCAAAATCGGACAAAAATGTTGGGCTACATATTAAAAAACGTGGATCAAGATTTTGCAAAATTTAGATACTTGAAATTTCAAAGGCAAATAATTTAACATCTATAATAGATAAATAACGCATGTTTGTTATAAAAAATAATTGTAATTGGATATGAAATAAAGGTTTGGCAAATATTTAAAATTTTTCTATATCAGAGGTACCTTATTTTGAGTCCGAAGGGTAGGTGGCCTTCCAAACTTAAAATTGTCCACTACTTTATCTTTATGTGAAATTTTATGTAAATCTAACCAGCCGATTGGAAGTTACATACATATTTATTTCCAAAAAAAAAAAAAAATGGTTTCTGTCCAACTGTGTTTCTTAGTAGTTTATAAGTTTTTACAAAGTAGAGGAAGATATATATATTTTTTTTTTTAATTTTCAAAAAGCTTAGATTCTCCTCCATAACCCTCCCATACATTTTTATTCCATCCGACCATTAGTTTAAGAGATACAGACTGTGCAAAGTGACAAAACAGGTAAATGGGTTTTTGCAGTTAAGATTTTAAAATTTAATGAATTAATCGATATATTATCTGTCGCACAGTGTATTTTATTTTTAACGAAATGATATGATTGGCAATAATTGGCAAATAACATGACTTTTATATTTCAAAGGTTTTAACCTTAAATTAAAAGTATGAAGATATAAAATTTGTATTGCGTCAATTCAAACTAACTGAGACAATAATTGATTCCAAAGAATTTGAGTCTTTTAAGGTAATAGCTTGATTCATACAAGCAATCAAGTGGAACATATCACTCCATTTTAATTTTATTTCTTATTTATTACTCATTTGAATTCGACCTTTGTGAAGGAAAGCTTGATGATAATAACGAAATTCTTGGTGCCGGCCAAATAAAGTCGTATTTATTTACAAATAGTAAATGATGGAGGAATAATGACGATCAGATACTCTTTGTATTTTGAGTATGCGAAGTGTCGAAAGAAGATTATTACGGTAACGATCGAACCGAATACAAATAAGTGGGCGGAAACTCTCTCGCTTTTGCTAGGCAGCAAATATGCCACGCCCATTGAGCATACTTTTGTATGGAAAAAGTGATCCAGAACATACACAATCATACTACTGATGTACTAATCTATGTCCTTACTAAAACCAGTAGCCATATACATATGTTAGTGGACTTATAAGAAAACAAATTTTCAGAGTTTAAAAAATATTTTATAAATCAACAAATTCTGAAGAATTCATTTATGAACAGATTTTATTGATTTTAAATATAGCATTTTCAATATTTTCGTGCTTTGGGATTTGAGAAAATATATAGAGTAAAGTCAAAACTTTCATATAAAATGGGTCAAATTCGGGAGGTTGTGTACCTTGACCACATGAGTTATTGAGCTTACTTTTTGTCTTAAAGTCTTCTCTGTGAAGATACCTTTCATTAAAGTATAAAATTATTATATGTTATTAAAGAAAACTTTATTTTAGAGAAAAAAGAGCGTAGATACTTTTTCGACCAAAAAAAAAAAAAAAACACAAAAAGTTGAGATTTTTGCAATTTTCAAAATCAAAATTTTATTTTTGGACTCGGTAAAGATATAACTTCAGATTTTTTTAAATATTTTGGATAATTTTGTTCTTTAGCTACTTAAAGAAAAAACAAATAAATTGGGTCGGAATTACTAGATATATATTTAAAAATTCAAACGCCAATAACTCAAAAACTATATAAGATAAATAGATCATGCAAGCATGTTTTTTGTAGGTCTTATCAGTACCTACAATAATGTTTAAAAATATTTAAAATCAGACGAGAAACAAAAATTTGGCAAGCGAATAAAAAATGTGTATGTCAGAGGTACCCAACTTTGAGGCTCTTTAGCTCCGCCCCTGAAGAATGTGTCCGGTCCCCTTCTAAACTAAACATTGCACACTCCTTTGCTACGCCTATACCAAATTTCATGCAAATCCAACTAGCCGATCAGAAGTTACAGATTTATTTCCAACAAATTTTGATTCTGCCCCACTGTGCATTGGGATAATTGATTTCCAAACTACCGTGTTTTGTGGGTGAACTTTTTTGAAAAGTACTTATTCCTTGACTTGGTAAATCAGGAATTACCTTTATGATTACTTAGTGGAAAATATATACCAATTGTCCCAAAAATATTTGTACTTCAATTTGGCTTGGTCGTGTCTATATACCCACCATCCGAAACTTTTTAAAAATTCACCTTATGTATGAGGTCTCCGTTTCTAGTATAACTTTTTTGTTTCCCACACTCGCAGGAACAGAAAAAAGATTTACATATTTCCTGCAATGAAAAAAAAAAAATGAGAAATTTCAAAGCCCTAATATTAATACATTATGGGAAGGAATTTATAGAAATTACAAACGGAATGATAAACTCATATATACCCTTTAAGCCTTTGATGAAGGGCATAAAATGCTAAAGACAATAAGTGTTCTTTTAATGAAATATTTTGTTAAATCTTGTAATAAAAATATGTGTATGCAATAAAATAAAAATTATAAACTGTTATATTACTTATTTTTATTATTTTTTATTTTTGTTTTATTATTTTTTATGAAAGAAACTCGCTTTTTAAATTCCAAAAATAAATTAATGGTATTATAATTATGAATTCACGTACCGCAATATAATTTTTTAGATATTAATTTATTCTATCTTAAATAAAAATTATAAAAAGTACCAAAATTAAATATCCAGACATTTTTATTTCTTCTACTCATTTTAATTGTTCTTTATAATCATAACAAAATTATAAAATATCTGAACTCTGCACTAATAATATTTTAAAAACCAGTATAGTCTTTTTTTTTTTAAATAAATAAACAACAAATCAACAAAGTGTGTATCTTTAAACATCAATATCTCTATAACCCGTTAACGAATTTTAATTATTTAAATGCATATAAATGCAATAATTTTGAAATAAGTATTTTCTCCTAAGAATGTATTCACAATGCAAATTCGTTTATAATGCAAGTGCATTTTTTAGATGCATTTTAAACTAATTTCTGCACAGTTATTTGTGCAAATATTGTAACGCAGTGAAAAAATCGTTCGACCCCCACTTTAAAGTATACTTTTCGCCTCAGAATCACTTTCTGAGTGAATTTGATCGGCCCATTATTTCACTTGGCCCCCATACAAATGTCATCCCGTAATAAATACATTAAAAAAGGAAAATTTTAATGATATAAGTTTAATATAAATCTGTATGGCAAATTTCGTGAAGATCGGTCTATAATTGACCATAGCTCCCATATGAACCCTTCTTTCAAAAATTCATAATTTTAGACACAGTTTCATGAATCACCTAAAAGTGCATAAATACATGTGAATTTTAGTATCGTTGTAATATTCTGTATTAGTATGTTTTATTTTAAATTTAATACAAGTATCGGTCCACAATTGGTCCCTTCCCGAATTTTGATACACATGGACAATGGTGTACCTATAATGGAGACCTGCGCCGACCGGCTGAAATTCGGCTAAGCCAAGCCGCTGAGGAAATTTTAGAAGCCGCCGCCGCCGTAAAATTGTCGGCTTAACTCGGCTTAAAAACAGCCGCCGTTTTGAAATTATTTTTGAAAAATATGTTAAAAAGAACACACTTCTTTATTATTTGAAAGCGTCATTTCCCACTTATGTATCATAGCTATTAAAAAAAGGGTTTTTTTCCGTTAAACTAGTTATTTTTTCTGGTTTTTAACTTGTTCTTCATATAAATTTAGTTAGTTAAATGCCAAAAACAAAAAACTTTATAAAAATGCAAAAGACCGTATCCATAAGTTTAAATTTTTTGCTTTGTTAATCATTCACTTAAAGCATAAAATAATCTTCGAACCAAATTTGTCTTAAATGAAACAAGTTTGACAACGGTTTCGTTTATGAAATTGATGTTACAGACTTTTGACTTTTGTTAATATTGATGTCATTTTTGAAGATATGAATATGATTTTTTTTTGTATACATGTAGTTTGGATCAGTGCATTATAATACAGTAAAAAACCAACATTTGATATTTCAGTGGCAACGGCCTTTTGCATTTTAAGTGACGATATTTTTCTCTTAAAAGCTGCTTGAATATAACATATAAATTAAAATAAAATCTTCCCTTTCGCTAAAAAAAATTTAGAGCCCTATTTTTATGAACAATGTTCTTCAATAGGGAATGAAAATAAGATTTTTTTAATTAGAAAATGTATGCTTAATTTCAGCCGGCTGACAGCCGATTTTAAGCCGCCGCCGAAGCTTTTTAACTCAAGACGCCGCCGCCGATAAAATTCCTCGGCGCAGGTTTCTGGGTGTAGGCTATCATATGGTTAGGATTGACCGACTATATCTTCTTTTCTCGTTTTTAGTTTATTTTTATAGCACAAACAAATATTATATTTACTAACTATTGCGTAATTCCATATCAAAACGGACAAAAACAGTAATTTTCGGATTTCATGTCTCCGATTTCAATGAAATTCGCTACAGTTATTACCTATTACAAGTGTTGCTCAAATTACAAACTTTCAGACTTAAGACCCTTTCCGGTCCAAAAATATGACGTTTTAAAAATTTAAATACTATCAAATTTTACCCAAAAGTGTACATAGTTCATTGCTCATAACTTCTAAACTATACATTATAAAATTCTAATTTGTATCTCATTTAATAGAAACAGATATTGGCTTTAAAGTTACGCATATAAAATTTATTTACTTCGAAAGTTCAAAGGTCAAAATATATAATATAATATTCAAGGCTGAATATCTCAAAAAACGGTATTTTAAAATTCTTAAAAAAATTATATATTGATAACTTAAGTTCATTCTATACTCGAGCCAAAATTCAAGTTGAAGTCTCTTTTGGTTTAGGATTTATGAAGCAAAATATAGTAAAAAGCTATTTTTTTGTATGTAAAAATTTAAAATATTTACAAAAATTAATTAAAATTATTATTTTTTATTTAAAAAATATGAAATTTTATATACAAAATCTGACATTAGTTTATATTTTGTTACATAACTTCTAAACTAAATGAGTGTCCAATATGAAATTTTGCACGGGTATGGACAAGAGTTGTTTTAACATTATATAATTTTTTAAGAATTTTAAAAATGTCGTTTTTGGAGATATAAAGATTTAATTTTTATAAGTTTAAATTTTACCTTTGAACTTTCAAACTAAATAAATTTACTTTACATAATTTTGAAGACAATATCTTAATCTTTAAAATGATATTAAAATTTAAATTTTATTGTGTATAGTTTAGAACTTATAAGTAATTAAATTTTATTTTGGTCCATAACTTCTTAACTAAATGAGACTCCAACTTTAAATTTTCCGTGCGTAGGAAGAAGAGTTACGTCAACATTATATATTTTTTTCAGAATTTTTAAAATACCGTTTTTTGAAATATAATGATTTGATTTTTATAAGTCCAACTTTGACCTTTGAACTTTTGATTTAAAAAAATTATAAATATCTTTATAAAGGTAATATTTTTGTCTTTATTATGAAACTAAAACTAGATAACTACCGTTTATAGTTTAGAAGTTATTAGCAATTAAACAAATGCACCTTTGTAAATTTTTTAGGTTTTTCTCGTTTTTCAAACCGTCATATTTTTGGACCGGAAAGGGGCATGAGTCTAAAATTTGATGATTTGGGAAACACTTCCAATTGCCAATATCTGTAGTGAATTTCATTGACATCGGAGATGTCAAGTCCGATTACTGTCCATTTTGAATCACTCTATTGCAATATAAAATGTTTTGATTTGAAATTTTTTAAAACATTTAAGAAAAGTATTTTTTTTTTATTATAATTTAAAAAAATATATTAAAAATCCCTGTGTAAAAATTTTAGGCAATTGCAGTAATGGACTGGTCCTCAGTACCAGTTGAGTACCAATTGACAGCTAACTCGTCACCAAAGTTCCAGTTGAGAACCTGTTGACACAAGCACACTCAATATATAAATGTTGAGAGTCAATTTATAACATGATTGTTAAGTGTGTAATTAGCAACTCGGGCGCAATAACTATCTGTGGCTGAATGGTTAGCGTTGAAGACTGTAAAACATAAGATACGTCAGAAGAACATGGGATCGATTCGGAGTGCCGCCATCGACATTAACGAAAAATTATAAATTAAATAAAATATAATAAAAATAATAATAAAAAAATGTTTAAAACAGTTTTTATTGTATTAATCGACACTTAACGTGTCCTCTTGGACAAGTCCTGTGACCACCTGTCCCAAGGGGCTAATTAGCTAACTCCAATGACAAGCCCATGTACAAGTGACAGGTTCCTCTCATATAAAGTTCCGGAACTGACACCGGTCACTAGCCCTGAGAACCTGTCACGTGACTAGTTTTGAACCGGTTCTCTTTCCTCTATATATAAGAATATTAAAATCTAATTAGTAGAAATTTGTCGAAAATGAATTCTAGAACTGCATTTGTTTGCACTATGAATGGATTTTATCTTTGAATTATTGTTTTTAAAGACAATAAAATTTAAAAGTACGTACTTTGTTGTTTTTTATAAAAAAGCAATGAGAAAGACTAAATGACTCTATAACTTTTATGTGTGTATAAAATATGAACAAAATATGATAACACTCTCAGGTAGTACCGACATATTTTATGAAAATATTTTAAAAAATTTGCTATAGATTCGATTTAATGGAAACCAATTTTAATCTACTGATATTTGTCATCGTCATCTCTGGGTATTGATGTACACAATGAGGTGAATACAATAGATTTAATTGTTTAGGGGCGGAAATATTGTTTACAAAGTTTACAATACAAACAAAATACGAGTACAATTTATTAAACAATGTAAAGTTTAAATACACGTTCCATCATCAGTACAAATTGCAATTTAATTGTATTCTTTAAAACTGTCAATATTTGTGTACAAAATTTTAAAAACATCCACTCATTTTAACAATTGACCATTGTTTAGTTAGGCGGTAATCAATCAGTCATACGAGTATAATCCTATCGATGACTATTTTCAATTATGTATTTCTGGTAGACAAATAGTAAATATCGATGAGTTTTGTTTATAGTTTGCAAAATACGCATCAAATATGATATTTGTTAAAAGTTAGACCTTGTTGATTAATATCTTTCTGGAATTTACAGTCGTTTAAGTTTATAGAATATGTGTATTTATAGCAAAATATATTAATTAATTTGTAACAAAAATTTCAGTTATAATTGTAGTATAAAACACATTGACTAGAAGGTGACTGTATAAGGGAGTACATTTTTTTATTTTATTATTATTATTATTTTTTTTCATATGAAGTTTGGTTTTATGTGGGAATTATTTTCTTATAAGAAGTTTCAAAATTTTTTCTGGAATATAAATGTCAAAGTCTTAATAGAAAATAATAACAAAAAATGATTTCCCTTATACAGTCACATTATATTCAATGTGCAGGGTAATTTTAAATATGCATGAAAAAACTAAAATATGCGCTTGAAAAAGCACGAAAAAATGGGATAATATGCACAGAAATATGTTAAAATAGCATGAATATGTTAGAAAAACCGACGTATTTATGCATTTTTATATATTGATATGTAAAAAACATGCATAAATATGCATTTTTTAATTTTCAATCTCTGATAGATTTCGATTTTTATAAAAATAAAAATATATTCATTTTTAAAGTTATATTTGACATGTCTGAATTTTTTTCTTTACAATTTTTACAACGTACTCAAAATAGTTACAAAAAAATTCTAGAAATCATTTGATTGAGCTCAAAAAAATTACTAAAAAATTGCATTTTTGTTAAGAAAACTAATTTTTATTTCCATAATATGCAAATTTATGCCAAGATTTTAAAAACAAGCATTTTTTGTGAAATTCATTTAAAATATGCAAATGCTTACTTTCCAAGCGAAAAGCTTGAAAAACTTGCCCTATTAATGTGCCTTGATTTCACTAATAAAACTAATCATATAATTGTTTTTTATCAGAGTAGGTAGAACGCTAATTCTTTTGATTCGTTTGGAACATATTTTTTATCAGCGAATTTAATCCTAATTTTTAGAACGAATTTTATTTTTTTGTTTGTAAATTTAATTTTTAAAATTGTTCGAAGATCAAAAATTTTATTTTCGAAAATAAAAATATTATTCAGGAATTAACCCGAAACGAATTAATCGAATTGAAGTCCTGTAACGGTATAGAAATGTGTTGACTTATGTTGAATGAAAGATGTGTGGATGTTTAAAACATTATTACATGCACTTGTGTGTTTAAGAAAGCTGCAGTTTTTTTTTTGTTTTGTTACTGCTGAATTGTTTAAAATAAAAAAACAACAGAATGTTTATTGAGTGTGTGTGTTTTTTATTTGCATATTTATGTATGTATGTATTCGCTGAACTAGTTCCCTAACATCGAAATAGTAAGCCACTAAGAACTACCACTAGTTATTCTTCAACCCACTCACAATGTATTTAACTGGTGAATTCAACATGGGGATGCCATTGCAGGTAACCAATTGGCAACTCTTTGCATTACTATTCACTAGTAGTTTAGAAGGTACTGTGAAGCTAATTTTATCATTATAAATAATAAACTGACACAGCCTGCATAACAATTCACTAGTAACTTCGAAGGTAATATGATCCTACACACTGCACTGTTCGTAAGAAACTAGAACTACCAGCATAAATATTCTCTAGTATTTTCAATAGTACGAAAACACTAGCAATTGGACGAAAAAATTAAAAAAATAATTATTTTATACAATTTTTTTTATTTATTATTATTATTTTTAAGTTAATGCTTTAATTTTTATTTTATTATATTTTTATTTATAATTGGGCTTGAACTTCTTGAACTTTGCTAAAGTTTGGCACACACTCTAAGTATCTAAGTTTGACAATTCCATTCTTAAAAATCCTTTTTGTGAAATAAAATGTAAAAAATATAAACTTGAAAAATTACTACCGTAATTTAAAACCACAAAAAAACTGTGACTTTTTTTGCACTTTCCACTTATTAACAGATAATGATGCAGCATTTTATCTACTTTTACCTAGAATCAATTATTTTTTTTTCAATATCAATAAAGCGATTAAAAATCACGTGGCTAACAAATGTTTTACGGTTTTTTTTTTTAAGATATATTAATAATTTTTCCGCTGAAATTTTGATCCAACCGAACACATTTTCTTCAAAATGATACAAAATTAGAATTTATAAGTTCATAATGTTAACGATTTTTCGAATTTGCAAGATTTCAAGCTTTGGGTATTGAATGTCTACTGATCGCACAGTGTCACATTTGGCAGTTTTAGATCGACAAAAAAAAAAAAACCAATTTTGAAGATATTGGGTAAAATCACTGAAAATCCCATACTAAAAAAAAATTACAATTTTTACGAATTTCCTTTATATTTTTGTAAATTTTATTAAAACAGGGGATATTTTAAAAGTAGGCATGGAAGGTGTAACACATGCATAACAAATTTCACTGGCCGACATAAAAATAGTTGGAATTAAAGTATTTTGATATGCTAAACACGAATCTGCTTTTAGTTTTTTTCCATCGGGTCTGGATTTTTTTTATGATCGTGTCTAATATTTCACCCATAGTAAGGCCATTACTCTAGTATATTTCCTCATAACTCAAGAACGGTATGTACGATTGACCAAAGTGATACACCAAAATCTTCCAAAAATATCTTCAAATCTTCCAAACTTCATTTTTTTCGAAGTTATTTTGAAATAAGTGTCCAAAATTTATTTTTTTTAGTTTTTTCTTAAAACAAAAATAGGTGGACTATATGGACTTTGACGAGTTAAATAAGTATCGGCTTTAACTTTTTTTCTATCACGTACTGATTTTTTTTATCCGCATGAATAATATCATCACCTTATTCAGCGGTCACACTATAAAACTCGAGAATGGTTTGTACAATTTTGACTATAACTTAAGAACCGTTAACACGATTTTGATAAATACACCAGAAGATGCACACGAAAATTGTATTCAAGGTGTGTCAACAATATTCTTTATTTGCTCAAGAATTATGGATCAAAATTTTCACCATTTTATAAACAAAAAAAAAAAATTAATTTTTTCGTTACTAATTACCAAATAACTACGGAAATAATAACTTAACAACAAATTATGTAAATTCAGCTCAAAGACAGTCGCTATATATTGGAGTTTAATTTATCTTAATAGGACAAACCGTTCTCGAGTTATACTAGTGTGACTGCATAAAGGTGGGGTGATATTAGTCATGCCCATAAAAAAAAAAAATCAATATGTGATAGAAAAAAGTGAAAGCTGATTGTTATTTAGCACGTTAAATTCTATCTAATTCATATATTTTTTTATTTAAGACAAAAAAATATATATATATTTTTTTTTGACCAAACTGTAGGTATGTTGTGGTATGTGTATTCTAACTTAATTGTGAATGCAATCAAGATTTGTGCATCAATTTTTATGATATGTGGCTTTATTTACTCGTAGTTTTACCAGCCTTGAGATAAAGATGATAAACTGAAACATTTTTGATGTTTTCACTTTTAAAAAGAAATTTTAGTAAAAAAAAAGAAATCTTGAATTTAGCATGAAAAAAAATGTTTCGGACACTTATTTCAAAACATCTCCTAAACTATTGGGCGGATAAAAAATTTATAGCAGAACGACTTAAAGCCAATTTTATTCCATATATTTTGGTGTATCATTTATATAAATCGTGCATACCTTTCTCGAGAATATCTGATGGGAAAAAACTGAAAGCAGATTCGAGTTTAGCATGCGGAATCCCATCTAGTCCACATATTTTCTTTTTGAAGGAGCACGAAAAAAATTGTTTTTGTCGACCAGTGTAATCATTACACCAGTACTAAATACAAGACATTATTTTAATTTTTTACTATTTGCCATCAATATTATGTGGATAAAACATTTCTTCACTCCACTTAAAATTAAACTTAGTTGTGGTGAAAAAATTAGCAAATAGTACAAAATGAAATTAAAATACATACCTAAGTATTAGTTTTTAAATATATATTTACATTTACTATTCTTTTATCTTATTATTGCTAATCTTGTATTAATCTTCAGTTTTATATTAGAAAATAAAAATATAAGATATTATATTAAGTTTAGTTTAGTGACACTTTTAAAGTAGCACTAATTTTAGTGGTGAATTATATTTTTTTTAATTTTGTATATTTAATTCACTGACAAACATGTTTAGTGTACTTTATCCAATTCAGATATATTTAAATAAGATGAACGATAATTTTTATATTTGACACACAGATAATGGCTACACCGCACTGAGTGGTGAGAGCGGTCAAAAATCGAAAAAATTATTTTCACAATTTTAAAAATTTTGTAATGAGTTTCTATTAAGGACATTCTAAGCATCATTTCTAAAAATGTTGTTGGTAATAATGAAAAATGCAATTAAAAAACCTTTAAAGGTAAAAATAGTAAAACAAAACAAACTACTTTATTTTACATAAAATGCATAGTATGATATTACTAAAGTATGGTGACATGATTTTTTTCATAATTTATTTGTCGTGGGTATTTTATTATTGCTCTTAAAGTAGACAAGAGAAATAAATATCAATTCTATATAACTTTCAACTTTAGATAGAGATTAAAAAACTATAAAAAACTATATTTTTTATATTTAAATTTGATATTACCCTAAGTCTGAAATTTAAAAAAATATGGGTCTCTGTTGCAGTGCTCTGCATTTTTTTATAAGTTTTATCACATTTTCAGTGTAGTCAGGTGAAAATCAGACATATTTTTGTTATTTGGCTAAATCATTGAAATTACAATACAGCCTACATATGAGTATATAGAAGTAAGAAAAATGTTGGAATGCAAATAAATAAATAAAAACAAAATTTAATTTTGGCAAGAATAAAAAAAGTTTGGTAAATATGCTACAGAATCAGAGATGCGTTTGAAAAAATAACAATTTGCGGGAAATTTTTTTTTCATTACAGAACAACGTATTGGAAATTCATTATTTTTGCAAATATCTTTTACAAAATAATAATATAATCTGCTTTTATATATGCTTTTTTTAATACGTCAAAAATATTGATATAAAACAAGCGGTCATGTATCTTTAATCCAATATTAAGAAAGTTTAATCGTAGTTTTAGTATTGTATGCAGGTTACTGCTAAAAAAAATGCTACAGAATATATAAAAAACTACACAAAGTTATTAGGAATGTTACCAAAAGAAGCTATACAAGTAACATACAGAGTTTTTAGAAAAATTAGTCCAAACCTTATAGCTGCCTAGATATTAATAAGGACCTGAAGGAACATCTTATTTTCTAAATGACCCAAACTAATCTATACAGAAAATAGCTAAATTATAGGAAGATTTATGAAGAAATATATGGTTTAAACACTAAATAATGTATTTTTCATAAATCGAGAAGATATTTTAATAAATATATCACAAGAAAGTGTTTCTGAGTAAGAATTACATAAAAATAACAATCCGTTTTTAAACGTTATAGTTTATAATTATTTTAATAAATAAGTTAGCTTAACTTTTATTTTTTGTTTAAAATTATAGAATTAATAGGTATTTTTATTAAATAAAATATCAAAAAATCTCAAAATACTTTATTATAATATATACAAATTTATATAGTTTCATTAGTGAAAAAACCATGTAAATTGCTATATATAACATTCCAAGCTGTGTGAAATAATTTTCTTTCCGAAATTCCCGATTTTACCTATTTGGAAATCTGAAATTTGTATGAGAGGTGGGCGTGTCCATGGTCCAATTTTTTCCATTCCAAACATTATTTTATGAAAAAAAATGTGTGTGCCAAATTTCATTCATCTACGACAAGTCCTTCTATTTTTGGCCGCTCGTTATACGAAAACACCACACTGTGCACCGGAGGAAGGAATTTGCAAGAGTAAGTCTTATAAAATTGTTTACTTAATATGAGGTCCGAGAGAAGTGCTTGCCCCTATAAAAGGTAAATATTAATTGTCGCATATACAAAGAACTATTATAGTGAGAACTTTTTTTAAAGTGTAAGTGAAATAAAACTGGGACATACAGATCCAAGGGGAGTGGTAGCTTCCATACAAAGCAAATATTAATAATAGCGTATCTAAAGGACTATTAAATGGAAAATCTAAGCTTGTATGTAGCTTAAAATCAATTCCACCATCAAACCCATATATGTACGCACATATGTATGTGTATTTTACTCATAAATGAAATAAAACATGAATTGGAAATTTATTTATTGAACAAAAATATTGAAAATAATAATTAACATCTTTAATCAACAATAACAAATTATATTCATATTATTATTGACCGATCAAAAAATATTTAATTTTTTTATTTTTTTTCTTTACCGACTAAAACTCACCATCACCTCAAAACAACGTTTAAACGTTTTAAAAATCATTCTACCAAAAATAAAAAATAAAATAAATTAAGATCAAGTTATTGTTTGAGTCTTGTACTAAGATTTTATGCGAGTTTTGCACACTTCTCTAGGTGAATGAGTAGTACAGGCGTGTGTTCGATGCGTTGTGGAGCGGTGGTTTTTGTATTTGTTCAAAGCTTGATTGTTGCCACTTTTATGTTTTTGTTTAAAGCTTAAAATTATTGTTGTTATTGCTGTATTACTTAGTTGAACATTTATTTTTTTGTATTTGAAGTTTTATTTTATTTATATTTCGATGATGTTGAAACTTTAAGACAGATTTAATTCTCAACTCAATGTGAACGGACGTAAAAAAGTAATAAAATTTATAAATACTAATAAAAAAATATTGGAAATAAATTGAAGTTTAAAATAAAAATTATATAAAAGGATATAAAATTCGGTAACCAAAAAAAATAATAATTAAATAAATAAAAATAATAAAATTTAATTAATAAATAAAAAATGTGGAAGTTTGTATTGTGTTTAGCTGTCTTCCAAGTGATACTTGCTCAACAAAACAGAGAAATACGTAAGTTTTTTTTTTTTTTTTTTTTTTTTTTTTTTTAATTGAGAAAAAATTAACAAGTGTAAAAAAATAAAAATACTAAAAGTTTAAAATATTTTAAAAATTATTGGTTAACAGAGGGATATTAAACATAACTAAATGAAGAAAATTTGAAATTAGTTTGATTGTAAACATTTTCAAAAGCTTATATTTTCATATTCAAATATATTATTTTTAATAATTTTTGAAATCCTTCGGAAAATAAATAAGTGTTTATTGCGAAAAACTATGGTCAATTAATGTTGTGTTAAAATTAATTTCCCAAAATTTAATAAAGTTTAAATTAAAGATCATTGACATAAATTCAAATATAAATTTCACGATGATGTAAAAATATGACACCATTAAGCTTACAAAGAAATAAGTTTTACAGGATACAATTTTTAATAAATGGTTATAACAGACAACAGTCTGAAACAAATTATAATTATGTATTGCAATAATATTGTGTTCATGATAATAATACTAATGTCTAAGTTTTACTATATTATGGTTACTCAAATTAAATATTTCAGTATGGTTGTAAAATATTTAAATATTTCAATTGGATTGTAACATATTATATTTTCACCAAAAACAATTTATAATATTCTGGCAAAAATTATTACTATTCCTATAATTATAAAATGTTAACTTTTTACGAGTCATCGAATACTTTTCACTTAAAAATATGTAGGTGAAAACAGTTAGAATGCACACCAAATAAAGATTAATTGTAAAATAAAATGACAGATAATGAGAATTTGGATTGTCATTTATGTAAATTTACATTTTGACCATTTTTATATTAAAAATTTAATTAAAAAAAGTTCTCATATTTCCCATACATTTTGAGAAAAAACCAAAAATATTTTTATTCTACTTTTTTAATTTTTTAATTCTAATAGAAAAAGTAAAAATAGGAGCAGCAATTTTTAATTTCGTGTGAAATTGGATCATAATATCATAAAACCAGATCATAATAAAACTTCTTAATACAATATAAAAAATATCGGATCATATATAATATAATAAAGTTAGATAATTTTTTGATTATAGTGATCATATTTATTATTATTATTATTATTATTATTATTATTATTATTATTATTATTATTATTATTAATGACCATTACAAATTTTACAGCAGCCATACAATCAAATCATATTATATTGCACTTATATTATGGTTAGAACAACCATTTTTTTACTCTGCGTGTAACAACTACACTGACCACTGATTTATTATTTTAAATATTCCAAAATGTTTATATTAACATTTATACAAAACTAGGACTTAGAATTAAAAATTCGAACTTAAGTAAACACAAAAAAATCCATTATTCTTGAGTTTCTAAAATTTTGGATTTAATCATTTTTTTCCACTATCAACTGTATAAAATGTTAGATTTTATTAGTTGCAATCGTTCCACAGTGACTTCACAAAACAATTCTTTTGGTCGTATGATGTAACGACCCATATTCTTACACAATTACATATTTACAAATATTCAGTTAATATAAATTTAAAATCTGACAACTTATTCACTTACACTTCAAATTAGTTTTATAAAATTTTTAATGTTTTTTTTTTTTTTTTTAATTATTTATTTTGATCATTAAATATATTTTTTTTCTTTTACATTTTCTTCTAGTCATCATTATTACAAACAAATTTATCATATATTTACCAAACAAATACACGGAAGTATATTTTTTTATTTGGCTTTTTAATGACTTTTTGTGGAACTAAAACAAACAAATTTTATTTCAAACTAGTTGAGAGAGTTTTGGTCTTGAAAAATTCAAAACTGCATACAACAGATCTTAAATGATTGTATAACAAAACAACGGCCGGCTAAATTTAAATAAACAAATCAAAATACAAATTGAATATAGAGTTCAAAGTCATTAAAATAAGATACAAAGTCAAGGACAAAATTTATATCAAAATCAAAACAATAGTAAAGCTGTAAATTATAGTTTAACGTCTTTTTTTTACAAAGAAAAAAATGAATACCGTAAGCTATTAATAATAGACTCGTGATTATTTGTTAGGTGTATTATTATAGTATGGAAAAATTTTAAAGTTTTTGTTTATAATTATAACAAAGTTTTTATTAAATGAATTTAAAAAACCTGACCTATACCAATTTTATATTCATCTTGTCTGTCATTCTTTGTATTTTGGATTTGTATTTTGGAGTTTTTAATTCTTTTTGACAATAAAATTGATAAAATATACATTATTTATATTTCGATTTTATTATGGTCTAAAGGTTAAAGGAAAGAAAAAAAATGGCAAAAATTAAAAAAAATTATATTTTTTAAATTCAAGTTAAGTTTTTAGCTTACTATTTAATTGAAACAGATTTATAAGACAAATAAATTGTCAAATATTCATTGGAGCAAATCAAATTCTATAGCTATCAGAATAGTATACATCATAAATAGTAAAAATATATAATGGTAACAACAATTATGTTATCCTCCTCTTTAAAAGAGATTTTTCATGATTCATTGACGAAATCTGTCAAAAATATTTTAAAATTTACATATATTAATTTCTTAAATAAACATGGGTTTTTTCTTTCTATTTCTTTTATTTACTTTTTATTATTGATTTAAAACAAAGCGTTTTCGCAAATTGACAAACTGACTGAATGACTGCATTTATTTACAACTAATTTCAAGTTGAAGGTTTATTATTATATTTTTTTTTTCTTAAAAATAAACTTTGCAACAAAATGAACAGTTCGTAGACATGGTGAACTTAAAACAAGTTTAAAAGATAAAATTTATAAGCCACATTAATTGACCATAAATGTGTACGGAAGCAAACGTGGTTGAATTTGATAAATGTTGAATACAAAGTTTACGTTATTTTTACTTTTAAATTTTCGGCAGCATCCAATTTGTTTAAATAATATCTCAGACAATCAAGGTGTTTAGAAAAAAAAAAAAAAAAAAAAAACACATGAAACTCTTTATAACAAATACATTAAGTTAATCATTTTGTTGATAATAATAATTAAAACTGTTGTTTTAAAAGTGTTAAATGATTTGGTATTTTTTTGCGGTTTAATTGTTTACAATTTAAATTTTTTGTTAATTTTATTTATTTTTTTTATTTCCTTTTAATTTTTAGCTGAATACATTAAACAATGTAGACGAGATGATCCTGAGTTGTTAAAATGTTTTATTGGTTCTTTGGAACACTTAAAACCTTATTTAGCACGCGGTATCCCTGAGATTGAGGTAAGTTATGCAGGTTTGCTGCTATAAAGAGATAAATATGTATATTAAGTTCGCTATAAGTTTTATAGTGCTATATTTCAAAACAATTCAAATGGATTTTTAAGTTTTAAAGTTAAGCAACAAAAATGTCTCATCTATTTCAAATTATTTTCTGGTTAAAACATTTACAATTTTTCATCTAAAATTATGGTTATCAAATAAAAATGGTTTTGAATTTCATCTTAATAATGCTACTAATGTAGAGTATACGAAATTCGTTAAGACCGATTTTGAATCTCATATTTCATATTTATTGACATTGTTTTGATGTTAAACGGTTGTAGTTTTAATTATTTAATCATATTAGTACCAACAATATATTATTAACTTAGCACTTTAAAATATTAAAATATCGGTAGTGATTATTATATTTTTTTAATGTTTTTCTTTATATTAATTTTTGTCCTCATATTTAAAGGTCAATGCAAAAACAAAATTTAATGATTTTCTGTTAATGAATCAATATAAAATAATTTAAAATTTTGAATAAATATGCAAACAAATAAAGTAGAAGATCTTGGAAAAAGTTTATAAAGTTTAGTTTATTATATAGTGAAGAAAACAAAATAAATTATAAGTTTCATAAAACAAAATACTCATAATAAGCATTTGTAAAATTAACCAAAACAAAAAAAAAAAAAAAAAAATGGTTTTAAAAATTAAAAATCCTAAAAGCTTATAATAAACGATTATTTAACATTAAACTAATCTGCATTATAAAGTAACATTTTTAATA
Organism: Protophormia terraenovae; assembly: GCA_951394005.1. NCBI lineage: Eukaryota > Metazoa > Arthropoda > Insecta > Diptera > Calliphoridae > Protophormia > Protophormia terraenovae. The sequence continues at coordinate 62,320,001 of OX596073.1, forward strand.
ATTTATAAAATTCAATCATTTTATTTAATATATACTTATATTACACTTGAACTTATCATATTTAAAAAAACATTTATATATTATAGGTATCTGTTTTTTTTTTTTTTTTTTTTTTTCAAATTTAATTTTGGATGGTATTTTCTAGAAATTGGCATGTAATCTTTTACAAAACTTGTTTTAAAGAAAATTTTTAAATAAAAACTTAAAACACCATATAATATTATAGATTTTGACTTGTTTTTCACCACAATAAAGCAAAAAATAAAAACAACTGAAATGCAGTTTTGTAAATTGAGTTACTCAGTCAGTGAGTTAGTGGCAAAAGCATTAAAAAATAACAATTATTTTGTTTGCCACATTCACTGATGCAACAATAAATTGTAAACTACTAACAAAAAGGAAATAAACTTATAAAGTGAAATAAAAAACTTGAAAAAATTATATAATTTCCTAATATCTAAATGATTGTTGATTACATAGCTTTGAAGGTGTCAGGTAGTTAATTTGACGGAATAATATGGACCACAAGGGAATTAAATTTCAATGAAATGCATGAACAAAATGCATATTTTCGCTATTTTACTTCTAATTTAGAGAAATTTAAGCAGAATATGTCAAATTAGGTGAATATGCTTCCTTTTTAATTTCTATTCATTAGATCGACAGTTGTGTTCGATATGATATCGTATTGAAGAAATTAAAAATTAACACAGTCTTTATTATTATTATTATTATTATTTAATTTATCTTCACTTTTTTCATAATTTTCTTCAGCTGTAAATTTAATTGGAAAATCAAAAGTTTTTAGAAAAAATATTAAACAGAAATATTATTTTTGCTTCAAAATTTCAAAAACTCTTAAAAAAACAGTTTAAGCCTCATTGCTAAGTGATTCCATGTCAAAACGGACTTGACATCTCCTATGTCTATGAAATTCACTACAGATATTGGCAATTTGAAGTGTTTCACATATCATAAAATTTTAGACTCAAGTCCCTTTCCGGTCATAATAAATGACAGTTTAAAAACGGAAATGGCTAATAATTTTACAAAGGTATACTTGTTTAATTTCTAATAACTTCTAAACTATACCTGGTAGAGTTTTAGTTTCATATTAAAGACAAAAATATTACCTTTATAACGATATTTATACAATTTATTTACATAAAAAGATCAAAGGTCAAAGTTAGACATATAGTAATCAAATCACTATATCTGAAAAAACGGTATTTTTAAAATTCTGAAAAAAATATATAATGTTGACGTAACTCTTCTTCCTACGCACGTAAAATTTCAAGTTGGAGTCTCATTTAGTTTAGAAGTTATGGTCCAAAATAAAATCTAATTACTAAAGATGAAGATATTTATTTAATTCGAAAGTTCAAAGGTCATAATTAAACTTATAGAAGTTAAATCTTTATATTTCCAAAAACGATATTTTTAAAATTTTTAAAAAATTATATAATGTTAACACAACTCTTGTCTATATCCGTGCAAAATTTTATATTGGACACTCATTAGTTTAAAAGTTATGTAAGAAAATATAAACTAATGTCAGATTTTGTATATAAAATTTAATATTTAATTCGACAAATAAAATTTTTTCGAGCTCCTTCAAAAAAATAAAAATATGTAGACTAGATGGAATTCCGCATGCTAAATTCGAATCTGCTTTCAGTTTTTTTCCATCAGGTCGGGATTTTTTTATGGGCGTGTCTAATATTGTGCCCTAAATATGCCGATTACTCGAGTATATTTCACTATTACTTGAGAACGGTATGCACGATTTATATAAATGATACACCAAGATATGTGGAATAAAATTAGCTTTAAATTACTTTAATATCAAATTTTTATCCGCTCAATAGTTTAGGAGATATTTCGAAAAAAGAGTCGGAAAAATTTTTTTTCATGCAAAATTCAAGATTTCTTTTTTCTACTAAAACTTTTTTTAAAAAGTGAAAACATCAAAAATATTTAAGTTTATCACCTTTATCTCAAAGCTGGCAAAACTACGAGTAAATAAAGCCACGTATCATAAAAATTGACACACAAATCTTGATTGGATTCACAGTTAAGTTGGGATACCCATGCATACCTATAGCTAAGTGGAAATACACTAGTGGGTAAAAAATTTTTTTTTTTTTTTTTTTTCGTTTTAAATAAAAAAATTGGTGGATTAGATGGAATTCAACGTGCTAAATAAGAATCAGCTTTTACTTTTTTTCTATCACGCATTGATTTTTTCTTATGGGCATGCCTACTATGACCCCGCCTTTAGACAGTCACACTTGTATAACTCGAGAACAGTTTGTCCAATTAAGATAAATTGAACTTTAATGTATAGCGTGTTTGAGCTGAATTTATATAATTTTTTGTCCAGTTAATATTTCCGTAGTTGTTCGGTAATTAGTACCGAAAATTTTAAAATTTATTTTTTTGAAAAGTTGTGAAAATTTTGATCCATAACTCTGAAATTCTTGAGCGAATGAAGAATATTGTTGACATACCTTGAAGACAATTTTCGTATGCATCTTTTGATGTATCACTTATAAAAATCGTGTAAAGGGTTCTTGAGTTATAGCCTAAGTTTGACAAACCATTCTCGAATTTTATATTGTGACCGCTGAATAAGGTGATGATATTAGTCATGCACATAAAGAAAATCAGTACTCGATAGAAAAAAAGTAAATGCAGATTCTTGTTTAACTCGTCAGAATCCACCTAGTCCACCTATTTTTGTTTCAAGAAAAATATATATATATTTTTATTTTTTTTTTGCCACCACTGTATTTCTACTCAATTGTATGTAACATGGGTATTTTTACTTAACTGTGAATAAAATTTAGATTTCTGCATCAATTTTGAAGATATGTATCTTATTTTACCTTATTTTATTCGCAGCATTACTGGCTTTAAAATAAAAATGATTAACTGTAACATTTTAGAAGTTTTCATTTATTAAAAGAAATTTTAATAACAAAAAAATCTAAAATTTTGCATGAAAATGATTTTTTTCGGACACTTATTTCAAAATAACTCCGAAACTATTGAGCACATAAAAAGCATCTTTTGGTGTATCACTTTGATCAATCGTACACACCGTTCTTGAGTTATGAGGAAATATACTAGAGTAATGGCCTTATTATGGGCGAAATATTAGACACGCCCATAAAAAAATCCAGACCTGATGGAAAAAAACCGAAAGCAGATTCGTGTTTAGCACATCAAAATACATCAAGTCCAGCTATTCGTCTATGGGGGATAATTTTTTTGTTGACCAGTGTTATCAATATACCATTTTTTAAGAATTTTAAAATACTATTTTTCGCTTTGATCAGCTTTGATTATTACATTATAAATTTTGGCCTTTGAACTTTCGAAGTAAATTACTTTTATACACGTCGCTTAAAAGTCAATATACTTTTCTATTAAATGAACTACTAATTAGAATTTTACAGTTTATAGTTTAGAAGTTATGGGCAATAAAGTATGTACCCTTTTAGATAAAATCGATATTTTTTAAATTTTAAAACGTCATATTTTTGGACCGGAAAGGGTTTTCAGTCTGAATGTCTGTAATTTGAGCAACACTTGCGATAGGTAATGACTGTAGCTAATTTCATTGAAATCTGAGATATCAAATACGAAAATTCCTGTTTTTTGTCCGTTTTGATATGGAATTACTCTGCTATATCGAAATATACTGAAAATAAAAAAATGTGTACTTTATATTTTTTAAAATAACAATTTTATTATTATTATTTTTTTAATTTCTGCTGTGATCAGAAACGAAGTTTATTGGGACTTATTTCATTATGAGTTATTTCGTTTAAATTGTTACATATTTATACCCTACAGCGTCATAGGTTGGGAATTATTAAATTTTTTTCTTGTGGCTTTTATTTGATTTTTAAATTTTAAATAGAAAAATACTCTTGTGGTTTTCGAAAAAATCATTTATCATGTCTGCCTCGATAATATGTAAATTTAAAGTGTCAAATTTAGCGAAATGAAAAAACTTCTAATGAAATAAGTCCTATGAAATAAGATCTAATGAAAAAGAACCTAAAAAATTAATTAACATAAATTATAAAATTATCCCAAATTTAAGAAAATTAAATAAATCCTTCAAAAATTTAACAATTTCTTACTTTTTTGAAAAATGGAAGTAATGAATGAAATGAGATTTATTTTAATTTAAATAATTTCATAAGAAAATTAAGTTATTCCCTAAAAAAATGCAATAATTTTTAAAAAATTATGAGTTATTTCATATGCAAGAACTTCTAAAATATATAGGATTTTTTGGGACCAATTTCATTTACGTTTTTGGAAGTTATTTGATTGGGATTTCATCGATAAAAGAAAACAGGATCCAGTACACAAAAACTATTACTTTGGTTTTAAATTGATAATAGCAGATGTGCCACTATGGCTAATATTCCTCCACAAAATTTACTTTACGAATTTCTACAAATATTTTTTAATGGTTCAAAGTCATATTTGCAAATTTTCTTTTTTTCCTATTACATACATATGTACATATGTTTATGTAACTTTTATGTGAAGTCAAGTTAATGATTTCCAATTACATTTAGAAATTTTTAATTGTAAAATCTTCTATACCATTTTAAACAGAAATTTTGAAAAACTCAATTGAAAATTAGAGTTTCTATTTAATATTTAGAAAAGATCATTTGAAAATTAAATTTTTGAAAATAACAATTAAAAATATTATTTTTCATTTAAATTTTAGAAAAGAGCAGTTGAAATTTATGTTTTTCATTAAGATTTCAGAAATGTTTAATTGAAAGTGAAGTTATCTATTTATAATTCAGAAATGAACAATTGAAAATGAGTTTTTTATATTAAATATAGAAAAGAAGAATTTAAAATAAGTTTTTATATTTTAAATTCAGAAAAGAACAAATAAAATTAGATTTTTTATTTTGGAATTTAAAAAGGAACAATTGAAATTGAGAAAAATTAATTAAAATTTTGGGACATAAAAGTGATTTGAATGTAAAATAAAGAAAGGTCAACTTAATTTATATTATATTTAAGCAAATAAAATTTAGAAATTTTAGCAAATCCAACTGGAGTGCAAGATTTCAATTACTTGATATAAAATTAATCCTTACACACATTTCATTCTATATATTATTTCAGTTGAAGTTCTGAATTTCATTTAGTTTTTTTTTTCTTTATTTCAATTGAATTTTTCTTAATTTTAAATGGAAAATCTTCTTTTAAATTGTTCTTTTCTAGAATTTAAATAAGAAGTTCCTATTTAAATTGTTATTTTCAAACTTATAAATGGAAAACCTAATTTTCAAGTAATCTTTTCTCAATTCTAAAAAAAAAACGTATTTCTAATTGATCTGTTCTGAAATTTATATGAAAAATGTAAATTTCAATTGTTATTTTCTGAAACTAGAATAGAAATATTTTTTTAATATGTTCTTCTCTGAATTGTAATTGAAAAATCATAATTTAAAAAAAATATTTTCAAAATTTGAATTCGAAAATGTCATTTTTAATTGTTCTTTTCTGAAACTAAAATGAAAGAATATCGAATTCAGTAAATTTTTCTCATTTTATGAAATAAATGTAGGGAAGTCAAACTTATAAACATAAATATTTAATTTTTAAAAGTTTTTTATTGAATGAATATGAAAAACCATAATGAAAACTATAAATTGTTATTTTGATTATAATTTATTATTATAAACAAACTTGTCGACAAGTAATATTCTAACAGTTATATTAACCATGATATAATAAAAGAGGTAGAATCTTTAAAAATTTTGCACTGAATTAATTTTACCCTGAAGTGTCAAACAAAGAAAAATGTAAAAAAAAAAATTAAAACGAAATATCAAACTAAAAGAAGAGATCATATAAAAATTAAAAAGTTAAGTAAAACGTTTCTGTACGATTTTTGCAGTCTCCTTGATAGAAATTTGACAATTATACTGAATTGTTTTGGTAGAAGCCTTTGGAACTTCAGTGACTCCGTATAATTTTGTAGCATTCTGACGTTACATTATGATGTATCTGAGAAGTAAAATACAAGAAACATTAAATATTTAGTATTTATAATTCACATAACCATCAAACTCACAACAATAAAAAAAAACTTCTTAATGAAAATTACAAAGCAGTTAAGTTAAAAAAAAACTTATTTTATAATTGTGTTACAACGTAATGAAGGTTCAATAAACTGTTATAAACTAAAATTCGTTTGTCATAGACAATTTAAGCTTTTAACCATAAAAAAACATGCAAAATTAAATATATGTATGACTCTTTTCATAACAAAATATTAATTATATAAACAAAAATGCATTTTAAGTTATTGCACAAGTACGTAAAATAATTTTGCAACATACTTACATAGTTATTAACATCAATTTACGAAAATGATTTAACAAAAATAAAATCTTTATACTGTAATAATAATTTTGTAATTTCAATTATTTCCAGTTACCTTCAGTAGAACCTTTCAAAATGAATACATTGGCGCTGCAGTTGACCGATGGGCCCCAAGGTTATAAAATTACATTGAAGAATATGGAAGTCTTTGGTGCCAGTAATTTCCAAGTTAAATCTATGAAACTTAGTGAGAATGGTGAACCTTTTGAGGCTAAAATTCTATTGCCAAAATTAAAAATTGAAGCCAAATACACCAGTTCGGGTGTTTTGTTGATCATACCTGCTTCGGGTGGTGGTGATTTCCATGCTGTGTTTGGTACGTATAAATAGTTATATAGTTGTAAGTCTAATTGATTATAATATTACTCTTGTGTTATTTAATAGAGGGTTGTGAGGCCGATTTGACTGGTAAAGTGTCGACACATGAAAAGAATGGTGCCACCTATTTGCATGTTGATGCCCTCAGCATTGTCATCAATGTAGACAAAGTCGATATGAAGATTTCAAATGCTTTCAATAATAATCGTATTTTACGTAAGTTTTTACATTTATTGTTTTATTATATGGCAAAAAATTAAAATAATTTATTTTAATTTTTTTATAGTTGAAGCCACCAACTTGTTCTTGCGTGATAATGGTCGTGTAGTTTTAGAGGCCATGCAGTCTCAATTGCAAAAGAAATTGGCCATGGAATTTGGTAAATTGGCCAATCAATTGTTGAAAAATGTACCAAGAGATTGGTTCTATGTTTAAATTAAGCCCTAAGTTTAAATTGTGTGTGGTATCTCCTGTTGTAAATAGTACTTAATTGTTATTTTATTAGAAAACAAATTAAAGGATATTTCCTTTTAAGTTTTACTTAAAATATTTATACGATTTTACTCATATGTATTATTTAATATTATTGTTATTGATATAAGAAAAAAAAAATACAATTATATTGTTTGAAAAATAAAATGTTGTATAATATGAAACTTTTTCAGAACTCATTACAACTCAAGAGTGACATACGGCAATTAAATTAGTGTGAAGTTGAAAGAAGCAATTATATTTAACTGAAAAAAATATATTTTTTATTCTTTATGTTTTGTTATGCTTTTATTTTCTGACAACTATGACTTGTGCCTAGAATTACAAAAAGCAAAGTGCAAAAAATTACCCTTTTTCTAGAAGGCTCCAAAATTCTGTTTACAAAAGTTTTACAGTAAATTGGATCATCAAAAGTAAAATTGATGAATATAATTTATGCGTGAAGAAAGCTTCAAAAATTTCGTATTACTTGTTAGAATACAAAATAAGGATTCAAAAAATTTTAAAAAATTTAGCTGAAAATGAAATTAAAACAAGTTGTTAACAAAAATTAAATATTTAAAAATAACAAGCGCGAATGTTATATTCGGCCCGACCGAATCTATATACCCACCATCAACATTTTAAAATTTTACGTTATATGGAAGGGGGCGGTAAGGTGGGCAGTAAAATGGGCGGACCAAGCACATTTTTTGTTTCCGAGTTTACATTGGTCCTTTAACTATTTGAACACAATTTCGTTGATTTTCACCTTATATGGGAGGTGGGCGGTAAAGTGGGCGGACCACGCCCATTTTTGGTTTCCGAGTTTATATCGATCCCCGAACTATACGTACAAAATTTCGTTGTCGTACATACTTTTGTTGAAGAAATATCAGCAGAAAAGTATAAAACGGACACCCTGTGTTTCTAGTTTTTAGTCCATAACTTTTTTGTTTATTAACCGATTTTGCCCATTTTCAATATCAAACAAACCTTATATAAGATAAATTCGTTCCCCTACGTTGCTCCGTTCGAGCCCTATCCTGCCTTTAACAGACAGACAGACAGACGGACGGACATAGCTAGATCGACTCAGAATCTAACCAGGACCCAGAAAATATATACTTTGTGGGGTTTTAGATGATTCCTTCGACATGTTATACACGGAATGACAAAATCAATATACCCCCCATCTTTTTGATGGTGGGTATAAAAACCCTTCACCATCTTACCGACAAATAATTAAATTTTCGCCTTAACGTATGCTTTCATTATTTCACATTTATAAATCTAAATTTTTTTCAAACTACGAAAATTTGAATACGAGAAAAAGAAAACAATCATAGCATGCTTTGCTTTTAAAAAATAAACAGCAACAACAATTCCATATTTATTTATTTTTGAAAATGTGTATATACAAACTGACAACAACACTGTTATTCATTATACTACGGCTGTTGCTAACTAAACTACTTGCCTATACAAAAAACAAAAACGTCACTAATAGTCATTGCAATGCTTAATATACATGTTTGTGTGATAAAAATGTTCGAGCCTTCTTTGCAAAAATGAAGTCTTTTTAAGCATATCTCCACAATGCTGAATTTCAATAGCAAAATTCTCGAAAGGATTTCCAATCGTTTGATATATATATTATATATGCCAGTTATCGGTGGGCTTCATAAACGCCATTTCAACCGACACACGGATGAACGGACATTGTACTATCGTCATCATTTCTTACAAGGATCCCAAAAATATAAACTTTTTTGCTCTCTGACGAAAATTGTGGAAATTACAAACGGAATGACAAACTTATATATACCGTTTACACCTGTGGTGAAGGGAATAAATAAGGGTTTTGTCAAAATAACTAAAATGCAGGATTCTAAAAAAAGAGGGATTTTATTTTTATATCCCAATTCTTAACTAAATCAGATGTTCTCTTTTTTCTAATATTTTTTTAAGCCTATTTCCGAAAAAAAAAAAATTTTGCCAAAATATATCAGACTTGTGAATTTTCATTCGCTGTTAGGGAACTGAAAGTATGTAAAAAAGAAATGTTTAATATTTTGTCCGTAGGGACTTGAAAATATGTAAAAAAAAAATGTTCAATGTTTTGTCCGCATTCAGTTGCGCATTGTGTCATTGGGGTAAAATGTGTCAAAAGTGGCGCTTAATTGAATTTTAAAATGTAAAGTTTTGTAATAAAGTTGGGTACCGAATTAAAATAGCCAAAATTTTGTATCAACATCAATTAAAATCTTTAAGCTAGATTGTTTTGTTTTCTTATAAGGAGCTGTCAACGTTAAAAATTTTTTTACATTTTTGAAAAATAGTAAAAAATTAAATTTTCATCAGATTTCAGTGTATTTATTTTAAATAAAAAGTCTTTTAAGGTAAAATTTTAAAATGAAACCTTCATCTTCAGATGTTTAAGTGTACTTTTCTTCAAGTATTTGTAAAATATATTTTGTCTTAATGTTTTTGTTATTTTTTTGGAAATTGTCCACTAATACACTAATTTTCATGGAATGTTACAGGATGTTTGTTCTGAAAATTTTCTGAAAAATAGTACATATTGTTCACTTAAACAGTATATAGCCCGATTTAAGAAAATAATTTTTTTTTTTTTCAAAAAAACTCCAGTAAATTTCATAAAAAACAGCTTAAGTGCCAGACATTTTCTTTGCTTTATCAAACATTAAACAGTGGGGAAGAATCGAAATAAATCTGTAACTTCTAATCGGCTAGTTGGATTTGCATAAAATTTCACATAGGCGTAGCAGAGGACAGTAGCAGTTTAGCAGTTTAGAAGCGGGATCCAATATTCGAATCAGGAGCGGAACTATAGGGGTTCAAAATAGAGTACTAGTGTCATGGAAAATGTTTAACCAGTAGCAAATGTTTGTCCCTTGCCCGATTTCCAGGATTTTTATATCACCTTAAATTCCTTGATAAATCTTTTAGAAAACGTGAATGCATGTACTACTTATCTTATATATTTTTCGAGTTATACACATTTAAAATTTCAGAAATCTCAATTTTACAAGATCTTGGCTAAGATTTTTCCATATATTTGTATATTATAAAAGGCTTATAGCAAAAATAGTGATTCTATTTTAATCATTTTGTATTGTATTTACTTTTAAAATAAACTCTTACTTTTTTTTAGTAAAAAGTATAAAATTCCATATACTACACTAAATAAATCCAAATTTGTTTATATTAATTATTAATATATTCCTAAAGTTAGGAAATTTAATTGAATTTTTAAAGTATTTGACATTTGTATTTTCTATTTTCTTATTCTGCTCACTGTGTCGCAGCAGCAACAATGTGGTACTTGCCCTTTATACACGATTTTACATGTAAATAAATCAAATGTGTATGAAGACTTGCACAAACTATGCCGATTAATCTCGTCATACACGACTCCATAAGCTCCTTGTGTTAAACTTGTAGGATCATACGTAGGATTATACATCAGTGCAGCGTAGCTTCATCCGTCATTGCCATGGGGAACAAATTCCTGCCGCGGAAATTCATGAGACGGCAGCTCTGCTAAAAATGTCGCCGACATCATAAGAAAAGTTAAGAATAGATACATTTCTAAAAAAATTTATATTAAAATTTAAAATTTCAAAATTGTAATGAATTTACTTAGGTTTTACTTTAGGTATTTACTAAAAGTTTGACCAAATTCGGTGGCTGTATTTGAGTCATTTTAAGCCGAAATTTTCACGGCGGCGACGGCTCTTGAAAAACATCCGGCGCAGATCTCTGTATATTTATCGAACTCTCACCAGCTAAAGGTAGTGAGTGGTAGCTGCCAGATATCTTATAGTACTAAAATAATTGTCTCTACTGATACCATCCACATTTTAATAGTAATGCCAAAAACCCTCTCTGTATATTTATCGAACTCTCACCAGCTTAAGGTAGTGAGTGGTAGCTGCCAGATATCTTATAGTACTAAAGTAATTGTCTCTACTGATACCATCCATATTTTATTAGTAATACCAAAAACCCTCAGAAATATTTGGTGAAATGGGAGTAAGGCAGGTAAATTACAGGGTAGTACTGTGCATCGGTAATGCCGTACATTTATTTCGTGTAACGAAACTTACCACACTCTGAGAAACTCACCACATCGGAAATTCACCACACTGGCAAAAAGTTTTTTTATTAAAAAAAAAAATATTTTTAGTTTCGTTACAATTATTACAATTTAAATGTAGAAAATGTATATTTTACCTATTTCCGACCACTACCCGATTTCGTTAAGATAACTTTACGAAATTTGGTATGAAGTTTGTTTTTGTGACTGTTTGATTCCGAAATATAGTGCTTAGAAATTTTCAGAAATAGTACCATTTTTTAGCTCAAACTTAAAGCTATTTACCTTTGGAATAAAATAATAAACATATTTTCGAAAAGCAGATCTAAAAATATCGCCGAAATAACCATTGATGCGTTTTCCCAACACCAACCATTTTGGACAGAGTATTTATACAAACATTAATTATCTTAAAGACAATATAGTAATCTAATAATAGCTGTGAAAAAAATCATCATCGACTGCATAATTAAATAATTAGGCTATGTTAAAGCTACTGATGCGAAATGGGTTAAGCATACTTGAATATTTTTTTTTTTTTTATTTCTGTGCAAAGTCGATTTAAATAAAAGCTGAAATTTTATATTACGTTTAAATCGAAGCACGATTGGTAAAAACAGATTTATACACCAAATAGGCCTATTGTGCTTCATATGCAATATTATTCATAAACATTTAATTTTACCGAATTTAAAATTTGTTATTATAATCAATGTAATAAAATTGATCAATTATTTCTGTAAATCTTCGCTTACCTCAAACTTATATTTAACGATTCGATTAGAGAACTGTTTCTCTGATGATGTTGGAAAACTAAATAAGTAAACTAAAGCAAAGTATAATCTTCTAACTATAAGAGTTTCCCTCTTCGTAATTTGCATTTATATAAATCACCCTAACCGGTCATGAATTAAGCATTTACTGTTGAATTATATTATTTCTGCCCAACGGTGCTCTCAAAAATTTTTAAAAGTTATATTTGAAAACTTTTATAAATAATAATCTTTAAGAAAATTATAAAAATTAACTATGCTTTTTAAAGATAGTAATTTAAATGAATTAAAAAGAAATAAATAGAATTCTCACATAACTAAGTATATTACAGTTTTATTTTTACAATGAAAATTTAAAAAAATATTACCACATTTACATGTTATAAATTATAAACCTACAGAAAAACTATAATGAATTAGAAATTATAAAGTAACATAAATATGTATTAATACATTTTCTTCAATGTGCTAAAGAAACTACAAACATTTTCAAAACAATTTCATATTTATGCAATTTATTTCAGCAACATTATATTTATATCTACATGTTAGTATACAAAATTTTAATAAATACATTTACATATCCTTCTACCGATGTATATAGCTTGAAACACACCGAACTAATAACTAGTTGAGTAAACTTACGAGTATCAACATATGTTTCTAAAAAGTAGCGAACACACCATGTCGTGGTGTGTTCAATGGTGACCACAATCAAACATCAAACTCAACATAGTTGTATTCCTTTGTGTTTATCAACATTCATATTGAGGCGAACACACACACATGCACTCCATATACAACCCAGCAGTTTTTTCGGTGTCAATTCACCCGCTTTAGTACAGTAAAGTCCATTTGTGACTACCCACCTGACTCATCCAAATGTGTACGTTTTTTTATACATCCTAGCTTCGCATCCTATTTTGTGAGCGATAGTTAAGCTATCGTACCGTTTATTGATCCTTTAGAAAGCGTTGAGGTGGCGATAGCACCATTTATTGACTCTTTTGAAAGCGTGGAGGTGGCGATTTATACTTTATTGACCCTTTGGTGAGCGTGGAGGTGGCGATTGGTTTTTTTGTAAGTCACAAATACGTCAAAAAAGTGAATAGTTCATCCATTGGCAGTACAGGTTGGGTTACTTGACTAACGGCAATAAATACATAGTAGGACATTTGGGTCTGATGCATCTTTTTTAGACGTGTGTAGTGTCAAATATCAATTTATTGACTCCTTGGTGCTTAACAGAGTCTTTAGTATTTTACTTTGTAAGAAAAAAGTTAATAATGTTTTTTTTTTATACCCTACACCACCAAAAGTGGTTGGGGTATTATGTGTTTGTGCAGAAGTTGTAACGCAGAGAAAAAATCTTCCGACCCCCACCTTAAAGTATACCGTTCGACTCAGAATCACTTTCTGAGTCGATTTAACAATGTCCGTCCGTCTGGTCGGCTTGCTGGCTGGCTGTCCATGTAAAGCTTGTGCGCAAAGTACAGGTCGCAACTTTGAAGCTAATTTGATGAAATTTGGAACATATGCTTTTTTCAACACAAGGACGAAGCCTATTGAATTTGGTTATGATCGGCCCATTATTTCACCTAGCCCCCATACAAATGTCCTCCCGGAATAGAGTTTTAACACTTATAGATGCCTTAAAAATAGGAATATTTTAATGAAATTTAGTACAAATAAGTTTTATATCAGCAAAAATCTGTCTGCCAAATTTCATGAAGATAGGTTCATAACTGACCATAGCTCCCATATAAACACCTCTCCCGAAAATCACTAACGTGCATAAATCCCATACAAATGTTAGTATTATGTTAATATTTAACACAAGTAAGTTGTATATACGTATGGTGTAGGGTATCATATAGTCGGGCTTGACCGACTATATCTTCTTCTCTCGTTTTTTTTTTATATTTTTATGTTATGCGTACCATATTAATTAAATGTGTTTTTAAATTAAACACGTGGAATACATCCAGTAGAAATGGATTACCTCTCAATTATTTTATATAATAAGAAACCTATACCGCAATTCCGTAACTTCTTAGCGACAAAAATCGAAAATTCGTTAGTTAGCAAATTTTGTCGTTTAGTGTTATTCTGTGGTAAAATTTTACCGATTTTTGTCGTTAAACACATTGGTAGTTAACGAAAAGCTAACTACAAAACCATAACGATAAAGAAGCTGATTTTGGCTATTAAATATAATTTTTTTAATTTTGATAACATTGTTTTAAAAATAATGTAATTAGAAAAAATATAATGAATAATAAGTGCGTTCGTTTACGTAAAAGTTTTCGTTTATTAAATTTTTTACTGAATTTTAGCAAAAATGTAGAGATTAAAATGAGAGTTTATAACTGAATTTTTAGAATTTTGAAACTGATTTGTTATTATTAAGTTTTAATTACATTCAGTTCTTAGTGAAAGTTTTTTTTTTTTTTTTAGTGAAAAAATGTATTTTACTGAAAATACATAATTTTGGTAAAAATTTTAATTTTTAATAAAAAATTACATTTTAAGTAAAAGAATTTTTTAAAAATTTTGATTCTTATTAAAAATTTCTCCTGTTTAGAAAAATTGAATTAATTTGCAAAAAAAAAAAATGGAATTTTTCAAAAATCAGAATTTTGTGAGAATTGAATAATTTGTTTAAACGAAAAATATTAAGGAGTTTTTAAACATAAGTTTCCATAGTTACGTTATTTTAAAATTTAATGCAAATTTTTAATGAACGGGCCTAATATAAGAAACATTTAACATTAAATTAATTTTACAAATATTTCCAACAACATACCATACATATACTCATATTGGTTATTTGTTGGAAGATAATCTGCACACATTTATATAATATTTACACCTTTTTCGCATTTTTTTCAAGACAATTGTTTTGTTTTTAAATAGAAATTCAATTAAAATTTAAAATTTTTATTTCAAATAATGAGTTCTATCATTTCTATCGATATTTGTCGTTAAAATATACTTACGAAAAAAATCGTTAACTTATAGTAGAGAATAGCAAAATCAAAAAAAAAAAAAAAAAAAAATAAAAAATAAAATAAAATAAAATTTTCGTTAATTAACGATATCGGTAGTAAATGAAAAAAGTTACAAAATTGCGGTACTAGTCACTTTTGGGTCCTTTGGTGGCCATTCGTCTCTTCCGAGGACATCCCCATGTTAAAGTGACTAGTCAGGTGATTAGTAAAGTGACCAGTTAAAAAGATTGTCAGCTGACTGAATCAATTTCACCGGAAAAAATAATGACTTTCAAAGGGTAAATAAAGTGGAAGCAACAGCCACCTCACGCCTACAAAGGGTCAATAAATCAACATGCTCATTAAAACAACAAATAGTGCAATGTATGTAAGAATGCTCTGTGGCTGAGTGGTTAGCGCGTATGACTATAAAACATAACGATGTGATTTCGAGTCGGGCGTGCCGCCATAAACAAAAATATAAAAATATAAAAAAGAATTAAATTGATTAATATAAAATAATATGACAAGAAAATTAAATGATTTATTAAATAAAATATAAATAAAAAAGAAAAAAAAAAAACAAAATTAAAAAAAAAAGAAAATTAAAAAAAAAGAAAAGAAATAAAAAAATATACGCAAAAAAAATCTTTTAATTTTTTCACATTCTGAAAATAACTAATTTAAAGATTGACTTTTTCGTACTAGTCACTATATCGCCACCTTTTGGTCCTTTGGTGGCAATACACTCCTTCCTAGGACACCCCCATGTTAAAATGACTAGTCAGGTGATTAGTAAAGTGACCAGTTAAAAAGATTGTCAGGTGACTGACTCAATTTCACCAGTAAAAGGACTAGTATGAATTGACTTTTTCGTACTAGTCACTATATCGCAACCTTTTGGTCCTTTGGTGGCAATACACCTCTTACTAGGACATCCCCATTTTAAAGTGACTAGTCAGGTGATTGGTAAAGTGACTAGTGGTGACCTAATGTCGTCAGTCAAGTAACCGGTTTCGGACAGTCACCTTTGACTGCAGGGAAATTATAACATGATGTTTAAGAAAAACTTATGGCGTTGAAATCATAGAAACTGTTCATATTTTTATACCCACTATTAAAAAGATGGGTGGTATATTGATTTTGTCATTCCGTGTGTAACATGTCAAAGGAATCATTGAAGACCCCATAAAGTAAATATTTTCTGGGTCCTGGTTCGATTCTGAGTCTATCTAGCTAGGTCCGTCCGTCTGTCCGTCTTTCTGTTGAAAGCAGGATAGGGCTCGAACGGGGCAACGTAGGGGGTCGAAATTTGGCTCAAATATTTACCTTATATAAGGTTTGTTTAGTATTTAGTTCGGGAGTCGTTATAAACTTGGAAACCAAAAATGGTCGTGGTCCGCCCACTTTACCGCCCACCTAACATATAAGGTGAAAATCAACGAAATTTTGTACAAATAGTTTAAGGGCCAATGTAAACTCGCAAACAAAAAATGGGCGTGTCCGCCCACTTTACCACCCATCTCCCATGTAACGAAAAATTTTAAAAAGTTGATGGTGGGTATATAGATTCGGCTGAGCCGAATATAACATTCGCTCTTGTTGTCTATAACTTTTCTCCTACTGAATACTTTAGATATTAGCCAATTTTTGGCAATAATCTAAAGTAATTAGTAATTATTTAAATCCGTTTATTGCTTGTTGAAATATTATCAGTTCAAGTTTGGTTTAGGAGTTCTTCCAGATTTGGTTACATAACTTTTTTTCTACTGAACCGATTTGGCTGGTTTACAATCCCAAACTGCATAGGAAAACAACAAATAACCTAAGTGATTTTCATTGGAATAGCTCAATTAGTTTTGATGTGAGTGTGTTTTCAACAGACGGACATTGCTTAGTCGACTCAGAATTTCATATGGTCCAAGAATATATATACTTTATGGGGTCTTAAACGATTTTTTCTAGGTGTTACATGCGGAACGAAAAACTTAGTATACCCTCTTTCATCACTAGTGGTTGTGGAGGGTATAAAAATAAATTATTACCATTCTTTCTAATTACTAGGAGCGGATTTTAATGCAAATATGCATGTTTTATCTGAAGAATTTAAAAACTGTCTACGTATTTATCCTAATTAGACATTTTACTAAATTTGTTAGTGCATATTTTTGCATTTTTACTCGAAAATGGTGTGTAATAATTTTGATCATATTGATTAGTTGAATTCGTATTGAAAGTGTTGCAAAATTATAAAGAGATTGGTATCTTGTCTTTATAATGTAAAATATTTATTATAAACAATATTTTTTGATGATTTCAAAAAAGGTGAGGATAACGACTCTAAAGCTATAGAAAATGTTAAACGAGTATTAACATCAAGAAATATTAATCTTATCTCCTATTTGTCTGTTCCAACTATGGATTTCCTTCTGAAACTATTATCAAATTAAAAAGAACTCAAATCAGTTCAATTGATAGTGCTAATGAGAACAAATCTATGCTGTGGAACGCCATATTGCTGGAAAAATAAAAATTGAAAATTTTTACTTAAAGTAATAAAGTTTTTGAGAATAATTACAATTATACAATTATACTACAATTATTCAAATACGCTCCTACCACATCTGTTGACGTAAAAAGATCATTTTCTATGTATAAAATTTTTGATATATTACTTACTTACCCTTAACTTACCTCTACTAATTTATATATATAATCGATACAAATAACTAAATATTTTAAAGCTTTTACATTTTATGCTTTTGTTGTAGATGTGAATGTTGATGAAATATGTCTTGTATATAATCCATGTCTGCATGTATTTATTATAAATCTGTAACATGTCACATAATATTGTATCCATTATAAAAGTTATTATATGACCAAATTAACATGACAAAGTTCCATTTTCGTTTATTTATTCGTTCAGTAATATAACATCGACCCACCTTCATGCAACAAAGAACATTGAGAATATATCTCATTAAGCCGTTATTTAATATTGAGCTTTAAAATATTTCTTTTTTTATTTTTGTTTTCATTCATGTATTTATGCGAAAATACAAATTTTATTGCAAAAATACAAAAAGTATGTACATATTCGAGAGGCGTTCTCAGAGTTCATGTAAAAACGGATGTTACATTTTTGCGTGACCGACTGACCACCTTTAACAAAAAAGTATTAACATTTTCTGTTTATGTGTTTATTTTTCTGTAATGACATGTGTACAAACATGACATCAATACATTTTTTCTTTATGAAACGTTAAGGGTATATGGTAAATACTCAACCACACACTCATACAAGAAGATTTGATAATCAAGTGATGTTAAAGTGTTTGACATGCAAATAAGTATTTACAAACGCATATGGGTACAGAATAATTTTTATTGTTTCCATCTCTATATAAAAAAGAAATATATAATTATAATTGTCTCATGTTGAATTATAAATCTCAGTAAAGATTATTTTAATAAATTGGCAAAAATTATTAAATTTAATATTAACATCATGATCTGAAAATCAACCAAAAAAATTGGCCCAAAATTACAAATTAAGAAATAACCAAAGATTGGCAAAAATCGGTGCAAGGGTTCACGTACCTCTCAAAAGTTCTGAAATAAAAAAAAAGCTACTAAAGTATGAAATTTTGCACAGAAAACTGGCTGGGTTAGATATTGGGGCGTATACTTATTATAAGTGATTAATATTACTAATACAACCACTTGGCTAAATTCACTTACCCTTCAAATATTAGGAAGATAAATTTGTTGCGAAACTTCCAGACATCACTTCTTAGTGACCTGTTAGTGACAAAATACATTGCTATTGCGCATTAACCGTCCAGGCGTCACTTCTTAGCGATTTCTAAATAATTGTCAAAATGTGTTTGAAATTTATAAAAAAAAAACAAAATACATTACTATCGTCTTCTCATTTTGAAGTCATTTCTAGAAGATGATAATTTGAATTTAACAAAAACAGAATACATTACTATTCCGCAATAATCTTCTTGGCTTGTGATAGGAAGATTGTCAGTTTTTTATGAAAAACAAAACAACAAAATAAAGAAGCATGCATAATCATGCATTTCAGTTATAATACTGGTCGACAAAAAAAAAAAACGTCCTCCTTAAAAAATGCAAACACGAAACTGCTTTCAATTTTTTCCCCTTCAGGTCGACATGTTTTTTTTATGGGCATCTCTAATTATTAGCCCTAAATAAGCCGATTATTCGAGGATATTCCTCTATAATACATGATACACCAAAATATTTTCATCCATACCTCCGAAATTATTGTGCGATTAAAAAATAATGTTAATATCTGAAGACAATTTTCGTTTTCGCATCTATCTTTTGGTGTATTATATTCTAAAAAACGTGATAGAAAAAGGTGAAAGCATATTCGTGTTTATCATATATATCTTTATTCATAAAAGAAAACTGATAGTTTTAAAAGTAGTAAATAAAAAGCAGAGGGAGCCGTAGAGGTAGCAGTTGAAGTAGTTTAATAAAAAAAAATGAAGTAGCTTAAAATATCAA
This sequence comes from Protophormia terraenovae, assembly GCA_951394005.1. Classification (NCBI taxonomy): domain Eukaryota; kingdom Metazoa; phylum Arthropoda; class Insecta; order Diptera; family Calliphoridae; genus Protophormia; species Protophormia terraenovae. The sequence goes on from OX596073.1 coordinate 62,339,659, forward strand.
AATTAAAAGTAATGTAAAAAATATATTATTTATTTCTTCTCTGCGCTTTTATAAATATTTGTACATTGCCCTTCATTTTACAAATTTTTTAAAGTTGTCATATGGGTCTAAGGTTCGAAAGAATTAATTCTTTAATTCACTTTTTAAAATGGAATTAAATTATAAAGAATTATTCTTTCAAATAAATTCATTGTAATTAATTCTGAAGCTTAATTCCAAAAGCTTTTGTTAAAATGGAATTAATTCATTTGTGAATTAATTCTTTGGGAATGCTTAATTCTTTTGATTTCATTCAAATTGAAGGGAATGAAAAAAAAAATATATCATTCAATTGAATTTTATTTTTTTAAGGAATTAATTCTACATTTTTTTTTTTTTTCATTCATTTTGTAAAAGAATGGAATGAAAGAAAAATTTAATCATTCAAATTGAATTATAATTCTTCAGGGAATTAATTCAATACAAAGTTAAGCCTAAAGAATTAAGTCTAGGAATTACTTTCTGAGGAATGATTTTAAAGAATGCTAAACTCAATTTTTATAAGCTGAATTAAGATTATACATGAATTAATTCTAAATTGAATTCATTCTTTCGAAGCTCTGTTATGGGTTGCAAATATATCATAAACAATATTCAAATCAGAAATAAAATAAATACGGGATTTTGTTTTTTTTACATACAATATGTAGTCAATTTCAGTTGTAAACAAGGTTGGAAACCGAAACGAATAACGGTATCGGTAACGGTATCGGTATTCAAATTATATTTATTTTGGTAACGGTATCGATAACGGTGTTTTAAATTATATCGGTATCGGTATACCGGTACCGAAACTAAAATACCGGTAAATACCGTTATTATTAAAAAATTAGTAAAAACTTAAATAATACCCTCCCCACCTATGGTGGTGTAGGTTATAAAAAGTTAAATGTTTAAATAATTTTTACTTGAATTTCGCAAAAAAATATTAAATTACATATTTGTATATGAATATTTTTCGTTAGAGAACTCCATACGATTTTTACAAATACTTTTTTTATGGCAACATTTATGAATATTAAACTCGACTTCTTAAAGACAATTTGGTATCATTTTTTGCAGTACAGTAAAATAAAAAAAAATTGGACAAAATTTGTATTTACCACAGTTTTTTAATACAGACAAAAATCGTTTAATCAATTTTAGAAACATTTTTCAAAAAAAAAAAAAAATAAAAAAATTATTCTCCAAATTGCAAAATGTAAAATTGCATAATAGCAAAAAATCCGTGAAGTAGCAGAAAAAACAGAAAAGCATAAAAAAACATTTTTTTTTTTATTTCATCACAAGTTAGCGCTACAAAAATATGGAAAATGCGTTTCAGATATCGTAGGAATACTCTTTCCAATCACCATAAAAATTAGTAAAGAAAATATGATTCCCAAAGAGTTTTTAGCAGGGACTGTAAATAACAGTTATTTTTAAATTTTAAAACAAAAAAAGCTGTTACAACGAAATATCGGACAACTCATTTATAAACACCATTGTGATCGTTATGTGCTCGACTTTCTTACAGTACTATGCTTTTTAAATTTTTTATTTTTATTTTTTCGAGCAGAAATAAAAGTTATTTTGTGATTTTTATCATCTTTAAAACTAGTTATTAAGAAACGGCAAAAATATTCATCATCCCATAGACCGAAAGCCTGTGGGTAGAGCGACGAAATGTAGAACTTAGATGGGTCTTCCTTCATATAGATCCACTAAGACGTGATTTTTTGGGAAATTTGATTGTTTAAGGGGTAAAAACGGTAACCTTATATGTTCTAAACTAATATAGATAAAAAAGTTGAACAGCTATTGTTATTCATTTAAAAAATAATCGGACAGGTGTCTGGTACTTTTTTGAAAATCGGCCCTTTTTTGGAGAACACGGGTAAAAACCGTATTTTGGTACTTTTTTCATAAGTGGATTATAATTCAAAAGTGGAAATTGTGGTACCTAAAGATACATGGATACAAGAATTGAAGAAGATGGACTTTGAGGTACTTTTTTGTTTTTCTAAAGGTACTTTTTGAATTCTCTATAATATTTAACCTAGAAACATGAAATTATAGATATTTGGTCATAAATGAATGAGAATACATGAGGGGACCTTATGGTACTTTTTTGTTCTTCTAATGGTACTTTTTGGTTTTTCTATAATATTTAACCTAGAAACATTAAAGTGCTTCACGAAAAAAAGTTGCAAATGTACTCGTCTAGAAATGAAGATTAATATGTTCTTATATGATTCCCAAAATATTACATCTCAATGTTTACATTTACGTGAGCTGGACCATTTTTAAAACACCTCTGAAATTACGTATTTATTTCAATATTATTATCAAAATTTTAGTTATAAGAAAATTAACTTCAAATTATAATAGAGGCATACTACGACCTTCAATACACATTTAAATAATTATTATGTCACTTTTCAGTCGCAGAATATTAAGATTTTACTAACATTTTTTATCATATTTTCTTTTTTCGAACATGTAATTTTAAATATTTCGGACATTTTTCAAAATATATTAGATTATAATGTACCATAGGAATGGTCTATCCTGTTTCTATTGAAGATAACACGTAATTAACTCATTAAGAGCTAGAGGGTCAATTTTATGCAATTAGTTCCCAAAAGGTAAAATTTGCAATTTTTGTAAATAATTCGCATGCAAATACTATTACACTTAAATATTGATAAATTAATGAAAAACGTAATAAGTTCATTAAAAACCGCGACAATAATCGAATAAAAAGGAGTTTTTTAAATTTAACCACCATTTTACAACAATTCGCAGCTTCTTTGATAAGTTTATGCTTTTGAGGACATGTATGTTCTTAACTAATCATTTATTTGCCGTTAAAATTAATCAATTATGGACCGGAAATCCCAAAATATTATTTGTGCAACTAAAGGGTTAAATGAATGCACATATCAATAGTATTTAATGAGAGTATTTAATGATGCGTTAAAATATAATTTACGATGAAAAATGTCCAAAATATTCAAACTTTAATAAAATACTTTTTAAAATAAAATCATTGAAAATTTTACTAAAATGTATATGTATTAGACATCGTTTTTCTATCATATGTTGTAATTTTTAAAGTATGTATACTGTCGATCGAAAACCATATTTTTGGAGGTATTTTAAAAATGGTCCAGCTCACGTAAATTAAATAATTGAACCGAAATATTTTGGGTATTAGCTTAAAACATATCAAACTTTAATTTTAGGGGGGTACATTTGCAACTTTTTTTGTCCCCATACAAATCAAGGCACTGTAAGAAACATGAAATTATAGATATTTGGTCATAAATGAATGAGAATCCATAAGAGGGAACTTTGTGGTACTTTTTTGTTCTTCTAATGGTACTTTTTGAATTTTCTATAATATTTCATTTAGAAACATGAAATTTAGATATTTAGTTATAAATGAATGAGAATCCATAAGAGGGAACTTTGTGGTACTTTTTTTTCTTCTAATGGTACTTTTTGAATTTTTTATATTCATAATGCAAATGCAAATTTAGGATGCATTTTTGAAAAATGTCTACCCTTTTAATTTTTTTCTTCTTCTGATATAAAAAACATTATTGTGTTTGCTAAAAATTGCAATATAAATTATTCTGGGACAAAATGGTTCACTATTTTTAAAAAAATTTAAAAATATTTTTTCATAAAAAAAATTTTTTTTTTTAAATTTTTGTGAGCTTATTTTAAAATTAATTTTAATCATAATATTTCATAATTTGTTATTTGCGGTATAAAACCTATTTGTCCCAGATTAAGTGCTGATGTTTATTAATAATAAACATATTTGTCTTCAATATTAAGCAAAAATATTTAAAATCCAAAGGGTAGAAATTTCTTAAAAATGCATTCGAAAATTGCATTATTTTCGTGAGTGCATCATTAGCAAAAAAAAAAATAAAATATATATTTTTGATTCATACAATATAATTTACAATATTTATCGTAATAAACTTTATACAAGTTTTTAAATCAATAAAATCCGACGTATACTTAAGAAGTTATAAACATTTAAAGCTAAATATTACTAAAAGAGTATAATCAAAAAAAGATAAAAATCAAAATATTTTCAAAAATTAAAATTTTTGTATGAAAAAATTTATGACAATTTTTTTTTTTAAATATTAAAAATAGTAGATTTTATTGTACCAGAACAGTTATTTTTGCATTTTATAGTAAAGATATTGCTTTATAAATATTGAAAAAAATAAAATAAAAATTAAAATCGAAAGGGTAGAAATTTTTCAAAAATGCATCCTAAAATTGCATTTGCATTATGAATGCATTTTTAAATTGCAATATTATTTCTAAATTACTACATTAAAAGAGGACATATGTATTTATCTTCTACAAGTTACACACTTTTCCGATTTTTTTGACATTTCGAAAAATCAAAATCGTGAATAAATTCGCGAATCTTTTAAAATTCAAAAAAATTAAAAATGGAGATATTTAAATGGCTCCATAGATTATATGCGTATCAAATATGAACAAAATCGGATGGCCCTCAGTAAAAAAATTGGCATTTTTTATAAATCTTTCATGGAATGGACGATATATATCAGAATTTTTTATAGAACTTTTCTATGGAATGTAAAAAAACCTGTTAAAAAATTGCGGAAATATTTAAAAAATCGGGTTAACTGGTTTTCGATTTTCTAAAAGCTCTATAGAAGCTAAGAACTTCGTTTTTATAAAACAAAATTGAATTATTTTTCTGAATTTTTATTCTGAAGAAATGAACTTAATCGGTCCATAGGTAACTAGCTATAGGCCAAAACGTGTTATTGGCAAATCTTTTTTTATTTATTTAATGCGTTCTTTTCTTATAGTTGTTGTTCTCATGGTTACTGAAAAACAACAACATATATAGTTTCTTCAACTTTTTGAAGGACCTATGTAAATAAGAGTCTTCGTTCTGTCATTTAAAGTTCGGATTTTTTTTTTAGAATTTCTGTGTTAATAAAGTGAATTAAGTCAGTCCAGTATTGACCGATTTATAGGCCAAAACACGTTTTTACGATTTTTGCTGTTACTATTTAAGATATGGACTTCGTTGTTGTATAAGTCTATCATAAATATTTTTTCCAATTTAGGTTTTTCAAATCAGTCAAATTTATTCATAAATGTTCCATAAATGTTCTTTAATTTAATATTGTTTTACATGTAGAAAATATTTTTTATGCAACGAAGTGGTTATACATATCATTCTTAAAGATATGCGAACTTTTGTAAAAATTCAAAGTATTTAATTCATTATTTATTAAATATATTAAATTGTTTAAAGTTTTTAGTGCTTACGTAGATATAGTATAGGTAACTATATTTGTAATTGAATCCTATATACATACATACATATGTATGTATTTTTGATTAATTTATATTTGACATACATTATATAAATATTAAAAAAGTAGTATTATTTTATTCAGTTTTGTTCAGCTTTCCGTTTTTAATTTGTTAAGAAATATTTTAATACACACAGAAAAAAGTTTGTACATAAATATAAAAACTTAGTTTCATTGATTCATAATATTTAAGAATAATTTCTTAAATATTAAAATTCCATATGAATCAAAAGTCAAGAAAACTTAAACAAATTGTTTAAATTTTATTTAATATTTTCTTTTGTAACGAAATATTTGAAATTTTCTTTTTCTTTTTAGTTTTTAATTATTTTTAGCTACATATTGGGATCATTCAACAGAACAGAAGTGCTTTTTAATAAAATTATGTATATATGTGGAGCATAATCGCATAAAATTTGTGCAAATTTCTAAACATTATTTTCCAACACCTTCTTCTTAGAAAGTTGCCATTTATTGTTAATATTTTCTATTTTAATTTAGCACTTGCATTAGAATCTTATAAAAATAAATCAAAATTTAAGCAAAATTCCTAAAATGTTCATAAAGAACAGTTTAAAAATATCTATGAACCAAATTTTATTTTTTATAAAAAACAGTTTGGGAAAAAAAGTCATGTTCAATTCTTAATATTTATGAGCAAAATTTTTAAATATATGTACTTTTTTTTCTGTGTAAAGAAAATAAAAAATATGATATTTGATAATATTTTCCCTAATACATTTTTTGATATGTATTATAGAAAATGAAACTGGTATTAATACATACAAAGTATAATAGTATAAAACCCCCTTTAATAATAAAAACTTTAAAATATATTTCATTTAATAATATAATACATGTATCTCATCATGGGTGAAGGGTCTATAAGATTCGACATAGCCGAATATAGCACTCAATCTATTTTATTGTTAATAATATCAACATTTGGAAGTTATCAACAAAGGAAATTTTTAAAAAATAAATCTTCTTAAACTTTTATTTAGTAATATTGGACTTTGTTCACAACTTAAATGTATTTTAGGAAAAACTCCATCAAACAGGCAAGTATTTGCATATCTAAAGAAGTCCAAAACTTTGCTTGTAAAAGTGTCTTGTCGCATTCTTTGTACAAAGGGTAATATAAATACAATTTAAATATAACAATTATTATTAATCTTCTTTTCTTCTTTTAAAGGTGCCGGATTTCACCAGAAGTTTCTCATAAAAAAAAAATACAAATCACGTGATTACCACTTTATATGCGGTTTAAATATGGCCAAATTTAATTTAGCATGTTGCTCTATATTTGATCAGCTGTTACTATTTAATGTATGAGAAAATAATTAAGAAAGAGAATAATGAATCAAATTTTAAACTTTTACTTAACCTATTTCCGGCCGCTGTTGCGTTTTTGCATCAGCAACTTTAACATCGCCTAATTAACTAATTATGCAGTTAGTTCTAATTTTCTTTACAGTTATTATTAGACTAATATGTTGTCTTAAAGATGAGAGAAGAAAATCGAACTTTTTTTAAATAGGCTCTCCAAAATTAGGTGTTAAACGCATCAATGGTCATTTCGGCGATATTTTTAAATCTGCTTTCCGAAATAGCGCTATTATGCTATGTGTGTATTCAAAAGCTATTTATTAAGTTTGAGCTAAAAAATGTTCAAAATGTTGTTCAGAAAAATTTGTCGGATCTAAAAATAGTACGATTTCTGAAATTTTCCAGGCCCAGTATTTCGGAAGGAAAAATATCTAGGCGTTCAAATTTGTTATCACAATCACAAAAACAAACTTTGTGCCAAATTTCGTAAAATTATCTCAACGGAATCGTGTGGTGGTCGGAAATGGGTTAAAATAGTTTGAAAATGTTACTAGTTTTTATCTAAATGAAAAGGAAACATTTATTTCTACGCTTTTTTTTTTTTTTTTTTTGTTTCTTAAGAAGTTGTTTTAGCAAAATAGACTACTTCACTTCGGTATAAGCATACGCTTTGAAAACGCCAATTTTCTGGCGATTGTGAATCATAATCGCCAGTTTTATGCCATATTCTATTCTCATATATACATATGTATATATCGTCACCTTAGTGATCAAAACTTCAAAGTCAATTTTTTAAGTAAATTGATATTTTAATTTAGATACATACCAAAGGTTGAATTTAAAATTGAACTAATTCATATAGAATTATTAATTCTTTCAAATAAATTCATCATAATTAATTCTGTAGCTTAATTCCTAAAGCTTTTGATATTATGGAATTAATTCATTTATGAATTAATTCTTTGGGAATGCTTAATTCTTTTGATTTCATTCAATTTTGTTTAAATTCAAACTATTACAAATTGAATTAAACAATTTGTCAACCATTCAATTTGTACTAGATTGAATTAAAGTTTTATTGTTTAATTCTTTAGATTTTAAACAAATTTATATAATTCTAAAAATGATTTATAGTAAGCCACGTTTATGTACACACATGTTTCCGGGCGTGCATCACATTTAATATGATATATATATTATTTTTATTAGCTTTGTATTGAACGTGTCCTAATTTTTGCATCTGTTATATGAACTTTGGTTATTCTGAATCATGGGATTTATCCCTAGATCTCACAGAGAACGCATTAAGAGTATTATTTGTCTTTAAAACTCTGAAGTGCAGTTTCTTTACAACGTTTATTTGGGCACAATCATCTATTTTATGTGGAGTTTATAGTGACATCTTGATTTTGTATTGATTTTGTCAACTCTTTTAATACTTATTTTCAAAATATATACAAAAATAGAATTGAAGAAAAATGTTGTCATTCAATTTGTAGTATACTGAAAAAAGTAATTTCAATGAATGAAGTACATTAAATGAAATTCATTAATTTTTTTCCGAGAATTTATTAACTTAACGTACGAATTCATCGCTTCAATGAAAATATTCATTAAAATTCAATGAAAAAATTGACGCTATTATGAACATTACATTGAAACCAGTCATTAAATTTATTTCTTAATAAAATAAGTAAATCAGTTAATTGATTTAATGTATTAGTTCACTGAATTCGGTTATTCAATGTACTAATACATTGATTTAATTAAGAAGAAGCATTATACAATGAACAAAAACATTAAGCCAATGAAATATTTCATTAAATTATGTTGAAATAAATGCTTTCTAACGGGAAATAAAGTAAAACAAAAACAACTCAGTTTGCTTTTATCTCTTAATAAGAAATGACGCGTTTTAAACAAAAAACAAAAAACTTCAGTGTTGTGTTAAAAACTAAAATAATTAAAAAGTAAATAAGTTATAAAGCATGGACGTTCGAATTATTAAAATACATAAATACAAATTTATTCACACAGCAGAAGTCGTGCAGTATAATTGAATACACCAAATAAAATGAATTACTCAAAAACAGGAATTTGGAGACTTGCCTTCCTTACGCGTAAGTTTAATAATCCCAGCAAAAACTTGGTAATGACATGTAGTTACGGATGTAGTTACTTTGTAATAACAACATGCTGTCTACATTACATAGAAGTTGTTTAGTAACTAATTATTTATAACCCGAATGTAAATAATTATTTATGATAAGATTTTTAAAAATATTAATTTTCATTGATTAAACTTAAAAAATCTTTATATAGCAACAAAAAAAAAAAAAAAAAAAAAAATTTGTATCCTAACATTTCATTACTTATTTATAACCTAAAATATAACTAGTTCCTCTTGTTATTACTGTTTAACAGCTTGGAAGTAATTAGTTATTGTAATGACATCTAAGTAATGTATAGGGTAAGTAGTTGCCTCTAATGTCATCACCGTGTTAAAATAATGAGTTATTCAGCTGATGTGTAAGTAGTGGAGAGCCATTATGTTAGCTTCTTAACTCATTACATGGCAACCAAAGTTTTTGCTGGGATGTTAATAGTTTTAAACAGTTTCAAAATATTATATTTAATTTATATTTGTATAGATAAAACAACTAAGACACAGAGGAATGTGTTATTAGCCTCAAAAATTATAGTGATTTCAAATCCAAGAGGATTGATTCAATTCGTAAGTAACTAGTTTCAAAATGTTAAGCCAAAATTTTAAAAATTTTATTTAACTTTTTTGTTTAGGATAATGCTGTTTTCATATACCATCATTGAGCAATGTAGAGGACAACAGGAATTACTTAATAAAATAAATGACAAAGCAAACACAATCACATCTGTAACATTTATTTTGTTTATTAAAATTTTTTTAGTCAAATGTAATATAAACACTGTATTATATTTATGGAATCTATATTAAGAAAATTATATTTAATTTTTGCTTATATTAACTCAATATCATACAATTTAATAATTTAATTTAAAATAAAATAAAAACCAAAAATACAGAACAAGCCTATTATAATTCATTTTCAATGTATAATTTCATTGGGAGAAAATATGAGTTCATTGTAATCAATGTACTGTTCACTGGAATTATTTATTTTATTTAATGAACGTGTTCATTGATTCAATGTAAGAATAAATTGAATCAATGATACATACACATAATTTACAATTAAAAAAATCCGGTAATGTTATTCAGAGTTGTTGTTATGCGGTGGTATGCAAACATGATAAGTCCACTAACAAACAAAAGTAAACAAAAAACATATGTTAAGTCCAGTTGAATTAAAAAAAAAACGTCGAATTAATCTGTTGTTTAAGCAAGAAAATTGCGATTTTGATAGTTTTTATGTTAATTAATTTTAATTTTTTCCAAACGAATTTTTATTTTTTTCCTTTTCTATTGTAAATTTGTCTTTGTTTTTAATTTGTCTTAGTTGAAAAATTCATTTGGGGGGGTGGGTTGTTAATTTCCTTTTTTCCCCCGTGGAAAATTTACAATAGAAAAGGAAAAAATAAAAATTCGTTTGGAAAAAATTAATTTATCCAAAATAAAAGAAGGAAAAAGGAATTTATCTTCAATATATGTTTAGGGGGTAAAAAAGGGTAAAATCGGTAACCTTAAAACTCGCAAACTAATAATGATACAAAAAAAGTTGAATAGTTATCGTTATTTATTTCAAAAATAATTGGACAGGTGTCTGGTACTTTTTTGAAAGTCGGCCGTTTTAGGGAGAAAACGGGTAAAAACTGTATTTTAGTACTTTTTTGACACCAATCAACATACAGATAAAATTTATGTCGTATTCATAACTTATCAAAAAATGAGAAATACAAATTTGGTACTTTTTAGAAATTCAAACGTTTAAGGGGTAAAAATCGTACCTATTTTTGGTACTTTTTTCATAAAACCTTTTTTTATATTTATTGAAATATTCATATGAGTATTTTAATATGGGATACCACTACAATTTAGAAATTTATTGGAATACAATTTTTGATACTTCGATGGGTGAAAAAAAAGTACCAAAAAAGGGGTAAAGGCGGGAAATTACATTTTATTCTAACTTAATAATGAATTTTCAATTACATTAAACATAGAAACATGAAATTAAGAAAATGTAGATAGGAATTCACAAGAGTGGAATTTGTGGTACTTAAAGATACGTGGTTCTGTGGGTAAAAATTCAAGAGGATGAACTTTGTGGTACTTTTATCTTCTTCTATTGGTACTTTTTTGCATTTTCTGAAATATTTAACCTAGAAACATGAAAATAAATACGCATGGTCCGATGTTGTAAAGAATTCACAAGGAGGGACTTTGTGGTACTTTTTCGTTCTTCTAATGGTACTTTTTGAATTTTCTATAATTATGAACCTAGAAACATGAAATTAGGTATATGTGGTCCTTAGTTAATGAGAATCCATAAGAGGGGACGTTGTGGTACTTTTTCGTTCTTCTAATGGTCCTTTTTGAATTTTTTATTATATTTAACACAGAAACAGAAAATTAAAGGTATTTGGTTCTAAATGAATGAAAATTCATTAGAGGGGACTTTGTGGTACTTTTTTGTTCTTCTAATGTTACTTTTTGAATTTTCTATAATATTTAACCATAAGAGAGGTTTTTGTGGTACATTTTTGTTCTTCTAGTGGTACTTTTTGAATTTTCTATAATTATGAACTTAGAAACATGAAATTAAGGATATGTGGTCCTAAATGAATGAGAATTCATTAGAAGGGACTTTGTGGTACTTTTTTGTTCTTCTAATGGTACTTTTTGAATTTTCTATAATATTTAAAGTAGAAACATGTAGTTAAATATGCATGGTCCTATGTGAGAAAGAATTCACAAGAGGGGTCTTTGTGGTACTTTTTTGTTCTTCCAATGGTACTTTTTTAATTTTCGGTAATATTTAACCTAGAAACATGAAATAAGGTTATGTGGTCCTAAATGAATGGGAATCCATAAGAAGGGACTTTGTGGTACTTTTTTGTTCTTCTAATGGTACTTTTTGAATTTTCTATAATATTTAACCATAAGAGAGGTTTTTGTGGTACATTTTTGTTCTTCTAATGGTACTTTTTGAATTTTCTATAATTATGAACTTAGAAACATGAAATTAAAGATATGTGGTCTTAAATGAATAAGAATCCATAAGAGAGGTTTTTGTGGTACTTTTTTGTTCTTCTAATGGTACTTTTTGAATTTTCTATAATTATGAACTTAGAAACATGAAATTAAGGATATGTGGTCCTAAATGAATGAGAATTCATTAGAGGGGACTTTGTGGTACTTTTTTAATTTTAGGTAATATTTAACCTAGAAACATGAAATAAGGATATGTGGTCCTACATGAATGGGAATCCATAAGAAGGGACTTTGTGGTACTTTTTTGTTTTTCCTACGGTACTTTTTTAATTTTCTATTATTCTGAATCTAGAAACATGAAATTAAAAATATGTGGTCCTAAATGAATGAGAATAAATAATCTTTTTTCGTTCTTCTAATAGTACTTCTTGAATGTTCTGCAATTTTCATCCTTAGAAACATAAAATTGAAAATGTAAGGTCCTAAGTGAATCAGAAACCTTTAAATGGATTTTGTGGTCCTTTTTCTTTATTCTAATATACTTTTTCGTAATTCTGATATTTATTTTTCATTATTCTAAGATTATAAATCTGAAATTAAAGAGATATTGTTATTTATGGATGACATAATACCATTATTAAAAATGTTCCCAAGGGAGTTAAGACTCTTAGTTTAAATTTATTATATAGTATAGTTTTTATAAAAAATTTCCGCTGACGAAGTAGCGGGTTTACAGCTCGTTTTTAATAACAGCCATGTTGATTTGTCGTGATTTTCATCAAAATGAGTGACGAAAAAGAATTACGTGCTACAAATTATTAAAAAAAATTAAAAAAAAAAAAAAAAATCCGAATAGGTCCCACAAATAAGTGGCCACAGAATTAAATTTCTGCCGTCAAACTGTTTCTAATGTTATTAAACAGTATCAGGAGAATTTGACCATTGATATGAAACCTGGTTCGATAAGAAAAAAGGACCACATGATATTGGGAAGGCCAGAAAATTTAAAGCATATTTAAAAGAACTCCAAACACATCTGGTAGAAAAGCAGCTCAGTTATCTCAGTGCTTTTACTAGTTGATACGAAAATTTAAAGCTAATGCAGAGTTGATAACATATAAAGACCAAAAAGTTCAAAACAGGAATGCTGCAAAAAATTTAGAAGCAAAGAATAAAAAGAAAGCTCTGGAGTGGTACCAAAACAATTACATAGTTTTTTTTACCAAGAGAGGTCAATTTTCCAAATTGTCCATAGCTTAGACCAGTGGAGAGATATTGAGCTCTTGTGAAAAGTGAATTGAAGAGAACAAAAAAGGTGTCCCGAAATACTGAACATTTTCCAAAAAAGTGACTGAAGCAAATATCAAATCTCTAACGGAAGGTTTACCAAAAATGGTCCACAAGTTCATAAGTAGTGATCTGATTCATATTTTTCTGTGATCTGTAATAAATGATCAATTAAATAAAATAATAATGAAAACTCTAAGATCAACCATTTTCAAGTTATTGAATATTATATATGTTAAGATTTTTTCGAACGCACTCCTTATATGTAGAAAAACATATTCACCTTATTTCTCCTTCGAAAATTTTAAAGTAAATTAATGGGTTTAAAAAATTTGCACTTTTTTAACAAAATATGTGGGAAATGCAAGCTTTGAAGTGACTTTTAAGAAAGTTTTAAATAACTACTTAATATCCCAACTAAAAATAATGAAAGTCATTCTTTACAAATGACATCTAAATCACATCAAAAGTATCCAATGAATTTTTTTAACTATTCTAGTAGTTATTTTTAATATCGTAACGGTATTAAATTACTTCTTTGATCAAAATTTTCCTTGCTTTTTAACACTTCTTAAACATTTATTCAGAAGCGCAGAAAAGTCTAAAAAACAAAAGGCACTTGGAATACATATTAAAAAAATAAGAATTTTGAATAATTTAAGATTTTAATTTCATATTTTCTTTTTGCTTTTCCATAAATAAAAACTAAATTATAGTTAGGTTTTTTTGACAAGCCTTCTTTTCTTAGTATTCTTTGGTTTGTAATTTCATTTGTTTTCCCTGAGTTTCCAAAAGCATTTTATAAAATTTAAGCTTAAATTTTACAAACGATTAAAAATGTAAGTTCCAATAAAAAATAGTTTAATCAGTTATATTGAAATTACAATAACAAATGTTTTAATAAGTATTACTTAAAAATTTTAGCTTCATGAAAAATATTTTTTGATCGAATTTATTCAAAACTTTGCACGAAAAATTTTTTTAACATGGAATGTGAATAAAATTATTTAAGCGACAACACAGAAAATATTACATAAATATTAAAAATTGTTTAATAAACAGGGCAAGTTTTTATATGCACAAAAATAATTGAAATATGCGCTTGAAAAAGCACGAAAAAATTGTATAATATGCACAGAAATATGCAAAAATAGCATGAATATGTATATAAAAACCAACGAATTTATGCATTCTTATATATTAATGTGTAGAAAATATGCCCAAATATGCATTTTTTAACTTTCAATCTCAAATAAATTTCGATGTTTATAAAAATATAACTATTTTAATTTTAAGTATCATATTTGACGCTTTCGGATTTTTTTTCTTTACAATATTTACAATGTACTAAAAATACTCACAAAAAAATGTTTAGAAATCATTTGATTGAACTCCAAAAAATCACCAAAATATTGTGTTTTTGTTAAGAAAACTAACTTTTGTATCCATTATATGCAAATTTATGCAAAGATTTAAAATATAAGCATTTTTTGTGAAATTCTTTTGAAATATGCAAATGCTTACTTTCCAAGCGAAAAGCTTGAAAAACTTGCCCTGTTAATAAATAACACGAGACTTTTTCCCAGCTTTTTTTCATACAAATTAGCATTGTTCCAGAACTTGTCATTTTTTAGTCGGAAATTGACAGAAAAAAAAAAAAAAAATAAATATATGGAAATTTTGAGTACGGGAACACTTTCCTGTAAATTATGACTGTTGTAATATTTTTCTTAGAAAATATTAAATTGTACATAATGATGGAAATTTTGGAAGCTAAATAAAATGCAAATTTTTCAAGGAAAAAATTTAAAAAAATTTTTTTTACTAAAAATCATTAAAAATTTTAGATTTTCCAAAGAAAATTTCAATCATTTTCTTTTCGTGTAATTTTCCTAAAATATTTTATTACACCATGAGAAAGCTTTAAAGACCCATTTCCAATTTTAATTCATTTATATTATTTCCTGTTATTAAAAGTAAGTAACATGTAATTGTATATGGCTTTTATACAAAAAGTAATTTGTTTTTTTGCTTTCCTGAAAAGTTATAGACAAAACATATGACTTTTTGTATGTAACACCTGCAAAATATAAATGAAAATTGAAAATTTAAACTTTTTTTACTTCATTTGAAAAAGATTTGAAACATTTATATACGGAAATTCATTTTTAAACACACTCTGCTGCAGTGAAAAATCTTTCGGGAAATGACATAAATATAATAATAGATATGTTTTAGAAATGTCCAATACCTCTCAAAATGTCAAGCTATGTTTCAAAAACTTTTTGGTAGGTTCCTGCATTTTTTCTTTTAAGCATTTCTGAAAAGTAAAAGAAACAAGCTTGTTGTCTATATATATTTGTTTATATTTTGATCCTAAATTGAATAGAAAATTTTCTACAAAAGTCTAAATATAAAATTATGCAATTTTAAAAAACCACAACAACATAACAAAACAAAAATTGCAGAACTTCATTTTATGTGGAATGCCCCAGAAAGTATGCTTCAAATAAAGAGAAAAATAAATTATTGAAAATTTCATTGTTCATTGCAATTTTAGATAAAATCGAGAACATGACATGACATAACACAGGTATTAACAAACTGTACTACTTCTGAATCACAAGTTCAGAATCTTACTGACATCTTTGGATGCTATTTTTTGTTAGGATACAATGTTTTATCTTCATAAATATTTAAACTTGCGATAATAGACATTTTTTAAACACAGATTTGAGTAAAGTTAATTCAAAATTACAGAAGTCAAAACAAATTTAATTTCCGACTCCAAAATGTACGCAAAAAATATCAATATTAATTTGACTCTTAAAAAAAAACATTCTTACACAGAAAATAGGCTTACATGAAAAATTCATGAAATAAAGCGGAATTAGTATTAGCTAAAAATGCAATTTTTTCATACAATTAGGTTGAAAAGTTTATCAAATGTGATAAAGTGTGAAAGAATTTGATCTATATTATATTTCTAAGTCACTATTTCAATAGATTAAATGCTATAATTAGTGTAGTTTATATGTATAACAAAGACTATTCGGCTAATCGAATAATTTACCAATAATCGGTTAACCTCGAATAATTATTTGTCGAATAAACCGAATAAAATGAAAACCCGAATAATTGGATACCATAGTCAGTATTATATCTGTGTTCGACAAAATCATATTGTATTACAAATTTTATAGATAATTATAGATTCTGTCGGAAACAATTTCACTATTCGTAATGATTTTGGAATTGAATAAGATGACGTGGTTATATAGCTTTAATACTGATTCTGATGATTCGTACGAAATGCCATCGACATCAAGGGGACGTAAAAACAAGCTCGTGTAGAGGATTCTACTTGGTTTGCGGACAAAAATAGAAAGCGTAGAGAAAAAGGAAAATGTTATTTAGAAAAACAAAGTCGAAATACTTGGAATTATGAAAAAACAAAAGACGCATGAGCCTGGAAAGAAAGATGTAATTGTTAAAGAAATAAAATCGTTAAATGTGCAGAGATTAGTGATGAAAATATAAAAAAATTTTAAAGAATTTTGG
This sequence comes from Protophormia terraenovae, assembly GCA_951394005.1. Lineage (NCBI taxonomy): Eukaryota > Metazoa > Arthropoda > Insecta > Diptera > Calliphoridae > Protophormia > Protophormia terraenovae. Next base: position 62,356,399 of record OX596073.1, read on the forward strand.
ACCATGAATTGGAGTGAAAAAAGGTTTTTGTGAATACTCTGGTTCAAGTTTTTCCACCTAAAAGACCTAGGAATAGAAAAATTGACAATGAATCTAAGAGATTTAGGACATTATAATACTATATCAAAGTTGACAATAAAAATATTGTAAAATGTTTTTCTTAAATACGTTAAACATTTCTACTATTTCTGATTGGGTAAAATCAACTTTAAAAACAAATCCAAAACAAACTTTTGGAAATAAGATTTTAGATTCCTTGCCATCAATGGAGTCTCATTATTGCCGTGCTTTAACTGAAAAATATTTGCTGGCAGAATTGAGTTCAAAAAAGAAGCTTTACGATTTGTATGTTAATGACTGGTGCAAGACCTCTTTGTATTTCGGTTTTCTACGAAACATTTAAACTAAAAACTTTGCCTTGTTTGCCCCTAAAAAGGATTAATGCGAAATATGTACACGGTTTTCAGTAGGAAACCTTTCGCAAGAAGAATATAATATTCACCAAGAAAAAAAGAAAGAGGCTTGAGACGAAAATAATAGAGATCGGGAAAAAGAAGTAAACGTTTTAACTGTAGACCTCCAAGCTGTACTAATGGCTTCAAAATCTCAAGTCAACAGCCTATATTATCGCACTAAATTACAGGTTCACAATTTGGATTTTATAACACTAGAAGCAAAGCAACTTACTGTTTTTTTTTAATGAAGTAGAAGGTGGATTGGGTGCTGAAGAGTTTGCATGTATTTAGATTTACTTTATTGAAAACAAAGTCCTTTATAGAAAAGATAATGTAAATCAAATTATTTTTTATAGCGACGGATGTACATATCAAGGTCGCAACCGTGTGATGAGTAATGCTTTATTTAACTCAGATATTAAAAATAATATTACTATTGAACAAAAAATACTGGAAATTGGTCACACGCAAATGGAGGCAGACATATATATTAGAATATGTAAAGCAGCTCGAAAAAAGTCTGAACCCTATGATGTTACTTATTTGGATCATACCTTCTTTAAGAAATTTAAAAATGAGCAATATTATAAAAGTATTCGACCTGGGCATGGTAAAAGAGATAATAAAGTGACCGATATTATTGTTTTTATGACATTCAAATTAAATCTAGCATTCTTAACAAAGATAGAATATAATACTGTATAAGTAGTTATTTATTTAAACAACAAAATATCTTTTAATATAAAAATAATTGAAAATTGGTTACAAAAAGTCCATTTCAATAGAACACAATCATAGAGTGCAAATATGCTAAGTCCTAATTGATCCATTAGTCTGCGACAGATAGATTTCTAAATTAGTTTAATAATGCTATATAATAAGGATAAATAATAGAAGAATATTGCGTTTAAAAATTTCAAAAATATTAAACCCAAAAAAAGTTTGGAGGTTTTATGTCTCTCCTGAAAAGTTTAGAAAAGTGTTATTTCACAATTATAGTTATGAGATGTAAAAAAAAATTAAATATAATTATAAATAGAAAAAATGCAAAATCATTTTCTAGACTAAGACGACACTTCTGTGAGCGTCGTCCGGGTGTCGTCCTGTAGAGTATTTTTTGACACGTCTAGACGACTCTTTTACGACACTTCTTCTTCGATTTGTCTGGAAGACACTTCCACGAGGAACAGTTCTTCCCGATGGAAGATGATTTTGATGATACTTTGGAAATAGTTTTGGCAATGAGTTTCAACTTCTACTCACTTCCACAATAGAAAATGTTTGTAGGATTGGTACTAGTACACAGAGATAACAAATTCGTTGTTTTAACCGATTTTTTTTGCCAATCGAACTTGGTCGGTTCCAAGTACTATCGTATAATTTAAAAATATAGTTCAGTAAAATGTTTGAGAATAAAGGTACGGTCACATTAAGGAAACATTTGACTGAAACTCACAAATATTTCTTTGCCGTAATGTGACCATAAAATATTTTTGTGTGGCAAACAACAAATCAGCTGATTTTGGGCAAACAAAATTATTTAATAACAAACAAAAATGTTCCTAATGTGAACACAATGTGACCACATAACAGAAAATATTTTCCCATTTTTTGGGCAAATAATTATTTGAACTTACAAAATTTTTGTAAGAGAAAACAACATCAAATAATAGTTGTATCGAGTCATATTTACTATTGAACTTAAGGGTGCCAAAAATAATTTTATGCATTTTATGATATATCTAATGTTTTTTAGTATCAGCTATATTTCAGGACGATATAGCGAGATATATGTATGCAAAAAATTGATTTTTAGCACCTTTAACCGTGAATAACTTGTGTAGCAGGGCGATAAAGTATTACAATTTTACTTTTAACCATCTTCTAAGGGTACTTACTTATCTTCTATTGCATATATTGTCGAAAAAACTTTTTGTGGTTCAAATTAGGGTGTCCGAAAATGTAAAATTTTCAAAGAGGCAAGGGAGTAAAATTACAATAATACAATGAAAAGACTTCGTGCACATACTTGAGCAAATCAAAAGACTATAACTACAAGATGGTACATAAATATTTAGTTTAGCAAAATTGTTGCAAATTTTATATTCTATAGATGATGTAGTAAAAACACGTATGATGCATAATAAGCGAGATATAATCAAAAAAATTGATTTTTGGATAATTTAACTGCGAATAACCCGTGTAGCAAAAACGTGATTATATGTTACCTTTTGCAGTATGACGACGTTATGTTGTCAGTGCCGGCTATTTTGCGATAGTGTGAACTAAATTCGTTCAGTTTGGAGGTGGACTTACGACAAACGGTTCATGCCGGGATAGTTTATGTTGATGGAGAGTGGTGATGAGGTCGCTGCTAAGGATATTAGGGTGCTGCTTCCTGTGGTAAAGCTGCCGAAAAGACTCGTAGAACGGAGCACCCTAGGAAGAAGGCCACCACGTCGGTTGAGGGTGACGGATCACGTAGGATTTTAGGGAGGTGGTGTTCAAGAAGTTGCTGGTTGACCTTCCCAAGAAGGTGATGAAGAATGGAAAAATACGGAAAATATGAGGCCCTCTTGATGAGGCTCAGTACTGAAAATGAGCGGCAGCAGGGGGATCTTTACGTTCTTGGCGCTGGTGGTATTGGGGGCAACACACATGCTCGAGAACAGTCTCTGCCGATGGCTATGCCATTGTCTTACCTTTTCTTCTTCCTTTTCCAAAAAGCAATTGAAGCTGCTCTACATCACTAATCAAGATATGTTCATGTTCTATATTATATTTTCAATAAAAATAATATTATTGTTTTAGACAGTTTGATGAAATAATTTTTGAAGACAAATAATTTTTCAAATGTGACCGATGAGAAAACATGTTTTCCTATTTGCCTATTTGAATATATTTATTGTATGTTTGAACAAACAAAAATGGGAAAATAAATGTGAGTAATGTGACCATAAAATAAATTTCATATTGCTTTGGAAAAATTTTGTTTATGTTTGGGCAAACTAATTTGAAACAAACATTTGCCTAATGTGACCGTACCTTAAGATACGAGCTGATGGGGAAAAACTGAAAGCAGATTTTTGTTTAGGAGATCAAATTCCATGTAATCCTCATATATATTTTTGAAGGAGGACGAACATTTCTTTCCGACCTTAATAATGTTATATTCCATACTTTGATCCAGCTTACAAAAGCATAATGTTAGGATGAAAATTTCGTGAGATGGTCCCATAAATCAAGTAAACTTTAATTTTATTTCCGAACATCGAAGACGCATATTTTGCTCATACAAATGGGGCCATCCCAATGTACATATATAGATTAAACATTCGACAAATGTAAGAGTAAACAAAGCCAAACATTTCAAGTAAATGGAAAAATTAAAATTTTTGTTAATTGATCATAATCTCTGTGAAATTTTTTCACCTTTTAAAGTTTTAAGTTAAAGTCCATTTTCATTTCCCTTTTGTTATATTTTGTTGATTAAATGAAATAAAACGATTTTATATTTTTTTTTGCTACATAATAAATCTGTTTTTTGTTTTTCTTTATTTCATCATTTTTAATGCATTTTTTGTTATTGTAATAATAATTATTTAATTATATAATTAATAATAATGAGAAACATAATTATAAATTTATTACTTTTTTAGTATTTAATAATAATTTGTTGTTGTTTTTTTATTTTTATTTTTTTGTAAATATAAAGGAAAATGTAACTATTTCTAAAAAATAAACACTGGTTATACATTATTTATTGTAAAATATATAAAATTATATAAAGAAAATTTGTTGTTTAAAAAAATATTTATCAATTAATTAAAACTACAAACAAATTACAGTGACATACAAGTTTTATTTTATTTTTTTAATTTCAGTTTTCAAAAAATTTTTAATTATTTGAATTTATTTTTGTTTAATAAATTTAATTTAAAAATTAATTTGGCTTAAAAACTAAAGATGATTTTTTATATAAAAAACGTTACAGAACTTCTGTTATTAAGTTTTTGAATTGGGGGTAAAAAAAGGAAAAAATAAATAAAATTTCGAAGAGAGAAACAGTAAAGAGTGAGTGTTACGTAAGTAGGGAGGAAAAGAGAGATAGTGAAAAGTGGGTGTATCAAAGTTTTTTTTTTTAGGTAAAAGTGTGAATAGTGTTAATTTTTAATAATTTCTCCTTTACTGTTTTTAAATTTGTTTATGCAAAAATTTTTAATTTCTAGCAATAATTTGTAGATGATTGGTGTGTATGTGTAAGGAGTGTCTGAAGGTGAGGAATTTCCTTAATATCGTTTTTATTTAAAAAAATGTGAGTTTTTATGAGTTTTTACAAAAAATTACATAAGGGTTTTCATTTTCAATTTATAGTTTATTTATAATTTATATATGTATAATTTAAGTTATAAGTTTGTTTATATATGTATATGTATTTATAATATTTAATTTGTTTTATTTGTTTTTGCTTATAAATGAATATTTATAAATTGTTTTCAATTTTTTACAATATTTAAAATTTTTTTCTTTTTAAAAAAAAATTACATTACTTTTGCTTTCGTAAAAAGATAAAGAAATGTTTATTTTATTTTGGGATTTTTCTTTTGAAGGATATTAAATAAATTCCAGGATTTTAATAGCAAAACTATTTGCTTTGTTTCAATTATCTTATTAATCTGTGTACAAATTATTCAATTTAAGCCAATTTGTTTAAATTTCTTTTTATTGTTATTATTTAAATTATAAATATTTCAATTATTACTTCCTGTTGTTGTTTCTTTTAAATTTTTATGTAAAAAAAAAACTTCTTTTAAAAATTTTATTAATTTATTTTTATTTAACATGATGTTTGCTACAAAAAAGTTACTACTAATTTATATATATTTTTATTATTTATGAGGTTTTCCCCCCTTAAAATATTGTTTTTATTTTCAATACAAATATTGTTGTTGTGCTTAATTATTAATATGTTTGCTGCAAACAATTTATTTTATTTGAAACTTTCCAATTTTACTTTTAAATTTTTGTAAGAAATATAATTTTTATTATTTATTTTTTAATTTTATCTGATTTTTGTTGGGTGAAAATGTTTAAATTTAAATATTTATTTATGTATATAAATATATTCTGTTTTTTATGTATACTATATTTTGAATACAATACAAATACAAAGTTTTTAAGCCATTTTTCATAATCCTCTTAAAAATTATTTTTAAAAAATGGTTTAATGTTTTTATTTTCATTTTACATATATTGTTGTTTGTATATATAATATGTATAATATTTATATAATAATTAAGTTTTATAAATATGTATATATACTACATTTAATACAAATAAATATTTATAATTTTATTTAAGACATTTTATTAATTTAATTTCTCATTATCATGCTTTCCTTCTTTTTTCAATTACACCCCTTTTTCAAAATAAAAATTGAATCCCCCAAAAGTATTTTTGCTAATATTAATTAAACAAATATTATAAGCATACTTTTAGGGTATTACAGAATTTATAACAAAACATAAAAATCTTTAATTAGAGTTGATAGGATGCATTTAACTATAAATTCTTTAAATGTATAATATTTATTATAAATATGTAGTGTAGTGTTGTCACTAATTCAATTTAACTAATGCCACAGAAGATATAAAATCCATAATCTTTAATACTATTAAAAGCCTTAAACGATTTTTATTATTAAACAAAGATAAATGGTGTTTAATATAATATATAAGAAGCTTTTTGGTGACAATAATGTGGTCAACATATTATCAATAATTGGCTATTTTCCAATTAATTCTTAAAGAAATTTATCTGGAATGAAAATGGTTAACATTTCATGATTTCTGGCAGAACACCTACAAAACTACATACACAAATACTATACATTTAAATTATATAATCAATAAGAAATTATAAATGGATGTATTAGTCATTAAAATTATCAGTACCTTTTAACTGTCACTTTAAAAAGTAGTGACAGCAATATTAAAATTACAAATAACCTAAATAATGTTGCATTTTAAAAACCTCTTAAAAATCAATTAAAGAAAAAAACACCTTCATTGAATTAAATGAAAAGATTTAATAAATAATTTTATACAATTTTACATGTGTTATGGTTTATTTTTTAATTTAGTACTTTACCTAAATTCTAACAGAAAAATTTTACAAATTTTAAGAATTATTACTTTTTTTTTGTCATAAATTCGATTTTCTTTTTGTTTATAAGGCCAAATTTAGTTTTAATTAAAATAAAACAATAATAATAAAGATTATTAGTAATAACTAAATCAAAATCTAAAATATGTAAAAAACACGACACCTACTATTTCTTAAGATTGTACAAAAAATTTTACAAAATGTTTACAAAAATTTCTTAAAAAACTTTGAAAAATTTACAAATTTATTTGAGTTTTGCTAGATTTAATTATGTTTGATTTTGTACAAAAATTTTGTTTAGCTATTTTACAAAAAAGCATTTAAATTTTCATAATTTGCATTTTTTTTGTTAACTTTTTATACAAATATTTACTATTTTTTACAATCACTGGGTTAGCTTGTTTTTGTATTGAAAATTTCTTTAAAATTATATTTTAATAGCGAAAATTTTCAAAAAACACAAAAACAAAATTTTATTAATTTTTTAAAAAATAACTATTTGGTCTATGAGTTTCACTTTTTTTATTATTTTTACAGAAATTATACACAATTTTTTTTAAAATAATGTACAGAATTTTAATATTTTTTTTACAAATTTTTCACATATTTAAAAGAATTCAAATAAGGGTATTTTTTTTTAGTTTTCTGTGTAAGGTTGAGAAAATGCAACAATTATTTAATTAATTTAAATAAATTATTAAAATAATTAGTAATTGTTAATAAAAATATATATAAAGAAAAATGTTAGTTGTTAAATAAATCATTAAAAAGGTGGGCTGAAAATTGACTTGAAAATTATTTGTTTTATATTTATAATGAAAATATATGAATGTAAAACAGACATCTTTTTTAATTAAGTTTAAGGAAATTTCACTAAAATGCTGAGCTCACAAAAATTTCAATTTTATACAATTTTCTAGATGGAAAAATCTGATAGTTTTTATGATTCAACAATTCCAAATGCTGTACTTTATTTTCTTCATTTTATTTTCTGAGGGTAAATTATATTAATAATTAATTTAATTTTCGAATATATCTGAACTTTTTCGAATATTGTTATAATAATCATAAATTATACATACAACATTTTCTATGACGATATAGTTGTTTAACCAAATAATTTTATTTGTATGAAAATTGTATATAACTTTTAGTGAATATATGAAAATATGTCAGGAAATGGTACTGCAAACATTCTACTACTTTAGGATTTTGATCTAGATGTACTACGCTTCAACATTTAATTCTTCAATAATGCGTAGTTTAGCTTATACCAAGACAAGATAAGAAACTAAATAAATTATCAACATAACCTTCTCAAGTAATACAAAGAGCACGAATGTTGGTAAACTTCAAAAGATTACTCCATTGTTTAATTTCTGTAGAAACGATTTCAATTTCGCAGTTATAATTTTGTCAGATTTTGTTGTAGCATCTTCACATTCCACTTAATCAGCTAAGACTTTGACAAAATTTCATTGTAGGGCTTAAAATCGTATTGTTATGATTTGTCGATTAACCACGACTTAAATTAAAAATAGTTTGAAAGAATTGCTGAATATTTAAAGTAGAAACAAAAATATTTTCCATTTTGAAAATTTTATAATTCCGAAAAAAGATTTTCGCTTTACTTTTTTGTGGAAGCAAAACACGAAACAAAATTAATTCCACATTTGAACGGCAAGAAATTTATTAAAACATAATATGGAATTATATGTTTTAGAACAAAATTTGTGAGTCTATACTTCTAAATAATTTTGTCGAAAGTCTATAAATCTAACAAATCGCAAAAAAGTAATTACCAGAAACATTTTTGAGAACTAAAAGAAAAAACAAATACGTAAACATTTAATCCACTTTCGAATGAAAACCTCTCAAGACCGCAAAGAACTCATATCATAAATAAGCAATATAAATTTTGAAATAAGAAAAGCCAAAAGTGATATATTTTACGTTTATATTTTTCGGTTTAATTTTGTGTAAAATAATTTATAATTAATCAATTTGAATTTACAAACAATATTTTCATTATAATAAAACGATGATTTACAAAATATTTTCTTTTTTAAAATTGTTACAGTTATAATTAATTAATAATACAATAATTATTTATAAGTATGTATGTATATGTAAAGATAAAATATATATATATATAAAAAAAACGAAATCAAAAGAGTGCAAAACTTTCTTGAAACATTTTTTCATACAATCATTATACGAGTAATTGTTTAATCAATCAATCATCAAAACTTTATTACAATAAAAATTACAAATTTTATATTTTAGTTTGGGCTTAAAACTAAAAACATTAAAACATGAGTAATATTTAGTATTTTCAAAATTAAATCGACTAAAACTAATGTATTTAGCATAGTATATCATATTTAAGGTTAAAATAAAATAAATTAACAGTGACTTATACATTTTTATTAAAAAAAAAAATTACATTATAATATAAAAAAGCGAGGATTTTTTTGTAGTTGTAGTAATTAAAGTAACAGGAGTAAAGGTGTAGAAGTATGAACAGAAATATGTATATAAAAACAAAATTACAATTTTACAAAACAGATTTTCTTCGTCTTCTGCTCTTTTATTTTTAACAAAATTTATTTTGAGGTCTATATCCATTTTTACAAAAAATATTACATGAACAAAATATTAACATTATTATTATTTTTTTTTTTTCTAATTACAGATTTACACAGAAGTTTACAGAAACATTTTGAGGATTTCCATTAACAAATAAAATGTACAAGGTTTTTAGTACTAAAATTATTTTAAAAAGTTAAGTTTCTTAAATTTTAAATAAATGTTGGGGTGTCGGGGAGGTAAAGGAGTGTGATGGTGACATTTAAAGAAAAACTTTTAATTATGGGGGTTTAGTTGTTATCAAAATGTTAAGGATATTTTAACAGATTTAAGGTTTCGAATATAAATAATATTGAAAAGCTGAAAATTATGTAATATACTAAATTAAATGAAATTTTTCTAAGCTTTAAATTTCTTTAAGCTTTGTTTAAAACAAATTTAACCGGTATTTTCTTTTGAGAAATTTGTTAAAATATCCTTAAGGCTTTTGTTTTTTTTTTTTTTTTTAAATGTATATAGTCACATATTCGATCTTTGTTATTATTATTTTTTACATTCTTAGAAGGGAATTTAAATCTTTTATGTCTTATTTTATTAATTGTTATTATTATTTTCTTGTTATGGTTTGTTTGCTTTTTAGTTGCTTTTAATAAAAATTCGCTTAATCGCTTATCATGGTATAATTTTTCTTTAAAAATCTAATTCTACATTTAGTTTGTTTTACTAAAATTTATAAGATTATAAGAGATTATATTTTGTTATAATAATATTTATATATTTATATAGAGTTATGATATCAACGTGTAATTTGTTTTTGTTTATTTAAATCATTTATATAAATGACAGTTTTGAATTGTATGTATATAGTTATGTATGAATATGAAAATATGTGATTGTGGGTACAAAAATTTTAAATTTTAAATCAGCTAGACTTTTAAAATCGATTTTGTGAGTTTTATGATCAAATTGGAGAGTTTTATTTAGAAAAATTACGACATGCAGAAGTTTAAAATTAATTTACTTCTAAAAATGTATAAAGCATATTTTCATAGAAAAATAATCTTAATGAAATATTGAAATGCAAATCTTTTAATTTATTTGCTAAAAAAAAAAATATTTTTGTTTAAATCTATTAATTTTTTTTTATTCCCTTTTGGATAAGATAAGAAAATCTCCATTTTTATCATCAAAGCTAACAAAATTGTCTTTAAGCTGATTTTATTTATTTTTTTTTTTTTTTTTCATATCAAAATATATTTATTCTTTATGATGCTTGTATGCGCTAAGTTGATTTATGTATCTCATCACACCGTATTTTTGTTATCAAACTCTTTGTTTTCTTGTTATAAGTAAATTTACGTTAAAAAAGTTTAACTCTAAGTTAAAATGACTCTTTATCATATCATTATATGCTGGAGGTTTCTTTTATACAAAAAAGTTTACATATGATTTGTTTTCTCATTTTGAAACATTACAAATTTTACATTGAACATAATTTATTTAATACATAGTTTTGGTTTTTGTTATTTTCTTCACTTACACTTAAAATTAATATAGTATAGGAAAGGGGCATAAAAATAAAATCTACATTTACACTTACAAATTATAAACAAAATAATAATAATAAACAAGTTTTACAATTAATTAGTTTTCTTAAAAGCAAAAAACAAATAAAATCGAGTTACTAAACGTTTCTTAACTAATAATTTAGGAATTAATTTCTTTTTTCTTTCGTTTTTTCTCAAATAATTATTGCAATATTTAATCAAAATCTAGAAGAATTTTAAAAGATTTTTTGTTTATTTCTTCTCAAGCAAGTGACATATTAAAGCGAAAGTTTAAGTGGTATTTCAAAATATAAAATCTAAATCGTGTTTTTAATAAGCTTGTAAAAACTTTTGAGGAATTATTAAAGAGTTTTTAATTTAAAATGAACGTTTAAATTAAAAATGTGTGTATAAACACTTAAGAATAGAACTGTTATCCCCAGAAACATATTTCAGTACTCTTAGAAGGATTTAATAACTCTCCAATTTTGCACTTTCATTTTTCAATAAGCTTTAGTTAATTAAAAACAGTGTTTAATAAAAGAAATCATAAATAACTCTTCAAAACATGCGTTTCTTGTGTTGTTTGCTTTTAGTCTTCTTAAACATAAATTATAGTTATATTAATAATATTAAAAATTACCACTAGACTTAAACAAATTGTGTGTGTTCTCTTGGGTTACTTTCTCTTCATTAATCATCAAAATTTAATTCACAATTATCTTTTAAAAAATGTTTATATATATTTTTTATACAATTAAATGTTTCTTGTTAATGTTGTTTTTTTAAAATCACTTGTTTTTTTCATAATCAATTTAAAATCGTAACTTTTTTTTATCCTTAAAGCGTTGGCTTTTGGTTTTTCTTTCTCTAATATTTTTTATATTTATATCATTGTTTTTTTTTTTTTTCTTTTAGTTTTTATTCCTTTGTTATGTTGTGTATTTTTGATTTGTTAAATATTATCTAAATGGTTTTTGTTTCAAAAATGTTTGTTGTCTTAAAAATCTATCATCTATTTATCTTTATCAAACGTTGCTCTTAACTAAAGTCTTAAAATAAACGAAAGAAAATTTAGATGTTATTTTCAAGTGAAAAAAATTCAGCTTACAAAACCCCATTTGTAGTGGGTGGACCAATGGGTCCCAAGTTAGTGGTAGTCACTACGGATGTCACTGAATTGTTGGCATTAGCAGTGCTTGTATCCATAGGTGTGCTTACACTAATACCATTTTCTAGTGCTTGCTGTTGCTGACTGACAGCAGTGGTAACTGCTGTAGCTGTGGCGGTATTAGATGCTGTTGTTATAGCAGCTGCTGTAGTTATTGTATTACCCGCTGTTACGGTTATGCCAGCTGTAGTATTAGATGATGATGCGGCAATTCCTACTCCTACTCCCACAACACCTGGTGTGCTGGTGGCTGTTGTTGTAATGGGGTTAGATGTTTTCATAAAATATTTTTCCAATTTGGCATTAATGTGTTTGCCGTAGGTGTATTTGCGTAGCGCCGCCATGTGAGGGCGTATTTTGTTCATCAGTTTCTTAAGTTGTGTTGGTTCAGAGACATCGATCATTTTTTGTACCACATAGTTGGCATATTGATCCTTCATCATTACGTGTAAGGCACTGGAAAATGAAAAAAGAAATTGAAAATTTAATATTTATTTTAATCAAATAAACTAAGTGACAACAAGGAAAAACTGCATACATTGCTCAAGATATGCAAGAAATTTACTTTTAACACTTTTAAATTTTGTATAGATACCAAAATTAATTTGTGTCATTTTCTTATGAAAATAAAACAAGTATGATGGATGACATTTAAAAATATAATTTTCTATAGTGTTTAGAATAGGGATGTCAATTTCATAGCACAATTGTGCTGGCTGAGTTCACACGTATTCTTACGTTCTTTATTTCATAGTTGCTGTGAGTACAAAGAGTACAAAATGCACTGGAAAAAAATTATGGAATGAATTGTTCGGTAAACAACTTTTTTTTATATTATTGTTGTAAGATAAAATTGTAGGGATGTAAATAATATTTTTTTTTTTGCAATATTAACAGATTTAACTGTAAAGAAAGCGAAAGTGCATACAAACAATAAGTATTATATAATAATAAAGCACCTTGTATAACTAATGTATTACGTTTACTAAACACAATTTTCTTTAAGTACATTTTTTCTGCTCTCACAAACACAACTATATTTTTAGTCATTGACTTCCCTAGTTTAGAATCATAGAAAACATCTAGAACTCCAACTTGTTCATAAAAAACCTTGCTCAACTGTCAAAAAAACCTAACTATTTGTATGTGTTAGTCGATTTTTTTTCAGAACAAATGTATACATATGAAGAGAGTAATCTCTTTGTTGCTGAGCGAATGAAAAGAGTTGAAGAGTAAGATGTAATGCAATACAATTAACATGTTGTATAAAAATATACCCACTTGTCATTAAATGTGCAGACTTCATCAATAAGTGCTGTACGTTCAGCTCGTGTAGCATGTGTAACACATTTCTCAACAACATTGGAAGCAAATTTATGTTGTGACAAAACCAATACTTTGCCTCTTACACTATTAATTAAAATTGATTTATCCTCCGGCTTACCATGTTCTAAAAAAGAAAATAAATACACAAATGTTATAAAATTTTATATATGCACTAATTTCATATAAAACACAACACCACACAACTTACCCAATACATGTTGTATAACATAATTTCCATATTGATCTTGTATCAATTGTTCAGTGTGTTCATGTAATTCATCCAATATGGGTTGAGTCTGTTCCGCTGTGCAATGTTCTAAAATACGTTGTATAACACGACAACCGTAGGGATGTGTGCTCAACGAATACACCTGACTCTTGAAGGCATTAATGATAAACTGTAATGCTGAGGGATCAACGCATTCAATGCATTTCTGTACAACATGATTGCCATTCTGATCTTTAACACATTTCAACACATTGCCATCTAATTCACGTACAATTTCCTGTTGCTGTTCGGCGGAAATACTTTCCAAGGCTTTTTGTATAACTCGGCAGCCGTACATTTGCAGGGCTAGTTGAAGTACATGACCCTTGACCTGCATGCCTAAGGTGTTCTTCTGTTCGGGAGTGCCGAATTCAAAGAATTTCTGTATGACATAATTGCCAAAGACGTCAGTCATCAGACTGTAGGCAGCACCCAAGATTTCATTAAAGACCATTTGCTTTTCAGCAGCTGTAGCACGTTCGAGTTTTTGCTGAATAAAGCGTGAGCCATGCTGATCCTGTGAAAACTCTACAATGTGATTGGCCAAGTCACGTAACTGGAGATTGGGATAACGTTGGTTGCGGAAATCTTCCAAAAGACGTGAACGCCCAGGTTGAGGAGCACCTCCAGCAGCAGCGGCTGCTGCTGCAGCTGCTGCGGCGGCCGCACCCACACCTCCAACACCAGCAGCCACTGTTTGTCTAGTAGCAGCCGCAGCGGCGGCGGCAGCTGCTGCAGCAGCAGCTGCGGCTGGTGTTGTTCCCGGTATAGCTAAGTGTTTAGAGAATAATGAACTATTTGAGCCAAACATATTGTTGGCAGCTGCTGCCACAGCCGCTGCTTGGGCGGCAGCAGCAGCCGGTGGCAAGCCCACAGCCATTTGTTGACGATATTTAGTTTCAGCTCCTGGAGCACGATTATTTATTAGGCACGATTGTGGTGGTGGAGGTGGTGTAATGGCAGCTCCTATAGGACTGGCTGAAGCTGTAGCTCCTAAAGCCCCATATGTATTGGTCACAGCACCCGGCCATTTGCCTCGAGCAGCGGCAGCAGCAGCTGCTGCGGCGGCTGCTTGAGCTACTGTGGTTGAAACTGCATTAGCTGCAGCCGCATTACTATTGGTATAATCCATTGCTGAGGGACTAAAGGCAGAAGTGGTGCGATCAAAAGAATCTCGTCTTCCGGTCAATGATGATGTATTTAATGCAAGACCTATAATGTAGGAGGAAAAAAGAGAAAAGAATTATGATTTTGGGAAAGAAATTTTTAAATGATTGTTAAAGTAAGTTATAATGAAATATTTAATTTTGTAAAAATAAATTAACAGAGACTGACTTTATTCATAATCAAATTTAGTGTTTGATAATGGAAAATAGATTATTGAAAATTTGTTTTTTTAAACACTTATAAATTTAAAATTTGATTATGAATTAAGCCTTAAAGGCTTCACCATATTGGACTAGTTATTTACAATTTTAAAGTGTAAGTAGGCCCACGTTATTATTTTATATTCCTATATAAAACATATTCACATTTTGGTAGCTACATACATAATCTATTTATACATTTAATTATGCTACTATTCGAAGATAACATGAAGTAATTCTTTAATTGAAAAACTAATTTTCTCACATCGGTTGGATAATTCTGACCAATATCTAATGAATGCTTTTAGCTTCCTTTTATTTCATTTTAAAGACTATTTAAACAAATTGTCCCGATTCAAACAACAATTTTGCATTCATTTAGTAGTTTTATTATTTTTTTTTTAGCAAAGCAAACCTTTAGTAGTTAAAACATTTTTATAAACAGAAAACAATGCTTTTTAAAGAGTTTCATACTTTTAGATGCAAAAAAAGCAATAAATTTAATACTATGATGTTTAAAACAAATAATTTAAACATTTTAATTTAATAGTTTCCTTTTCAAAAAATTGTCTAACACACTAAGATAAATAGAAAATCATACAGACAGCTACATTTATGAAGTATACAAACAATAAGCAAACAAAGTTTAAATTGCATTTGTATCTTTTGGGTTTACACGCAACACCAACACTAAAACAAACACACATACATTTGCTAATACAAACACACATTCTTTAAAATAAAATACGAAAGACAACCGGAAACAAAAAACAAATATTGAAAGAGTGATAGTAGAATCAGAAGCAAAAGAATCCAATGCACCTGTGAACGGTCACGTTTGTAGAATTTTTATATAAAAAAGATTTTAAAACATAGAAATAAACCACACTAACAAACACAAATTCTATACACACGTACAGGCTGAAACTCTTGCTCAAATGTATACACACATAAAACGAAAGAGAGAGAGAGGTAAAAGTAAAATTTTAATGCAGTCGTAATGTGACCATATAACGGTGGCCTAGAAGATGCCAAATGTTGAAAATAAAAATGGCAACTAGTATGAGTTTATTTAAGTAGTATTAGCGTACAATTTGTTTAACAACCACGTATTATAATCAAAGGAAAGTAAAATTTAATGTTCTTATATTCCTTCATGAACTGAGCACAGATGAAGTATTTTTACAATGGAACTTTCTGTTTTAGAGTAACAAATTTATGTATGTTTTGAACATATGTATGTATGTATGTGGGAAGTATAATGGTAAATTTCATTTTTTTTTTTAACCTCAGTATTTCCCTCCAAAATAATAAAATTTGGTTGACAGGGAGAAAAAAGTAGTTTAGCAACCAAAACAGAACAAAAAAAGAGACTAGAGATAAGCTACTTAATTTATGTTAGGTTATGTAACACGAGGGCCAGGAAAAGGGGGAAAATGTAACAGAATAAATTGAATTAATTTAATTAAAAACTTAATTAGAAAATAAAACTACGTTAAAAAAGATAGAAAACTTACAGTAAATTTTATAAAAAATATTTAGAAAATAAGTAAAATTTCGAATATGTAATGGTATGATGGATATTTAGAATATAATTTATTATAAAAATATATCATATTCTAAAATTTTCATTATTGTTTAAAGAATTTCATCATGTATAATTATGTTACAATAATAATGACTGTACACGAAAAAATCCGTGCACACTTTAAGGCTTATAACTTTTATTATAAGTGAAAAAAGTTAGTACCGTTAAATTTTTTACATTTGTTTTTATTCTTAATAACTATGTGCTAAACTTTGTTGTAATACCATAATTATTTTTTTTTTTTTTTAATTAATCTGATGACCCATGATTAAAATATGTTCCTAAATTCATAAGAGTACAAAAAAGATTGTGATTTTCTTCCAAAAATATGAAAGCTTTTTAAAAGGGTGATAAAAAGTACGTATTGGCGGACTTTTTACAAGATCCTGGTCATGAATTCCATATCATAGATGTTCTGGCAAATGTATTAAATAAATATCGTGAGCAGTGTTGCCAGGACTTGAGAAAAAAAAGAAGCTAAATTGGACTTTAAAAAAGGTCAGAAAAGGCTAAATGCCCCAAAAAATAAAGCCAGAAAAAAGCTAACATATTGTTTTATTTAAAAAAGCATTAATTTTTTTTTCCTCATTAGATTTCGGTATTTCTTAGAGATATTTTAGTAAATTTGTAAATAAAATTAAATAAACTATAATTAGTTTCTATGGGTAATAAAGTTTGTAAAAAACTAATAGTAATATTTTTGTAGAATGAAGCGCCACAGGCGAAAATTTTCATTAAATATAAGTAATTTCTATATTTTTCTGCGAATTAATACACAAAAGTGCTTAATTGATGATTCTGTACAAATATAATTTGTAAATTTTTAGCCTTTTTAAGGCTGTGTTAAGAATAAAAAAGGCTAACAAAAAAGCTAGAAGCTAAAACGAAAATTTTGAGGCTAAAAGCAAAATAAAAAGGCTAGATTTAGCCTTAAAAAGGCTAAACTGGCAACACTGATCGTGAGAAACAAATTGCCGAATAAATATTTTTGCACTGGTAAGGAATTTGTAGCAATTGATATTTTTCACAGATAAATATACCCAAATGAGTTCCGTTAAAAAAGATTACCTCCTATCATTAGATCTCTCTTCTTATTTTTAAAACAAAAAAGTAACTGAAAAGTAAAAGTGGTATCAACAAATGGTGCTGCTATATATAAATAGAGAACAATGTACTCAGTCCACTTTAAATATATTGCATTATAATGAAAAAATTATTAAAAAAAAAAAAAAAAAATAAAATAGATTTTAAAACGAAGTGGATCCATTCCAACGAAAAGCAACCGAAAACAAAATTAAACTCTAAGGGAGCGTATTCCAGAAATTATTAAATATTTTATTAAAAAAAAAAAAAATTTATATTATTAACAAAAGCAAATTTCAAAAAATTTTGCAAATAATTGGTTTAATTTTTATAAACTGAACTTTATGCATTAATTTTTTCGTGTGCAGTCCTAATTATAAAATCACTAAAATTTTAAATATTTAATTGAACGATGAAATCCTAAAAATATGTTTTATTATAATAAAAATATATTTTAAAGACAACTCTCAATACATATTTTAACTGCATTACTTTTTAAATTGCATTTCATAGGTATTGTTATATACAGTTTAAACTACTTAAAATATGCATTATTTTTGTAATTTTTTATATACAATTTTTATTTAGCTATTTTACTTATATTGCAAACATTAAAATTAAATTCAAAGAAAATTAAATAAAACTATCATTGCCTCCTTAAGTTCATTAAGCCACATGCCATGAATCAAGTAACCTTAACATAACCGGGTGCAAAGTTTTCAGTTTATTAAAATAGCCAGCTCCTAAAAGTATACTTTAATTTATTGTAATTTAAAATATACATAAGCTTAATATTTTTGTTATTACTTAACTTTTTTTTTCATTATTAGCAAAACATTTTCACGGCAATTTGTGGTAAAAACACAAACAAAATACTTTATTATTGGTTAGAAGGAAAAAAATAGAGAAACATTGCTATAATAATACCAACATATGCATAAACAAAGCAATTATTGTTAACAATTACCCATGCATGGCAAGCAAAACTAAATACATGCTTAGTTTCAACAAAAGAATAATAATAAAAAACAATACTAACTATAGAAGCCGATGTAGCAGCAATTGTAGCAAAAACAATCATTTTACACAAGCAACATGTATTTTTACATTTGTATCTGTTCTATAAAATATAATCAAATTTATAACAATTTAAATTGAAATTTCCGCTAAGTTTTTAACCCATTTTTAATTTTACTAAAAACTGCAATATATTTAAAGGAGCCCTATGTTAAATTCATTGGAAATGATCCGAATTTACACTACTTCTGGATCATAAGTTCAGGATCTTATTGACTTCTTTGGATGTTTTTTTTTTTCCTGGGTACAGTCGTTTTTAAGAATTAGAACTTTGCATATTACAATATTGCATACTTTATTGATTTAAAATCCATACAATAGTTTGTTTCCAACAATTGTGAATTAATATTTTAACGATATTACCTCAATAAATTTTCTACCGGTTTTTATAGGATTAATTTAACTTGTTTTTTTTTACAAATTTTAAAACAAACACGTGAATATGATTTTTTTTTTTTTTTTGTATTTTTACATATGTTTTAAATATAAAAGCTTCTATAATCACATCTCTGTAAACACGCAACGTGACTTTTAACACATACAAAGGCTTACCTGTTATAACACATACATACAACAAATAATATTAATAATTTCATAAATTCATATTTTATACAGTATGTGAAACATACATACATATAAAAATGTAATGCATTTATAAAGACCCACACATAGATAGATATGAACACAAGAGTATGTTACATTGTTAATGGTTATTTTTAATGTTTTACAATGAAAAACGTGGCAAAAATATATTTTTCTGGATGTTTTTTTTTTCTGCACACAAACATAATAATCATTCACATGTTATAATTGTATTCGAGTATAAGTGTAAAGATATAATCATATGTTGTGGGTAGTATAAAATCAGTTGTTTCATGATTTTAAATTTTTTATCAAGAGAACCATAAAATGGTAACTGATTTTCCGATAAATATTTCATGTAATTTAAAAGGAAATATTTGAAATGTTAATTAGTTTATGGCAGCAATTTTAAAAAGTTATATTTTTTATTGTAAAGTTAATACGTTTTTCCCAAAAATTAAGGATATTTATTTTATTTGTTACAATAAGGAATGTAAAGCCTAAAATTATGCAGTACAAATTATATGTTTCGATAGAGCATGTACATTAGGGCTATAACCAAATTTTGGCCCTAGCACTACGCGATGGCGAATGTTGTGTTAATTAAAAAACAATTTTTTCTAGTCATTTTGGAATAAAAACCTCACTCACAAAAACGATTTTTTACAATCTCCCCAACAAAAAGTACATTCATTTTAAATAAAATATTTTAAATATTTTATTAATAAAGAAAAACAGTAAAGTGAAAACTGTTGTTTAATTACACTGGTCAACAAAAAAAATCCTCCCCCATAGACAAATAGTCGAACTTGATGTATTTTGATGTGCTAAACATGAATCTGCTTTCAGTTTTTTTCCATCAGGTCTGAATTTTTTTATGGGCGTGTCTAATATTTCGCCCATAGTAAGGCCATTACTCTAGTATATTTCCTCATAACTCAAGAACGGTGTGTACGATTGATCAAAGTGATACACCAAAAGAAGCGTACTAAAAATAATGTGCTCAATAGTTTCGGAGTTATTTTGAAATAAGTGTCGGAAAAGAATAATTTTCATTTTCATACTAATTACCGAATAACTACGGAAATATAAACTGGACAAAAAATTATATAAATTCAGCTCAAAGACAATTTAGGTCGCTATATATTAAAGTTCAATTTATCTTAATTGGACAAACTGTTCTCGAGTTATAAAAGTGTGACTGCCTAAAGGCGTGGTCATAGTAATCATGCCCATAAAAAAAATCAATGCATGATAGAAAAAAAGTAAAAGCTGATTCTTATTTAGCACATTGAATTCCATCTAAACCACCTATTTTTTTTATTTAAGACAAAAAAATTTTTTTTTTTGCCCACTTATGTATTTCCACTTAGATATAGGTATTAGGGTGATCGACGCGGTTTTCTAACCGGTTTTAAAACCGTTTTTTTCAGTCAAAGTGCTGTCGGTTTTTTCAAAATTTCGAATGTCGAATAGACCGGTTTTTTTAACATAAAAAACCGGTTTTAAAAATAGCATTTTATTTCAGAAAACATGTACTAAATAGTGATATTTGAATCGAAATTCAGGAATAATTTTTTAAATATTTATAAAGACTGATTTCTTATGTTTTAAAAATATAGTTTAAGTCTAAATTGGAATTTATTCTGTGATATTAAACAAATAAATAATTAATAATTATCCTGTATGAATTTTTTAATCTATTGTAATATCTGTAATATTTTTACACCCAAATTTAATTTTTTTGATCAAATATTTCCTTTATTTTTTAAAGGTGTTGTGTTAAGAAAGCTTCACCTGCAGAATCGTTTCAATTGAGACAGGTTTCCATATTAAGCCATGGTTTCTGTTTATGCTAACTAAATTTTTTTTCTACAATTTGGAAACATAATTATCTTCTAGTCATCTAGATATATAATTTGCTTAGCATTTTTTCTCTTTCCAGAGCTTTCCGAAGCTCCCAAACGACGTAGAAAATTAAAATTTGGCTTAATTATAAAACTTTTCGTCTAACAAATCCTAATGGAGCCATATTTTGAAATTTTTATCAGGGAGCGAATATAAGAGGATTTATGTGTCTTTTTCTAAGAATTTTTTCTCTTTCCTGAGCTTTCTAAAGCTCCCAGAAGACGTAGAAAATTAATTCGGCTTAATTATAACCCTATTTGTCCTACAACTCCTAACGTAGCCAGATTTTGAAATCTCTATCAGGGAGCGAAAATACGTGGATCTATATATATGGATTTATATATATCTTTCCTAAGCATTGTTTACTCTCCAGAGCTTTCTGAAGCTCCCAGACGACGCAAGAAAGTACAAATCGTCTTACTTATAAAACTATTCGTTCTACAAATTATAACAGAGCCAGATGTTTCTATCAGGGACCGAAAAGTCTGTTTTGGTATTTACAAACTTTTGAGTTGCTATACTTATTATTTGCTCTCCAAATCCTATCAAAAACTGATTCTGTATTTCGGCCAGGGAGCGCATTTATGACAATTTTTTTTATTTTGAAAGGTTTACGAATTTAAAACTTTAATCAATATTATCCCAATAAATTCTAACGGCTTCAAATAATTGACTTCGATTAGGGAGAGGAATGTGTCTAAATGTTGTTCATATTTTTTTCTTTTAATTTTCGGATTTGTTTGTGCATATTTTCATTATTATATTATTTTTCCTGATATTGTCAGGCTTTTACACTTGTATTTAATAAATTTTAAATTGATTATAAGAATTATTTATTTTTTTAAAGAAATGTAGTCTTTTGATATAAATATTAACTTCTGCAAAAAACCGGTTAACCGGTTTTTTCTGAATTTCAAAAAGTGCAACCGGTTTTTTTAAAATACCAACTATTCCAACTATTCGAAAACCGGTTTCTCAAAAAAGTCGAATAATCGATCACCCTAATAGGTATGCATGGGTATCCAAACTTAATCAATTTTTACAATATGTAGCTTTATTTACTCGCAGTTTTACCAGCTTTGAGATAAAGGTGATAAACTTAAATATTTTTGATGTTTTCACTTAAAAAAAAGTTTTAGTAAAAAAAATGAATCTTGAATTTTGCACACTTTTTTCGTAATATCTCCTAAATTATTGAGCGGATAAAAATTCGATAGTAAAGCTACTTAAAGCCAATACATATTTTGGTGCATTATTTATATAAATCGTGCATACCGTTCTCGAATTATAGTGAAATATACTCCAGTAATCGGTTTATTTAGGGCGCAATATTAGACACGCCCATAAAGAAATATCCCGACCCGATGGAAAAAAACTGAAAGCAGATTCGAGTTTAGCATGCGGAATTCCATCTAGTCTACATATTTTTTTTTTTTCGAAGGAGTGTTATTAAAAGACTTAAACTTCAAATTTGTTTTACATAATGGATAAATGTTCTGCACTACTTTAATGCCACATTCTGCACATATGTTGCTTTGATGTTGCATTGGGATTATTGATTTCCAAACTTTACCGCGTTTTGTGGGTGAACTTTTTTAACAACAGCGAAAAAGTTAAACCATTCGACCAATTGTTTTTAACAAATGTGATGTTACGTTATCTTGAATTAAGAAAATCATTGCATTCGTTAATATAATCGTCATTTTTTGAGCTACTAGTCTAAAAATTTGTGATCACATGTATTTTAGACAAATAAACTATATTTCATCAAAACACAAATTTGAAAATTTTGATGTTACATTGTTTTGTATTTTCGGTGACGATATAAAGATTTTTTGGATATACAGTTTCCTTTTTTTGTAGGAAAACATAACGCAGTTTCAGTTAAAATGTATTGTTTAGAAATTTGTATAAACATACATACTAGTAAATACAAGCTGAAATTGATTTTACACACGTTGCGTTCAATGTATTTTAAAATTATAAAAAAATATATATAAAACCCACACGTGCTTATTTTTAATTGCTATTTATATAAATTTTTTAAAAAATTAAACAATTAAATTTTGTTTAGTTTTAGTTATGCAATTATGTAAATGTTTAATTATTTATTTACATTTAGACAAATTACAGTTTATTAAAATTTAGTGTCAAACTTTTCTAAATTAACGATATTTCATAAACGTTTTATTCAAATTGCTAAAAAAAAAAAAAAAAATATATATATTTTTTAAACATTTACACGTACTTTTCTAAGTCTTGTGTTCAATTCGTATATAAGCAAATACTTAAATCCATTTTAAAAATTCGTTGACTGTGTATTTTTGCTATAAATTGATCCCCCTGAGATGCTATGGCAAATTGTGTGCAAGTTTTTCTTTTTTTTCACTCTTCTAAACTTTTAAGGAATAAATTGCATTAACGCCATTGATAAATTGCTTTTTATTAAAGTTAGCATATAGTCGTATATTAGCATTTTACCACATGATTTAAGTAGATACTTTAATAACAAAAATAAAAGAGGGACTATAAAATTTAATCTTTAAATATCATAGATAAATTATATAGTTTTATCTTTTACGAAGCATATTTTTAGGCATAAGTTATATTAGAAATATTGCATATTCTAAAGGAGCAAGCAAATTTATGAAGTACATTTTAGTTTTAGCTCAATTGAAGTTAAGTTTATATAATTTAATTTATTTAATGTTTATGAAATTAATCTCTTTTATAAGGAAGAATTCAATTGAAATTGCTTAACAAAAACATGCAGCTATAGTCAATATTCTAAAAAATAATTTAAAAAATGTTTTACTTATAAACAGTAAAGAGTACTCGTACATATACATATCGTAATCGAAAATACAAAACAACGTAACATCAAAATTTTCAAATTTAAGTTTTTGATGAAATATAGTTTATTTTTCCAAACTACGTGTGATCACAAATTTTCAGACTTGTAGCTCAAAATAACGATTATATTAACAAATGTATTGATTTTCTTAAGTCAAAATGACGTAACATCACATTTGTTAAAAAATTATTATTATTATTTTTTTTTTTGCAAATTTAGAGTGTAAATTATTAAAAATATAATAGCTATTAAAATTTTGGAGTAAAAATTATCAGAATCTTTTTAATTATAATTTTTACTAAAATTTGTATTGATGTTACGTTCTTTTGGCTTCAGAAAATTTAAATCTTGAAAAACTTAAACCACATAACTTAAAAAATAGTTAATAAAAAAAAATATTCATCATCAATATATTAGGCGATATTTAAGGATGTAATAACCCAAAAATCTTGTTGGTAGGACAGTTTGTTTTAATTTTATAAAGTTTTTTGTGCCTCCTGTAAAGTTATAAAAAGTGATGTTAAGTTGTTTTGCATTTTCGGTGACGATATATAATACAACTATTAATGTATGGACTAACTTAAGACATATTTTCCAAATGCAAGATTTTGTTTGCATACCATTTTGTAGAGAATTTTATAGAAATTAATAAACAAAAGATGTTGCATATTTTGAGGCTAATATAATTTTTGTATTTACTAAATAATGCCAGCATGTTCTAATGTATTGCATTTCAGTAGAATGGTGCAAAGAAACTTTTATTTTAACAAAAATTCTTTAGAAACTAAAATATTAACCTATGTAAATAAGAGCATAAGTAAATTTAACAAAATATTTTATGTAAATAAATATGAAACTCTAGAAAATACTTTTACAAAATTTAAAATATGTATAAAAGTTATGTTGGAATATTTAATCTATGTAATTTATTATAACTTTAATTCGAATAAAATTGTATAAATAAATTATTAAAGTTGTTAACAAAACATATAATAAATTCAAAGTTTTAAATGCTCCGCCTAAAAATATACTTTTTCTTAATTTATTTATTTAACTGTTAAGGTGATAATTTTTTAACACTTTAATATCAATAATTAATTTAAAGATTTTAAGGTTTTTAATGCAATGGAAATTATAGTAAACCTTTCCTAACGTATTTTTAATGCAAAAATATGTTTTAGTAAAACTAACTCGTGCTTAATTTTTATTATCATTTACACAAATATATTTAAATATTAAAACAATTAGTTTTTATTTTGTCATTTTTGTTAATGCAATTTAAATTTGATTGTTTATACATATTTACGTTTGGGAGAATAACGGCTTTGTTTATTAAAATTTAAAACGAGTTTTAAAATTTAATCCTAATATATATTATAAAAATGAGGTGTAAGTTTGTTTGTTTGTTTGTTTGTTTGTGCGTCAATCACGTCTAAACGACTGAACCGATTTTCACGAAATTTGACACACAGATAATACCAGTGCCAGAGGTGGTTATAGGCTATATAAGATTTCGATTGGATGCCACGCCCACATTTTACGCCCACTTTTTATAACTTCCAAACGGTTGGACCGATTTTCACGAAATTTGACACACAGATAGTATCAGTGCCGCTGATCATTATAGGCTATGTAAGATTTCGATTGGATGACACGCCCTTATTTTACGCCCACTTTTTATAACTTCCAAACGGTTGGATCGATTTTCACGAAATTTGACACACAGATAGTATTAGTGCCGCTCATCATTATAGGCTATGTACGAACTGGATTGGATGCCACGCCCACATTTTACGCCCACTTTTTATAACTTCCAAACGGTTGGACCGATTTTCACGAAATTTGACACACAGATAGTATCAGGGCCACTGATCATTATAGGCTATGTATGAACTGTGTTGGATGCCACGCCCACATTTTACGCCCACTTTTTATAACTCTTAAATGGTTGTACCGATTTTCACGAAATTTGACACACAGATAGTATCATTTCCGGTGGTCATTATAGGCTATGTATAAACTTGGTTGGATGCCACGCCCACATTTTACGCCCACTTTTTAAAACTCTTAAACTGTTACACCTATGTTCACCAAATTTGACACACAGATAGTACCATTACCGCTGGACATTATAGGCTATGTATGAACTGGGTTGTATGCCACGCCCACTTTTTATAACTCTCAAACGCCTGTACCGATTTTTAAGAAATTTAACACACAGATAGCACCAGTAACGGTGGTCGTTTAAGGATATGTAAGAACTGGGTTCACGCCCATATTTTACGCCCACTTTTTAAAACCCCTAAACAGTAGCAATTGTTTTATATTCCCTATTAGGGGGTAGCGAAGCGCACCGGGTTACGCTCGTAGTTTATAAATTTGAAACATTTTGGGGTATAAGGGTTTTTTTATTCATGTTGAAATGATTTTTTACATAAATAAAATTAAAAAAAAACCTAATTGTAATGCTATATTGCTATTTTGCTGAAGTGTGTCGAAATTGTATGTTTATTTAACAGATACACCAGACATGAAAACTATTATACTTGATTTCAAATAACAAAATATACAGTTTATTAAAAGAGAAAGTTCTTTCTCAGTACTAATTATTCCATTATGAATCATATGTCTTTAAACTGCTTGAGAAATAAATAGTATTATTTATTTTTGTGGTTATTAATGTCAACTAGTTGGAATACAAAAAATTTAATTGGCCTTAACGTTTATTATATAGCTCTCTAAAATGTTAATTACACTAAAAATTGAGCATACTTTTAGGCGAATTTATTACTTTTTAAGAAGCTAACTTACATTGAGTTTAAACTTATAACCCAAACTAGAAAGGGAATTTTTTTCATAGCTTACCCTATACGACGGAAATGTAATTGATAACAACAATAATTGTATCAGTGTCTAACAGCATGCAATACCCAAATGGCCGAATATAAAAACACTACATTTTTTATTATATTAGAATGTGGAAGTCTAAACATAAGGTTAGCAGCAGCAGGTGGGATTTTAAACAAACAAAACTTACAAAAAAAAAAAAAAAAAAAAAATTAAATAAAAACATACACCACCCACCACACATTTATATACAAAACAAACAATAATTTTGCCAAAAGGGATTTGTAGTAACCGACTAGACGTCTATTTTTTGAACAAAAAAAAAAAAAAAAAAAAAAAAAAAGAATTGTACAGCAAGATTTAAAAGAGAGTGTGGTAAAGGAAGTTGAAATGTATACAAAAGGATGCAATGAATTGAAATATAAAGTAGAAAAAATTCAATGAACATGCTGCAGACATAAACAACAACAATATAAGCTTCATTTGATACACAACCGGTAACATTAGAATACACACTAAATAAACATATACATAGTATATACAAGTAAAGTTTTCAATGTATAAGTCTGAGAAATCCCCTGGTGAGATTGTAGGTAGTAATCATGGAGAATATATAATATCTGTACCCCTTGGCCCACCAAAAATAAAAGTAAAACCAAATTCAGCTTAACACAGGTGCATTTATGCTACACTCTCTCCTTTCGCTTTTGTACCCTTAATCTTATGCCCAGCTCAAGCTCTTTATGTTTTATTGTGATGATATGAGTGAATGAATATAAAATGCAATTGCACACAACACCTAATAACAACTGAGCAGGATGAGAGCAAAAGCAGGAGATGGAGAAGGAGCAGTTATAAAGAATAATAGAGAGTTGAAAAAAAGTAATAAAAATCCTGTATTCTATACAAAACATTTATTTATTATACTCTTTTCTAACAAAATGAAACAAGTAATTGTTGTTCAAATCTCATATGTGTGTTTAAGGCACAAAAGCAATTTTATTACAGACATAAAATACACACACTCATTACCAACATAGACACAGACGTTTACATTCATATAGGATATAAATACGAGCAAAAACACATGTTTTTCTATTTAATTCATTTAACAAAAGGATGTTTTAAAAATAGATACGTATTTAATCGGCCATAACGAAATTTTTTGTAATCAGTTCCAGAGACTAATGTTATTATTAGCTCTACTTAATGCTTCAAATTTTTTTAAAAGATAGGATTTTTATCTTTTTAAAATATATTTTTTATGAATTGCATGTTAGTAATATCTAATATTTTAATATTTTTCTTCAAAATATCTCTGAGAAATATGCCAGGTTTTAGAATGTAAAAGACTAGAAAAAGTAGAAAAGCTTTTGAAGACTCTGCTAAATATTTTAGAAGTAAAATAGTTCAGCATGAAAATCTTACATAAATCTATTTTCCAACAGACCAAATAAAAATTACTATCTTTTTAAATAATAACAAAAATCTTAAAAGTTAAAACTGTATAATATAATTATAACACTTTCTTATTTTGTGTAGACTTATTAAAAAGTTTCTAATTACACAAATTTACCTAAGTAATAATAAATTGTAACAAATCATATAAATTATGCAAAAAGCTGTTTAGAACAAACAAAAAAGTCAGTAAAATGAAATTTATTTAGTTCTTTTAAATTATGAAATATATTGTTCAATTATATAATGAAGTATGTTATGTATCTTTATTTATGTAGTAGAATCTAACACTCTAACAAACTATTAGCCCCTCATTCAGTCTCTCTTTCTCTACATTAATAAATTCTAGTCCTACAAACTTAAGAAAACAATGTTATTGGTGTTGTAAAACAAGTTACAATTACAATCATTAATACTTGAGAACTTAATTTGTTATTGTATTAGAATGTGTGTGTATGTGTGCGAAAGGGAGTGTATATAAAACTTTGTAATTGGTCATGTAGATGTAAGTATATTCTGTGTAATTTCACAAAAACTTGGGTAGATTTGATAAAATTTTAAAATGTCCCTTACATACACATAAACATATATACATATGTGTATGTATATGAACGAAAATTAAGGTATAATTGTATAGTTAAATGGACATTTACTTACTAAAGAATATATACATGAACATATAATTAAAATTATATATTATGGGCTGACTAAAACTACATGTTCAATTGCAAATAATAGTAAAAAAATATATATTAAAATAGTAACTATTTAGGAGGAATTGGGTGAGGGCTGAGATGATGGCAAATGATAAATCATAGTATTTTTAAATTAAAAATATATCTAGTAGACTTTTAGGTATATTCGAATAACATACACTTCATTAAATATTTGGGTATATTTATATATAATATGTAATATAATATGATGAGCGTTGCTGTTAAAAATGAAACACAAATTCGAAACTAAATTATAATTTTAGGTAATTACGACTTAAGTAGATATTAACGAGAAATTATTATTAATGTAAGCATTTTATAGGATTTGTTACAGCAAGAACATAATAAAACAAGAAACATTTAATAAAAGAAAGAATTTTATAGCATATTTTTTGGGGACCTTAAGAAGTTTTACACAAACATTTTTGTTTAAACTTATATAATATTTTAAAATGTTTCCTCAAATTTTTCAAATTATTTTAAAGTAAACCAAGGAATTTAAATAAAAATATAAGAGCTAAGAGAATTAAATAATCAACAAATATTACAAAATGTAAATTTTTTTAAAACAAGTGATTCATTTTATGCAATTGTTCATATATTAAATTCTTTTTTGTAGTTTTGTTTTTGGCAAAGAATTAACTACTTTAAAATTTTGCAAATTAAATGTTCACCTACACTTCATAAATACTATAATACTTGTAATAACAAACTGACACGTTATCTGCTGCTGACATCACGTGAGTGTTGTATGAATATGAAGTATAATTTATATTTTCATTTGATATCGGACTGACAATTACCTGTCTAACATACACACGCCTTTATGAGCATGTGTGTAAAAGAGTTTCATTTGTTTAGTCATAAAATCGATTTTTTTTAAAAACAAAAATAAATATATCATAAAGTATTAAAAAGAATATGTTGGATAAAATAAGGTTAAATAGCAATAATAGAAAAAAAAGTAATAATAAAGCATACATTAAGGCTTTTTTATATAACACAAATGATGTTATACATTACTTAATTGTATTAAAACAATTTTTTTAAACATTAATTTAGTGAAATTTATAACTTTTGAGCAAAAAATAAATGCTTTAGATTTTTTAAATATGTATGTAGTTATGTATTTTCCATATTATTTATTTCTATAATTAAATATATTATATAATTGCGAAAAACTAATACATATATTGTTAAAATAAATTAAATTAATTTGTCATGTTGAGTAATTTAATACATATTATTATTTTAAATTGTTAATGAAATGTTTAATGTAATACTGGTTTAAGTATGTATGTGAAGGTTTTAAATTACTAATAAATTGCATTTTATTGTTTTTTTTTCAGCGTTTTAGTTTACGTTTTTCAAGAGAACTTAATTACAGGGAATGTGAAATATTTAAACAATTAATAAATTTTATATCGTTTAAAAAAACATGTTGGAAAATACATATCGTAACTTAAAATGTATAATAACTTGAAACAAAAGTTGTTTTAAAATGAATATCCTGCAAAATATATTTTGGGGTTTTTTACATTCTAAAATATTGTTTAAGATATTTGTATAAATAAATCTGAAAATTTATGATGACATTGCAGTTTGAATAATCTTAACAAAAACTTCATATTGAAAATTTTGATGTTTCTTTATTTTGCATTTACATTGTCGATATAATGAAACAATAATAAAATGTAAAATGTCATGGCGATAAATTTAATAAATTTAAACAAAGTCAATGAGACAATAAATTAAGAAGGTTTTTTGAATTTTAATAATGAATAAAAAAAAAAAAATCCTGGTAATTTAATTTCAACTAATAATATCTAGAAAAATTTCAATCAATTTTAGTTTAAAGATAAAATAATTACGTAAAATGTTTATATTTTCTTTTGTAATGTCCTTAATAGAATCACTTACACAAAATACTTTTCAACATTTGCTTAATAAACCCTAATTGATTAAACAAATTAAAAATTGTGTTTCTTTTATTTTTATTTTTATAGAACCTGTTTAAATGTCTGTTTTTTAATAAAAATTTTATTATTTTTTTATTATTATTATTGAATATTGTGTATAAGGTCATTTATTTATTTGTTAATAAAAAAGGTTAATTTGTGGTTATTGAAAGCTTTGTTGTTAAAATAAAAACATTAATAGTGTTTAATATATTCATAAATTTTGTACAAATGTTCAGACGTAAAAAAAAAACTGTAGTGAATTAAATTTTGTGTATGACAACTTCTTATTGAGAAGTTGTCATACATGCCTAAACATAAAATTATGTTAATAAAATTAT
The DNA here is from genome assembly GCA_951394005.1 of Protophormia terraenovae. NCBI lineage: Eukaryota > Metazoa > Arthropoda > Insecta > Diptera > Calliphoridae > Protophormia > Protophormia terraenovae. Next base: position 62,387,699 of record OX596073.1, read on the forward strand.
GTTAATTTTTTAGGCTTTATTTTAAACAAAAATAAAAGCGAAATTTTTAAATACACTATCAGGGCTAATTCAGATTACTCTTAAAGCTCAGTCATAATAATTAAAGCGGAATTTAATTTGTACTAAACAAAGCAGTATTTATTGTATCAAATGTTTAATGAATTTGTCTGCTCAAATGTCTGATGGTCAGTTATTATAAATATACTGTAGAAATAGCTAGAATTTATTTGTATGTTAAAAAATTTGTCTGAATATAAAACTTTATAAAATAAATTTGTCTCAATGTCTTATTCTGTTTGAATGATTACATTAATATTGAAATAATAAGTTTTATTAATTTGTCTTATATTCAGAAATCTTCAGTAGTAGAGCTAAACTTTGTTTTTTTTTCATAATTTACAATATAATTTTTTTTTTTTTATATATACAACTAATATTTAGATTTAGAAAAAATAATCATAAATGTCTCTTACCTCCAACACTTGAACCATTTTGTTGTGAATATAAATTCTGTTGTGCTGTTTGGGGTTGTGGCGGATATAGTTGGGGTGGACCTTGTGGTGGCGGTGGTCCGGCACGTGCGGCGCCTGGTGGCACTAAAACAGGTGCTGGACTAACAAGGCGCATTGGTGTTCCTGTACGTGGTCCCATAACAAGCGAACCGCTCTGATCAAAAAATGCCGGTATGACCTGATGTTTTAGTATTTATTCACATAATATTTTTTATTTTTTTTATATTTTTGTTAGAAAATTATGATGAGTTTTTGTTTAGCATATATTTGATTTTTATTTGTACAAAAGTTAGATTTTGTTTTGTTGAGTGGAGGAATGGATGGGTTATATGTAAATATATAAAAAAATACACAGCCACATGAGAGAGAGAAAAAAAAAGAGAAAATATTTTTTTTTTTGTTTTATGTTTTTATGGTTAAGGTTTTACAATATAAATTATTTATATTTATCAATTTATTTTATGAATTTCATATTTATACAAAATATTGTGAATTTTACAGATATAGATTTTTACAATATTGTTTTCTGTTTATTCATATATTTTTTTTTTTTAAGTTAATTTACATGTAAAATTACACAAATTTTATATTTAAAGCGTTTTTTAATACATTTGTTTTTATAAATAATTTAAGATTTTGTTTATTACCCACCTGATAAGATTGATTTTCGGCTCCTTGCTGTGATGGCGTTAACGGCCTTCTTGGTTGTGTACCTTGTTGTGGTATTAAATTGCCTGGATACATGCCCCAAGGTGCAACACCATAGTACTGTGGCATTTGTGCTGCTATTAAACCCATATAGGGGGCTGCATCTTGACCCGGATTAATCACATAGGGTGCTGCCTGTTGTGCTGCGTATGCAGCATTTTGTTGGGCAGCCAAAAACTGTTGTGAGGCAGCAGCCATTTGCATTTGTTGGGGTTGCATTGTGCCATTGGGCGCGCCAGGAGGTGCACCAGCTGTGGTTGCAGCCGCAGCTGCTGCAGCGGCGGCAGCAGCATTTGTAGCAGCAGCAAGACCAGGATTTTGTGAGCGAAATAATTGCTAAAATAAATTTTAAAGAAAAAATTAAAAAAATTAATATTTTATGTAGAAAAGTGAACAGATTTTAATATGTATTAATATAATTTAAATAAGAAAAAAATCTTTGGTTTTGTTATTCATAAAAGGGAACCAAAAATGTTTTTTATTTATTTTTATAAATTGTTAATTAATATATTGAACAATTTTATAAAGATTCTCAACTTAAAGATAGTACTGTAAACTTTAGTTGCTAAAGATTTAATTTAATTTATTTAATTTCCACTTAAAAATTATTTTTAATTTTTTCTCAACTTCACATAGAAAATAATAAAATAAATTTTATTATCCCTATCAAATACTGATTTTGATCCTATTTTGTTTATTTTTATTATTTTGTAAATATTTTCTATTCTTACAACATTTCCAAACAATATAAGAAACACATACATATATAAATAAGGAATATTTGTTTCTTTTATAACATCTATAATCTTTTACGTACGACTATAATACTAAAAACTGACTCGTAAATTTAAAGATTAGTTATATGCTCTGATAGATACTGACACTTTTACTGCAAGTGTTTTTAATATATTTACATATATATCGTCACCGAAAATGCAAAACAACGTAACAACAAAATTTTCAAATTTGGAGTTTTTTTTATGAAATATAGTTTATTTTTCTAAAATCCGTGTGATCACAAATTTGCAGACTTGTAGCTCCAAAAATAACGATTATATTAACGAAGGAAATGATTTTCTTAAAGTAAAAGTTATTAGAAATTTTTTTAATTGTAATTTTTAGTAAAATTTGTATTGATGTTACTTACGCCTTTTTGTCTATAGAAAATTTAAATCTTAAAAAATGTAAACCACATAACTTAAAAAAATATTTAATAAAAATATGCATCACCAATATATTAGCCGATTTTAAGATGTAATAACCCAAAAATTTTGTTTATAGGACAATTCGTTTAGATTTTAGAAAGTTTTTTTGCATTTTCAGTGACGATATATATCTTTTTGTAGCTGTACTCTATTTTTTTGCTGAAATTTCTTTTTGTATTTGCATTTCTTATTGCCCTGACATAGTTTTTTTCTTACAAAAAGTGCATGAAACTCAACAATGAGCTAGTAATAACAATAAGAATTTTGTAGTTACTTTTAACTTAAATAAAGACAAAGTCAAATGTAATATTTTATTTAAAAATTCGGTGGCATATAAAGAAAATTTACATGGATGGTTTTCAATTGAAAGAAGAGAGTTGAGTTGAGGCTAAATAATTAAAATGAAATACTAAAAGTATAGCTGAAACAACGAAAAAGCATAAGTAAGGCTTATTTATTGTTAGCGATATTAGCTTTTGAAAATTTTCATAATTTATTAAAAAATTTTGAGTTTATAAATTTTTTTTTCTTAAATTTAAATAAATTGCTAAATGGAAATATTCTTCCATTCCAGGATTCTGCTTAATAATTTTTTTAAAAATTTAACAAAACAATTATATTTTGTCTTCAAAAAAAGTATGGTCTTAGCTTTTATTTAATAGAAGCTTGAAGTTTATAAACTTTTTTATGCCAGCTTTTCGAATTCAGCATTCTAAAGCTTTTTTTTTTCTCTTCTAATAATAAGTTTTTTTCTTTTACTTACGAAAGCTTTACTTAAATCTTTTCTTTCAAATTCTAACTTCAAAGTTTTTTTTTCTTTTTTATAATCTTTAAACAGTTTTTTCTACAACAAATTCAGTTTTATAAAAAAAAATCATCATACAAAAATTTCTTTGTAAACTTTTTAAACTTTAAAATATGCCATCATATCTACCCAACTTTTTTAACTTTGTAAATAAAATCATTTCTAAAAAAAAAAAAAAAAAAAATTAGCTCAAATTTAATTTTAAAACTTTTTTTTTAAATTCGTACATTATGAAATCATACACTAACTCACTTCATCATCTTTGTTTTTGTAAATGATTAAAATTTTAATTTTCGTTTAACCGTGCTAAGACTCCCTAAAGTATGCATCATATTATTTTTCATTAAATAAAACTTCTAACAGTTAAGCAAACGTGCATAATATGAAGTGTATTAAAAATGATGACATAGGTGACTTCTTTGCACTTTATAGTAAGAAATAAAATTTTTATAGGTAAATACCAGAAATAAATCAATTAAAAAATAATTTCTGATTTAACTCCATTTAATGCTACATTAAAGGAACTATTTTAACAGAAAAAAACTTTAAAGGCTTCTTAACTGTAGATAATATGGCAACATATAAACAGTTTAATTTATACTCCAGAACATATTATAATATTTGCTTAAGATCTATCTTTCTCCTATTTAAAAAAGTGTGTTTTAAAGCCATTGATGCAGAAAAAAATAAATAATAACAAAGACGATAAAATGTTTCCAACCATTTCACAAATTTATAATACCTACCAAAAATGTATGCTGAGGGTTATAAAAACATAATAAAAATTCCTTTTCACAAAATTAAAACAAAACAAAATGTAAATTATTAATGAGAGTTGTGTGTTCAACATTTGTTAAAAAAAAGTTATATAGAAAAATAAAATACTCTCGTTCGTACACTCACACATTTATATGTATTTTTAAATAAGAAACAAAATCAATAAACATTAAAAATTAATTTTATGATGCTTAAAAGTATGCTAAAATATACAAGCACACACACACACACTTACACGAAAACATTTATACAGTTAGCAACCAACAGGAAAAGGAAAACCCCTAACATTATGCTACAAACATCTCGATTACAACAATGATGAAAGGGAGCAAGAGCTAAACAAAAAACCAAAACAAACACACACACCCACTTAAACAGATGTAAAAAAAATCTAAACAAAATAAATACAATGTTGAAAATGATTTCAACTGTAAAATGAAATCATATCAACATGTGTTTTTTATATCCACATACAAAAACTTTGATTTTTATTTCAGAATAATATTATAAAAAAAAATCATACGTATCCAATGTCTGCCTGCATGTATGTACGAACACACGCCCAAAAGTATACTTCAAATTTAGAGAATGTTATAAAAATATAAAAAAAATATACGAGTATAAGAAGAAAAAATAGCTACAAATGAAATATAACATAGAAATGAAAATAATAACATTATTTTGAAGTGAAACAGAGCATAACAACATCATAATCATCAGCAAAACAATTATTATTAAACAATATTATTGGTTAAGAGAAAAAGGAATTTCTTATTTAAAAGATTTAAAGGAAAAGCTAAAATAAACAAAAATATATTGTACATTAGTTATAAGATACATTTTTATAATGATTACGAAGGCAACGAAACCCACGCACAAAAATGTTTGTGCATTATTAAAATGTAACTTTAGGAGCTAAGGGGATATACAATATTTGTTTGTGAGTATATATTTCAATAACCACTTTTTTGTCTCTATTTCATTCCTTTATTTCGTTTTTTCTTGTTCACTTTGTACTATATTATTAATAAATAAACTAAACAATTGTATATAATTGTAATAAAATCAACTAACCGCGAGTAAAAACTGAAAACCATGAACCAGAAAAAATATACCAACCAAAAAAAAGAAAAACAATAAAAAACATTGCCTACATTTTGGCTTTGAATGTGTTAAAATGCCATTATACAAATCTCTAGGGTAAGATTATGTACATTTATATTTTTATATAAAATACATTTCATTCTTATACATATATTTTTTTTAGTTGAAAAATATGTAAATGTTCGAATGCGAAAGAATCACAAACGCAAATTGTTATTTGATCTGTGAGTATAAAAATAACAAATGTAAAGTAGGCATGAAAATAATGGTAAATATAAAAAAAAAAAAAAAAAACAATTGTTAGTTTACCAGAAAAACACCCCAGAAATATGCCATCAAAATCACTAATAATTTATTTACACACACTTATACATACAATAGCGTAAGTAATTGAATATTTAACGAAATATACACATATTTGTATCTAATGTATTTAGATTTCTTTATATTTATGTTTATATGTATTAAAGAGAAAACTTAGACAAAGAAAATTTTCAAGAATTTAAAAAGAAATAAAATATTATAGTCTACCCTGGGGAGCAAATTATAAGTTAATATAAAATAAACAAAACCAACTGAAACAAGTAAAAGCAAAAGAGAATTTAAAAGGAATAAAAAATTTAATTATAAAACTAAAGTTACTCGTTTTTAGAATTTGGGAAAAATAAATATATTTAGAGTTTAAATTAAGACATGTAAAAGATTGGAATAACAACAAATATAGGACTATTGACACTAAATCCTTCCCTAGAGAAGATTTTAGAAGGCCAATTCTTCCACTTGAGAATTTAATACTTCAAACAGCTAAATTTAACCAAAAATTCGTTTTAAAAACTTTGACGGATAAAAATATGGGATACGGTTTGAATGATGATGGATCTACCATGAGTTTGGTAGAAAAATTAAATTTCAAGTCAATGCTATACAACAAAATCATCTTCAAAAGTTAAATGGTGTTCCAGAATAAAAAATGACATTGTGGAAAAAAACACATTAGTCTTAACGGAGACAATAATATTAAATTTTTATTAAATATTGTAAGACATTGGGAAACTTTAATACACATTTCAAAAATAGTTGCCTACTTTTAGAAATAAAATTTGGTTATAAATAAGTTTTAAAAAGTTATTCATGACATATTCTCTTAGTAACATAACCTTTAATGATTAATCAACAAATAAACTTCAATTTCTTCTAGCTGAAACTAAAAACAACATTTCTAAGAAAACCACATACCTATTGGCAGCGCTAAAATAAATTATTTTTGACGACAAAAATAAACTAAACAAACAAAACTCTTTTATTAACTTAACATTTTCAGCAATATAACGCCCCTCTAGCACGCACATACAATATTTTACTACTTTAGCACCACAAGAAGCAACATATTTCATGACACAAACAAGGAGATACGCAGACACTTTAAACGAGAATCCTGCAAAATTATAAGTGTAACCAACCGACACTCATTCATAATCATAGGGTAATAATAGAGAGCATTGCAAATGAAAATGTTATAAAATAATAAGGTGGAAAACTGTAAATAAACACGCAACAAATACAACGTAGAAAATTTACAACTTTAATGCATAAATTTTTGAAACAATAAACACTAATGCTTAATATTTTATGTCTCTTTTTACTATCTTTCTGTTACTTTTTTCCCACTGAGTTTGATAAATAACATTTAAAATAAATAAAGGGGAAAATATTTATGTATTTAAGTTGAACTACTTATAAATAACAAATACCAACACTTAAATTCGAATTTAAGCACCTGAAATTATGCTATGTTTTCATTGATATTAATGTTAATTAAATGTTTTCATGATATAGTAATACTAAGGACACACTCCTAAAATGTCCATATTTTTACTAATTTAAAGTAAATATTTCTACTAAATTGCCTATATTTAATTTTAAAAAGTAACTTAAAGAATCTTTTCTACTTTATAGTAATTTGAGAGATTTGCTTATTAAAAAAATATTTTTACAACTACGCTAATCACAATTCATTTTAATTTCTTTTTAAATCTCTTAGATCTCAGTTTTTTTTAAATCAAATTTACAGCTAAAAAGGTATTAAGGATATATGAATTAAAATGGGAGGCCTAAATGTATGCCTCATTTCTTTACATTGAGAACATAAGTACTTAGCAGGAGTTGAATTAAAAGCAATTTATAAGATTTCACAGAAAAAAAACATTAGATATGCCTCTCAAATTATCTTGTTTAAGCTTAAGAAATAATATGACAAATTTGCTTGTTATAACTTAAGCTCTTTATAATTTAAGTACTTGCGGCATAACAAACAGTAAAGAAAATAAAATTTATTTTTCCAGTGAAATTATATTTTCATTTTATTTTTAAACAAAATACTTTTTAATTTAAAGTTTTACTAAGAAAAATAGAGAGAGAGAGAGAAAGAAAAAAAGAAAATTCAATCAAGCAAACATAAAATGATTGACTTGACCGTCTTACACATTAAACTGTAATTACTTACATGTCATTTCTTTTTCTCTCGTTCTCTTTCATTACTATTTTACCAGTTAAATATACATTCTTCATACTTTACTTTACGTTAAAGTGAAGTAAAGAAAAACTAAAACTAAATTACAAATTTTTCAAGAAAAAACATTTCAACTTGTTTCATTTCCACTTAAGTTTAACAAACAACAAGAAAGTGGAAAATTAGATTACCAGCACTCTGAACTAGTTAGGAGAGGTAGTCAGTCAGTCATTCATTCAAGAAACACTTTGTAATAAGCACAACACTCTTTCCATCAGCCATCCAGCCAGCCAAATTAGATGGCATATTAAATATCTAGACAGTTTTTGCATTTTCTTATGTGATTTTTTTTTTTTTTTCTTTTAAATATTTTTTTTCGTTTGAGAAGCAAAATATGTTTAAAATGCACAACTAGTGAATTAGCTTGTCAGTCTGGCTTAGTAATTACTGTTGCTGAAGTAGCTTGCAAAATATTTATCATCTCCACTTAAACGATTTAATTTTAGCCTTGAAACAAAGAAAAACAACAAAAACAGGTTGACATTCAGTGTTTTGTACAAGTTTATGGCTGTAAAGACTATCATTTTCTTGGAAGGAATTAAACAATGTTGAAGAAAGTTGTTAAGTTTACAATGTTGCTATAATAAAAACTAAATGACCAGAGAGTAGATAATCATATGTTTGATTGAAAATTAATATTTATATAAAGAAAAAGAGAAATTGTGACTAATCAAAATAACAGAAATGTCAAGTAACTTAAAGTCACCAATAACAGAATTATAAATAAAATGGCTTATGAGATAAAATTGTAGGTTTAATAAACTCAATAAAATATTGCATATTTTTAGGATATAATACATTATGTTTGAAAAAAGTGTGTATTTAATTTAATTATTATTTTTTTATAAAATTGATTTTTTTCTTTACATATATTTTAAGTAAACAAAAAATATATCAAATAACGCGTGTATAGTATTATAATAAATATTTAATTTTAACAAACTTAGTTTTTAGCTTCCGTTCCAAAATCCAACAAAATGACCACAAAAAAATCTATATTTGTTTTTTCTTCTTTAATAAGATTACCTTAACATTAGCTTCTTTGGATTTTTAAGGATATAAAATATTCAAAATTGAAACAGAAAATAAAGTGAACATCAATAAAGCTCATTATAAAAAATACAAGTTGTTATGTCCAATAAGAAATATGTGTATGTTTTTTCTTTGCCCCACCCATCACACAATGTATAAAATAATTAAGAAATATAAATTATGTATATTACATTATTATTTTATTATATTATTTTATTATCATAAAAACAAAATTATAAGGATATAAACAATAACTAAAAGAACTAACACTAAGATACATATATGTAGCTACTGTTAATATCTTAAAAATATAAAGACTTAATTGAATGAATTAAATATAAACAAAACGATATAAACAAAAATACATAAAAGAAAACGTAAAACACGTACATATGACACGCGTTTATACACACACACATACACATACGATACTATACACATATACAAATTAAATTGTTATAGACTTTAATAAACAAACTAAAACTAAAAGCAATATTGTGTAGTCTATGAATAGTGTAATATTTTGCCATTCTAGTACACAGTAGTGGTATTGGAAATATAGCAAATGTATTATTGTTGTATATGACAACAAATATACAAAGAAATGTATGTATGTACGTGCATTAGGGTACACCGAAAAAAGTAATATCAATGAATGAAGTACATTAAATAAAATTAATTAATTTTTTCCATGAATTTATTAACTTAGTGTACGAATTCCTTGTTTCAATGAAAATATTCATTAAAATTCAATGAAAAAATAAATGCCATTCTGAACATTACATTGAAACCATTCATTAAATTTATTTCTTAATACAATAAGTAAATCAATTATTTGATTTAATGTATTAGTTCATTGAATTAATTTATTCAATGTACTAATACATTGATTTATTTAAGAAGAAGCATTACACTATGAACAAAAGCATTGAACCAATGAAATACTTCATTCAATTATATTAAAATAAATGCTTTCTAACGGGAAATAAAGTAAAACGAAAACAAGTACAACTCAGTTCTTTTTTTTATCTCTTAACAAGAAATGATGCGTTTTAAACAAAAGATAAAAAATAAAAAAAAAAAAACAGTGTTCTGTTAAAAACCAAAATAAATAAAAAGTAAATAAGTTATAAATCGAATTATTAAAATACATAATTATAATTTATTCCAAAGGAGAAGTCGAGAAGCATAATTGAATACACCAATTTAAATTAATTACCCAAAAGAAGGAATTTGGAGACTTGCCTTTCCAACACGTAAGTTTAATAATGTTTATGATTTATAACAGTTTTTAAATATTACATTTCATTTATATTTATGTAGATAAAACCTAAGACGCAGAAGAATGTGTTATTAGCCTCAAATATTAGGGTTTCAAAAAATATTGTGATTTCAAAACCAAGAGGATTCTATTCGTAAGTATACATAAATATATGAAATGTTTCAATTGAATTCTTAATAAAAATATATTACAGACTGATCAAGATTTAGATGCTACATCTGGTGATCGTCAAAATAAGGGAATTTCTATAGACAAAAAAGATTTAAAGGTTCAAATATTTTAAGCAATTGAACGAATTTTAAAAATTTTATTTACAAACTTTTTTGATCAGGATAATGCTGTTGTTATATTAATGTGGCGTCTAAATGGATATTCCATACCATCATTGAGCAATATAGAAGACAACAGGAATTACTATATTATTATAAATGACAAAGCAAACACGATCACATCTGTAACATGTATTTTGTTTACTTACATTTTTTAGTGAAATGTAATATTTTTATATTTATATTTAATTTTTGCTTATATTAACTCAATATCATATAATATAATCATTTAATTTAAAATAAAATAAAAACCAAAAATGCAGAACAATCCCATTATTATAATACATGTTTAATGTATAGTTTCATTGGGACAAAATATGAGTTCATTGAAATCAATGTACTGTTCACTGGAATTATTCATTTTATTTAATGAACGTGTTCATTGATTCAATGTAAGAATAAATTTAATCAATGAACTTGTACATTGAATTTTAATATTAATGTATGGCAATAATGTATGGCAATAACCTGTACATAGGGTCAAAATTAGTACACAAATTCATTGTAACAATGAACTTTTTCATTGTATTTATGTACTTTTTTGGTTGAGTGTAATTAAAGGTTAAAAGTTTCCATTTTTTCAGGTATTTATTTGCATATAAAAAGTCTTTAATATGGTCATTGAATAACATAAATGATATTTTCGAAAAGCTCTGAATAAATATAAACAAATTTTTATGTGCATTTGTTTGAAGAATATGTTAACTCCCAATTATTTTTTTCTGTACAATAAAAGTGATTTTTTTTTATACATATTATATTTTTATAATGTATTTTAATATAAATCATTAAAGGCAGACGCTAAAATGAATAATTTAATAAAAAATATCTTAAAATGAAGTAAACTTCTATTTTAGCTGTAAATTGCATTTCCAATGTAACTATCCTAATGTATAACATATATATTTATATGTTTTTTTTTCTTTTTTTTTTGTATGTAGTAAGTATGACCTCATTTATATTTCATAAGTCGCCCATATTTACTTAAGAGACCTATCCACAAACATACATCTACACAAATGTATTAGTCCCAAAACAAATGCACATAATTGTACAATATTATTTGTATATGTATGTATTTATGTAGAACGATAAAACGAGAGGATATCAAAACTAGATACACTATATTTTATACCTATACTTGTTGTATGTATATTTAGTCATGGACATCGTACAGATAATAGTTAGTATAGTATAAATACAATAAAACAACACGTGTCCTTAAGTGACATAATTTGAAACTTTAGGTTTTCCAAAGCGAATTTAATATATTTGACTATATTTACAGTGGCTAAAATAATTATATGAACAGCGAATTATATGAAAATGATTAGGGTAATAATAATATCCCAGAAAAAAAAAGGAAAAAGTTCCAGAACAGAGATGGAAAAGTGGATGCTATAGTACTATATAACATTCAAAAGTACAGAAGTACTTCCTCGAGCCATTTGATACTGTCAAACAATTAGCTGGATATTCCACAATTCTAATTAAAAATGATAATATATTTTAAAAATATGTAATTTTCGAATATAAATCTATGTCTTCTTAACACCTTTGATTTATATTTTACAATTGGTGTTCAGAAGTAATAACGAAATTGTAATGCATACTATCTTTGACTAAATGGTGTGGCTTTGAGTTCCCAAAAATTAGACACATAATCAGGACAATTAAAATACAATTAACATTATTAAAAACTACAAATTTCTATGCTCTGTAAATCAAATTGAAGTGGAAATGTTCCAAATTTTAAAGACATCAGGTAATGAATATCTTAACAAAATAAAAGTTGAAGTGAACGATTTTAAGGAATTAATCTTGAACTTTTGTCTCCTTAAGTTTATTTTAATAGCTATAATATTTAATCTGAATAAAATCATTTAATTATTTGGTATTGTATTTAATCCTTCGTTTTTAATATATAAATTACATTCTTTGAGTTTTGCACTAAATAAAAACTAAATAATTATAAAATAATTTAAATTTTAGTACTTTGAGGGCTAAAAAAGGTACTATTTGAAATTTATTTTGATACCCAAAAATATTTTCATTTTCCAACCCTGTTCCAGAATTAAGGACTGCACACGAAAAAATAATAGCATAATTTAAGGCTTATAACTTTTATTCTACGCAAAAAAAAAAAAAAAAAAAAACTTATTATCGAAAAATATGTATGTTGAACATATAAAACAATTGCTAGGAACGCGGATGAGTCGGGAAATACAGTTTCTTGAATGGTTCACAATCATCAAAAGCTATCTTGATAACTGAAGAAAAAGTTGATTTACAGACTGTTCAATAGGATATAAAATAATACGAGTATTAAAAGAAAATCTCTACATCTTTGAATGGAATGTGACTCATTCTTTAAATTTCTTTTATAAGAAAAGTTAAAAAAATCTGATTTGAAGACCCACGAAGTTTAAAAAGTTCCTAATAGAAACGCTAAGGAATGTGAAGGCAAATGAGAGTACGAAAATTATTGGAAATAATGTTTTTCAAAAATATGAATACTGCTTAATGGGTGACAATAAGTACATACATACTGGCGGACACTTTGCAACATCCTAGTCATGAATTTCATATGACAGATATAATAAGAAATGCATCAGATAAACATGATAAATCAAAATTGACGAAAAAACGTTTGATCTGGTAAAATATTAGCCTGATATCTCTTTTCATTATTACCAAAAAACAAGTAATTGTGTGGTACCGAATAAATGGTGCTGCTATGTACCAAAGCAGCCCAATTCAACTGTCCAGAACTCTGTCCATTTGAATTGTATTAGGTCATTGTAAACTAATGTTTAAATGAACTCTTGAAGCTGAGTAAAAAATAAAATAGAGTTTAAAAAGAAGTGGACACATTCCAACAAAAAGTAACCAAAAAGCACTTATAGAGAATATTCCGTAAATTATTAAATATCCAGCAAAAACTTTTTGCTTTTCGGTAATGACAACTACTTATTAAAGTAGTTTCTTGGTAATGAGGCCTCATTTTTATTTGTCTTCTCTACAAGCAGTGTTATTTACAATCACGTGGATCAGTTGGCTATAGCATTGGATTAGCTACCAGAAGGTTGCTGTTTCAATCCAATTCTGAAGCTGTTATTTTTTTTTTTTTTAAATATATAAAAAGTATAATCTGAAGTATTAATTATTTAATAAAAATAGCCCAACGTATTAATATTTCAGATAAAATTTAAGAAAAATCCCATAACAACTTTTTTTTTTTTTTTTAAAGCAACCACATATATTTTTTAAATATATATAACAGACACAATTTCAAAATTTTAGTACAACACAAATGTGTTCCCTCAACTAAGGAAGTTTCTAAAACAAATAAATAAAATGTACCTAAAACTATAATATTGAGTGTTTATTTATGTCAGTGCGTGTAATATACTCAGGAAATGATGGTTAAATCCTACGATATAACACCCTACGATAATTATTATGTAAGAAGTCATGCAAAAGTATTTTCTAAATCAACGAATAAATACGGTGTCATATCTCCTGATAATTATAGACGTTAAACCAGTGATTTCTAAATATTTTATACATACTAAATGAGAAGATGAAAAAATAGGATACAACAACTTGTGTACAATATTTTATTTTTTAATAATAATTAAAGAAGTAATTTTCTGAACATATTTTAAGCAAAACTCATTAATTTACAACACAATTACCGTGTCTCAAAAAACAAAAATACTAATAATAAAGTCCCTTAAAAGGAAAAAAATAACACAATTAATAATTTAAATACAAAATAAAAACAAACTCATATTTATTAAATGGGTCATTTATTAAACAGAAAAGTTAGAGGTAAATAAATTAAATAATAAACTTAATAGGTAATCAGGCGCTAAAGAATAGTAAATACCAAAAGGTACTTACAACATACACACATACATACATACAAACACATACGAAATCTAAAGCAATTATATTTAACAAATTGTTGATAAACACATACATACATACATACATACATACATACATACACAATCATGACAACAAAAGCAACAACCATAAAACCAAGCTTTACTCCAAAAATACCAACAGACATCCTTTTTAGGACAATCCATTAATGTTAAATAAACCCCATTAAATTGTGCGCAATCACTGATTGTTCAACAAATTTGTGGGAGTGTTTTTTGAATGTTTAAGTGTATGTATATGTGTTTGTATGCTATTGTATTGGTGTACGTACGTGTGATAAGAAGACAAATGGTTTAAGGAAATTTTTAAATACAATAAAATGTCTAACTGAAATAAAACAATACAAATGAATAAAAATAAAAAAAACCATGGTTATAATTTATTCAAAAGACATTTATACGACATTATTTCTCTAAGGAAACCCTAAATGTAGGCAATGAATTTTTTCTTGAGTTTAATTGGAAATAAAAAAAAAACTTTCTTAACAGAGTAATTAAATAAAACAGTAAATATAGTGTTATAATCAGCTGTGGCAAAATTTATGTAGCTTCTTTTCCAAAGATTTTATTCACAAGCTGTTAAATTTAAAGCTTTAATTTGAAAGAAATAAAGGAAAATTGCTTTCTATATGTTGTTATAAAATTAAAATTATAAACATTAAGGGGATTCGAATTTGTAAAGCAATTAACTGTAAATTTGTTTTAGATTATTGCTACAATAAATTGAAATGGAATTTACCAATTCATAATAATTTTGTTTTTTTTTATTTTCTTTTTGGGTTTTTAGTTTTAAAGCTTATGTTAGTTATTGGTAATAACTTAACTTTAATTTAAACATATTTTTAATGACTTCTTAAACTATTTCTTCTTAACATTTAAATCAACATTCCTTCTTCTTAAAAAAATAATAATAATGTAAACTTATTCAAGCTAAAGAGAAAAAAAAACATGTTCATGGTTTTTGAAAATTTAACAACTCTGTTGTGTTTGCTTTTATTACGACCATCTCATATTTTGCCCATAAACTACAAACTCATTTACATTTTTATATCCTTTTTCCTATTTCTTGTTCCTTCTTCCAACTAAAGCAGCGGCAGCAACAGACACAGCCACAGTCTCAGCATCATATTTCGTAACCAAACACAGTATAACACTTAATATCAATACGAAATTAATTGCCTAGAAAAATAATTACCTCAAACTTTAACTATAACTTTAAAAGTGTTTGTGCTGCTGTTAACTCACTGAACACACAGGCAAACTCTAATAATCTTGCCAAACACACACTTAAGTGAACTAACACTCACACTTTATACACACAAAAACTCAGACACCCAAAACTTTAGTTCTCCTGTGAACACAACAAAAATAAGAAAAAAAAAAAAGAGAAAAAAAAAATGGAGGAAAATCAACCAAAAAATGGTTAAAAACGTTAAATTATGTGCAGAAAGACATTTATCAGAATGTCAAGAGCATAAAAAGGCTGTGTTGTAGTAATTGTAGTTGTCGTAGCAGTAAAGGAAGTTGTAGGAAGGATGTTTGAGAAATTTCAAAATTAAAAAGAAAAACACTACTTTCCCCTACATTTTGCAAATCTCTGTAGGATATAATCAGCATATTTTCAGTGGTATTAAATAAGGTGAAAAAATACAAAATCATATAACATTTGTACTTTTCAACCATAACTTAGTCATAAGAATATATTTAAAGTTTTTAAATTATCAGACAAACGTGTTCTAAATTTAATTGATAGAATTTATTTGTCAATATGTTTACAAATTGCATAAAAAAACTTTCAAGACAACCTTTGCTTTTCCTACCAACGGCAGTAACAATAAAATTACAACACAATTTTGCTAAAGCAATCGAAGCAATCGAATGACTGTGATAAGCTACATAGCTACACAACAAAAGAAACCGACAGAAAAAATGCCAGAGCAAAAGAAAAAAGAACATTTAAAAACGAATGACTCTACAAACGTTATAAAGTTGACTGTAATTAATTAATGTAAGTGTTTGAGAATATAGCAGCAAAAAGTTGCTTAAATTTAAACATATACCTACTACTCGTAAAATAAACTAATTAGAAAAGTTTAAATGATTTAAACTTATAAGCCTTAAAATAGGCAACACTTTTTTGAACAACAAATAGAAAAGGATAAAATTTAAATAAAATTGATGGAGATTACAAAAAAATATGTTGTGTTTATAAATTTCAAAAGCGAAAAATTTATGATTTAAAATAACTTTTTCTTTGCCAAAGTTAAAAATACATTTTAAAAGATTTATTAAGGAAATTTTTTAATTTAATTAATGAAAGTATTAAAATTAGATGAAATTTCTAAGAAATAGCTTTGGAAACTTTCGTAGATGTTTAATTTTGTTTGTTATTTTAAATATTATTTCAATATATAAAATCAGTTAGAATATAAGAAAAGACACTGTAAAAGTTTTGCGAACCAAAATGTCAAAATTATACAAATCTTATTTCTGTAAAAGAAGTGTTTGGAAAAAATGTAGCAAAATTATTAAATATGTGAAATGAAATGGAAAAGTGTTCGTAATATTTAACACAGAAGGTGGGAAGTTATTGAATTAGTTTTAAAACTAAAAGTTTCGAAATAAGAACTATAACAATTTTATATGTTTATAAGTTTCTTGTTCTACTTCTTCAATAACTAATTACACAGAGTTACAAACACGGTATTAATAAGTACTAAGTCTCTTATCCACTTTCTTTTAATTGACTCTAGTTATCCATATAAATAGCGATTTGTATTAAAAAGTAAAATAAGAATGACTTGAAGACAATTTTAGTCAAAATTATTGGATATTTTTTTGAACAAAATCAGTCAAGTCATTTTCGAGATATACTTCAATATATGGTGCAACCTCCTTAATTTTTCAAATCGCGAGAACTAGAGTCAAATCAACAAAAGTGGATTAGAGCCTTAGTACTTGTTATTACCGTGTATCCGAATTAAATGGGAAACCCCGTGCCGTAGAATCAGTGTTCCCCTCTGTTATTAGAGGGCGGATTATCATGCATTTATATTTTCTTAAATAAGCCCTTAAAATATGTTTTGAAAAATTTATAATATACATTAACAATTTTTAAAATATGCACATATTTTATAGTTAAATTAAAGATTTTTAATCCATAGCAAAATGGTCTCTATAACTCCAATTTTCATTTATGTTTTTTTTTTTTCTTATTTAAATACCTTGAAATTATTTTGAAGCAAATCGCTCGATTCAAAACTTACCTAAAAAGAAAAGAAAATAAGAATGAAGTTAATAAACTTATAAAAATAGCAATTAATATTAAAATTCTGGAGATAAATATTAGGGCAGTAGTCAGGGTAACCAAAAATATGATTTTCAAAATAGACTCTATGTGCAAAAAATGCTTTTAAAATACCAATTAAAAATATGCACTTGAAACGCCTAAACTTTAAAATATCTACAATTTATGCTATATGATTTTCTTATTATTTTTATTTGCAATTGTTTACAAATATTTTTTTTTTTGCACTTAGAAATATTCAAAGCTAATAACAATAAATAACAATATTTTTATCAACTTCTAAGTTGAAAATTATTAGGAAATATTGTTCGAAAAATATGTAAAATAAGCAAAATTTATATTTTCCTTATACGTAATACAAACTGAATTTATAGTACGTATTTATTCGAATATATGGTATTAATAAGTACTAAGTCTCTAATCCACTTTTTTGATTGCACTATATATTGAAACATAAATTCCAATTAAAATTATCTTCAAGTCGTTCTTACATTACTTTTTAATACGGTCAATAGTTAAGGAGATATTAAGCCCACCTTTTGAGAAAAAAAATTAAATTTTATACAAAATTTCAAGAATTTTTTATTTTTTTAAATCATACAAATTGGAAAGTGTCAAAAAATCAAATTTTTATTATTAATTCATAGAGATAAATTTGATGCAAATAAAACAAGCTATATTTCATTAAAATCAAAGCATATGTTTTGATTTTATTCACAAATTAGTGAAAATACTTATTTACAAGTTACATAGAAAAATTAAAAAAAAAATCACAAAATTATTTTTTTCTCATTTTGTAACTCTGTGTAATCTTAAAAACATATAAATAACTGTTATGATTTCTGTTTAAAACTGAATTCAAATAGATTACAAAAATTTTAAAATATATACATATTTTGTATTTATTTACTAATATATTAAACAACACTAGGTGTATGAAAATTTTCATTAATTAAATATGTCTTTAAAAATGTAATACCATTGATAGCGTATTAAATTGTTTATTTATAATTTTTTTCCCAAACAAGCTGTAAATTGTATAAATGCTAAATGTAATTGAATTTTCATGTTTGATATATTTGTCTGTTAAATACATGTGCATAAATATGGAAAAACACGCATTAATTTGATTATTTACAACTACATATTTCGTACATATGTTGTTGATAAATACATGAAAACATTAACAGGCCTCTTAAAAGTAGACAACATTTTTTATTTTTTTTATGAGTTGAAATAAGTATTTATCACACTTGGTAATAAAAACATTTATTTTTAAATATAGTTAAAGATATTTTTAGGCATTGAATGGAATACACCTTTTAAAGCATAGATTTTGAGTAAATATTTAAATTTTTAAAATTATATATCTATGTATGTAATTTTAAAAGGGTGAAAAAATATTAGAAATTTTCGTTATATACACAAATAACAATAAATATAAAAAAGAAAAAAATTTAGAATTCATAAATAAATTCAATAAATTTTTAAATTTAAAGAATTTTGAGTCAACATAAACGAAAAACAATTAAAACTTTTTCTTATTAAATTAAATGACTGTTGGCTATTTTGTCATGTTAGAATTATTTTTTAATTAAATTGTAATTAAGTTTAATTAACTAAATGTTTATTTTAAAATTGCAATTTAATTTTTTTAACTACAATTTTTGTTTTACAATTAAAGAGCACTAGGAGCTACATGCATACATATAAAAAAGGCATTAAATTTTATAGCATACTTTTAGGAAGTAATTAAATTAAAAATGTTTTATTTTTTATTTAATTTTCCTCTCTTTTTTTTATTTGCTATTTTGCTCAACGCAAATATAATGAACTGAATGTTTAAATACTAAATTTATCAACTACAAATACAATTTATTGCTTTTCTGTGTGTGTGCACATAAAAAACATTTCATTTCAAGATTGCCTTTATATTTTACTACTTTCTACCATATTCTACATACCAGCGGTAAAGAGAAGAACTTACAGTAGTCAGTCAGTCACAGGAGGAAGGAGATTTATATATATATATATATATATATATATATATATATATATATATATATATATATATATATATATATATATATATATATATATATATATATATATATATATATATATATATAAAAACGTTACTTTATTTATAATGTGGCTTACCGACACTTAATTGTATAAATTACTGTTTTGTAAGTTAAGTGTTTTACTTTACACACCGTCATGGTTGGCCAACAACTAATACTACGAACAGCAATATTTTTCTTGATAATTCGAACAGAGAAAGTGGGTGTTAGTGGTGGCAGCTAAGGGTGTGTGTTTGTTATTTTTATTAACAACACATGCCTAATTGTTTAGGCATTTAAATAATACCATAAATTACTATTTTAACAATTCACCCTGTTAGTGGATTTCCTTAAGTCATCATCGAAAGGAAAACCATTGATTATTGTGTAATATCTTTTTGTTTTTCAATTTCTTTGCAAGTTTTTTTTTTCTATCCATTTGTTATTTAAATGGTTTTTCAAAAGCGGAAATCATTATCATAAAAAATATGTCTAAGACATAAATGGAAACAGGGGGATCGATTTGTTAACACCTTCATTTGGCTGGAAAACATATTTTGGCCCATATTTTATTCATGTTGTGTTTAAATTTATAAAATAAACACCAAAGGGGGATTATGGTTGTTTAGTGTCAACTAAATTTATACGATTTATGTTCAAAATTTATTTTTCATGACTTTACCAGTCAGTTTATTTTCGAATTTTTTCCTAAGGTTTAATAACCTTAATTTGTTTGGATTTATTATTAAAAAAAAGTATGTACTCAAATTTATGAGTTTGTTATGATTAGCATTTTCAAACCATTTATTGCTTTTTATTGAAATTTTTTTAGTACTAAGAGCTTGGATTTAAATTTATAAACACGTTTGCTTAATGGAATGTAAAATACATAGTGGGAAAAATAATAAAAGTAAAAAAATAAGCCAAAAAATAGGCAATACATTTAGGGAAATTTAAATTGAAAATATTAACAAAATATTAGCATACATTTTAGGGCAGAATTAAAATAATATAATATTATATTTTCTATAAGTATAGCTAAAAAATGTTTAATAGAAAGAGGTATAAAAGGATATTTCGATATTTATATTTGAAATTTAACTTTTTAATTGTAGGCATTTAACTTAGACTTAAAAAACTATTTATGCTATATTAAACCACCATCTTCCCCTTCCAAATACATACATTTATAAGTTTCTTATTCAAACTTTTATTTCATTTATTTTATAAAAATAAGAAACATAGTTTTTGAAGAATTTTACAATTTATTTAAAGCATACTTCTAGGGATAACTTTTTTCTTTACAGTTTTCTGGACGTTTTTTTGTTTTTTATTATAAAACACTCATTCTATTACTTGTGAACTTGTAAAACAGAAGGCTACTGCCACTACTGTCAGGACAACTATCAAGTGGAACCTAACAACAAGTACTTTTTATGACTTTCTAAACCATTACAATTACAAAAACGTTGAAAGCAAGATAAAAAATACTACAACAACAAAAATATGTAAACTATAACCATGATAAAGTTTTTTAGTTAGTTCTTCACAAAAAAAAAAAAAAAAAAAACCTAAAACACGATGACTGCTGAAGTGCATACTTTTAGGATGCTTTTTCCTTTAGTACTCTCGTATAGAAGCAGCAACAAAACAATTTTATAAGAAAACTAAAAAAAAAAAAACCTTTTCAATAAGTACAAGTTTCGATAGTATTTTCTCACTTTATCTCTAAAAATACAATTAGGTTGTCTTTACGCCACTCGTTTGACAAAAGAGAGAAAAATAAAACAAATTTTCCATTAGTGAAGAGGTAATAAATAGAATTTTATAAAATACACCGGTAAAGACATTGTATTGAAAATTTTATAAAATTATAAAAAGATGACACTATTACATTTCCTTGTTTATAAAAGTGTAAAACTTTTAATAATGAATTATATTTAATTAAGAAAAAAAAGTTTAAAAAAAAAAAATCATTTTAGTGATAATAGAGAAAAGATAGTGTTGTCTACTTGAATAAGTTAAATTTAAAGAGGAAAAAAGAAAACATATATTTAAATATTTGTAAATAAGGAATCAATATTAAAGAATCAATATTAAAGAGAGAGAGCACAACGTGTTCACACATTTTTGGCCCGGTAAGAAAGCACTGGAGTGGTACCAAAACAATAACATAGTTTTTGTACCAAGAGAGGTCAATTTTCCAAATTGTCCATAGCTTAGACCATTGGAGAGATATTGAGCTCCTGTGAAAAGTGAATTGATGAGCACAAAAAAGGTGTCCCGAAATACCGAATATTTTAAAAGAATATGTGCACACTGTTCCAAAAAAGTGACTGAAGCAATAATCAAATCTCTAACGGAAGGGTTACCAAAAATGGTCCACAAGTTCATAATTAGTGGTTAGAACTACAAAAGTTATATTTTTATGTGATCTGTAAAAAATAAAGAAAAAATAATGAAAACTCTAAGATCAACCGTTTCCAAGTTATTGAATAATATATATGTTAAGATTTTTTCGAACGCACTCCTTATTTTATAACATTTATTTGACAATCATGTGATTGGTTGAATAAAAAATCGACGAAATATTCCAGTTTTTAAAGTAAGTTAAAGAAAAGTTTCAAAATGCGAAATTGAAGATATTATCTGATCGATGGAATACAAAAATACGATTTCATATGTAGTTTCATGTATTTTATTTGGTATAACATAGAAGCCTTTTTGAGGACATTATGAAACAGTTTATAAAATTCTGTTTTTAGTTAAATTTCTTTATAAATGTACCCATAACTCCGTTATTATTTTATTGATATTTTTCTATTATTATCTTTTTTTTTTTTTTTTTTTTAAGTACAGACCCCGATTTGAGTCGTTCCGATTTCTGTTTGAAACTTCAATATTTCGAATTGCGTTGCTGTTTTCGGTTTCCTTCGCTATGTTTTCGATTAACGTCGATATATATATAACATATTTTTTCTTTGGAAATTTAAGTAACTGTATGTGAAAACTTTATTAATTCATTGATATTGCTTATTAAATTCTCTGTTTTTAATTAGAAAATCAAAATAGAATTTATATAGGTATTTTAAATCCACCTCTTAGTATAAAAAATAACGTTTTTTAATAAGGATTAAATTATTTTCTGTTCAAATACTTTTAGCCTGGATCTAAGTATTAAGAAAACTGTGTTAATACTGGAAAATAGTGATTCGATTTGCGTCGTTTCAGTTTGCGTCGCAATTCTCCGGTTCCCATTAACAACACAGACCAGAGCCTTAGTGTATATGAATCAGGTTTTTGATGTTTTCTTCAAAGATTAAAAAGACAAAAACTGTAGAACTTATTAAAACTTTTCACGTCTTTCTTATTTTTTCTCAAAAATGTATGCACCGAATTAAACATCAAATAAATTATTTTGTCTCAAAATATATATATAAAGATTTTTTTTGATAAAGTTTAAAAAAAATTTAATTCATTTTTGAGTTTTTTTTTTTCTCAATTTATTAAAAAAAAAAATTTATATAAAAAATTAAATGAAAATAAAAATTAATTTTAATTTAGTTGAAAAACTAATTCCTCTACTTTCTGAATCAATTAGAATATCTAAAACTAACTTAAAATTTAGAGAGTTTTGAATTTGAGTGCAGCAATTATCTTCAATAGAGTTTCATTGTAATATCTTAAAATTTACAGGGTGTTTCGAAATTTATACTCAAGAAGATTACATTATGTCGTATTTCGAGAGGAAATTTTTGTTTCGCAGCAGTAAGCAATTCATAAAAAATGAATTTTGTATTTAAAAGGTACTTTTTTCACAATACAAAATTAGTTAATTTTAGTTACGGCATCCTGCCTTTTAAGTGACGATGAGTACTTAACAGATCAAAGAAAATGTTTCGAAATATAAAAGTAATTAAAAGTTTTCTTTAAAAGACGGTCTAGCTGCAAAATAATTTGATACTTTTAAACAAGCACCCGAAAACGTTTTATTTTTATTTTTCAATCAAAATAAATATCTTTAATGTTCAAAATATTTTTTCATTTGTTGAAAAAAATATGTGAGGGATTTTTATTTTTAAAATAAATATCCATCAATGATGAAAAAAATAAATATCTTTTACGATAAATATCTTTAACGATAAAT
The DNA here is from genome assembly GCA_951394005.1 of Protophormia terraenovae. Lineage (NCBI taxonomy): Eukaryota > Metazoa > Arthropoda > Insecta > Diptera > Calliphoridae > Protophormia > Protophormia terraenovae. Next base: position 62,411,489 of record OX596073.1, read on the forward strand.
ATCAGTTCGAAAAAAATTTCAAATGATTGTTTTTTTTATTCATACTTTTGTTTTGTTTTCAAAATATTTTTTTATTCAAATGAAATTGTTGTTGTTTAGAATTTTTTCCATCCGATGAAAAAAGTTCAAAATAATTTTCAACTTTTGAAATAAATATCACAAAAGATATTTATATTTTTATTTCCATCATGATGAAAAAAATTAAAATATTGATGAAAATAAAAAAAATCATGATGGATTTTTATTATTTTTTGAACATTAAAGATTGTTTTTCGATTGAAATAAATATAAAAAGATTGTTTTTTTAGTATTAAAATCCGGTCTCTGCTTTTAAATTTCTTAAAACAAAACTAAATTTTTCATATTTCAAAAAGTATTTCCTACCCAGCAAAAAACGATGAAGTTCTTCCGAAAAAAGAACATTTTCATAACTTCAAAAGTGGAACAAAGTGCATATTTTAAACTTTTTTGAAAGTTCTTTATAATAACTTCAAAAAAAGTGAAAATAAATGAATTTTTAGTGGGAAAAAATTGTAATAATTTGTAACAAAAATTAAAATTTTAAAAATTTTAAAGCATTATTATCATTTAATAGGACAAAAACAGAATTTTTATTAAAAAATTGTACAAATATAGTTTTAAGAGAAGTGCTTCAAAAGCAATGAACAAGAAGTATAAAAGAATAACATTCTACCAATGACAACCATGGGTTGTCATTGCAGTTATTTTTCAACACTAAGTACTTCCTTCCAGTGACAACACAATGTTGAAATCATAACTTTTTCAGTTCTTTTTTTGCTGGGTATCTTATGGAACCAAATTTGCAAAATGTGTTTGTATACTTTAAGGCATTTTTAAACTAATATTTTCTTTAAAAAAATATCTATTTTGAACAACAGAACTACATATTTAGCCTTGAATAATGAAAAATGTATTGTAAAACAATACCTTTCTGTTCATGTATGTAGCTATATATTTGTTATTTTTTATTCTATTAATAATTGGACACACCTTGTAAGGATCTTTTGACAAAACAGAAATCACATATCCACATACATTATATATAGTGAAACAAAAGTATTGGTTGTAGAAAAAATAAAAGAAAAAGTAAAACAGAGAAACGTATTCTAGGTAAATATAATTACCAACTTATACAAAAAAATATAAAAATCTGTTCAAACAAAAAAAAAAAAAAAAAAATCCTTTGTCACTATGTGTAGGATCAAAAAAAAAAAAAAAAAAAAAAAAAAAAAAAAAAATATATATATATATATATATATATATATATATATATATATATATATATATCTATTTGTTTTGCACAAGTAAAAGAAAAAATCGATTACATTTTTATAAAACTTATACATATTTATTCGTTCAGTGGGTCGGTCAGGATATTTTGGTCGGTTGGCTGGTTGGTTGGTTTGCTTGTTTGTTTGGTTGGCTGCCTGATTGTTTGATTCTATTTTGCTTTTAGTATAAACTACTTACTTGTACAATATTGTATGTAGTATGAAATGTAATTTACTAGATGTTTTTGCTGTAATCTATTTTTCATTCGTTTTTTATTTTTTATTTTTTGTTTCTTCTACTTTTTTTGTTTTAATTTTTGGACTGACAACTTAATAAGTGCATGCAAAATTAGATTTTCATATGTGTTCTGTACATTGTGAAAATTGGAGAGTACATGTGTATTAAAAAAGAAAACATACACACACATATATATAAATAAAGTAAAAAGGACACATTTTACTGGCTTTAAATAAACACTCTTACATATTGACTAAATTTAAAAATTTAAGAGAAACAGTGGATGGTAATAAAAGGAAATTCAAGAGAGCATTTTACTAGAAAAATATATTTTTTTTGTTTTCTTACGATCTCGCAGTTTTAGTAACTCTGAAATAATCATTTATAAAAATCCTTGATATGTATATATGTACTTTTTTATTCTTTCTTCTTAAATAGTTCTGTCTGTTTTAATTTTTACTGTCATACTATATGGTTTTCCATTTTCTCGGTGTGTAAAGAGATAGAATTTTTTTATGTAAATGTATGTGTGTATTATTAAATGGTATATTTGCTGTAAGCTGTAATTTAGTTAGAAAATGCATTTAGCCACGCAAACACGAAATCGAATTAAAAATGCTTTCAAACTTAATGCCCAAATGTACACACACATACGCGTACACTCCTGCAACAACATACATTGTGTTTTTTATAACACACACACATAGAAAAAGTAAAATTTTATCAACATCTATTTGTATGACAGTAAGTGTAAAATATTCATGTCTATGCAACGAAGTGTGTGAATGAAAATGGACATGTAGCGTATAAAAAGCTAGATGAACAGATAGACAGAAGAAGAGAGTCGGTGATAGAAAATTGACAAAGAGCTCATGACATGCAGTGGTTAATTTTAATTTAATATAAAAAAAAAAATCGAAGAAAACGGTAAATTTGTACATTAAAAAATGTTGCTTTGTCGTATTTTAAAAAAACTGACAATTTAAATTATAGAAGTTAATCAAAGCATACATTTAGGAAAAATAATTATTTTAAGAAATTTTTCAAATCATTTTTACATTTGATAATATAAAGGTAAACGAAAAATTAGTGCATTCTTTAAGGCTTATAATGTTCTCTTTAATTCTATGTAAGTTTGATGGAATTGCAATTTGCAAGCAAAATAATACTAATTTTAAGAAACAATCTTTACACCTCTGGATGGAATGCGAAGTGTTGATCAAATAGCTCTGTATCCTTAACCAGAAAAACTTAAAAAACCTGTTCTGAAGACCCACAAAGTATAAAAAGTTCCTAATATGAACGCTTGAAAAAATAGGGGGGCAAAAGAGAGAATGACAGTTATTGATATTAATTTTTTAAAAAATGTACACAAATGACAGTCCTTGGAATAGATTTCTTCCTATTATTAAAAAGCGTAATGAATTCAAATTTTACAGGCATGATCTCGTTTTACATAATTACAATAAAAAAGTAATGGAGTGGAATTAATCTCAACTGTCCAAAACTTAATATATTTGAAACGAATGAATTATATTTAAAGAACATCTAAAAAAAAAAAAAAAAAAATAAAATAAGAGATTAAAAAGATGTTGATACATTCCATCAAAAAAGTAACCAAAAATAAAATAAAGCTTTTATAGTGAGTATCCCAGAAAATATTAAATATTTTATAAAAACGAATAAACGACTTTTTAATTTAAATCTTCGTTATAACAGTCTTTAATAAAATCTAAATTTCAAAAAGAATAGCCTATTGGTTATTTTTTATAAGATGGATCGTATGCACAAATTTTTTCGTTCAAAGTCCTTATGTGTTTAGGAAAAATATATTTTATTTATTTTCTAAAACTACAGTCGAACACGGTTATAACGAACACCAGATATAACGAACTATGGCTATAGCAAACACTTTTCTTCAGTCCCATTGATTTTACTAACATTTTCCATACAAATAACCACGTTTATAACGAACACGGTTATAGCGAACTATTTTTATAACGAACACATTTTTATGGTCCTAACAAGAATTTTTCATATAAAAAACTACGTTTATAACGAACTCCCACAAAGACTTGTTAAATAAAATTACACTTTTCAAAAAAGTTCCAAAAATTTAAAAACTAACAAAAATAACTTATTTATTTCCATTTAAATTATATTTATTATCCCACTTTGTCGTTAATTAAATGGAAATAATTTTCATTAATTTTAATTTAAATTATCGGCAAATAAGAAATAAATTTTATAATTATAGTTGCTAACATTTTTACCATAATATACATTTATCGAAAATAGCTAATAATCAAACTGAAATTATTTAAGGATTAAACACTAAATATTAGAAAATCGCTATTCCTCAAAAAGTAAATAGTAAAAAAAAAAAATATAATTAATCTCAATTTGACATTTGTGAAATGAATGATGAATGAAACAAAATATTATTCCTGATATATTAATCATTAGTATATAAAAAATACAATTTATTTTCAAATATTTATATTGTAATGAAATACGTGTATTTTGTCAACAAAGATTTTTTTTAATTTTACGGATATAACGAACTACGTTTATAACGAAATAAATCTGTCGGTCCCTTCGAGTTCGTTATAACCGTGTTCGACTGTATTTTAAATTTTATATTTAAAAACTGACATAAAATGTCAAGGTCTACATTTATTAACATTCTAAAATTACATACATACATATTTATATGAAAAACAATAAATAAAATGTAAAATATAATATTATTTTAAATATAAAGCATACGTTTAGGAGCACTAAACATAAAGAAAAATACCCATAAACACTTGTAAGGCATTGACATTTGAATGAACTAACTGAAAAGGTTTTGAAGTTGTAGCCATTTTATTATTTTTTATTTTTCATTAAAATTTTCCAAGATTATCAAAATAATATAAGACTTGTAGGTTTGCAAAGATTAACCTAAATAAATATAAATATTTGTTTATATAAATTGTTTCTCTATAAACTCGAAGTTTGTCAATAAATCATAAAAAACTAACATACCTTTAGGGAGTTTTAAAAACAAACTCTCAGACAAGGTCAGTTATAGTTACAAAGCAAAAAAAAAAAAAAAAAATAATAATATAATCGTTTAGTTTAAAAAAAAAAAAAAATCCATAAAGGACATTTAAATTAACTTTTTTAAAAATTAAATACATAAGAATAAATAATTTTTTAAAATGTATTGCCTACTTTTGGTATAAAGTTGCATTTAGGCAAATAAATACTAATAAGTTTGCATGCATTTTTTTAAAATTATAATAAAATGTAATAAATGTATTGAAGAATGATTTTTATGGAATTCTAGTTGGACAGATTTTTTAGTTTTTATATAAAAATAAATGTAAATTTTTTATTTGCATAGCATGGGCATATGAATTTAATTCCTATAAGCAATATTTACTTGGAAAAAAATATAAATTTAAAATTGTGCTAAATTCTTAATGTATGCTTAAATAAACATTATCAAGTTGTTTAAAATCAATAAATACTTTTAAAAATAAAACAATTTGTTTTAAAACTTCATACACCTTGATTCACTTACAAGTCGAATAAAACAATTTTGGTGACATTAAGTCGCCAAAAGGTTGAAATAAAATACTAAAATAAATATACAAGTATTTTTCACTTTATTTAGGTGTAACAGTATATTTTCAACACTTTAATATAAGAAAAAAAAAAAAAAAAAAAAAAAAAAAATAAACAAAACTTGGCTATGATGTTGAAGGTAAAGAAACACGCAAATCTTTTAACTATGGCAGTGGTTGAGTAAAACTTTCAACCTAAAACCTTTATAAAAAATAAAATAAAAATAAACAAAAATACAAAATGTTGCTTGTAATTCTGCTCTTATACTTTACTTTTACATTTTGCCTCCCAAAAAAATAGAAAAGAAAACACAGTGCAAAAAAAAGTAATTTAAATAAATGACAACGTCACATATTTTATATACCACAAATTTATATTTTTCCACAGAACAAAAAAATATAAAAACAAACCCTACTCTTTAGTAAAATTAAGCCCTAAAAGTATGCACAAAATAATAAAAATAACAAAATGTACAATTGTTGCCACCACCAACAACACAAATACGTTTCAATGTTTGTATTCATGTATGTAAGTATAGAACTGTGTGAAAGTATTTTTTTATTATTATTATTATTTTTTTTTTGGGTTAAAATTACGTGATTTCTTTAACAAATGTACTTTTAACAAAATACTAATGCCAACGAATTCTTTAACAATTTTCCTTTTTTTTTATTTCATTTTTACACGCACCTTACTTGAACCTAAGAAAAACAGAATGGTAGATGAGAGAGGAGTGGTGCAGCAGTAATTTACACTAAAACAGGAAAATAAACATGAATTTTAATATTTTTCTTTTAATTCTTACTGTTGCTTTAAAAGTGAAAAGAGTAAAAAAAATCTTTAATTACTATACTTAAAATAACAGTAAGCAAAAAGGCCTTCTAGTATTTAAGTATTTAATTATAAGTTGCAAAGGCATAGGTACATTAAGAGTGGTAGAGAGGAGAGGTTGAACACTAAGAGATTTTAATGTTAAACAGAAATGAAACAATTCAAAATAATTATGACCTAAACAATGTGCTATGAATAATGGCAACTATAAGTATGCTTTAATTTTTTTGCTTTTCTTATTTCTCTAAAATGAAAAATAAATTAAAAAAGAAAAGAAAAATTCCATTTTAATTTCAACACTTTCTTGATAGTTAAGGTCACTAGAATGATTGTAATTATTATGAAAAAATAAAGATGTTATTATGTTCGTTTTTCTTTATATTAATTTTTATATATTTTAATTCTTAGTAAAGCAATCAAGTTTATACTTTCTTAGTTATGTAGAGGGTCCAATATATAAATCAATATTAAAAACTAAAATCATGTTCAAAATTCAAATTAAAATAGTTGTTTGGGCATAATGAGTAAGCGGATAATTACTAACAACTCATATCCTACACTCAGAGAAATATCAATCACATACGTGTTGAAAACGATACCATTCTGTGTCAATAGTGAATCTACACCGTATGTGTTTAAATTAAACACTGCGTGTTCAATTCTTATTGAAAATCGATACCTAATTGGCACCAAGTTGAAACCATTTCGGTATCAAATTGTTAAATTACATATGTTTTCTATTAAATTTGTTAACGAAAGGTATTAAAAAGCTGTTACCGTAAATTACCAATGTGACCACAACCGTTGTTGATTTTGAATCGAATTTTTTCCCTTAGTGTAAGGCTTCTTATTGCTTATCTTTTTCATATCAGTAGGGGACGGATTTTTATGCATTTATAGATTTAAATAATGCCTCTAAAATGCTTTAAAAATTTTACACTTATATAAGTGCAAATTATACATTTTTAAAAACATGTTTTAGGGGCTTATTGTAAATCAATAAATGCACGAATTTTCAATTAACCTTTAAAAATTTATAGGATGCTCTAAAAATTTGAATACTTATCTATGTAGGTGAAAACTTTTAAAAAGATTTAATTTTTAAAAAACGCTTGTTAATACCGTCAATCAATTTTATTATTTTTTTCTTATTAAGAAAAGCTTTTTTCTGTAGTTATATATGTTCTGGTAAACTGCAATATTTAAATAAATCTAATTTCATAAAAATATTATTAAAATATTATTCAGCTGTATGCTAATAATTTTTATATTTTTCTGTTGTAAGTAGCAAAAGTGCTGAATATTTCATTTCCGCAAAAATAGTATTGCCTACCTTTAGGAATACAAAAAAATGCTAAAGTGTTTTTTCAATTCCTTTTCAATCAACTTAAAAAAACAAACAAGTGGTTTATTTTGAATTTGTATCATGCCAATAAAAAAAATCTGCACACATACACATAAATGAAACAACATTTTATTTCCTTACAACAGTACTTGAGGTTCTCCTAACAAAAATATATAAAACAAATAATTTTTACTTTTATAGAAGTGTACTTTAGGACACTACAATGTTTCCTTTAAAAAAAAAATAATAATAATAAACAAGAACAAGAACATCAGCACCCACATCTACTTATCCAAATGGCTGTAGTAGTCAATAACCTTGAATTAAAGAACAACAACTGTAGCTACATATACATATGTATATTCAAAACTTGGCAGACCTAAAACGAAAAAAATAATTGGAACAGTTGTGGTGACATAAAAACAATTATGCGTCACGCAGTAAGGTAGAAAGGAAAGACCAAAGGACCCTAAACAAATGCTATTAAATTTAAGAATTTAGTAGGTTTCTGTTGCTGGCGAAGGTCAACAATAAAGAGAAAGCGAACAGGAGAAAGCTTGTAATCTGGCAAAAAATAATGTTTGTTTTTGATCCACTTATCGTACATTTTGTTTTGGAGTAAGTACTTCAGTACAATGTGTATCTCAATGGCTACTTTTGTAACAGCAGTATGAACTACGAGTAAAAGTACTTGGAAATTTACTTAAACAAATTATAGTATTTATTTTATTTTACATTTTTTTCTTTGTACATTTTTTGATAAGTGGTTTTGTTTTTTTTTTTTTTGTATTATTTTATGTTTTTTTTTATAATAAGATTTATATAAATTTAAAGCATACTTTGAGGGATTATAATAAATTGCCATACTTAAGACAAAAAAAAAAAAAAAAAAAAAAAAAATGAAGAAAAAATATAAAGCCTATATTTAGGACATTTAATAGGCAAATACTACAAAATTAAAAATATTTGTTGTAAAATAAATAAAGTAAATAAATACTTAATAAATTTTAAAAGTATACTTATAGGATTTCAATAAATAAAATATTTTTTTAAGCATATTAAACTAAATAGCCAGATTGAAGAAATTAATTACAAAAATTTTAAAAATATTAGAACCACAAATAATTTAGTTTAAAATGACAAATATTCAAAAGCAAAACTTTTATCTTCTATAAATATTACTTGGACTCATTAATTTATTTTTCAACAATTAACAATTTATTTTATTCATTTTATCTAAAAACTTTAAGCCTAATTTAATTTTTTTAATTGTTTCCAAATAGTAGCATTTTTGGAAATTTAAAATTTATTGCATATCATAAATTTTAATACATTTTCATTGTTTACAGTTTATTATTTACAAATTATGACTTTTTTCTATAATTAGTATTGTCGTGTAGACAATAATGCACATGTATTGTAATGCAACAATAAAAATATTGCCTATAAATATTTATATATTTGTTTGTGTGCCTGTATTTAAATCATAATTTATAATGTTTTATGCAAAAAACTTAAAATTTAAAGTCAAAAGTTTACAAATTTAGACAATTATTTAAATACGGCAATAGCGTAAATATATGAATTTTTTTTTATACAACAACTGAGATGATGATTTTAGGAATTTAAAGCAATTTATAGTAGTTTAAAATGTACACAAATTGGTAGGCTACATTTTTTGGCATTATGGGTGGTTGAGAGAGAAATAAATGAAATAAAAACAACATTTCAAGTATTAGTTAATTATTTGTGCAAAACATGAAAAATTCTTAGATAACAAAATGAAATGAATTACAAATTAGTCCGAAATTTTAATTTTTTTTCAATGCTTGAATTTTATAAAATTGTGTGTGCTTATTAAGTGGATTATTGATAGTTTTTGACATTTTTCTAAAAATATGTTTTACATGAGCAAAGTTAACAAGAAAGCGAAATTCGCAGCAATATGCAGACTAATTTTGTTATAAAAAAATTTATATATTTTAAATTTGATCCCACTCTTTAAAATTTGATGCATTAAAATTCACAATTATTATTTGCAACTAACAACCCCTAAAATTAGACATTAATTTTCTCTCAAACGCAATTGTAACCACCATTATTAATTAAACATTTTACATTTGTTTAAAAAAAAAAAAAAATATTTTAAACTAAGCATGACCCTTTTGACTTAAATGTGCTTAAAATTAACGACAATAACAATTATACAAAATCATTACTAATATTATTGTTACATTTAACCTCGAACCCTAATTGTATGCTATACAAACATGTATATTTTGTTTTCTATCTCTATCGCCACTTTTCATTTAGTTCAATTCATCTGCTAATGACACATATCATTGCATATCAATACTTAATTAAGCATTTTAAGTATACAACATTGAATTATCAGTGAGTGAGTGTGTGTTTATTTTTTTGTTTGTTCCAAATAAAATTTTCATCATCATCAACAACATCATTATTTGGAGGATAATGCTAATTATTATGTTGTTGACGATAGTTGTCATTATTTACATATGGGTGATTTTTGTATGATTCAAAATAATTGAAGCAGTCAAAGCCAAAAAAAATAAAAAACCCAGCACCATTATTTTCACATAATGTTTACTGCATTTTAAACATAATATAGTGGGGCTGATCGCAAAAATTTTGGTAATAAATCTGTATCAGTAAAAAACGACCTAAGCTTTTAGAAAAATCATCACCCCGTAATAACACGAGATATGTATGTTAAAGTCGACCATCTTGAGTATGAAAAACTTTCCGAAAATGTTAACTTCTAAAAATCAAGTCCGATTTCAAAGATTTAAAAAGATATTTGCGCTTGAATTTGGAAATTTTGATTTATTGGCTTGACTTTTATTCGTTTTTCTCAAATAATATCCGTAAAATGGGATATATATTTTTCTGAAATTATTACTTTGTCTAGCCATGAAAAATTATCAAAGTTTAGACTTAAAATTAAATACGAAAATTACCCTTTTTGTAAAAATGTCTGATCCTTTCACATTTCTCGCAAAATTTATTTAATTTGTATGTGCTTGAGAGTTTCCATCTACATCCAGCATTGCTCTAAAATGGTAAAACTTTGAACTAAATTTCAAGTGCCCGCCTGCTCAAAAATGTATAAAGAAGAGTATATTTTATGAAAATACTCAAAATTTTTAGAATCATATTTTTAAAAGGCTCGAAAAGCCACTAAGATTAATTTTTTGTAATAAGAATCATTTTGATAATTTTAGCAAATAATTGTTTTCAACATTTTAAAATTTAAATAAAAATTTTATTTGAAATTAAAAATATTAATATTAAAAATGTTTTGTCTTAACTCCTTTCATTTTTTTAAATATCTAAACATTTACCAACAATTTTAAGATTGGTCCCACTATGCCGTTGCATAAGTAATGATATACACATACATACATAAATGTTTATGTATACTAATACAAGTTTACATTGTTTACGTACATACATTTGAAGTCTCATATAAAAGTTCATACATCCCTGCAAACAAATGGAAGATATCTTCTTGGATGATAAAGTGGCAATATCCCCAATTTATTATCTAAGAGAAAATAATCAAGTTACATTTTGTATTTTCTTCCTTTTGTTGCTTCCGAGAATTTTCCGCAATATAAAATAAAAGAACTTATTTATTGTCAATTTTTATTTGTTTATTTTTTTTAAATTTTGTTTAGATAATCTTTAATGTTAATTGAATTTCGTTTCTCTATTGGCTTCAACAAATATTTAAGAAATCCTCAAGGTAAATAAAATTATAGTTTTTGTACATTTGCAAAATTTACAAATATAATTTTTTGTTAAAAGGTATATGAAGAAAAATCAATGGTATGAAGGTCAGCACTGTTATACAAAGAAACTCTAAATAAGAACCGTGAAAGCAGATTTAATATCACTATCTTTTTTAAGTTCTTTCTAATTAATGCAAATACTGCCAAAATAATAATATTTTGTATAATATAAATGCATAATTTTACTTTTATTCTGGGTGGGTTCTGGGCAAAATCTTCTTTTTATCTTCCAAATATCATTTAAGCAATATCTTCCTATTTTCTTCCATGTGATTATCTAGCGATATTGCCAGATTATCATCTAGAAGAATTGCTATCGTATTGCTTAGGAGTATTGCCATCGAGACACTTTTTCACCCGAAGGAAGTATCTTCCGCAATACGAATTCTATTATTGCCGCAATAATTATTTTCATCCAGGCAATACGTTTGGTGAAACATTTCTCGTATTGCTGTGTTTGCTGGGATACATATCTAGATAGCTACGTAAATATGTGAGCAATTTTCAATTCATATGTAAATTTTTTCACAATAAAAATTAAAAATCATTGGAGAATTTTCCGAATTCAACATAGTTCATGTATCTGGTATTCATCATTAAAGATACACAAATGCATATTCACTGACTCATAGTATCGCAAATGAAGATACATACATAGATGATGATGGTATAAATAAGGATTTTTCTCTTATACATTCCATATATATATACATCATTTTCTAAATGCCAGCTTATATGAACATATGTACATAAATACATAGAAAATAAACGTATTTAGATACATAAATACATATAAACATAACATGCTGATAATCCTTTTGGCTTTTGTTGTTAATTTTGTTATTATTGTAGTCGTAGTCGTTGCTGTTATTGTTTTCGAAATTTGAACTCATTTTGTAGTATTATCACATCTAATCATGGAGCCATAAACAAACAATATCCTTCATTAGTTTTAACTTTATTATAAATCCTTTTTTTCTCTCTCTCTCTCATTCTTTCTCAGTCTGTGACATACCAACAATTTTATACTTTATTATAAAATAAGTCTGGATATATCTATGCATGTTTTAGTATATATGTTTGTATGTATTTGTAATTTGCATAAATGTAGATCTGAGCTGGACAAATTTTTAATTTTATTATTTATATTTGCTGAAAACAACAACAGGACTAAACGTGATTTGTAAAACATTAAAAGGATTTATTGGTTATTAGTTTTTATTTTGAAAACTTGTGTTGTTGGTATAAATGGATGTGTGTAAAATATTAATTAAGATTTTTTTTATAATTATTAAGTTGATAACCAGCAGCTATGAAAATAGAAAAAATAATTATAATTTAATTTTAGAGGACTTTACAATAGTGAATTAATCACACGGTCACCAATAAATAACTATTAAAGCTCATTATATACTGACTCATCATAAGAGCTCTTTACAGTCACACTTGCCTCTGTTTCCATACATTTCTCAATTTTACCTTCTGAAATAAAACATACTTAGTTATGTTATCTAATTTTCTTTGTAAAATAACTTTAAAATTTAGACAATTTCACGATTTTAAATGAACTAAAGTTTTTATGTTTAGCCCAGAACTATGAGGGTATTTTAGGACCTATGAAAGTTGTTGTTGTCTTCCAGACCAATTATAAACTTAGGGTCTTTTATCTTTGTAATCTTTTGAAGCTTTTGCATTTACTTGTGATACATAAAGTATTTACTAATCTAGTCAAAATAAAGTTCATCTTTACTTTGAAAGTCGGACAAATAATTTAACAGAAAACTTTCTCTTTTCTTATTGTAAAATGATATAGAATTTAAAATTAAATTAAAGGAATATTATTGCTTCAGCTAAATGTTAATGTCAACAGAAACTCAATTTCTCTTCATTTCCTTTCTAAGGTACCAACAATAAAAGCAAAAAAAAAAAAAAAAAACCAACTCATGTGTTGGAAAAAAAGTAGGAAAAACAACCAACCAACAAATAATAATAAACACATACACACCAAGAAATATACATGTATATGTGAGTATAACAATAGTATCGTTCATAGCCGTCGTATATAGTTGAGATGTGGGTTGATAAATACCTTGTTGACCCAGTTTTTACCAGTCATATATTCGTATATTTGAAATTTTCCATAGTTCTTGTTGTTTTCAATGCAGTTTCTTTTTTCTATTTGTTGGTTTGAAATCCTATAAGGAGAGGTACACATACCGATATTAATAAACGAACATACAAAATGTATGCATATGTCAATATATATGTACAGAAGTGGTCAAAACATTTGGAACTGAAATGATATTTCACCTTTCAATATATATTTTTTAAGTTTATTAATAGAATTTTACTCAACAAACAATAAACTATTTAATTAACTTACAGACAAAATAATTGAAATTAATCAGCCTAACCATAAAAGCAGATAAGTCGATTTTAAACCCAAAAGTCGACTATTATTTAAAGTTTTATACCATAAATCTCTTTTCAAAATAAATTTTAAAATTTCTCATTTTAAATTTTAAAATGAGCTTTTTGGAATTTCTTTTTGTTATTTCATTTCATTGAAAAATATTTCATTTCATAGATTTTTAAATATTTCTTATGGTATGGAAAAACAAAACTTCTACTTTAAAATAAAGTTGACTTTAACAGGAATAGAATTTTAAATTTCTTTATGGTTAGGCTGAATGTATTTAAAACATTTGCAACTCATTTTCTGATTAAATTAATTTAACATTTAATGTACTCTTTACATTTTTTATGAGTTGCAAATATGTGTAACACTTTTCTAGTTATATTTTTTTGTTTTATTTTGAAGAAACTGATTACAAAAACAACTTAGTTGAAAATGTTTTGACCACCACTGTATGTATATTTATGTCTCTACAAGCCATTGGTGTTGTTCTTATTTTCTTTCTCTACTTTGTTTTTATTCTAGTTGTTGTTTTTGTTTGGGGGTTTGCCTGTTAACATTTCACAACTACACCACAGAGGATATTATACTCTTAGTATTTCCAATGACGTTGTATGTACTTTCGTTGGAGCTATTTCATTTTCTTTGTCATCAGAGCATATGTTTTTGTAGGTTTTTATAAAAGTGGAACATGCCTCATATTGCATGTTCCTTTATGAAGAAATATAAAACATACATACACGTGTACATATGTATTTATGTGAATCATTTGTATGTATGCCTGTATATGTAGTCATAAGACAGAAAGCGATTTTACGCTAATTATGTTAAAAAATGATCTACACAATTTATTGCTAAGCACCATAAATATATCATTAAAGTAAATTATACAAGTATAATGTTTTTTTTTTATTAACTTAAATAAAAAACGGAAGTAAATTAAAAAGGGAATTCACATTTGTTTAAGCTTAGAAATATGCAATTTATTTTAATTAAAAACAAATAAATGTAATGACATTTTCTAGTTTTTAATTTAATTTTTCAAGCATTTTAATTGCAAAATGTAAAGAAATAATGTTGTTTCTAACATCATTAATCATTTGGTTTATTAACTAATTTTCAGCTTTAAGATATGCAATTAGGTTTTATCTTATAGGATAACATCTCAAAGAAGTAAATTGATTAATATCTTATCTCTTAATTGTGCAGTTGGATTTAAGACTATGATTTACGACACTCTGACATTCTGCATGCTGGATATTTTTTAAAATTCTTTATTTACTTAACATAAACAATATGAACAATGCATTTCTATTCAATTAATATTGTTAATTTTAGTTCAAATTAATGTCACCTTCATAATTAATATATTGTTGCAGGCAAACAAATAACAATTCGTATTTTCCTATTATTCTATTGTAATTGTAACCATAGAAAATATGGCTTAATTGTACACGTACGAAACTTTATAACTAACAAGATATAACGCTGAATGCAAGTGTCATTTAAAATAAATTTATGTCAATTATCTTTATGTCAAACTTATTGGAAATTTTAAATAGATTCGTTATATATAAAATTTAATGCAATTTTTGCACATAAATTTAAATATGTTGTTTTAATTATTCTAACAAATATATTTTATTAAATTTTACAATTTTTAATTAATACTAAATAAAAATCCATGATTTACTATATATGATTTGCAAGGATTTTCTGTTTTTGGCGATAATTTTAACAAAATTTTTCATTAAAATTTATTTTATATTGATTATTTTGCTAGATAAATATATTTAAATTCTATTATTTTAAAATAAGTATATACATATATATATATATATATATATATATATATATATATATATATATATATATATATATATATATATATATATATATATATATATATATATATATATATATATATATATATATATATATATATATATATATATATATATATATATATATATATATATATATATATATATGAATGCATGTGTTAAAAATTGAATTATTTATTAGATGTAAATTTTAACTAAAACTTTAATACCTACAAACAAACAACATTCAAACCAAATCACTCACACTTGCCAATATTTACATACCAATACCAGCATAAATAAGTATATATATATGTGGTAGAGAGCAAGAGAAGAGATTTGCAAGCATAAATAATATAAAATATACCAACAACAAAACCCGTAGCAAAAAAGCTTCTTTAATTTCAGATGTGTGAATAATCTAGTAATTTTCAAATAAGTAGAAATGTAGTTATAGTTGGTATGTTATTTCAAGTATATTATCCAACACCCAAATGGAAATTTTTTTTAAAAACTATATACACACACAGAAAAAATATTTTCAAACAAATTTCAATTAAAATATTAATTAGAATTTCAAAATAAATTAATCAAAATCGAAGTATTCTAACAAATCAAAATCTAATTTCAATTACGAATAATACATATTCAATTATTTTATTATTTGAAACTCAACCTATGAAAAAATTTTTTATTCAATTATTCAAATTATCATTTATTTTTATTTAATTAATATATTAATTGATACAATAAAAAAAAAAATGTATTAAAAAATATTATAAAAGTTGGATTTTGATCAACTGATTAATTGATACAATTAAAAAATTAATTGGAATAGTTTTTATCTTTGATAAATCGGTTATTAGACCATATTTTTTGTGTTACATTTTATTAAACTATGAACAAAATTAAGTGCTGAAATGTCTTGAAGTTATGATATCCTACAAGGGTGACTTTTAGCTTATATATCCAATAAAAATCTAACAAAAAATGTCGAGCAGGGCTCAATAATTCGTGAGGATATATGTCACATATATACATATTTGCATGTGTATTGTTGATAGTGTTATTTACATTTTAGTTACAACCCTAAACATTTTCTTTTACATATACATATTTAGATCTGTATATATTTGTTATCATCTATGTTTATTTGTATGTTGTACATACTCGCATGAGGTTATATACTATTTTAACAATAAATTTATTTTATTATTACTATTTACCAATACATTTATCGTCTGGTTAACTGGAATGTGTTGATTGTCATTTTTACTGTGTAAATATATTTGTTAGTTTATTGTTTGTGTAGATTTTTGATATAATAAGGGAAATTCAAAATTTCTTAGACTAGCCTATAAAAAGGGGTATTCTATATAAAGGAGATGATAGAGTTTGTTTTCAAAATTTCTGCGCAATTTTTATTCTAATCCATTCGATTATACATTTTAAATTATATATTTAAGTTAAATTCGTTTAAACTCTGAACAGACCACAATAAATTACATATTTTCCATTGAAAACTATTTATCTCTACTTTCGAACTTTTAACGCGCTTAATGTTTTTAAATATATTTTCAACAACTATAAATTAGAACTGCCTTACTGTTTTGCTAAAAGCTTAATCATATTTGTTTAAGACTATTATTATTACACTTTTCGAACTGTCAATATTTATAGCAGTATTGGCCATAAAACATTTCAATATTTTGACATGATGATAAGTGAACAAAATTAATAAATACCAAAAAATAAAATATATAAATATGTATTGAAAGCGAATCGTACATAATAAATAAATTTATAAATTAATTTCCATATTAAATTAACAGCTTGTCAGTCTAGGAATACAAATACTAAATATTTTAAATATAAAATTATATAGTTGATAAACTATAGCACATTCTAATAAGGGTTAATTAAAAGTCAAATATTTGTAGCCTACATTTTAGGGTTGACTTTAAAAAAATCTTGTTCTTGAGTGTTAAATCATATAAAATTGCTTACTAGCTAATAAATCGAGTGATAACAAAGCAATTGTAAGCTAATTTTCTATGTACTTATTTAGGAAAAATATGCTTAAAAAAAAAGAAGTACGGAAAGTACATGTTGTTTGTATAATCAGTGTTAGTACTAAAACTAAGATGAAAATAACACAAACAGGAATAATAATGATGATAACATCATTCTCAAACCTACAAAATTTCAACACAAACAATATTTTAAAATGTTGTTTTCATATGCCATATATTACATATGTAAGTCTAGTTTATATGCAAAAAGCATACTTCACCTTTTCTAACTGGGGGAAATATTACAAACATTGTTGGGATGCAGTTTCATTTCTAGACGATTGGTGACAAATGATAACTACAAAGTTTATGGGAGTACATACTACGTTAAAGATGATGAAGATTATAATGGTGATTTATCAAACCAAAAATATGCAACATCTAACTACACATTAAGGATATGACATCCTTTGTATGTGTTTTTCTTTTTTTCTTTCTTGCTGTGTGAAAGTGAACCTACATACATATGAAACTTGACAAGACACAAAATCTACCTATTGCTTTGGTGTTCTTTGGCTCTATACTAACGTATTCTTAATTGGGAGTTAGGTAAAAACAGAAAATCATGTTTGTCATTATATTATTCTCTTTTTGGTAGTCCTCTGGTTGCATTATTTTCTTTTTTTTTCTTGGAAGTATGAGAAAACTTTATAAAAAGTAACAATTTTTCAAACTGTTATATGTATATGTATGTAAACTACTGCATTATAAGCACTTCTCAGTAATGCTGTTTAGTTTAAATATATACTACCATTTCCACCCAAAAGTTCTTTTTTGCTTTAATGCAGCTACTTTGCATACTTACAAATTTCTACGTCAAAGTAGCAATTGCAGTAGTATTAAGGTATAAAACTGAAAGGTGCAATAAGTCTACAAGATACAACCAACAAATCGTTTGATGTTGTGTATGTTCCAGGCGTTGACAGTATTAGTTTCCAGACAATGTTTGTGTTGCTTTATAAACACCAGACGTTTGAACGTAGGAGTAGTTAGTACTTGTTTTTGAAACAGAATATTAAATTGGCAAAAAGAATCACAAAAAAAAAAAGAGAGATCTCTATTTAACAACAACTCTTAAACAAAATTGATGAAATTTTTTAAAAAAATTTTCGTACTACTGAGTACAAAATTTAATACTTCGGCAGGTTATAAAAGTTAATTTTTAACTGTTAAATGCATACTTTTAGCATAAAAGAGGAATATTTTGAATTTCTTTTCATTTCTGGAATTTAGATTTTATCATTAATTTTTCCTTAATATTTTAAAATCAGACACAATTTTTTAATTTCGGCTCAGAAAGTGTGAAAATGTTTATTAACTTTTTAATTTTCAACCGATTTAAAAAAAATATATATCATTTTATTACATATAAAATAGCATGAAGGGTTAAAGAAAATAAAAAGAAAATTTTAAAAACAGGCATCAATATCTACATTTTTTAAAAGAAAAACTGAGTAAAAGGGATCTAAAGCGCTATATAGTACGAAATGGTACGTACTATATAGCGCTTTTCGAATTTTCGATCAACCATTTTAATTTCGATTTTTATAGTCGATTAACCGAACCCTATAATCGATTCTTATTTGTAAAACTAATGAAAATAAATTAAAATATATTAGCTTTTAAAACATAATTTCGGCGTTTAAATAGGCATATCGGTCGAAATGTTCAACATTATATTTTCACCAAATAGTCAATTATATAAAATATTACATATAAAATCGGCATTTATTTAAAACTTCAACTGCATTCAATCTCTATCTATACATCTCAGCATAGTTTGGGTAACAAGGTATTTGTGTGATCAAAATGACGAATAAGTGCTCAAGAAATTGATCACCTACGGATATAGCAAAAGCACACTCAAATAGGAACTAGAGGAAAGGAATACTGCAAATTATTTAATTGAAGATAAGGAGAATTCTGTGACTGTCTGGCTACGCCCGAAGGCATTCTCAAGTATTTTGCCAACTGTTCTCTTACAAACTTAGATTTTATATAACTCGTGCACAATATTCGTCCACTGTATTTAAAAATTATTTCTTGAATAGTATTTTTACTGATTTTTTATAAACTTGTACCTGTATTTAAAAATTATTTCTTGAATAGTATTTTTACTGATTTTTTATAAACTTGTACCAATATTTATATTTTAGTAAATATATAAATATATTTAATATTTATATAAATATATAAATTTTCCTTTAAATTTGGGACTTATTTGTACAAAAAACAATTTTTCTATGCTGGGATGACTTTTCGATTAATCGAAGCTTAAAAGTCGATTTCAGTATAAAGTTGACTGGTAAGAATCGATCACAAAACAATTGTTTTTTGGCAGCGGAAATCGATTTTCGACCATAAATCGAAATCAATTCTTCATTCACAAATTTATACCCTTCACCCAAGTTGGGATGTTGTATAAAAATTAATATATATTAAAGTTAATGCAACAACAACACCAAATGAAGACAGTATTCATTTAAATAAAAAATGGTATTTTCAAAATATATGGTTAATTGACACAAAAAGTCGAACAAATATTTGTGACAGATCTGCAAGAACGAAAAAAAACGGGTTTTGGCCGATATTTGTGTTAATATATATCCGATAACTAAGGCTTTTTAAAAAATGATTTCTAGAAAGGAACATAGTTATATCGACTTCCCAATCAAAAAGGATCCAGAATATATACTTTTTGGGGTCTTAGATGAATATTGTAGGAATTACAAACTTTTATATACCGTTTACACCTATGATGAAGAGTATAAAAAATGCTCCAAAGAAGGTGTTTTAAAAAGCTGTTATAAACGAAAAATATACCCTTAAATTTTAAAATTATTTATTATGACAAATAATCATTTAAATTATGGTAAAAATAGTTTTGACTTTTTTAAAGCAATTAATGAAAAAACAATATGCAAACTATGTAAAAATTTTTATTGGGTGTAAAATTATTCTCTAAAGTTAAAATATGCAAAATTATGCTCTTCAGTGTAATATATGCAAAATTATGCTGTTTTAACATACTTAATATGTAAAAAAATGCAAAAATATGCTGTAATAAATCGATGCCAAAATTCTTGAAATTGTTTATTACTCTCTGCGAGAGTATCTATTAATTCTATAGATTAAACAAAAAGTGTTATGTAATATTTACTTATTGATACACAGAAAAAAGTCACCAATTAACAAATATATATGAAAATAATTCATTCAATTAAAAACTTGTTTAAATTTGCACCTCTCACCAAAATGATTATATCAATTACTAAAAACTATAAAAAATACAAAACAGAAAAAAATTCCCAATTAATAAATTAATTAAATCAATCAAGTAGATGATTGAATGAATTAAAAATGTGTATAAGAACAAAAATTATACCAAAATTTATTTTTTATTTTATTTTTTCTTGAATATATTTATTAAAATTTGATGCAAAATTAAACAACTGAGTTAATTGTAAAAAAGACGATAATAATTTTTTCTGTGTACTCAATATAACATACAATTATATTTAAATTAAAAAAAAATTAAAAATATTAAAACTAATAAAGTAAAAAAAAATAAAAAATCCTTACTTGGTTCTGATTTAAGGCATTTGCAAGCAGATCATCACTTACCTAAAAATAAAAGAGAAAGAAAAACATACAGTTTATTAAAAATTAATTATTATTAAAAAAAATTTCTTGAAAAAAAAAAAAAAAAATTACCATTAAAATTATATGTAACATAATATACTTAAAATAATGGTACTGTAAACCTAAAACACACAATTAATTAAATATCATGTTTACACAATACACCCATTATTTTTATAAAGAAAAACATAAACCAGACGAAACAATAGAAAGGACTATTAGAAATAATTATTAAGAAAACCAATTTAGTATTATGTGTATTCTTTTTTATTTTCTTTAGATTTTAACGTTTTTCTTTTTCGCAATACAACCCCTAATTAAAAGAGCATCAATTACCTTGAAAAAAAAAAAAAATAATAATAATAAAATAAAAGGCTAAATGATAATTATGGTTCTTTTTTTAATGGATGCAGGCAGGCACACATGTCAACATTTACATGTCTAAGGAGAAAGAGAGACTAAAAGGCGGAAATGGAACTATGTAATTATGAGGAATTCTTGATATAACATTAGTAAATGTAAATATGTAATTTACTTAATATTTATTTTGTGAGTGTATAAGGAAATGCAAAAATATGAGAGCTGTATGAAAGAGGGGTGTATTCATTTAAAATATTTCCTACAAGATTTTTTAAGATGCTTTTATTTATAATAAAAAGAGAAAAAGAAAAAAAAAAAAAAAAATAATAACTTATCAAAAGACTTTGAAACATTCATATTTTTGTTTCAGTTCCTTTTAATAATGTAGGGCTACTAGGTTAATGTTTAAACTTTAGCGAATATCCTTAACGGGTTTTCTAAAACTTACAAAAGAAACAACAGTTGTAAAAATTAATAACACCCATAAAATAATAGGTTTAACAAGAATCTATATATAAATCTATATATTTTTTATACAACATAAAACAAATCGCTCTACAATAAAATGTTTCATATAAAGTTAAAACACGTGCTCCTTTAATATGTATAGAAAATCATAAAAAAATTAATAAATACTTTTTATCAGACCCAATACCTGCATGTTGCTACACGTATTATTTTGTAAAAGGTTGACATCTAGTCATCAAAATAAAATTTACATTTTTATAAACAAAAAACAGTAAATAAATTCTATGTATATGCCATTATTTGTCTATCAAATATGTTTGTCATCAAAACAAAATAAAACATGATAAAGCTAAAGAACGAAGAATTACTTATATCAAACCCGAAGGAAAGAATTGAAAGGTCCCTTGACAATTATTTACTTTTTTCCCTCTTTCTTTTTTACTCTTTTACACGTTTTTTTTTTTTTTTTTTTTTTTTTTTTTTTTTTTTTTTGCGTTTTAAGAAAATTGCTAGGTTTTAAATAAAAACTAACATAAGACGAAAAAACACTTTACAAAATACAAACCAACCATCTTCCCTTTCATGCATTAAATAAAAAAAGCCAGTATAACAGTTATAAAGTTATTCATCCATTTATAAATAAATATTAACAAAGTAGATGACAAAAAAGAAATACAAAAACCCTTTTTTTTATGTTGGTTATGTTTAAAATACAAATTGTATGCACTCAACACAACTCAGCTCAGCTGAGCTCATATTTTATTAAGTTGTGTAGGGATTTGTTTTATCATTATGGGATGTCCCATAAAGATGATAGAAAAATTAAACTGGGGGGAGAAAAAATAAGTAAATATTGGTAATTTTTTATTATTGAACAAGGATTATCCTTTTCACAAAAATACACCTTTTTCTTTACTTAAATATTACTTGAGTGGATAGAATATAATACTATTGCATACATTTAGGAGGGATTTGATAAAACAAATCTATAAATTGTTGGCAAAAAACAAAACAAATTAGAGTTAATGTATTTATTTTAGAGAACAAGATAAATAACATCATAAAAAAGGATAATACATAAAAAACTGAAAGGTTACAAAAATAAGTAGGTTTTATAATTTGGAAAAATTAAACAATTTATTTGAGAGTTTATAAAAGAGCAAATGTTACACACTTTTGTTTGTTCATAAAAATAATATTAAAGAAATTACTGAAATTTATTAGACATGACCAGTAATTTTTTAAAAATATAAAAAATATTTTTTTTTTTTATTAATTGAACAGTAAGTAAACAAAAATTTTAGTCTATATAGATAAAGAGTGAAATTTAAGGGCCTAATTTTGTAAAACACTCCTCCTTACTTTGAAAAATGTTTCATGTAAATTATTTTTGTTTTTCAAAAATGTATATGAAAATTTTTTCAAAGTGAGGTGAAGGGATTTAGAAAATAAGGGGGTAAATTTTAATTTTAGTATTAATAGCACTAATATCTATAATTATATTTACTCTTACAGACATTATAATAATCCTAGTGGATGATATAGAAATAAATTTAATCATCGCTAAGAAAGTTATCCTAGGCTTAGTTAAAACTTTTCTCCTTTGGGAATAAAATTCATAACATCTCTTTTTAATGAAATCCAGCTTCAGTTATCAAATATTTTACTAAATATTCATATCCTTATATACAACTATATAAATTTAATACCAACTGACTTTCAACACTTGTTTAAGAAAATTAATTTTAACTTACATTTATTCACTTAAACTACCCTAGAAACAACAAACATTCTATTCCCAAATGCTAAAGAGAATATATTAAAAAGAGAAAATAAATATATGTGTATAATAAGAATGTTACTAGAAAAAGTCTTGTTGAAAACCGCCAAAACCACATTGCAAATTAGTTTATGTTCTCAATAGCAATTTTAAACTCCTAGATGTATGCTACATTTATACACACAGATGCTCAAACGAATAAGACAAGTTAAATGTAAAGAAAATGTTTTATTTTAAAAATCAACAAAAATATTGCATACTTTAAGGCGTTGTGATAGAAATACTTACTTGTACTTGTACACAACTACTTGTCTTTTACTGTGGAGTACTACAAAAAACAACTTATGGACAAATATGCAGGAGATGCAAAGAAAAAAGAGAAATATTATGCATAAAATAAAATGCAATAATATTAAAAAGAAAATAAATAAAAATAAGGTAAACGAAAAATGACACACCTATTTATGTTTTATTCATGTTATACAAAGAATTTTAACAAAATAAAACTTTTCCCAAAAAGGATTTCAGTTAAAAAAAAAAAAAAAAAAATAGTTTATACATACACCGGCAAAAATAAAATTATAAATTTTAAACTTAAACAAGTTATTTTTAAATATTTTGTGCTTATATTTTCAAGATTTTAAAGAATTTCAAAAAATAAAATCGATTTCAAATTTAGCTTTCTTTGTTTTAAAAAGAAAGAAATTTAAAATTAAATTATTTTTCCGCAAAGTCCATTGGAATAGCTTAAACATAATATTTCTTCTAGTTTAATAGTATAAATCTCTCTAAAAAACGAATAGTAAAAAAAATCATTTTATACTGCTTTAGACATTTTTAGTCCTTTAAGGCATGAAACATAATTTTCTATGTTGTATTTTTTGGTAAAAACAAAATGTCCTGTGGCTTTTAGTAATGGCTTTTGTATGGTTTGTTTTGGTTTCATAATATACAATCTAATTTTCTTTTTCCTTCGTTATTTTTTTCTTTTTTTTCATCTTATCTTCTCAACAAATAAATGGAAAATGACAAAAACATAAGGAAATGTGATTTCATTTTTATTGTTTTAGAAAAATGTTGAATAGAATTTGTGGCAATAAAAAAATAATAGAGAATAACAAATTAAACAATTAGGTCTTTAGTATAAGCGACAAAACTAAGATAAAAAAAATTATTAAAATAATTTTATAGTTGTAATAGGTATATGTGTAATATTATAAACAAAAAATAAATTTATTAAAATTAAGAAAAGATATTTTAAAATAATTTTTAGGTGGAATTTGAATTTAGAGTTTAATTAAATTTTAATAACCTTTTGCTCTTATTTATTTTGATAGATAAAGGTAAATGTATCACAAAATATTTTCTTGTAGCTTAAAAGTATGCTATAGAAAATGATAAATACTTTAAGTTATAATTTAGAAAAACGGAAAAGCTTTAATAACTTACTTTGAATCATTAACAAAAGAATTTATTAGACTAAAAGTATAGATTTTTAAAATATTTTATAAATAAAAGAAACTTTATAAAATCTTTGAAGCTTTATTTATTTATTCTCCCCCTTATGATTTAATATTAAACATTTTTGACAATTTATTATAAAAAAAACTGTTATCATCCACCCAATGCTTTTATAATAAAACACATGCTCATATTTCAAGACATTATTAATTTTGTCATCTTTCATCATCATCACATGTCATACATCACAGGACAAAACTAAAAAAACAAATATATATTCATACACACACACACCCACCCAAACACTAGATAAAAAAAGAAGACAAGACAGTAAAGAGACAAACAGATATCAACCAAATCTAAAATATTATGTCAAATAAAACCTTAATCACTAAGGCAACAACATAAAAACTACAGCAGCAGTAATAATAACACTGTGAGGTAAAATAACTACAACAACAATAATAAATACTTAGCAAATGACCTAAAAGCAATGGCAAAATAATAAATAAAATAAAACACCCTTAAACAACCCCTTAAAATATACTACACATTATTTTGAAAATTCTTTGTTATTTCTTCTTCATAAATATAGAATTCATAACTTGTTATACCCTTACACCTACGTACACATAGACAAATCAAATTGACATTAACCAACCACTACATATGACCCAAATTATTTCCGTTTATCCATACCAATAAAATGGGAAAAAATATTTATACACATACGTGTTATTTGTGATTTTTGTTTCCTAAGTGGAGTACTTGAGTCTAAGAGGAGTAGATTTTAGATTATGTTTTCCTTTCTTTTGATATATTTTATATTGAACATCATTTGTCTTGTTGTTTTAGTAAATGGTCATAATAATAGATTATAATGCTTATATTTATATTTATCTAAAGTCTCATTTGTGTCGTTTTTAATAAATTTATTTTATTTATATTTCCAAGAATTGATATAATAATGAAAAAGGTTTTTATTTTAAGAATATGAAGACAAGATGAAGGTTAACTTAAAAATATTGTGATTAAGGGCGCCATACATAAATGTTTTTGAGATTGTTATTAACAAATAAAATTAGATCTTTTAAAAACATAGTAAATTTTTAGTACAATTTAAAATAAAGTTTAAAATTTTATTTTTCATTTAGATTTTCATAAAATTTTAATGAAAAATGTGTTTTAGAAAAAATTTTAAATTTAAAAGTTGGTTGTCAATATGGGTGTAATCTTTTAATTAGCCTCAAAATATTTTCCTTTCTTTTGTTTTCTTTATTGTAAAATAAAGACAGTATTTAAAGTTATTGTTCTTAATCTAACTTTAAATCTTGACTTTTATATTGAGTGAAAATAATTTTTAAAATAAAAAAAAGTTATTTACAGTTTTCTAATATAATGCTTAAATTAATATCAATCATACGTCTAGTATGGCCAATGTAATTAATAGCCTGGGCAACCAAAAATATGCTCTAAAAAATAGCCTGGGCAACCAAAAACATGCTCTAAAAAAGTTTAAAATTCTAAATTATATACTAATCATGCAAAAAGTAATTTGATTTCTATTAGCAATTGCTAAAAAATATTTTCTTTTTGCTATTAAAAACAGGAAATTACAAAATTTCCAACAATTTATAATATAAAAATTATCAGGGAATCGGGTTTGAAAAATGTCTGACATTTAAAATAAAATTTCAAAATTCCTACAACTGGCTGAAACGGATAAACACTGGTTCATTGGAAGAACAAGAAAAAAAATATGCTTTAAATATTTTTGATTGACCTTCTCCTAATGTTCAAATTGACAGAAATTTAAAATTCAGATTTAAAAGACTACACAGAAAAAATTATTACGGTCTTTTTTTCAATTAACATAGTTGTTTCATTTTGCATCGAAATTTAATAAATTTATTCAAACAAAAATGAAATAAAAATAAAATTTAACTATACTTTTATATCCTATATACATTTTTAATTCATCCAATCAACTACTTGATTGATTTAATTAATTTGTTAATTGGGAATTTTTTTCTGTTTTGTATTTTTTACAGTTTTTAGTAATTCTTATAATCATTTTGGGGAGAGGTGCAAAATTAAACAAGTTTATAATTGAAAGAATTATTTTCATATATATTTGTTAATTGGTGACTTTTTTCTGTGTACTGAACATAATTTTTATTTGCATAACATTAAAAGTAACCTTTTCCTTTTTAATTGAATGTTATATTTAGACCCTATGACCTATCACATTCTCTTTTCTTAAATCATAAGGATAACTATACAAAAATTAGAAGAGCACAAGAGAATACATATGTCAGACACAGGTATTAAATTCTTAATAGCATTTATTATCATTATTGTTGTAAATTGTTGTAACAATTTTTCTACTTTTATTTTTCTTATTTTCTATTACAAAAGTATGTGTTGACAACAATAAAAAAGCAAAAGAAATGGAAAAAAAGGACGATGTCATGGTGGTAATGGGTAGAGATTTGATTTTATTCTTTAAGTGTGTATATGTGTGAATATACATACATATGTATATGAATAAGATCTTTTTTATTTTTGCTACTTCTCAGTGCTCTTATCCTTTTCATATCATTAGTTTTCATCAGTAGACATTTTTATTTCGTTTTCATTCTTTGTATTCATTGTATGTATTGTTGTTTTCATCGTTATTGTATTGTAATATTTAAATAAATAACACAAAAAAAATAATAAAAAGAAAAGAATGCAACTGAAAAAAATATAAGGAGTGAGATCGAAAAAATCTTAACACACATTTTGCCTCATAACTTTTTTCGGAATCAATATTCAAAATTTTTTTTGATCTAGTTATCATGGAAAAATACTTCAGTTATTATTTTTAATAACAATCATGTTAATTTGTCCTTATTTTCATCAAAATAAGTGATGAAAAAGATTTTCGTCCTAAAAGTTATAAAAAAATTTCAAAAAATCCAAATAGGGTTTACAAATAATTGGCCACAGAATTAAATATCGTCCGTAAAACCGTTTTTAATGTTATTAAACAGTATCAGGAGAATTTGACTATTGATGTGAAACCTATTCGGTAAGAAAAAAGGACATGATATTGGTAAGGCCAGAAAATTGAAGGCATATTGAAAGGAACTCCAAACACATCTGGTAGAAAATCAGCTCAGTTTTCTCAGTGTTTCGACAATTTGGTGCGAAAATTTAAAGCTAATAGGAAAGTTGATAACATATAAAGTTCAAAAAATTCCAAACTGGAATTCTGCAAAAGAAATTAAGTCAAAAATAGGACTCGGAATTTAAAACCAAATTTCATACAAAAATACTCAAGCTGTATAATTGACGAAGAAACGTAGGTGCTGGCAGAATCTTCGCAGCATGTGTCTCAAAAATTTATTTTGCTAATGCTCGAAGCAGTGTTGGAGATAAGTTTAAGACCAAAAAGCAGCAAAAATTTCTTACAAAATTCATGGTATGACAAGCTTTTTGCAGTTGCGGCAAAACAGGAAAGTCATTTGATACATTCGGATCTATAAATACCAAAATATGCATAAAGGAATATTTGCAAAAAAGACTTCTTCTTTTCTTAAGAAAGCACAACGTGTCCACATATTTTTGGACCCATTTGGTATCATGTCACTACGGTAAGAAAGTTCTGGAGTGGTACCAAATCAATAACATAATTTTAGTACCAAGAGAGGTCAATTTTCAAAATTGTGCATAGCTAGACCAGTGGAGAGATATTGAGCTCTTGTGAAAAGTGAATTCAAGAGCACAAAAAAGGTGTCCCAAAATATCGAAGATTTTAACAGAAGATGTGCACAGTGTTCCAAAAAAGTGGCGGAAGCAACTATCAAATCTCCAAAGAAAGGGTTTTCAAAAATAGTCCACAATTTTATAATTAGTGGTTAGAACCCTATTTCTGTGATCTGTGCTAAATTATCAAATAATGAAAACTCTAAGATCAACCGTTTCCAAGTTGAATATTATGTATGTTAAGAATTTTTCGATCTCACTCCTTATATATAAATATATAGGGTGATTTATGCTGTTGGCAGCTTTTTAAATGTTGCTTTCGTTTTTTGTCATTTTTACTCCCCTTTCTCTTGCCATTTTACTTGTGTCGTCTTTCAAATATAATTTTCTTCTTTTCTTTCTTTTTGTCATGAATCTTTTATGTTTTTTTTTTCTTTGCTGCATGCTGAATTGCTACTGCATATTTATGAAACAGCATGCAAAATATATGTATGTATAAAGATATAATAATAACAAGAAAACACATTTTAAATGCAAGTAATCCTTTGAATAATAGATTATAATACATGCATGATGCATATTAAAATTCTTCATGCTTTCTATAAATTTTTCATAAAATTATTTCCTTCAAATCGTTTTTTTATATCCTCCTGCTTAAATAAAGTATCACTGTCATGAAAGTAAATGAACTGTTGAAAATGATACATAAGAAAGACTAGCGCAAATACAAAAACAAAGATTAAAGGCAATAATAGTCACCATAATTTTGTAAGAATTTACTACCAATTGTTATTCATAAGTATATAATAATTAATATTGTGTATATATATAAAAGTAGGCAATAAGTAATCACTCAAAATAGATTTCTTTAAATAAAATAATATATTTCAAATTATGTATATTCATATAAATAAAAACTGTTTTGAAAATAATGCCTAAGAATAAGCAATTAAAAGTTAAAAGTTCAGTAAGCCTAGATATAGTCTACAGAAATGTTTTAAAAAAAAGCATGCAATATACTATGAGCAATAAAATGGTATTAAATATTTAAGACAGCTTAATAGCACATTTAAAAATAATTAAAAAGCATTTAATACAAAATTTGTTTTTGTATAGCTTAAGGACAATATATTGAGATATATGAACAAAGATTCAAAAGAATAAATTTTCTTTTAAAAAAAAAAAATGTTTAATGAATTTTTTCCAAATAATACTGAACCAATTCAGGACATTGTCATTAAATCATATTAGATTTGAAAAAAATAAAATGTGGAGAAATTAACAGAAAAGTAGATAATGAAAACTAAAAAAATGTACTACCTTAAAGTAGACAATACATTTAAGTGGAAAAAAAAAAGTTAAAAACAAGCGCAAATGTTATATTCGGCTCGGTTGAATCTAAATACCCACCATCAACTTTTAAAATTTTACGTTATATGGAAGGTGGGCGGTAAAGTGGGCTGACCACGCCCATTTTTTGTTCCCGAGTTAACATTGGTCCTTGAACTATTTGAACACAATTTCGTTGAAGTTTCACCTTATAGTGGAAGGCCAATGTACGCGGCACGCGGAAAACGCGGCCATCAGCTGATCATGTTTTCACGCGGTCCATATAAAAAAGTTGCCGCGTGTAACAGCATTGCCAGATTAAATTTATGACAGTGTTCTCAAATTTTCCTTTGTCACTTTTTTGTAAACAATTGATTAATTTTTAAGCTGGTAATAATGCTGCTGCCCGTTGCCGCGTGACGCGTACATTGGCCTTCCACTATTATATGGGAGGTGGGCGGACCAAGCCCATTTTTGGTTCCCAAGTTTATATCGATCCTTAAACTATTTATACAAAATTTCGTTGTGGTACATGCTTTTGTTTAAGAAATATCAGCAGAAAAATATGAAATGGACACCCTGTGTTTTTAGTTTTTAGCCCATAACTTTTTTTGTTTATTAACCGATTTGCCCATTTTCAATCCCAAACAAACCTTATATAAGACGAATATTTGTGCCAAATTTCGTGCCCTTACGTTATCCCGTTCGAGCCCTATCCTGCTTTTAACAGACGGACGGACATAGCTAGATCGACTCAGAATCTAACCAGGACCCAGAAAATATATACTTTATGGGGTCTTAAATGATTCCTTCGACATGTTACACACGGAATGACAAAATCAATATACCCCCCATCTTTTTGATGGTGGGTATAAAAAGTTAAAAATGAATTATCCTTAAAATAGGCAACACATTTTAGTAACACATGCTTACCGAAAATTGTTCAACATGCTAAACCGAAATACAATTCTTTAGATATCGACAAAAGAATGCAATTATTATTAACATATTTGCTTAAATGCACTTAACCCTTTCAGTACATGTTTTTAATGCGTGAGTCAAAATGTAAATTTTTTTTAATTTTTATAGTTCTTAGCCGTAGTTGTAATAATCCGTAACCAATTTTCAGAAAGAACCTGTGTATTTGGATTTTTTTAAGGTAGAATCGTAAAACACAGAAATGGTACTACGCCGAAGAAATTGTTAAACTTATATTTTTTGACAAACTCTTCTAAATATTTCATACACAGAAAAAAGTCACCAATTAACAAATAAATAAAAATAATTCAAAATAATTCATTCAATTATTTATATCAATTATTATATTATATCAATTATATCAATTACTAAAAACTGTAAAAAATACAAAACAGAAAAAAATTCCCAATTAATAAATTAATTAAATCAATCAAGTAGTTGATTGGATTAATTAAAAATGTATATAGGATATAAAAGTATAGCTAAAATTAATTTTTATTTCATTTTTGCTTGAATAAATTTATTAAATTTTCGATGCAAATGAAATGAATTTTACAGTTTTATGAAAATTTTTTAAGTTTAAAAGAATTTGTAGATACCATTTTTTAAACACAATATTTTTGTGGTTAAAATAAATAATATATAAAAATAATATTTTTTTTTATAAGTTTTTAAGAAGGTTTCAAATAATAGTAATGTATAAAATTCAATCTAAAAATCTGCTTAGGTTTTGATAAATGGACTCCAATTACGAAATTACTTATATTAATTAATTTTTAATTGATTTTGCTCCAATCATCAAAATGATTATAAGGAGTGAGATCGAAAAATTCTTAACATACATAATATTCAATAACTTGGAAACGGATAATCTTAGAGTTTTTATTATTTTTTTAATCATTTGATAATTTAGCACAGATCACAGAAATATATAATTTGTATGGTTCTAACCACTAATTATAAAATTGTGGACCATTTTTGAAAACCCTTTCTTTGGAGATTTTATAGTTGCTTCAGTCACTTTTTTGGAACAGTGTGCACATCTTCTGTGTTAAAATCTTCGGTATTTTGGGACACCTTTTTTGTGCTCTTGAATTCACTTTTCACAAGAGCTCAATATCTCTCCACTGGTCTAAGCTATGGACAATTTTGAAAATTGACTTCTCTTGGTACTAAAACTATGTTATTGATTTGGTACCACTCCAGAACTTTCTTACCGTAGTGACATGATACCAAATGGGTCCAAAAATATGTGGACACGTTGTGCTTTCTTTGCCGCAACTGCAAAAAGCTTGTAATACCATGAATTTTGTAAGAAATTTTTGCTGCTTTTTGGTCTTAAACTTATCTCCAACATTGATTCGAGCAATAAACATTTTTGAGATACAAGCTGCGAAGATTCTGTCAGCACCTACGTTTCTTCGTCAATTATACAGCTTGAGTATTTTTGTATGAAATTTGGTTTTAAATTAAGAGTCCTATTTTTGGCTTGTACTTTTTTTTTTTTTTTGCAGAATTCCAGTTCGGAATTTTTTGAACTTTATATGTTATTAACTTTCCCATTAGCTTTAAATTTTCGCACCAAACAGTCGAAGCACTGAGAAAACTGAGCTGATTTTCTACCAGATGTGTTTGGAGTTCCTTAAATTTTCTGGCCTTCCCAATATCATGTGGTCCTTTTTTCTTACCGAACTAGGTTTCACATCAATAGTCAAATTCTCCTGATACTGTTTAATAACATTAGAAACGGTTTTACAGACGACATTTAATTCTGTGGCCAATTATTTGTAAGACCTATTTGGATTTTTTTAAATTTTTTTATAACTTGTAGGACGTAAATCTTTTTCGTAACTTATTTTGATGAAAATAAGGACAAATTAACATAGTTGTTATTAAAATTAATAACTGAAGTATTTTTCCATGATAACTGGGTCAAAAAAAAATGTTGAATATTGATTCCGAAAAAAGTTATGAGGCAAAATGTGTGTTAAGATTTTTTCGATCACACTCCTTATTAATAACTAGAATAGATATAATGAACTGAAAATTGTTGGAAATTGACTTAAATTTATTTTATTTCTGTATTTTTACAGACATGTCTTTCTTTATATTTTGTATACAACTGTCAATTTATTAAAAAGAAAATTGTAAACCAATTAAAGTATTAATTATATTAATAAATAATATAATTAAATTCAAATGTAAAGTTCAATAATTTTATTAAAAAATAATTTGAAATATTTTTTTCTGTGTAGATTCAATTATTCATAAATTGTTTCTTTTTGCTATATTTTTAAGATATTTTATTTAAAATAACTATTTTTAATAAAATACATTTTAATAGGTCAACATTTTCACATTTTTAATAAATTTTATGCAAAAAATGTACTTTAAGTTAGTGATGTATATTACGAACTTTTCGGTTTAACGACAACAATTAGGTTCGTTAAATCGGAAAACTACTATATTAGAATTTATAAATAATTTAACGTTAAAGAGTTCCTAAATACAATAATTTTATTTTGTATAAAAAAATTGGTAATTTGTACCTTCAATTTTGTTTATGTTAAAATACATTCCAAATATGTACTCAAATAAAATTGTAGCGGTTTTACTTAAAAGCTTTCAGATAAATTAAACATTTAAAAATAAATGATAACAAAATCTTTTTAAATAAAAATACCTTTAAAAAAGATTTCAATGAAGACGTACAAGATGGACTTATAAACATCTTATACTATTTAATTTCAGTTTTCCACCAAAACGTTTAAATTTCCTATACAAATAAGTCTATGCTACATCTCCTTTCCTAGAAATACTATAAAAGGTTGAAAAAAAAAATAAAAATAATAATAAAAAACAGTTATAAAAACATAAAAAACAATACACAAACAAATCATTTACCCCATAGACCACTACTAAGCGGATATCCGTTTTACAAGAAAGATTTATCTCTATAGACAAAACAATACAAACATAGAGATAAATACAACGACGACAACCTACAACTAATACAAACACATAGATAAGAGCAATTGTTATATTTTGTTGAAAACGTCAGTAACACAGGTATAAACGACACAATGCACACCAATACATACATACATATATACATTCTCTCATGATAAATTGTTGAGGAAGAGAAGCGGAAATAAAAAAATAAGAACATAAAAAAACTATTAAATGTTTAAATGAAA
This sequence comes from Protophormia terraenovae, assembly GCA_951394005.1. Taxonomy (NCBI): domain Eukaryota; kingdom Metazoa; phylum Arthropoda; class Insecta; order Diptera; family Calliphoridae; genus Protophormia; species Protophormia terraenovae. The sequence goes on from OX596073.1 coordinate 62,445,901, forward strand.
TTGTAGTTGAGAATTATTAAAAAAGAGAAAAATAGCTAAACTAAATAAAATGTTTGGAAAATGATACTAAATTTCCGGTAGGTAATGAAGTTTATTTTAAAAAGGAGTTTTATTAAGCAAATGGTACTTTTAATGAAATAATATGATAAATGCCACTTTAAAATATTCCTATATAATTCCTGATTTTAGTTAACTTTTCTGGCTAATTTTATATTTTATTACATTGAACCCATTGTTGTTTCATACAAATTCAATCTGTTAAATTTAATTTTCTAAATATTTTATAACAAAAACTACTATAACATGCAAAAATACTTTGTTGTATTTTAGTTATTTTTCTAACAATATGATGTTTCCGCCATATTGTTTTATAAACATTAAAAAAAAAAAAAAAAACAAATTTAACCCAAAACAATAAAAAGAAAAAACCTGAAAAATGTCCTTATAACATTATACCGGAAATTTACATAGTTTATACTCATACATACATATATGTACATATGATGATAAGTTCTTGTTTTTTGGATTTTATTTTTTCATATTAAACCATAATGAAACAGATTTTTTATAGTTAACAGATTTTTAGTTTTGTTTTGCAATAAAATAAAAACAATCTCATCAACATCATTATTATCATAAACTTAACCAAACAGTCCAACCGACCATATGGTCGGCCACAGATTTTCAATTTCCACATCTGTTTGGAAACATGTGTTGGCATGTTGTTTGTATGTCTAAGCCAATGATATGATGGTAAGTCATCGGTTAGTAGAGGTATTCACAGGATGCAAAAGAGTTGATAGGTAGTTTAGTTAAGTACATATGATTTAAAATAAATTCCAAACAAAAGCTGCGTGGGATATTATCATTAAAAATTTATTTTTTCCACATTTATTAATAAAAAAAAAAATACAATAAAGAATTCAAAATTCCATGTTATTTTTCATCTTTGAACAATTATAATAAATATTTTCAAATAACCTCTATATTAATACTAATCATAAGTTCAGTATGATACTAATATTTTCGTTGAGATTTTTAACTATAACATCACAAATTTTAAACACTAATAGCAAATTAAGTAGTAGTAAGCCTACCGAGAATTTAACAATTGAGCGACCAAGAGAAATGACAAAAAGTTGTTCTATCTATTTAATCTAAACATATTGTTACTCAAATACATTTAATACCCATAATTTTTCATATTTTTAAACTTATAAACTGGACTTATTAGCAAAGTGCACTTGTCTTTTTACTCTATCCTGCAACAATACATATCCGTTTTTATTGTTTTGCTTTTACAGACATGTATACAACTGTTTTTTTTTTTCTATGTAGATTGTAAGTAGTGTAAGTGAATAAAAGATTGTGGGGTTATAAACATTGAAAAGAATTTTATTTACATTCCCTTTAGCTTTATCTAACTTTTATAGTCAAAACTAAAAATGAAAGCATTTGCGTGTAACAAAATAAAACAAAAATAAAAAAAAGTAAGCAACTTTCTATATTCGGTCAGGTCCATAACTCATAATAACCATGATGTTGTTGCTGCCATGTTCAGTTTATAAAGGATCTATCACACACACATATACATATACACAGCAGTATACAACATATCGAAGGTCATGTAACGGAAGTCGGCAACAACATTTATTGTTAAACTTTGTTCGGATGCGTTGTATAATCACAACAAGGTTATGCAAGTGTAAGTAAATTTTGTTTTGAACTGAGTATATGTAGGTGTATGTGTATGATTTTTTGTTGGCCATATCCCTGAATTAACTTTATGCTAAAACTTTAACTGACAACCAAAACATTAAAGGAACATTTTATATAAACCATTTTTATTGGTTAACTAACTGAATACCTTTACTCACTTTTTGAATGGCCACTTTTTTTTTAAGTAAAAAACAATTTATTTAACCTTTTTTTTTTTTTTTTTTGTTATAGAGTATAATGTTTTTACATTTATATTTATTGTCTTCTTTGCCACATTGAGTTGATGATGATTTCCGAATGCATTCCATTAAGCACAACTTCCTGTTACATTCATTGCGGTCACAGTTGAATAAATTGAGAAGAGTGAGAGAGAAAGTGAACAAAAACACAATATAAACTTTATAGAGAAACATTTAAAAACATCTAGTGTCCTTGTATAAATGCATTCTATTAAAACCTATAGCATACAAACTGATACAGAAATATATAAAAGGGAAATGATGGTTACACATACTAACAAATTAAAACGAATTTGTTAGGCTATAAGCTTTATACTCATATGTGTGTATTGTAAAGTGTAGGGCAAGTTTTAAAATTCCTTAAAAACCAGATAAAACTTAAAGAAGCTATACTTATTGAAGTTCCCAGAACACTAGGGTTTGAAATGTTAATTTTAATCAAAGACATTTCAAAATTACTTGATATCTTACAGACCTAACATTATAATAAAAAAAAGCATTGATTGTAATTTTTACAAAATTTAAAAGCAATTTTAAAAACAGCCTACTTTTAACTACGTTTTAGTCAGTACTCTTAGCAAACCGCTATTCTAGTTAGTTTAAATTTGTATATGAGTGCAATTGTAGTTAATGTCTTACCATTAAAATGTATGAGTTGTATTTAAAAAATTCACTTGACTTTTGGTTTAAATTCCTCTCACTTAAGTACTTGATGACATCGTTGCATGTGCATTTTTTCAATTTTGAAAAATACATTTATATTTATTTAACTGATTTTTCTTTTACAATGCATTTATACAATTATTGCAGTTTTAATTACACTTGATGAATTATATTAAAAATAAAGAAACGTTGTTTTAAATTCTTGCAGGTTTTATTTCAATTTTATTTTAAAATTAAGTGCAATTCACTTAAAAACTGTAAAGGTTATTTTTAATAACTCTTAGTGAAATACTATAAATAGGCATTGTGAATAAATTTTTTATTTAAGAAAATGCAATGTTTTCAATGATATAACTTTAAAGCAACAATTCCTCGGAATAAATTTTAACATTTTCCTACAAAATCCTAAAAATATGCAAACAAATACAAGACTATAAATTAAAAAAAATGTTATGTATTTACAGTTAAAACTTTAGTTTTGTAAGAACCATATTCATAACAAAAATTTTAAATTTGTATGGGAAATTTGTCTATAAAACTTTGATAAATTTAAAAATTTTATTATGAATAAGGCAGATTTATAAAAAAATGTTTAAAATTGAATTTGAATCTATATGTATATAAGACCTAATACTAACTTAATACTTTAGCATACTTTTAGGAGATCCTTGATATACATTCAGTTATTTTAAAATACTTCATGCCTAACCACCTACAACAATTAAAAATACAAAAGAAAATCAATACGACACCCACCAAAAATCATTATTTAGCAAAGCCTTTGATGCTTTTACTTTTATGTGGCAAGGCAAAATGTTATGCACACAGAGAATATACACAAAAAACATAAAAAGAAAAATAAATTAGAAAAATAACTGAACATTAATGAAATGTTTGAAAAACTTAAACTGAAATCTGAGCCTGAAGCTAAAAAATCATAAATATAAAAGAATTTCACAACTACATAGCAAAAAAAAAAAAAGCCACAACAGAAAATTGTAATAACAGAAGAAAACAATTTTCGAGTATAAAAACAACAATTAAAATTAATAAGTGTGGATGTTAATTTCGTTTTAAATTTAAATACTGTTTACAAAACTAATTCCAGTAGAATAATTTATTACTTCGCCGTAATAAAGTCAACAGGTTTTAAATTAAGCAACAAAAAACGTTTGCCTATTTTAAGGCTTAGCAAAAAAAAAATATTATATTTCAAGCTAGTGATGATCTTTACTCTTTATTAAAATTTATATATACTATCTTTAGTTTTTCTTTCACTTAAACTTTAATATTAAACTGCATATATGTATATCTTACTACTTCTATTACCATTTTAATCTCTTTTTAAAAGCTTTTAGAGAACTTTGCAGTTATTTTTATATTTCTTAAATAATATTTTTATAAAAACAAAGTTTCTGAGCTCTTCCTTGTAGTATGCCTTGATAGTTTTTGTTTAAACAAGTTGCATGCAACATTTATACACATATGTGTATGTGAATATTTACTTGTTTATCATGTAGAAAACTTTTTTAATAACTGTAAGTTTAACATATTCTTGTTGGTTTGCATATATGCTAAATTGTGTTTGACTAGAGATTTTGTTAGTGTTGTATGTACTGATTTGATATTATAACATGTATTTTTATAACCTTCCTTACCATTCCACCCTCAGAATTTACATACTTTTAGTATGTTAAAAAAAAAAAAACTTGTGCCTCTTGTTCGTTTTTTTTACACCCAACTGTTGACAATACTTGAACTTTTTTTCTTGCTTTTCACTATGATCTCTTTTACACATACATGCATACAGAGGCTCTTTTTTGTCCCCCTTTATTATACCCATTTTTATTCATCTACTGTAAATTAAAGGTGCAGTCTTGTGATAAAATGTATGTGTGCTCATAATTTATTGGGTTGGGGTTAAAAGGACAATATTAAAACTTATCTTTGGAGGGTTAATTTGATTTGAAATTTTAGGAAAATATGTACTTTTTATACTAGGAGGAAATGGTACTAACGAGGGATTTACTTAAAATCACAAACATAATATTAACTCCAAAACCCAAAAACTATTCCAAAAATATTATGCATTACAACCAGAAAAAAGTAGTTATAGAATATATGAAAAAGGATTTTATAGAAGGAGTTTTTGTTGTCTAAATTTTGTATCTCTTAAAGTTAAACCATTTTCCAACTTAGAAATATTAAGTTTCAATTTAAAATGTTGATTAAGAGTGAAACCGTCTAATTAAGTGACATTTCAACACTCTTTATTATGTGTTTAATTTTAATTTATTAAAGATACGAAACTACTTTTCACCCCCTACCCAATTTGTGCATTTATGATAACAATGATTTTGTTTAAAGGTTGTTGTCTGCTACTACTGCTGTCATTTTTGTTTAAGGTTACTCTTTTTGTCATTGTTGTTCTACTAAGAGTGCATGAGTGTGTAAGCAAATGCATGTATGTAGTTGGTGGTGGTATACTCCTCCAACATACACACTTTCATCTCTATTTTCTCCTCCCGTCGTCCCCCTATATTATGATTTTTCTATGTATTTGTGTGTCTAGTATCTGTTGTTGTGTTAAATGCTTTGTTTGTTAAACCCTTAAGCACTGCGTTGTTGTTTTGTTATTCTACATATTTTTCATCATTCTTTCAACTTTTATACTGTACATATACATATATAGTTGTTGTTTTTTTTATGTTGTTATTGTTGCTACTGTAGTGTTTGTATGCTTGTGATGCTTTTTTTTATGAGTATATACATTATAACACTTTACCACTTTAATTTAAACATGCATTTTATATAAATATATATTTTTTCTTTTTTTGTTGCTGTGAATTTTTTATATATTTTTATTTTATCAACATAATGCGAAAATTATATAGAAATTTGTTAAACAACAATTTAAAGTAATATAAAATGTTTCGAGTAAAATTGTTTGAAAATTACTAAGAAATATTATGATATTTATACATATAAATATGATGTGATTATACGTATAAGAATAGTTTGAGAATCAAAGAAAAAACAAAATTAATATAATAAAATCTTCTAATTACACTCTGCTACTAAATTAAGCTTTTTATTTTCAATCGAAAAATTAGATAATGTTAGCTGTGGATCTTCTTGAGGATATTGCAAACTAAATTGCAAAAAATTTGAAACACCTTATAAATTTTGAGATATTGCGAACAATTACTTTTTGAACGTAATTGCTGAACTAAATATCTAGTAGATATCTAGTAGGAAGATACTATTCTTTAATATCGCTTAAAAAATCAAAAATTTTTAAATATTTTCTGAAATTTATCAAAAAATTATTCATATAAAGGCTGCCCACAAAAAAATCCGTGCACTTGTTTAAATTTTTTATTATTCTCACTAACTATGTGCTAAATTTTGATAAAATTCATAACTAACTTTACTTAAAATAAAAATTGAACAAAATTCATTCAAACACATAATTTTAATTTGTTATCGAAACACATATAAAACAATACCAAGGAGTGCACATGAGTCGGGAAATATAGTTTTTTGAATCATAGTTCACTGTCAATTAAAAGATTCCTGATAACCGAAGAAAAAGTTGATTTACAGTCTGTAGGATCTCATGCAAAATAATGGGAATTTCATGAGAAAATCCCTATATCTCTGTAGTATTTTCTCTGTAACTTTTTTCAAAAATATAAATATATCATAAAGAGTGATAAAAAGGTCCTACTGACGGACTTTTCACAATATCCAGGTTATTAATTTCCTATCACAAATGTCTTAGAAAATGTTTCGGCTAAATATTGTGTGAAAAAATCGAATTGAACACAAATGACTTTCGTGAGAAAAGATTCCTTCCTATCATTAGAAAACACAATCAATTCCAAATAAATTGGCCTTATCTCTCTTCTTATGATTGTCAATCCACTAAGCTGTCCAGAACTCTTTCAATTTTACATGTATTGGGTAAAAAAAAAGAAGTGGACTCATTCCAAAAAAAAAAAAAAATAATCGAAAACACAATAGAGCTCTTAAGCAGAGCATTTCAGAAAATATTTAATGTTTTATTAAAAGCGAATAAACAAATTATGTTTCTTTTAGTTTTAAAATTTTATAAAATCAAAATTCCAAAGATATTGACCTAATGGTTTCATTTTAATAAGATGAATTGTGTGCACAATATTTTTCGTGAGCATGCAGTTTTTATTTGAAGACAAAGTAATTTATTTGCGATTTTATTTTGTCTATGCCCTATTATTCCCAGGGCTTAATTAAAAATTAAAGTAGAATAAAATTGAAATTTATTTTGGTGGAAACAAGCTAGTTCCGTTGAGTATTTTGTTAGTTGCTTAAGCCAGTTCATCAGGAAAAATTGTGAAAGAATTATATACGGTTGAAAAGCATAATTTCTTGAATTCTAATTGAAGCTTTTTTAGCTTGTCAGATTTTTTGTATCTTGATTTCATCTTGATCCCAAATTTGTCTAAACTTTGTGTAATATTTTGTTTTTAATTAATTAAGGTAATAATAATCTTACAAATACCTTTAAATATTTTATGTTTTTATCATTATTCAAGACACTTACCTAAAAAGAAAACAAAGAAAAAAATATATAAAATTAAACTGTATTAATTGCTTTTTACGTATATACAAAAATCAAAATATCTCATAAAAATAATTGAACATTATTGTAACCTCATTGAAAAACGCATTTAAACAAATTATAACATAGTTTCAGGCTATTTTAAAAAATATAACACTTTAAAAATCCCAACATATTTATATGTATAAGCTTTTTTTTAATATCAATTAATATCACACTTTCAGTATATTTTATATATTTTTATTTTATTTTAATAAAACATTTAAAATTATCACATTTTAACAAATCATAACATACTTCTAGGCTATTTTTCAAGCCGATGTATGCAAAAAGTCAATAAAAAATATTTTTATAAAAAATTTACTATTAAAAGTAAATAAAATATTTTTATCATTAATTTTATTCATTAGACACTAACACTAACTGAACAAATTGTATTCATATATTGTTTACTGTGATTATATTACACACAGACAAAATATTATGTTTGAACGCTTACAATTACATATAAACATTCCAATGTGGTTGCGCTGTTTTTTTTTTTCTCGCCACCAGTTATTGTAAAAACAGAAACAAAGGCAAAAATAGTGTAAATAAATGTAAACATATTCGTTTAAATAAATATAATAAACGACAATTAAAATGACAGTTGCAATATTTAGATAAGAAATGTTTGATTAAAAAAATACAAATATAAAAACAATTATAAAAAGATAATGTTTATTTAATAATTTTCATTAAATATTTTAGTAAGAATTTATGAGCTTTTAAAAGAAAACATATAGAGAATTAACATTTAAGTTTAAATTATTTAATTAGAATATTTGGACTAGTTTTTTATTCTTATATATAAAAAAGTAAATTCAATTAATTTTTCTTAAAAATCATTCTTAATTAATAGTGTATTTTTACTTTGTGGCTAAATTCTTTATATGGATTTGTGCAAAAATCTGTTTTCTCTTTGTGTTTATACTAACTAAAATTTTTTGCATACTTTGGGGAGTACATTTGTTAAATTCATATTTATGTTGAAATTATATGAAATTAAATGATTTTAAGTTTTTTAAAATATAATAAATGCTCCATTTGCAACTACTACAATATGATACAATTTCAAAGCAAGAAATATACCAACTACCTTTTTGCCAACATGCTAACGAAACTCCATACATAAAGTTTAACACTTAACAGCAAACAATCAACCAACCAACACTCTTACTACATACAAGTAGAAAACAATAATAAAATTGCAACCACTACTCTTGATATCCTAAACACACATATATACATTTAGAAAACAGCAGCTCTTTAGAGGTTGCAGGCTATGAGATCTAAATACATATTCATGTATAAACGAAAGACTGGCCACAACTGAACAACTGACCGAAGAGTTAAACCAACTAACAAAACCAAATTTTCAAATATCTACACACAAACTGAGCACAATGTAACTATAGAAGATAACTGTTGCCGACAGCAAACAGTTAACAACAACTAACGGCGTTACCTTACCAAATATATTCTAAGCCTTTATATATGTATGTTCTCATATGTATGGGGTTACTTACATAGGTACATGTCAGTGTCCTACCATTTTGCCAAATAACTGTTGTACTAACCAGAGTTGCAAACAGTAAAGCTGGTATGGTTGGCTGTTTAGAGTCATACTGGGAAATTGTAGTCACCCAAGTAACCAAATTTTCAGCTAAGTCTAGATAAATGTATTTGTAGTGAAAGGATAGATTTTTTTTATGTATGTGAGATGATAATTGACTACATTTACAGTAAAGGTTAAAATAAATTAATTGATAGATACTACGTTTATACGCATTGCTTATTTGCAATTAAAAATATTTCTAAATACAAATTTTGTCATATTTTATTTACAAAATTGTAACTTACGAAAACAAATACTGATTAGTGAAACTATTTGTAATTAATTCGCACAGCGTTACCACTTCTTATACGATCATTTCGATGATAATTAGTTGTATTTTTCCAATCCCTATCCCACAAATATATTTCTTTATATAATTTGCCGTGTTTAATATTTGTAAATTAATTTTAACTACAAAAACCTAGCGTATAAATATAGTAAGAAATGTTTAATGTTTTCATAATTTATTTATTAAATTAATAAAGATTTTTTTAGTCATAGAGATAAAATTAATTCTCATTTAACAAATAAAGCTATTTTCTTATTCACTTTATCCTCACTCACACTTCTTTAATCAAAATGTATGCATGTATATTGGTTTGAATTTGTGTTTTGTTGTGTAACAAACTTCTCACAAAAAAAGGCAACATAATAGACCAAAAATCAAAATCTAAAGTTTATTTTATTGCAGTTAATGATTTTAAGTAACCACTTTTGCTAAAAACCCACACATACACAGACAGATAGGATTGACTTACCATACACGCACTCATGCACTTTAGTTAAATAAACTACTACAAGTATGGTGATGATGTGCAAGGATACCATAATTAGAACTAGATACATACAATTCTACCAGCACTATGACTACAAAGTAACATTAGAGTAACCACAATATGTTGCTGTTGATGATGCTTAATATTTGTTATATATGAGCAGGCAGCCTAGTAGAAAAACCGACAGAAAAAACACACATACATACAAGGGAAAAGCGCAATATATCTATGTTTTTGTAAAGAATGAGAATGGATAGCATCAGGCAACAACAAAAACAATCTCCCTTTCTTCATTCTGGTATGCCTAAACTAAAGTTAACAACAAAATACATATATATATATATATATATATATATATATATATATATATATATATATATATATATATATATATATATATATATATATATATATATATATATATATATATATATATATATATATATATATATATATATAAAGGAAAGAGAGAGAAGTAACAAAGAGCCTAAAACTATTAAATAATTTAAACTACACAGCCAATCACCCTTTTAATATTTCTCTACATTCTGCATTCTCTTGTTTACTTTTTTTTAGTTTTTTTTTTTTTTTTGTAGTTCAATAGTAACAGTAAAAATATTATGTTTTATTTTAGCAAACACAGAGATTGAGTAATGGGAGTGAGAGTTTATGCCTGGATAAGTGTTTGTATTACTGTGTTTGGGTTTTTGTTTGTTTTTAATAGTTTCCGGTTTGTAGCGGAAATGTGATAATGCATAATCTATTGTGGTTAAGTAGTTGTGCACATATACAAAATTTCTCTATATTACTCGCAGCAGGAAGTATAATGATTGTTTTTTATTCTCCTTTGTATGAGGTAAAGTTAAAATTGAGAAAAGATTAGTAGATTTTATTAAATACAGTGAAAGCTCCCATAGCCCAAAAGCGATCGTCACTCTGATTTTGTCCGTTATCGGGAAATGTCCGTCTATGGGATATGGTACGTAATATTTTTTTTACAAGGGGCAATTCAATACTATTTCTTTTTATTTCAACATTCAAGATTAATTGTAATGAATAAACCTATAGATATACATATATCATATCGTCAACTAACATGCAAAAGGCCGTAAACACTTAGACATTATTTGCAATAACTTACGATTTTATGAAATTTATTTTATGGAATTTATGGCTACAGTTCGCTTCTCCCCGTTTTCATTCCATTTTCCTAAAATTACTTTCTAAATTAAGTTATTTTTCGTACGCGAAAAAAATTATCTCTTAACTAGCTAAGGGACTTGATTTCTTTCAACAGCATGTTTTAACATTTCCGCGAAATGTTAAAAATAAAAAGCATGTTGAGGACAAGTTTAACAATAAAGTCATCTACATATGTTGGCATGTTACTTCATTTAAAAACGACAGGATTAACTTGGGAAAATGATGTTAGTGCCCTGGTCTCGATCTTAAGCTGCGCCTAATTACTTCTTTTTATATGACTGATGACAATATCGCTCTGTTTGTTGTGCAGAATTTCAATGCCCTTTGTTCAAAAAAGTTGTCAAGATTTGTAGGAATCTGTCGTCATTGCGTTCTACGACAAATCATGGATCCATTATCGATACTGTCTTCAGGACATAGATAACTGGAACAGCATCTGTTTTTAGGAATCAAGTTTTCATTTTCTCTTTTCTAGTATGAAGAATTTTAAATGAAAGGTAAAAGTCAAAGTTAAATTAATAAAACTAAATTTTGCTCAATATGAATGCAAACATGGACAAAAATAAAAATAAGAAGCATCATATTATACAATATTCTGTACATTTCTTTTACCGTTTATAATTTTTGTTCGGCTACGAGAGATGTTTTTTTTTAAAAGATAATTTTAATCTAGAAATGCCACCTAAACCATGGGACCTAAAAAATTGTCCGAGTACCGAAGCTGTCCGTTAAGGGAGCTTTTACTGTACATATTTTTTATAGATTAAATGTTACTATTTGTATACATTTTAATTTAACTTTAAATTATTTTAAAACGATGTTTATAAAAGAAATAAAACTAAAATGATCAAGGTTATAGATTAGAGTGTCTCGAGAATAGCCTTTTTCGAGATTTCGATCATTCTATTTTAATATTCAGATACTGAAGTAGTTTAGAAGATGCATATATTTTTATTGGATTACATACATATACAGTAGAGTGTCCCAGGAAAGCCTTTTTCGAGATTTCGATGTAGGAAGACCCCTCAAACGATGCGTAAAAAATTGCTTAATACGAAAAAATTATTTAACAAATTTTTAAAATTGGTCTTCAATTCTCTACCAGCTATTGAAAAATTATGGGTCCTATACATTTTGGTAAAAAAAAATCGTTTAATCGTTTATCAAAAATTTCGTAATTTTATGCTGGTTATGGAAAAAATATTTTTTTCCAATGGGATTTTGTTTCTTTAGAAGACTTTTTAAGGCATTTTGATGAAATTTTTTTTTTTTTAAATCTGGAAAATTATATATTATTAACAGTACTTATACAATGCAAATTTTTAATATTTTAGCCTTAAATGGAACAAAATTATAAAGTTCTTATCTATTTCTTTTTTTTTTTTAAAGAAAAATATCGAAATTTTTTTTTTTTTTTTTTTGCTTCATGTATTAAAATGACGTTTTATGGACCAAAATTTCTTAAAATATTTTTTTTTTTTTATAATTGGCTTAAAATAACAAATTTTTTGATACCTATCTCAAGACAAAACTCAATACAATTTTTTCGACGAAATGATCTAGACCCGTGACTTTCAATCGCTGGTAGGGAACTGAATATCAATTTTAAAAATTTTCAAAAGACTTTCAAAATTTTGAGTTAAAAAAAAACACAAAAAAAAAAAAAAAAACTGTTCCTGAATAAATGCATTTCTAATTCTGTTTTACTTTTGTAGATTTTTTCTTTCTAAATGCGAACAAAATTAATATTTCTAAAGAAGGCGCCTTATAGACAGCAAATAAAACAAAAATTTTACATAAAGATTTTGATGTAAAAGCTGGAATTTGGAAAGTATTTTGAATTAAGGAGTGAGATCGAAAAATTCTTAACATACATAATATTCAATAACTTGGAAACGGTTGATCTTAGAGTTTTTATTATTTTTTTAATCATTTGATAATTTAGCACAGATCACAGAAATATGGTTCTAACCACTAATTATAAAATTATGGACCATTTTTGAAAACCCTTTCTTTGGAGATTTGATAGTTGCTTCAGTCACTTTTTTGGAACAGTGTGCACATCTTCTGTAAAAATCTTCGGTATTATGGGACACCATTTTTGTGCTTTTGAATTCACTTTTCACAAGAGCTCAATATCTCTCCACTGGTCTTAGCTATGGACAATTTTGAAAATTGACCTCTCTTGGTACTAAAACTATGTTATCGATTTGGTACCACTCCAAAGCTTTCTTACCGTAGTGACATGATACCAAATGGGTCCAAAAATATGTGGACACGTTGTGCTTTATTAAGAAAAGAAGAAGTCTTTTTTGCAAATATTCCTTTATGAATATTTTGGTATTTATAGATCCGACTGTATCAAATGATTTTCCTGTTTTGCCGCAACTGCAAAAAGCTTATCATAACATGAATTTTGTAAGAAATTGTTGCTGCTTTTGGGTCTTAAACTTATCTCCAACATTGCTTCGAGCATTAGCTATACAAATTTTTGAGACACAAGCTGCGAAGATTTTGCCAGCACTTACGTTTCTTCGCCAATCATACAGCTTGAGTATTTTTTTATGAAATTTGGTTTTTAATTCCGAGTCCTATTTTTGGCTTGTAATTTTTTTTTTTGCAGAATTCCAGCTTGGAATTTTTTGAACTTTATATGTTGTCAACTTTCCCATTAACTTTAAATTTTCGCACCAAATAGTCGAAGCACTCAGAAAACTGAGCTGATTTTCTACCAGATGTGTTTGGAGTTCCTTTCAATATGCCTTCAATTTTCTGGCCTTCCCAATATCATGTGGTCCTTTTTTCTTACCGAACCAGGTTTCACATCAATAGTCAAATTCTCCTGATACTGTTTAATAACATTAGAAACGGTTTTACGGACGACATTTAATTCTGTGGCCAATTATTTGTAAGACCTATTTGGATTTTTTTAAATTTTTTAATAACTTGTAGGACGTAAATCTTTTTCGTCACTTATTTTGATGAAAATAAGGACAAATTAACATGGTTGCTATTAAAAATAATAACTGAAGTATTTTTCCATGATAACTAGATCAAAAAATATTTTGAATATTGATTCCGAAAAAAGTTATGAGGCAAAATGTGTGTTAAGATTTTTTCGATCTCACTCCTTACTTCGGGTAGTTCTGAAATTATTAAATCCAATAGACCATTTTAAGATCATGTTTCGCTTATTTGTTGCTTAAATTAAATTTACACGAAGCTATGAATTTAAATTCAACATTGTCGTTTGTCTTAGTATTATATTTCCAATTTCTATACTTATATACATATATTCTGTGCATAAGTACTATTTAAGCAATTGTTGTCTACTTTAAGGAGCACTTTGATATTTAAGCCTTAAACTCAAATAACTCATTTATATTTATAATTAAACCCAACCTAGTAATTCTTTACAAAAAATAATTAATTATAAAACCTTTAAAAAAAGTTTTTTTTTTCATTCTTAGGAAAAAGTACAGAGAAAATAAAACAGCCAAAAGGCAATAAAATACTTCAAAAATATTTTAATATGAAAAATATATATTTATTTGCTTATTCACAAAAACTTAAATAACAATTTTATGAAATATTTTCTTGTCATACCTTTTTGTTCATCTTCATCTTCTTTTTTTGTGTTTAACAAACAAAAAAGTAGTTAGAACAAAAAAAAAAAAAAAAAAAAAAAAAAAGGAACAACTTTACAGAAAATTGTTAAGGAAAACTTCTGCTCTGTGTTTGAAGAGATATTTAAATATTATAAATGCTTATTTCCTTAATGATTATGATTATAATCATAATCATAACAGTTTGTATGTCTTTAAGTTTACTAACCTAATAGGATGGTGTGGGTGATGAGGAAGGGCATGAATAGAAATGGGAGGCGTGTAAAAGAACAACATAAAATGTCATATAACATTTACGCAAGTAAATATTTAAATGTCAGATTATCATTCATTCAGTCAAGTTGACTGTCATCCAACAAAAACAACAACTAGCAGCAGTCAGATCCAGCCATTTAAACAAATACGTTAAAGCAATAAGTATAAATGTCTTAAAATGACAAAACGTACATGACTTTGATACTGTGTTGTAAACAGATGAACATACTTATTTATTTTATATATTTTTTTTTTTTTTTGTTTTTTCTTATTCTTTTTGCTTAGATGAGTTATAGTAGAAGAAAAATATTAAATAGAAACTTTTTAACAGGCATAATAGAATCTTTAAAAATACTACAAAGAACATAATATAAGGAAATTTTATTTATCGAAATTGATATATGTAAATATAAAAGTTCCAAAATATTTAACATTAAAGAGATAATTTGATTTTTAGGTACAACAAATTTTAAAAACAAAGGACGCAATTTTTATAATTATTAAATTTTAAAAATTATGATAATTTGAATAATAATAAAAAATCTTTGAAATTTTTATTTCATATATATCACCCCAGTTTTCTTTCATATTTTAGAAGGACTAAAGTCATCTATAGCCATCTAAAATATGAAAGAAAAGTTTCTTCAAAAGCTGTACAAAATGTGTCTGTGACTAGCAGTCAAAACTCATAAAATACAAATAAGACAACTGTAAAAAAAAATACAAAGCTACTTAAAAGTATTTAAGTGAAGATGATGACGTCTATTTTTCTTCATTTTTCTTTTAGTACATAACCTCATCTCCTACCCCTTCCTTTAACTTACAATTTACCCAAACGAGGGAGTAAGGGCTGTTTAAATACTGATATGAGTGAATATCAGCCAACTGACATGATAAATTTTATTATTACAAAAAAAAAAAAAAAATGAATAAATGTTTTTGACAATTAAACAAGTGAAAAACAAAAATATTTTTGTAGAAAACTTGGTAGGAAGAAAATAAAAAAAAAAAAAAAATATATATATATATATTTGCATATTTTTAGGGGAGCTGATGGCAGGCAATGTCCGCTTGTAATATTTACTCTCCAAATAACAATGGAGTTTTGAAAATCTACTATTGTAACGGAAATGTGCGACCATCAATTTAACATTTACAAATGATATGTGACTTGAGAAAAGTCTGGCAGAGAATTGTAGTTTTTTTTTTAGATGAAAGAACATTGTTTTAAGAGAAATGGTTTTGAACAATTTTAATTTCGCACAAGGACAACATATCAGTATGACAGTAAAAATAATTAATGAATTTATAAGGGGGAGTGTTAAATAATATATTTTTTTATTCTTTGCAAAATTATATAAAATTTACAAAATTTCTTAAAAAACTAAAACAGCAAAAGAAAACCATTTATGTGAAGGTATATGTCATATAAAAAGCAAAATATTTTTCCTATTTTATTATCGAAGAATTTGATATTTTTCGTAGAATAAAGTAATAAAAATAAAACACAAATTGATTATTGTAATATTTTTTTAGAAAATCTTCTTAGGGAAATGTAAAAAGTATGTGTTGTTTTCTTCGAAATTAGATTATGATATCAAGTGCCTTTATTTAAAACAATTAAATTATCAAACATCTCATCATAGTTTTCTTTAAAAATTTAAACTATAACTAAAAAACCTTATTTAAAAGAAATGTTTTTATTTTTAACTTGTTTAATAAAACATTTACATATCTCAAATTTATATTATGAATATATTATAATATCAAAAAAATCCTGAAAAGTATGCTTTAAGATATTAATCAAATTACAACTAAAACTATGCTGCAGATTCTCAAGTTATTTGGCTTAAAACAATTAAATTATAGTTTATCATATTCTTCTTTAAAAATTACAAATAAACTGTTAAGTATGCCAAAGACGTAATAATTAAATTATAACTAAAATTATGCTCAAGATTTCGAAGTGATAATATTTTTCCATATTATTTTCCTTGTTTAAAGTTGTTATTGCGTTTTAAATAAATTAAAAAATAAATATTTACTGTAATTTGTTTTCCCGTAAAAAAACATAAAAAAAAAGAAATATATTGCCCACTTTTAGGATTATTATAAATGAAAATTTACTTGCCATTACATATACTGTTGTTAATTTTCATTAAAAGCTGATAAATTATAAATGCTATGGCAGTTAAAAGCCTATAAAATGTTTGTTATTTTAATGGCCCTGCTTTTTTTTTATTAAATTAAAAACAATTTTATATAAAATTTATATAGAGACTGGAAAGGAAAAATATATATAAAAAACATATTCATAACAAAAATTAAAAGCTAAACAAGTCCTGTTAACACAAAAAAAAAAAAAAAAAAAATAAATAAAAAATAAAAAATATGTTACCCTCTTCATACTTAAACCGACAAAGATAACACAAAATATACAACCACATGGTCAGAGAAAAATTAAAAAGGAAACGGAAATAAAAACATAGACTAACAACAAACGATGATAAAGGTAAAACAAGTGTTTTAAAAAGTTGAAAATGAACAGCAGCACAACGAGAAAATTGCGTAAAAACAAAAGGGAAAATATTTTCTTGTGCAAATTACTGGGGTAGTGGTAAAGTAAAAGGGAAAATTTTATATAAAAAACAAACCACAAAAACATAAAAATGGAACCACTTAAATTAGTAAAAGTAAATAAAAAAAAGTAAAAAACAACAGCAGCAGCAAAATTTAAAAATTGTAATTAAAAGGGAAAGTACAGTAAGTTCGAAAAGGCGTTTTAAAATGTTCACGTTTCATAAAATCTGTTTCAAACCTTCCAATATTTTTTTCATTTGAACTGGGTACAAAAAATATTTTGAAATTATAAGAAGTCTGTGAGAATTTTTTGAAATTCGTAAAATAGATTTTAACTGAATTTTATCCGTTTATCAAAATTCCTTTTAAGTTTTCTTAATTATTATTTTAAAAATAATTTTTCTTGTGGATTATATAATACTCGTAAGGAACTCACTGTGTACCAATAATTAAAATGTAAATAATGTAAATAAAAAAAACCCTTTTTATGTCCAGCCCAAAATATAATACATACTTTCTGTTTTTTCTCGCTTTTTTTCGCAGCAAATTAAAAACAGAATTTATGGTTTTCAAGGCAAAATAGTTTTTATTTATAAAGGAGTTGGTTATATTCTGTTTTCTGAAAATAAACAAGAACAAAGAAATATTTCGTCGAAAGTTGTTTTTACAGACAAACAATTTAGCAGGGGATATTTTTAAAAGGGTTTTTAATTTTGTTAATTTTACAAAGAATTTGGAGCAGTAGTGAAAAACTAAATTTAAAAGTGTTTTATAATTAGTTTAGAGAGGCCTTCCAAACAAGAAGAAAGTGTTAATTACCAAGATGAAATTAAAAGTCTAAAATATACCAAAACTTTAGCCGAGTTTAAAGATACTTAAAAAAACGTTGCTGTAAGTTTAAATATAATTTCAAACATATTTTAGCAACAATATTGTTGTATACATATCTAAGCCAATTATTTTCCTATGTTAATAAATTCATAAAGATACCTCCTCCCTTACCATTGAACATTCACCCTTTTTTTCAACAACCAGCTAAAAGTTACAGCCCAAATGTATGCTATATATATTGTAACTTCCTTTATTTTTCATTTTTATTTACATAATTTTTTTTGTTTGCTTTACTTACGTCACAATAAATTTGCATCAAATCAATTAATTTTAATAAAAATGCAAATTTTTCCTTTTTTTCGGCTTACACGTTTACTGCCATAACATAAAGTAATATAAAAAAAAATTTAAAATACATTTGCCACTTATCTTTTTTTTCTGGCTTTAAGGGAGCGAGAGAGTACACAAAATATAAAATCTATACGTTTTATGCATAACAACGTAGATGTCGAAATAGAAAAACCCTTGAGCGTTATTGGAAGAAGCTTAATTTTATTTTGATTATAATTTTAATCCATAAAATAAAGTAATGGGAAAATTAACATTGATGTTTTTGTGATTCAACCCCCTTAATATATGCAATACAAATTTTATGTTTACCATAATTTTAAAGCCCTTAAAGTATGTTTTTTTTTTTTTAAGAATTTAAAAGTGTTTAAAAAATACTATGTAGCAATAATAAGCTGGTAAATAACAACAGGTAAAGTACATGTTATATCCCTTAATATAGGCAGTACTTTTTTGCATAACAATAAAGAGTTTTAAAATAAAAATGTTTATATTTTACTTTAGGAAATAACATACATAAGTAAATCTATTTTTAATAAAAATTTGCATTAAAATTTATTATTTTTTTTCCGTTTTTCTTTAATATGTACATAAAATTTCATAAAAATAACTTAAAAAAAATAAAAGAAAGCCTGAATAATATGTTATTATTTAAGGTATTCTTAAATTATTACATATTGGTTTTTATTTTTTCTATTTAACTTATTTTTATAAAATTCTGTGTAGTATTATTTAGCACAAACACTAATTTCATAATACATTTTATTTACCAATTTAATAAATTTATTATTGACAATATAAAAAAAAAATATGTTAAATTTATTACATGTTATTTCTATTTTTCTGTTTTTATTTTCTCTGGGCTATTTGAAAGCTTGTTAAAATTATTTTCATATTTTTTTTAAATATTAAAAATAAAAATATTTTTTATTTGTACTTTTTTTAACAACAAATTTTTGTTGTGGCATGTATTCAAAGAACACAAGTGTTTAGGTGTCAAGTCAAGCGACTATTAAATTGTAATGACCATAAAATGTTTTTGAATAAATAAAAAAAAAGTTACCCAAGAGGGATTTGCATGCTGCAACGAAAAGAAAGTGCTCTCTACTTTATAATATTAAAAACTCTGTAAAGTGCAATTATTTTTTATTAAAGTAATTTTTCCTTTCGGAGACTTTGAGATTTGAAAAGAAAACTAATGCGTAAGGATTAAAGTATAATAATATTTGAAAATACCTTCATGATGTCACACTCTCTCACAATTAAAAAAAAAAAATATTTTATAGCTATAAAATATTTAGTATAAAGAAAATTCTGATACAAATCAGAATAATAGGCTAAACAAGTTCTTTATAGTACAGGCAATAAAATTAAAATAAAGAGCAATAAAAAGAGGACCATATAATTAAACTTGAAATTAAATATTTGCAATCTAAAAACATTTACAAAAACTTTAAATTTAAATTAACATTTTCAAAACATATTTATTTCTATAGTATACTTTTGAGGACATTCATATGCTTAAATCAGGAATTGTAAGACCAAATATACTAAGTCATATTTTTTCCTGGGCTTTAAATTATCAAAATGTAAGTTATTTAGCTGTTTCAGTCAGTTTTATGAATTTTGGCATCGATTAGTTATAGCATATTTTAATCATAGCAGCATATTTTTTCATATTTTGGACCTGGCCGTATATCTTTATAGAAAGTCCTTATTTTAGAGTATATTGTATTTATTTAAATGGCATATTTTTGCATATTTTATACAAAAGAGCTTAATTTTGCATATTTTACACTTAAGAAATTTTTTTTTTTCATATTTTGCATCCAATAGGGTTTTTCACATAATTATTAACTAAAAATTTAAATCTTAATTTTTTGCATAACACGATACACAGAGAAGGTTGTACTTTTGCAAAATCATAGATGGTTTTATAAACTTTTTTATTATAAGTAGGTGAGCATTACAGAAAAAAAGAAAATAAAAATTAAAATAAAAGTGCAATAAATATTTTATATTTTACAAAATATTTTGTTTTGCAAACAATTTTTGTTTTTTTCTAAAAATTTTATTAAAATATCATTTACATAAACCCAATCATATTTTAGCAATTATAAATTACAAAAACAAAAAAATAAATAAACAATTGCATATTAAAAGGTAAGAGAAAAAGTGTATTCGTTCACAAGACATCACAACAGAGGACATTAGAGGTTACCATTGTCTAACATTTAACTTTTCAGAGAAAAATGTTCCGTTGTGTCCAACGAATTTGTTGAAAATAGAATAATTTTGTCTTCGCCAAAAAAATTTAATAAAAGTTGTCGCGTTAAAAGTTTGTTGGATTTAAAAATAATTGTTATGTACTAAAAAATTTTTATTTATTTAACTCTCAATCAGAGAACCAAGTCGACCGGTTCAAAATCGGCGGCTAGACGCCCCGGGCATGTATCGGCTGAGCCGGCTCAAAGTAAGCCGCCAATACAATAGGCTGCGTCGAAGATAAAAGCACTATTTTATTTCCTGTATTTTTGGACTTCAGAGCCATTTTTACTTAAATTAAATTTTTTTCTGTCAAAATATATTCAAGATACATATTTTTCGGTGTAATGTGTTTTAGAACACACTTTATTTTTTTGTATTTTCCCAGCAAACACAAAGGTGTGATATCAAATTGAGAATGATTTGAAATTAGACCCTTTCTCAAACGTCAAACGTTTGAGAACGCTTTGATAATAATAGCTTTCTAAACAAAAAGGGGAATTAATTCTCAAATTGAGAAATCCCATTATTATCAACACATTATCAAATGAAATTCTAAAAATAAATATTTTTGTTTAAAATAATTAAATAAGAATATATAAAATATATATACTTATTTACAAAAACCGCAAATTTTAGATCCTTTTTTAAGGAAAATTATCTCAAAAATTATTTCAAAATAACCGCTACCTAAAGTTCGTGTAAATATTTGTTTACTTTTAAAATATTTTTTTTTTTTTTTAATTATCATAATCTAAAATTCCCTTTTTTTTTAATAATGATAAGATAATTTAATTTAGAGTATTCTTAATTTTTTTTCAATTTTGCTTAATAATTTGAAATCAAATTAGTATTAGATATCAAATTAAAAAATATATATATTTTTTTTTAAATGTTTAAACTTTTCTTTAAGTTTAAGAATGACTTGATAATAATATTTGATGTCAAATTGAGAAAATACCCTTTTTCAAATATTTGTAAATTTATCTTAAGGTTTATAAATAAACTGATAATAATATTATTGAACAAATTGAGAACGCATTTTTTAAAATTTTTGTAAACTTTTCTTAAAATTTATAAATAATTTGATAATACCCTTTGATATCAAATTGAGAAATCACATTTTTTCAAATTTTTGTAAACTTGTCTTAAGATTTATGAATAATAATAATTTGATACCAAAATAAGAGCGTGAAATTTTTCAAATATTTTTAAAGTTATCTTTAGGTTTGATAATGATTTGATAATAGCATTTGATATCAATTTGAGTAAATATAATTTTTCAGAGATTTTTTCTCAAATGATTCTCAATTTATATTCAAATTTGAAATTCAAACCTCTATCTACATTTGACACATGTTTGAGAAATATGTTTGATATCAAATGATAAAGTCATCATATTTCAAACGTTTGACACCGTGTTTGCTGGGTTATAACACATACTGCCACCTATACATATGTTTACCTTACTAAACAATTTTTTATTTTTTTGCATCCGAAATAACTTGATGTTCTAGGAAAATAAACAAGCCGACATATAAGTCGCAGCCGCATACTGTCTTGAGAAAGCCGCAGCCGACAATTTTGCTTCGGCTTGGTTCTCTGCTCTCAATTTCGCTTATTAACCCTGTCAGTATTTTGATGTCATGTGGCATCATGACATTTTTTGGCCAATTATCAAAACCTAAGCAGATTTTTAGTCTAAATTTTACTCATTACTATTATTTGAAACCTTCTTAATAACTTCCCAATAAGCATTTTTGCTGGAATTCAAGTTGAAACCAAATGTATATCAAGCCTTGAATCCAGTACCAAGCATTGAATTAAAATAGTATTACACTTTAAATCAATAGCATTTTCCAGTGAAAAGGAAATTTAAATTCCAGTCAAATTTATTTTACTTGAAAAATTTTATTTTTTCCAATAATATTTCATGTTTAAAATATTTTAATATTTGAATTCATGTCGGACCCCCGGAAAGAATTTCTTCCTATCATTACAAAACAACGAATTCTTATTTTTCTGGCCTGAAATACAAAGCTGACCAAGAAATAAAGTTTAGAAAGAAATGGGATCATTCCAATAAAAAAAAGTAACCGAAAAAGTAATATAATTTTTAATGAGTATACTAATTCCAGAACATTTTAAAAATTTTATTAAAAACGTATAAAACATTACTTTTCCTTCTAAATTTAAAATTTGAATAAAAATAATTTGTTTAGGTTTCAAGGAAACCGAAATGGATAAGACACCACGAATGCTGATGAAGTGTGTAGCGGCACAGAAAATACGTATTCCAATCTGCTGGTGTCTAATTATAGTCCATAAACTCTGCTTTGGTACCGCCAAACAGAGACAACAAGGCAATTTACGATTGCAAACTTGTTTATAATTTTTGACCTATTGATTCATTTTTATAGCATAAATTACATATGTACATTAAATTTTCCTGTGCAGTCCTTATATGCTTTAAATATTTTTATTGGAATAATTTAATTTCCACTTATTTCGAAAACTTTTTTTTACAATATTTACGATTTCCCTTACCCAATATTTATATATGTAAAACTTAAGCAAATCTGTTATGGATTATTTAAAAAAGCAGCCAACATTTTACAAAAGTAAACACACACACTCACAATTGTAATAACAAATCATTAAGATAGAAATATTATGATAAATACAAATGAATTTATAGATTGTAAATATACAACAATTTGTGATTTTGAAATCATATTGAAAAACATAATTTTATTTAAATATTTTTTTTTTTGTGCAAATTTTCATTACATAAATAAATTTTCTATATTTCATAGAAGAATTTAAACTAGCACCTGAATATTGTTTTGATTTCTAATTTAAACACTTGTATAAATATAAATTTGACATTTAACATTGGTGGCTATTTCTTTTTTCAAAAGAAATTATAAAATGGTATTAATAAGAAAATTTATAATACTAATTAATTATTCACAGAATGATAATTGAAATACATTTGTTAAAATATAAGCAATTAGCAGGTGAGGTAATCCTATAATGGATTCAGGGTTTTTTTTTTAGTATTTTGTAAAACTGAAAATAAAGTTTATAAATAAATAAGTGATTGTTACACAATTTCTTTAAAACATGTCAAGAGAATTTTATAGTTATTTTTAATAAATTTATATTTAATCAACATTATCGTAAAAAAAGCGTTGATAAAAAAAGTCCACAATGTTTAACCACAAAATTTTATTTAAACATTAATCATGGCGGAAATATACATACATACGTACAAATTTTATTATTTTTTTTTTTTTTTGTATTAAAAAAGTAGTGAGTAAATGATGAAAACTTATTCTGTATGTTAGCGCTACAACCGCAAAAATGTATTTATGCAACCCAATTTCATAGTATATGAGAAAGAGTTGATCACTTTATAAAATGTTTGGAGGAGAAGGAAGATGATGACTTTTGTGTAAGTAAATGAGTATAAGGATGTTGATGGCAGCTATAAAACCACAAAATAACATGTAACATAAGATTACAGTATTAAATATTTATAATAATATTTCGGGGAAATATTTATAAATTTAACGGAAAATATTTAATTTTATTAAAAAGAACAATAGTTTTACTTACGGCAATTTGAGAAATTGTAAATCTTTTGTTAATTTAATGATCATAAAACCAAAAATATGGCTTACATTTCAGGTTTTTCAATTGTATAATAATGCATGGCATATTTTTTGGCAGAACAAATAAGTTAATATTTGTCAGTAACAAATTATATAAATTAAATAAACAAGTGTGAAATTTACACTTTTCAAACCAAACAAAGTTAAATAAAAAAATATATGTATATGAAAAAATATCATGTTTTAAACATGTAAATGTAATTTATTTAACTTTACTACAGCACTTACATACACACTCACGCCATAACAAATACTTGTTAACTTTATATAAAATGAAAAGAGACTTGCAAAAAAACATTCACATACTCTTAGGAAATATATTGAACATTTTTGCCTAATAAAATATGCAAGAACTAATATGTTGGAATTTTTATTTTTTTTATTTTTTAGTTTCTACATTTTGGTTGAATTAGAAGATGAATAAAAAGAGGCAAACAAGAGCAACAACAAAATTGAAAGAAAACATAAACATCCACTACAACTTCATACAAACATTGAAAGGCAGAAGGGGGGGAAAATAAAAGAAAATTCAATTTTCGTTTATTGACTTTAGAGGTTTTCCAACTTTGTCGTCGTCGTAAAGTTTCAGTCAAACCCAATGTCATCTGTAATACAACAACAGCAATAACGAAAAACAAATATGTCAAACGGGATGAACAAAAATAAAAAATTTGTAAACAGAATACATGTATTTTTAGCAATATTTTTTCCCTTCATTGATGTATTTGTTGCTGCTATATGTAGTATATCCTTTACAAAAGAAATGGAATTTAAGAACGGAATACATGACAAATGTAAGTAACGAAAAATTGAAACTTGTATTTGTACTCACTCTTCCCGGACACTTGTGCATACTGGAAGGACGGACACATTTACACACATACATACATACACATATCATGTATAGCATGGGAAATTGTAAACGAAAATACTTACATATACATCATCAATACAAATTAATTTTTGTTACGAGTGTCTGAAAGACTGAATACCAGGGCACAAAGAATTTGACGCGTTTCAAACTAAGAAAAATAATTTTTCAATTTTTTTTTCTAAAGGATTAAAAAAATATATACTTTGCTGAATTTCTTTCAAAAAACTCTTAAGAATTTAATAATTGAAATTAAATTGTGCTGCATATTTCTAGGATTTTGTACAATTTTATAAATCGCTTTCCAAGTTCAAGACTAAATATTTGTTTTTATTAACATTTAAAATATTATTTTCCTAATATTGAGGAAGCAAACAAGTCTCTAAATAATATAAAAGCAGTTAACGCAAAACTTTTGTAGCATATTTACATATATCTTTAAAAGTTTTAGCTTATTCAAGAAAAAAAAAAATTAAAATTATTTATTTACAAATAATTTTTTCCCAACAGTAAAATAAAACTCAAACATCTACTGTCATTAAAATGATAGATTAACATGACAACGTAACATGTATATGGCAACCTTGATAAATCCTTACAATCCTTAACCATCAACCGTGAAAGTATAGTAATATTTACATTACATTAACATTATATCAAGGGTAAAAGCAACAACAACTATAGAATAAAAAAAGGATTAGGTTGGCTTAAAAGGAAAAACAGTACCAAACTTTATATTGATACAATAACAGTTGTTAAGCAAACACAGGGCCACCATACAAAGTATGAGTTTTTGTTTACTTGTCATTTAAAAAAAAGGACGAAATTAAAAACAAATTTGTGCGCGTTTTTTCTTATTTCTTAAAAAAAAAAGTTACTTCTTAACTCAGCAGAGTGAGTGATTTGGCACGTTTCAGTTTTTGCTATACTATTGTGTTTAAAAAAAGTATTTTAAAACTTAAATTTAAAAAGAATGTTTAGACAAGTTTGTATACAGCTATTTTGTTGAGTGTTTTTCTTACAACACATATTGACAATATTATTGCAGAATTTAAAAAAATTCAGTTTTACAAATACAATTACAAAAATTTTCTTTTACTCGATTGCATATTTAATTTTTCCCTATAGCTGCTAGTGTATAGTTTTTATATTATTGCTATATTTTTTATCTTAAATCATACTTTAAAGCAGTAGAAATTTATAGTTGTATTTACTACATAAAATATGTAATTCAATTCATTTTAAAAGTGACGGGGTTTTTTTATATTAATATTAAGATATTTTTAATAGAAAATTTTTAGAAAAAATCCCAGAAGAATAAAGCTATGTTAAACCTAAAATTATGCTATTTAAAAATACTTCTTTAAAACCGAAATAAGTATTATTAGAAAATTGTAATTTTCTATTTTACTATATTCAAATCCTTAACATATGCAATAATTTATAAAAAAGAAAGCAGTTTTCTTACTATAGAAATATTTTAAATATTCCACTATTTAAATTTAATAATTAAAACATATGATTTCTTTGTTAGAAGGATGTCGTCGTGTAAGAAAGAAAATTATTAATGATAAAAAAGTGATGAAATTAAAATAAAATATTGGTTAATATTTTGTAGATCTACTGTTATATAAAATTCTTGTTCTGAAAGACAAGTATAATTTTGATTCTTTACAATTTGCATTTTGGTCGAAGGATCAAAAATATATATATAACATCTTAAAATAAATAAGAAAAGATCAAATGTAAAGCTAAATTATTGAAATTAGTCATAATTATAATTATAAATATGCTTTAAAAACAAAATTATAAATTAAAAACTATAACTAATCCAATTTAAATTATATGTTACCTATTTAATCCTCATTAAATTATATCAACTACCAGTCACTTATGCAATTAAAAAATACACATTTACATAGTATATTTATTATTAATTTAAACACATGCATAGGATTTCTAGCTGTGGTAGTAAAAATAAAAGCAAATTAAATAGTATTGAAATAATATTAAGTTGTTTTAAAAATAATTAAATTATGTTGTCTATTTCTAGGAAAAACTTAATTTGTTTTTACACATACGCAAAACAACTTTTACGAGAAGCCAAATATAATTAAAATTTTTGAAGCATTTAATTAAAAATATCAACTAGTTTTTAGAATAGAAATGTATATGAAAAAAAAATATATATATATATATATATATATATATATATATATATATATATATATATATATATATATATATATATATATATATATATATATATATATAAAGCATTAAACGTTCAAACTTATGTTATTAGTGATATAAAGTTTTAGTAAAGCTGTTGTTACACTTATATTGAGGGTTGCCATGGATTCCAATTGTTGCCGGAATTGGATTTGAAAAGATACAGAAAAATCACTTTGGTGTCATGAATTCCAATATTATCGGTTTTATGTTCGAATCGCAATTAGTGTCGGTTTTAGATGTCACAGAATCCAATGTCATCAGTTTCTCTATTGGAGTTTCTCTGTTGGATTTCATTTACAAGCTTTTGTTTTTTAAATATTTTGATGAAATATAAGTAAATTCATGCTTATTTTATAAAAAGAAATTGATATTTTTTATTTACATATAAGGAAAAAATAAAACCCAAAACTCCACAATTATAAGGTTTATGGCATAAAATATAGATCCTTGCAATGTGCTTCACGGCTTGATAAGCCAACTCTAGAATCCAATTGGCCGAATCACTGGACAGATTCGTTTCTAACTGATTTCTTACTATATCATTCACAAAAAAATGCAAAGCTGCTAGTTTCTACATTGGCGGAATTTTAGAAGGCTAGAAATGTCTTATAAAAGCTTTTTATTTAACAGACAATAGGCTACGAATTCAAAGTAGATTTATATTTAAACGCACAGTATAAACAATGTAATTACAAGCGGATTGCCAGAATCTCTTAAAATTATTCTCGCCAATTTCCTTGAACATTCTTCTTCTAACAAAAAATGCTACAATAGCAGATGAAATTTTATTTATTTACCGTAATTTATTTTTTTAAATAACATTTTAATAAAAACTCAATTATTTTTAATAATAACAGTGGTCGACAAAAAAAATCCTCTACCAAAGACGAATAGTTGGACTTGATGCATTTTGATGTGCTAAACATGAATCTGCTATCAGTTTTTTTCCATCAGATCTGATTTTGTTTTTATGAGCGTGTATAATATTTTGCCCATAGCAAGGCCATTACTCTAGTATATTTCCTCATAACTCATAAACAGTATGTACGATTGACAAAAGTGATACACCAAAAAAATACGAAATAAAAATATCTTCAAATCACTAAAACTTAATTTTTTTATGTACTCAATAGTTTCGGAGTTATTTTGAAATAAATGTCCAAAAAAAAAAACTTTTATGCAAAATTTTAGATTTTTTTGTTACTAAAATTTCTTTTTAAAAGTAAAGCTGCTAATGCTGCCAATAAAATAAGGAATGTATCTTCAAAATTGATGCACAAAACTTGATTTTATTCACAGTTAAGTAAAAATACCCATATTACATACAATTGAGTAGAAATTCAGTGGTGGGCAAAAAAAAAAAAAAAATATATACATATATATTTTTTCTTAAATCAAAAATAGGTGGACTATATGGACTTTGACGAGTTAAACAAGAATCTGCATTCACTTTTTTTCTATCACGTACTGATTTTTTTTAGGTGTATGACTAATAGCATCACCTTATTCAGCGTTCACACTATAAAACTCGAGAATGGTTTGTACAATTTTGACTATAACTCAAGAACCGTTTACACGATTTTGATAAGTAATACACCAAAAGATGCATACGAAAATTATCTTCAATTACCGAATAACTATGGAAATAATAGCTGAACTACAAATAATGTAAATTCAGCTCAAAGACAATTTAGGTCGCTATATATTGAAGTTTAATTTATCTTAATTGGACAAACTGTTTTCGAGTTACACAAGTGTGACTGCCTAAAGGCGGGGTCATAGTAGTCATGTCCATAAAAAAATTAATACGTGATAAAAAAAAAGTGAAAGCTGATTGTTATTTAGTACGTTAAGTTCCATCTAATCCACCTATTTTTTTTTATTTTATTGAAAACGGCAATTTTTTTTTTTTTTTTGCCAACTAGTGTATCTTCACTTAACTGTAGGTATGCATGGGAATCCTAACTTAACTGAACAAATTTTTTTCGGACACTTATTTCGAAATATCTCCTAAACTATTGAGCGAATAAAAATTTTATAGCGGAAGGACTTAAAGCCAATTTTATTCCACATATTTTATTGTATAATTTATACAAAGTGTTCATACCGTTCTCGAGTTATAGTGAAATATACTCGAGTAATCGGCTTTTTTAGGACGCAATATTAGATACGCCCATAAAAAAATCTCGTCCTGATGGGAAAAAACTGAAAGCAGATTCGAGTTTAGCATGCGGAATTCTATCTAGTCCACAAAAACACTATTGCTTACGAATTTTTCTAAAAAAAATAAACAAATGAACAAACGCATTAAATAGCTGATTCGAACATCATTTTTGTTTATATTCGAAGATACGAAAACCAATACGGTTTCATGACACGAAATGAAATCAATATTGGTTTGTAATGACAGCCCTGATTGATTGAGTGAACTAAATGCACATATGTATAAGGTAAATGCCACATTTTTAAACATATCTTTGCGAACTTAACCTGTCTTATCTATTGTTGTATCAAGTTTTGCCTATATTGTATCAGTTATTTGAAATTTCTGTGGCTATAAGGAAAGACTACACAACTTAAGATATGCAAAAATTGTGTTTTTCCATTTTCGAATTCTTTATATCCAGTTTTATGCTGAGTAAATTTTTTGTAAAAATCTAGCAAATATTTTAGAGATATTTACATTTGAAATTAAAATTTTCCAAAGAACTACTTATGTAATATTTTCCTTGTTGTCACAGGAAAATATTACACTTAATGCAATATTACACCTAAAAGTATGCTTTACTATTTGCTTATTCTTCATCAAATATCAATAATTAATACTTTACCTATAATTTTTTTTAAACAATTCTTGTTTTTTTTTCAACTTACCTAAAAAAGAAGAAAGAAAAAAAAATTTAATTAAAATTGTTTGCAAAAAGAGACAAATTTATAAAAAATAGTTTTTTTTTCAAAATAAATATTAAATATCACCAGATAAAGAGCTGCTGTATGTAGCAAACATGAAAAACGACATGTATTTAATTATAATTTTTGTGTTTCTCTCTTAAACATATTTATTTTTGACAAATATTTATATGTCAACAACTGACATTTTTTTTTATTTTGTTTGCCGTTGTTGATTTTGTTTTTATACCACATACAAAAAAATAAATAAAACATATGGCTCCTATCATGATTTTCACATCATTCGCACGTCTGCAGTCTGAATTTACAAGGTGGTCATAAAGAACAACTACGACAGCAAACAAAAAACTCAAAATATTCACAAAAACAAAAAAAGTGACTAGAGAATTTGGTTGTATGCTCACGTCTTTAACATTTCAATTTACGCACAAAAAACACTGAAATTGACATTTTTTCATTTCTACAAAAACAAAAAAACAGAGAAGAAGACATTAAAATATTTCCATGATTACTATTTAAAATACACAAACAAAAAAAGCCAAGGATAATATGCAGGATATCTATTTGAATATCAAATAAGTAAAGAATTCCTATTTGTTCATTATTTTTTGCACAAAAATAAAAATAAAAAAAAAATAACAAAAATGTATGTAAATATAATAAAATTAAAAATTCCATAACGTGACAAATATCATGACAGCTTACATTGAAATGTAAATATTGTATATGGGGATGCTTAGAAATAGAATTTGTATTGAAGCAACACGTATTTTTTTCTATTTTACAACACATATAATAATACTCTACTCTATCTTTGGCAGCTGCCATCATCATCATCGTCTTCATTGACTAAGCTGTAGTCCTTAAAGACAATTTCTTAATGAAATTTTCTGCTAATTTTTTTCTATTTCTATTTATTTTTTTTCTTCTCGCTATTTTAGTATATTAAGTTGTTAAATGAAGTAGTATATAGAGGGTTTTAAGAAAAAAAAAAGACGTGACGAGAATTTTTTTGTTGTACTTCTTGGCGGTACATTAAATGGAAATTTTTGTTTTATGACTACAAGAACAAATAACAAATAGCGCATACTTTGAGTTTGGCAAATATATAATTTAATCTTTTAATAAGTTTGTAATGATAAACATTTACATATTATTTGTTTCTTAAGATCGAAGAAAAAAAAGTTAAAAGTCTATAAATAAAGGTTTGTCAAAAGCTTAAAAATAGGCAACAGTTTTTTTACCATTTCATGTTTAATTAAATTGTAAATTATGTAATTTTATATTCTAAACATGTAAACATTACTTTTAAAATTTTTCTTGAGACTAACCTTTTTTTTTTAAAGAAAAAGTTTTAAGGAAAAAATTAAGAAAGAATTTTAAGAAAATTTCCTTCAGGAATTTTTTAAAGCAAATATCTTTAGGTATAATTTCTTTAAATTAAGCTAGTATATCTATTGAAAAATAAGATGTAATTTTTTGACAAATATTATAAGCCAGAAAGTAGGCAATAGTTTTATTTTAAAGAATTTTATGAAAGAAACTTTTAGAAATTTATAATTTTTTATACATTAAACTACATTATCTATTACAAAGATAAATGTATTTTTTTTTTTTTTTGCTATACGTTATACGCCTGAAAATAGGCAATAATTTTATATGCAGTATTCTATTGCTGAAATACTTTGTTAAAAATAAACGAGTCTTTTCTAACATCTGAAATTAAATTGGTTTGAATATTGAATAAACATTTTGCATATTATAATCAGGGGCTAAGTCCCTGATCATGCAGAAGCTGTACCGTTTACATGTGTAGTATTAAAACTAAAAAAAAGTAAAAAACAAGGGAATGTCTGAAATGAGTTCTCTAATTTTATCAAAGAATATTCTATAGTCGCTTTGAAAGAACTGGGAAGTGTAACCAACATTGCGGCGAATCAATGAACAATAACCACCAAATTATATCTCAAAATTCTAGTCCATACATAAGAATTGTTTAATATTATGCAAGGTTGGAAACCGATACCGTTATGAATACCGATACCGATTAAATACCATTTAAAGTTGGTTACCGTAACTGATACCGATACCGAAATTATTATTTTGTAAAAAATACCGGTATTCAAATACCGTTTCCCTCTGTACCGGTATATACCGGTATTTTAGTTTCGGTATTTTAAAAGTACAAATTTTCAACATAATATTATTCTTAATAATAAGAGTGTATTTAATGTAATATATATAGAATTTTGTTTTAAAGAGGACATTTATTGTTCACTTCTTTGTTATATAGATTGCAATAAATATATTTTTAAAGAAGTTTCAATGCCTTAAATCTTATGCGAATTTTATTTGATAAAAAGTCTTACTGCGAACACAAAAAATGCTTTTAAATAATAATTTATTAATATGATCTCAATTATTTATCATTTGAACGTACTGTTGAAATTATTGATAGGTTTTTGATATTTGCTATTTTTTTTTTTTTTTTTTTTGTTCTCCAAAAGACCGACCGACTAATGTTCTTCAGAAGGTTACAACTTGGGCTATCTTTGAAGAATGTATACCAGGATTTCTCGGGAAATTTGCGATTTTTCATGTCCCTCTCTAAGGTAATTTTGTCCGTAATTTCCGGGAATTAAAGCACTTAAGTGAAAGAAAACTGCATGAATTTCAGCAATATGTTATATATTTTCGAAATTTGTTTAACGAATATAATATAATATGCTAAATCCAGCTGGGAACTATGTATACATATAATTTTATTATTCTTTGAATTGCTTGTATAGGATGAATCTTAGGTATGGATTCAAATAAACATCGTGTCAGCACTAAGAAGCAGCAAGAAAAAAACTTAAACTTATTGAAAGGATCTTGTAGGCATCTTAAATATACGATATAAATTTTTCATTGGTATGGACAACATCCAGAATTAATCTCTAGAAATTTGGAAAAAACATTTAGAATGTGAAAAGAAAAAGATAGTAATGTCAGACCTTATAGCATTATGTTCCAATTATTATGAGAAGTTGACATTTTTCGAAACGTTTCAATATGTGATACACTTTAATTATTTTCAATAATGTTGATGGAACACCCTATTGAATATACAGACAATTTTATACCATTTGAACTAACTAAATTACCTTAAACGGTTTCGGTTAAGACGTTCATCAGCCACTATTTTAAAAATTATTAAACTCTACATTTTTAAGTGAATTTTTAATAAATTCATTTTCAAAGAGATTTTCGAAGCATGTGTAAAAATGTTTAAATAAAGTATATGAAATGTCTTTAATTTTCTGGCTCAAATACAACATTTTTTGATACATGTCTGATACATGTATGAATAACGATTGTTCGGATGTCCAAAAACGTGTTTCACAATGTATAAGTCAGAATTCATTTAATTCGAAAAATCAGTACAATAAAAATTGTTTAAATTTCTTTTTCTCTGTACATTTACAATTCTGTTTAAACCTGATATTGGAAAGTTTCATCTCTTATTTGATCTCAGTTATTAAACTAATGATTGGAGAGATAATTAAAGTATTTAATCCGCGATACCGGGGAGATCAAAGAGTCCGGGAAATTTTCTCCTGAGCGTTTTTAGAGTTTGAATTTCTTACTTTCATTCAATCATGGTTATGGCGAGTCGTTTTAATCTTGCAACTTTAAAAACTTCTAGTGAGTAAATGGAACATAATTAGTACACACAGAAAAAAGATTGGTGGAAAATGGTTACTACAATCAAAATTCAAGAAGATTAAATAAAATTTTATCTTATTTAATGAAAATATGTAAATGTAGTAGATTTTTCATAAATATAATAATATTTATATATTCACGACGTTATATTAGTCTCTGTAGGAAACAATATAGTTGTGGTAACCAATCATTTAGTAATTTGTTAATTCGAGTGTGGTAACTTTCATAAATGTGTTTAAGTATAATATTTTTCGGTAGTTACAACTGATATTCTTTTACAAATCGTATTTAAGTTCCCGTTATGACTTTTCTATCGTAATATTAAATAAATTCGGTTGCAATTAAAGATAAACTAATATTGCATTTTGACGTTTTATAAATAATGCGAAATAAAATTATTGTATAATTGAAAATGTGTGATGAAAAACAATTCGTATTCAAAGAAATAGAAGAATTTATGGAATACATTAAAAAATATAGCAATAATCTTAAAAAAGGACGATATGCTACATGAGTAAGTTCATAATATTATATTTTTTTAAAAAAGTAAGTTAAGTTTTTTCTTTACATTTATTGCATATGGTGGACGGACCAGGATTATGTATTTCGCAAACTAATACCAACAAGGAAGATATTGTCTTATACATTTCGAAGAGTGTTTATTACATTATTCACCATGTAATTGTCGAAAAAGTTGATTCTATTTAGAAAAAAGTTTTATCTGAAGATTCATCTTTACATTTTTTCTTTGATGTATTTGATAAATGGACGAAGCTTGTTTGAATCCCATAATATTTTAAAAGATAAATATTGTTTTTAAAAAATCTTTGTAAATTAAAATTCATTATAAAATAAGTTTATGCTGAAAATTTTTAAATGAAAATAAAATAAATTAAAAATATGATTTTGACATTTCGTTCTTAGTATAAAAATTCTATTTTAGGAACCGAATTTTTAGGCATTGTTTCAATTGTGTCTACCGTTAGTTTTAATCATTATAATTAAAATTTTTTTTAAAGCTAATAATTAATTGGTATATGTAAATGAAATATTCAATAATCGTAACAGTTTATTGTGATAGTTGGTGCAACTAACCAAATTCGTTTGGCTAAAAATTCGGTTGTCATAACCAAACAGTATTCTCTGTGTACATTCTTGCAAGAGCACTATTTCTCATCTACAAAATCTCTCGTCCAAAAGTTCCTTTTCATGGTATTCTGTTTTTTTATGCTACTCCACAGATATTTTGCATAATTTTACATTTTGCAATTTGTATAATAAAATTAGCTTTTTTTGAAAAACGTTTGCAAAATGAATTGAACGATTTTTGCCTTTATTAAAATCTGTGGTAAATACAAATTTTGTTCAAATTTTTAACTTCACTGTACTGCAAAAAATTATACCAATTTGTCTTTAAGGAGTCGAGTTTAATATTCCTAAAAGCTTTGTTGCTATAAAACAAACAATTGTAAAAATTGTATGTAGTTCTCTAACGAAAAATATTCATATTTTTGTTTGTAATATATTAAACTATCGATTTATTTCTGTAGCATATATTACAATTTTATATAGCCTTATTTACTATATTTTGTTTTATTTTTACATTGTCTTGTGATTGGAAGAAAGTACACAGCGGTAAAAAAAAAAAATAAAATAAAACCTTAAGTTCTTTTTTTAACACATTTAAATACTTCAGACTTGATCCGTATATAAAATCCACGAAAATAGATGTTTATCGTCTGACACTGGTTAGACCATATAAATTATAATTTTTAGATTTAAGATTCGAATACTTTCTTGTTAAATACAAATATTAAAAAAAAAAAAAAAACATTTTTAATCCATGGTTGTCATTGGCAAAATGTTCTTTTCTTGTTAATTTCTTTTGACGTTTTTCGCCTAAAACTATGTTACAGTATTTTTTATTTTAAATTAAATACTTCTAAATTTGTGAAATTTCATTTTCTTATAAATTACTAATCTTTTTTCCTGCTAAAAAATACATTTATTTTACTTATTAATAAATTCCTAAAAGTAAAAAAATATTCACTTAGTTCTACTTTTGAAGTGGTGAAAATCTTCTTTGTTTTTGGAAGCAATTGATCGTTTTTTTGCTGGGTTACAACCATATTTTAAAACTCTTCTAGTTAGATATTTTTTTCTTTTTCAGGGTTCTTAAACATTAAGAGAATACTGGCGTCACTGAATCTTTTATGCCTTTTTGCAATTTTATTCAAAATTACATTTAAAATATTTTCTTAGTGATGTTGTATATTTAGCCATTATTAAATATTTCTTTTTGCACTATTTAACTATAGAGATTCATGTGTTTATTTTATTTTTCTAGTGTTTCTAATATGAATGTTGACATTATGGGACATTATGCCAACAGTTGTCATAATTTATGACAATTATGATTGTAGCAAGTGTGGCCCAAAACAATATGGTTTTAGGCAAAAACCGATAAAGAGAGATAGAGATGCAAATGCCTTTAAACAAAATACCTTCAAAGATATTTTTATTTTCTTATACATACTAATGGGTAGGTTTTTCAAAGCTTTTTTTCTATTTTTTTTAAATTTTTAATAAATATTTATGATTAATAGCAATGGCTATAGAAAGAATTGTAATGAGGAAAGAAAAATTTATGATGATGTTGCTAATGATAAATTCATATAAAATTAGAAATTTATAATTTTTAAAACCAAAAATAAAAAACTTAAACGGATATTTGAAAATATCTTAAGGATTTTGTTAAGAATTATGAGTCTATTTATAAAAAAAAAAATAATAATACATAATCCTACTAAATAGTAAACGTTAAAAGTAGGCAGAATCTTAAAAATTTATAAAATGAAGTATGTTTTTTATTTTCTATTAAAATTCTTTCTGCCAAATAAGTAGATCAAGTGTGTTTTAATTATTGTAAAAATATACAGAAATTTCTTTTAATCCTACTCACAAGTCATTTTTAATAATCATTTTGATTTTATTTTTTATTTTTTCAAAATCTATTAAAAATAAATTAAAATATTTCTTATTTTTGAATAACAAAAATTCTCAGGTGTTTTGTAACGTGGCTGTGATTAGCTTATTATAAACTCAAATACCTTGAAATATTCTGCTTTTTATTTCTTTTAAAGAAAGAAGACAGAAAAAACGCATTAAGGAAAAAAAAAAAGATATGTATTGAAAGAATTTTTTTGGTTGTTTATAATAAAATTACGATTTCATATTTGTTTAATTTTATTAGAACAAAAAAGCTAAAAATTATACTTTCGCATGTATATCGGACATACAACATACATACATGAGAATATTATTTGAGGAGCTATGGTTAGTTTAGTATGGATTGTATAGATAGAAAAAATAAACCTGCTAATTGTCTTAAGTACCAAACGAAAATTTATTTAATAAATTATTAAGAGAGTAGAAACGTTTTTGGCCATTAGCCAAGTTATAAAAATAATTCCACACTATATTTAAACAATACACAGCAAAATGTTATTAAAAAAATAAACCTAAAGAAAATATAATTGTATAAAAAAAAATATAAGAAATTTAAATTTAAAGAAATCGTTACGCGTTAAAGATTTTTTTTTATTAATAAACAACAAATATTTTTTTTATTAACAAAGATAAATCAATAAAATATCAGTGCCATTTGTAAAGGAAAATTTTAATTAGAAATAGATGAAAAAGCCAACTAGTTTTGTTCATTGCATATTATTAAAAATAGTACAGTATTGTGCAAAACAATATAACAATACTTTTCTCGAATAACAGAAATACATTACACTGAGTGACAGTAATTTTCACACAAGAAAAAAATCCATATACGCACGAAACTAGAGATCATACGTATACTAAAACTGGGTACTCAGTTTTTTCTATAGGACATCAAATTTTCTCTAAAAAGGACTACAAAATTTCGAAGGATAAAGGATAAAGATGCACAATTTTTAAGAATATTATAAAATATTTACGAAGATTATATTAACCCAATATAGATGGGTAAAATTCCTGCAATATAATAATATTTTTTATTTAAATGTTCCGGTACAAAAATTTAAGAAAATATCTCTCTGAAAATTTAATTCTGTAATTTTATGTTTATTACTTAATTACACACTTTATGTAAATGATTTTTTTTTGTAACATTTCGTTCTCAAACATTAAAATAAAAACTTTTGTTATATTGTAGGGATTCATAGCTTTTGGAAAATAGGGTGAACGTTCAGAACTTTTCAAAATTACACTTGTACGTTTTCTTGCGGTCCCGTCTTTCAGGAAATGCCAAAATTTTTTTTAATAAAGTTAAATATATAAAGTTACTTTTTTGACAAAAAATTGCTATTTTTGAGACCTGTTTTAAAATTTTGACTTTGAACATTTTTTTCTTGTTATCGAATTGAGATAGCAAAAAAAAAAAAAAAATTATTAGCATAATTTAGAAAATTATAGAGTATTTCAACATATTTTAAAAAAAGTTTTAGAAATTTTATTTTAAAAGTTATAGGGCTAAATCGCAAAAAAGTCAAGGCCAAAAATTAGAAATTTATTTTTTGAAGTTAAATGTTTTTTCCTTGTCTTGTTTAGGAGAATTCAAAAATGTAAAAATATTTAAAATCGGTTAATATTTGTAAAAATTATAAGCCCCGATATGTTTTTCACCCTCGAGGTGGTCAACTTTGGCCCACTGTAGCATGCAGCAGCTACAGACTCTATCCAACAATATTCTGAAAGCCAATATCCTCCTCTGTCATTGTTCCAAGTTTCATTTAAATCGGTTCAGTGGTTTCAAAGTTCCAGACTTATTACCACTTATTTTTGTGTTATTTATTTTAATATTTCCATTAAAAAAAATTTTAAACTTCAATAAATTGTCACTTGGGGACTAGCCTTCACAAATCAAAATTTAAAATTTTATTTAAACTTTAATTACTTTTATGGACCCAAAAATCTATAAGAGTGCCTAACTGTTTTTTTTTTTTTTGTAACAAATAGAGTACAGTCAATTTGTTACCTTATTGACAACAAGTAAAATATTTTTGAGTCAACTGACATTTAACTGTTATTAAAATGTAGATTTTCTAAAACGTAATAAATATATTTAAATACGTACATTTTTTTTGACACTTCTCCAATCAGAACTGATTTGGCAGTTGAATTACTTGATTTCACTTACTTTAGAAGTAATCATCTTTTTGTTGATTTCCTAAATTACAAAAAAATGCGAGAGAGAGAAATTTAATGACTACCGAAATTTCTCTCAAAACAGTAGTTTAGCATTGTGATAAATTTATTTCTCACGACTATAATAGATGTAAAAACTAAACTATTTCAAAGTTTAAACAAACAAAAAATGCTAGCATGATAATAGAAAAATAATGTAGTTTATTTCATGACAGTAAATACTAACAATATTCTCATAAAAAAAAAAAATAATAATAATAATAATTGTTATAATTAAGAAATGCTAAAGGCATTATTTTTTCTGTTAAGGAAAATTATAATATTGTTTTATATTTGTTATTATCTGTTCCAGAAAAAATATTTACCACAACCAATTATCTTGCACTTCGAAATGAAACAGGAAATTTAATTGAAAGTCTGATATATATATTTTTTTTTTTTGTATCTATTTTTTAATTGAAATGTTAAGTTTATGTTTATTTTGAGAACAAAAAGTAAACAAATAATAATAAAAGATTTTTAAAAATAGTTGTCATTTAGAAAGCAAATAAACAAAAGAATTCCCCTTTAAACATTGAAAAGAATTTTTCATTAATTAATTTTTCTAATATTGAAGTGGTTTGATTTTAAAGATGTTTGATAACAATGACATAAAAATGATAATTTTCAAGTTCTTATCAAGCAATTAAATTAAATAACATGGCCCTACAGAAAATTTAGAAAATGAATTGTTTAAAGACAATTTTAATTACACAGAATAAAAAGTTTCGTTGGAATAAACAAATTTGGTGCTAATTTCGTAATAGTTTTCATTAAATGGCAACTGAGGGATTTTTTTTTTATTTGCGGAATATTTTTCAATCTTTATTTCGGAAAATTAAAATTATAAGAAATACAAAATTTAACTGGCCATAAATTTGGTTACAGTAACACAACATTTATTTGTTTTATGTGACTTATTTTTCAATTAAAAAAAAAAAAATAAAAAAAATCTCACATATCTCTTAATTCTTTGTTAATATATTCTTCAGCTTTAACAGAAATATCTTCATAATAACAAATAAATGCGGCAGACAACTTTATATACAACTTTTAAAATAAAATCTATTACACAATAGTTACTTTAAGATTTTACTCATACAGTCTTTTTATTATTAATTAAATTTTTTTTTCTTGGTAAAAGTTCTCAT
Organism: Protophormia terraenovae; assembly: GCA_951394005.1. Taxonomy (NCBI): domain Eukaryota; kingdom Metazoa; phylum Arthropoda; class Insecta; order Diptera; family Calliphoridae; genus Protophormia; species Protophormia terraenovae. The sequence goes on from OX596073.1 coordinate 62,486,453, forward strand.
CATCTTTGCCTCTTTTAATCCTTTAAACAATAAATACCATCAACATTAATAATTTACAAAAGCTTTTAATATTTCAGTATTTTTCTTATAATTTCTCATTTAATATAAACGAACTACTTACTACTTCTCTGATTCTTTGCCATAAGTTTTAATTTCTCGCTATAGTTTTTTTATTAATTTTTCTTTGTTTCTTTCAAAGATCAAAGTTTATTAAAATCTTATTTAACACCCTCATCTCCTCAATATATTGTAAGTGTTAATATAACTTTTAACACTTACAATAATGTAGCGATTCGGTTGGCATGTATTTCATTATATAGTGGCCGGAAATGAAAATGGAAACAAGAAAAACTATAAATAGGAAATAGTAAGGCGATTGCGGCAAAAGTGTTAAAAATTTTTAATTATTATTATGACTTTGTTAGAATAGAAATTGTTTTTTTATTTATGTTTAATATTGGTCCTTCGAAGATTTTAATTTTTATGCAACTATATAACGATTACCAGGGCAACAACAAATAGGCTCTTAAAAATGTATTTTATACCCTTAAAAATGCTATTTAAATCGGATAATGCCTAGAAAACAAAAATAATAATTTCCCTTACAATATTATTTTTCTAGCTAAATTTAAAATTTTCTTCTATTCCTGTTGAAAATAACTTGATTTTTATTTAATTTTAAACTTAAAAACATTTAAAGCTATTTCATTGTTTCTGAAAATGATTAAATTTCAATCAATTTATAAAGCTATGTACACATTTGTCAAATATTTGACCAAATTTGCGTGACCACTAGTTTTACAAAAAAAAAAAAATTTTCCCGTTGTTTGATCTTGCAAATGTTTTGTAAGACAAACAAAATTCGGTAAAATTTTAGCTATGATTAATGCTAAGTAAGAAAATATATAGTTGTTACATCATTTTGATCACATATTTGACTAGTCTGGTATACCTTGAGACGAAAATTATTAGGGAATCGAATTAGAAGAACCTATGTGATAGTATACAAATTTCATTAATGGCAAATTATGTTAAAAATTCGAACGGGTACAAAATATTCCAAATTTGTCTTTTAAATATAAAATATGCAAAATTATGCTCCTTAAGTGTAAAATATAAAAATATATGACATATATGACGGATTTTCTATGAAAATATGACAGGAACAAAATATGCAAAAATATTCTACAAATCGAATTCATAAAATTGCCTGAAATGGATAAAGAATTAACAATTTGGTTCATTTGAAGCCCAAAAAAATATGATTTTGCATATTTTTAGTTGCCCTGCTGATTACTTTACTGATTACAAGTATATTGAAGATGCATCAACAGTCAAAAGTTTAAACTTAATTTGTACTTGGGTAAAATTATTTGTTACTTTGAAAGTCGATCGAATGGACACTAACTAAAAAATCGATTGCAGTAATTAATTGGCAAATCAGTGCAGTACAATTGTATTTATAATGTCATACATTATACTTCGAACTCTAAAAATGTTTAAATATTATGTATTAATAAGAAGTCTCAACATTTTTTTACTCTAGTGTAGGGTATTTAGCAAAAAAAAAAAAAAAACAACTTTATTACATATTTATTTTACTTTTTACTCTTTTTTGCCTCCGTTCATTATAAGATTATTTTTATGAAAATTTTCCCGTAATTTTCTTAACGAAATGTGTGTAATTTTTGGTTTTATATTCTTTTCATTTCTTTTATTTTACTTGGCTGTTAGTGCGTGAATGTAATTAATTTTTATGCCAACAACATGTTGAAATATTTATACGCATACATACAGAAATACACACTTACAATAAATAGAAATGTATTGGTTTGGTTTATTGCCATCAAAACTCTCATTCAATTCCGTTAATCCTTGATATTGTTGTTTAATTTCTTTACTCTTTGCACGTTTCTAAACGCCTGTGTGTATGTTATAAAGGTCCTTGTTCTTGTTATTCTTTAACACTTCATTCCATTTTTTTTCCACTTTTCTTTTAGTTTTGTTTGTTTGTTTGTGTGTTGTTGTTGTTTTGGCAGGGCAAGTTATAAAAGTTTTCTTTTTGTTTTTGTTTGTAGCCATTATTTTCCATCTTAATATTTTATTATTGGCCACTTTATTAATGTAGTATTGTTTGCTCTTGAATGCGTGGTTTAATATTATTTACACATATGTATTTATATGAACTTTAACCTTAGAAAATATAACTTGTTTAAGGGTATGTAGAAGGGAAGTTTGGCTATCACAAATAAAGCCGATTTAAATGGGAGTTAAAGAGAAAAAATTTATAGAATTATATTTTTATATACAAGTAAGGAATATTAACGCTATTAAGAAACTAAAAAATATTACAAATGTCTGTTTGTAGGCATACCTTCCCCTTTGCAGTCGGTCTCTTAGTTTATATTCCACTGTAATTGCTACGTGTCAGTAGGATACTAATTAATCATTAATTCCATGTTTATTCTTTTATTTATTTTTACACACATACGAATAATGATTGTTTTGAAGTCTTTCGCCACCTTCTTACCCTGTCTCTTCGGCATTCACAAGGTCTAATTATTGTTCTTTTTTTTTTGTTTTATTTCATTTCTTTTATGTATATAAATTAATGGAGTTAATGTTTATTATTGTTGTTTTTCATATCAAAAACATTTCTTTTGCTTTAGATGTAGGAAAAGGTAAGGGAAGGGTGTTGAATGATTTTAATTATATTTTTGTTTTGGATTCTTTAGTATTATTTTTTCTATCAAAAATAAATCATTTATAACGAACAGACTTATAAAAAATTTAGAAAATCTATCATTTGATTTTTTGAAAAGTTTATTAAAAATATATAACAAGAGAATTTATTAAGTAGAGACAAGAGTTATTAATGTGTATATAATACATTTTTTCCTTTATTTACTAAAATTTAAGTACATAAAAAAATATATAGAGAAAATTGAAATTTCCCTACCTTAAAAGTATTTTTATAAAAAAAAAATGTTTGTATATTTTGTATAAAATCTTTAAGTTTATGGATTTAACTCTTAACACAACACCCTAAAAGTATACTTTATTAGTTAAACTCAACTAATTGCTATTCATTTAACATTCAAATAATTTAGCATTTAATACCTCTATTAATGGGTCAACAACAATTAAGACATTTAAAAGAATGATTCTATTACTTGTTCTAGACATCATCAACAAACCAATTTTCTTTTCTGCAGTACATGATGATATACTACTTCTTCAATATAAATTTATTATAATTAAAAGTCATAGACAAACGCACGCCTAGACAAATGTGGCTCAGGACAGAAGATTTGTTAGTACAACAACTTCGCATAAAAATTAGAAGACGTGATGTCGCGTAAAAATGTTATTAAATGTCAATATAATTTGCTTTTTTTTTTTTTCCTCCCATTTTTTTATATTTATTTTGTTCGAACATTAAGAGAAAAAAATATATGACATTCATTACACACGCATGAAATTTATAATGACAATTTTACATACAAACACATTGAGATGTATGTATATGAAGCTAACATAAACATAAAAATGAAAGAAATGAAAAAAAAAAAAAAAAAAAAAAATTAAAAATTCAAAACACATTTTTTGATTAAATCAAAATGAGAAAAAAAATGAATAAGAAAAGAAAAACTGAAAAGAATCCTAAGAAATCTTAATTTGAAATGGGAATGCAAGAAGAAGAAAAAAAAAAAGAATTTATTAAACTGTAAAGAGTTGGTGAATTTCTACTAAAAGTGAAATTTAAACTGAATTTTGGATTAAAAATATAAGATAAAAAACATAAAGTCCACAAGATGTTGAAGACAAACTATGGTCATCAAAAACAAACTTAATGGCTTCAACGCCAAATGAAAGTTAGATTAATAAAATCTCCAAAGGGTTTTGCAAAATGAGATTGAAATTCGTAGAAAGAACCAAGTTCTTGATCTGATAAAATCTTCCTTAAGATCGCACAACATGTCTAACAGGCATAAGTGTATATTCGTAAGGGTATGGCAACGACCCCTGAACCCTAAAAATGAGAAGAGTTCATAGATAATAATAATGAATATTTAAAATTGATTTTTAAATAAAGAAAATTTTAGTTCAAAATTTGTCAAAATATCGCCGATACTTTTTATTTGACTTAATAATTAAGGGCAATTATTTTGTTTAGTTATTATGTATGATTTTTATTTAATGACCTTCCCCCACGCAACAGTTTCAAAGGAATTACAATTTGCATTGAAATCTCCAACGATATCGACTGTCATCAATACTGTTTCTTTTTTTTGATTTTTCCTTCAAATATAAATCTACCTATCATTATTTACAGTACTATAGTTAAATGTCAGTACAGATTTTAAACACCAAACAATTTTTCCTTTTTACTCCTTTTTTTGACAAACACTTTAAGACATTAATAAAAAAATATCTTTTTTATGGCAGCCAAATTTTTTTCCTCTATATTTTTTATTATGGCGCGAAAATTGTTTGTTAAATTTGTACAGAATATGGAGTGTAAACGGATGATAGTCGTCTGATGATGTACATTGTAAATATCAAAAAGTTTTTCTTGAAATTCATCTTAAATACGCTGCCATATATTCCTAAAAGATATGCTACAAATTTTGTTTACTTGTTTTGTATCTTATATCGTTGGCAGCGATTTACAGCTATTTTTCATCAAGTGTCAAATAAGTGTAAAAAAACAAAATGAAAAGCAGCTCAAGAAAAAAAAAAAAACAAAAATTATACAGCACAGTCATGATACAGCTTAAATGTTAAACTCTTCTAGGGTAAAATTTTTTTTTTTTTCTTGTACATGGAATCTTAAATAAAATGAAAATGAATCTCTCATATACGGGAAACTTTTGACATTAAACTCAGGATGTGTGGAGTTTTATTCTTTAGATTTTTTTTCTTGAACACATCATGGCCCTGTATATTTCACAAAAAAAAAATATATATATAAAAAAAGTTTTACGACCTGCAATTTTATACAAATTTAAGCTCTTAAAGATGACATTTGAATCTCTGCTGTTTAGTGTAAGAGCGTTGATTTCCCCAGAGGTTTCTCTGGAATCTGATGAGAAATGTATCAAACGGAAACATACACACACAAAAAAAGGAAATAAAACTTCTGTGGAGAATGGTGTATAAATAAAACTGCAAAACTGTTTTAGCGTTGATTTTCGTTGGCTTTTTTTATTTTAGGTTTTTTTTTTAGATGTGTAAAACCATTTTACCTTTTTTAACCATGTTTTTGAGGTTTTCTTTTTTTATTTTTGTTAATGTGTTAACATAGCTCACATGTAAAGAAAAAAAAAATATATTACATATATTTCTATGTAAGAAGGAAAGATTTGTTTAGGCAGCCATTTGTAAAACTTGGAAAACATTTAAAACAAACTACTTTGGCAAATAAAATGCCTTAAAGTATGCTATAAAAATTTATGTATTCTAGGTACAAATTAAAATTCTCTGTTTTGGAAAATTTGGGGGGAAATATTATCAATGGGAATAGAAGTAAAATATCTATGTTTAAAGAACACTTTCAGAACATTCGCAAAGAGTATGCAGTATCAAAAATAAAGTGTTTACAGTTTTTTTTGTGAATTTACTAGTTTGATCAATTTTAAAATTAAAAATTATAAAAAAGGTTTCAATACAAAAACAAAAAGAAATAAAAATGTTCTAAACACGATTTAAGGAGTGCGATCGAAAAATTCTTAACATATTTTTTGTAAAAGTTTTTTTGATGTATTTTTCGGTATTTATATAGCCCACTGTAACAAATGACTTGCTACTTTTGTTGCAACTGCATAAATCTTGCCAAAGCAAGAATTCTTTAGGAAATTTTGTCTGCTTTTGGGTCCTAAACTTATCTTCAAACTTATCTTCTTATGTTGCTCGATAATTAGCAACATAAAATGTTTGACACAGAAGCTGCGAAAATTCTACTAGCACATACGTTTCGTGTGAAATTTGGTTTTAATTTCCGTGCCCTATTCTAGGCTTTTAAATTTTTGGCAGCATTCCAGTCGGGAACTTTTTGGACTTTATATGTTTTCAACTCTATATTAGCTTTAACTTTACGCATCAAATAGTAAGAGCACTGAGCTAACCTGGGTGATTTTCTAGCAGATGTGTTTGGAGTTCTTTTCAATATACTTTAAATTTTCTTGACCTTCCCAATATTGTGTGGACCTTTTCACTTCCCGAACCATATTTCCTATCAATGGTCAAATTCTCCTGATACTGCCTAATACCCTTGGAAAAACTTTGACAGCAGACATTTAATTCTTTGACAAATTATTTGGATTTAATTTAATTTACAGCACGTACATCATTTTTGCCATTCATTTTGATCAAACTCACAACAAATCAATATGGTTGTCATTAAAAATAATTACTGACATATTTTTCAATGATAACTAGATCAAAAAAAAATTTAAATATTGCTTCGGAAAAACGTTATGAGGCAGAATGTGTGTTAAGATTTTTTCGATCGCACTCCTTATAACAATAATTTTGTTAGGCGATATTTTTACCTTCTGGTTTGATGTAAATTATTATTTTTTAATATTTTACAATATTTATTGTAATTTGAGTAAATTAGTTTTTAGTTAACAAAACTACAGCTATAACTAATTTCAAATTTAAAACATAAAATAAATAATTTAAATATCATAAGGAACAAATTTCACACAAGGTCCCAATACACCTGTTTATAATTTTAAGCATTATCTAATTAGATGTCATAATGTTTAAATATATCTTTCTTTTTTCTTTTTGCACATAATATTTGTCTTAACAAAAACCTTCTTGTTTTTTCAGCTATACATACTATAAATTAATAACATTTTCAATATTTTCTTTTTCAAACAAGCAAAAAAAAAAAAAAAAAAAAAAAAAAAAAAAAAACGATATGAAAAACTCATCATTAAAAAATAAAGAAAACCAATTCAATTATAATTTTTTTTAATGTCATTTTGTGTAAATGAGGTATTTGGGGCCATACATTTTGTCCCATATTTCTTACATTCCTAATGAGACATAAAGAAAATCTGATAAAGAAAATAATTCATAAATTTATGATTTCTTTTCAAACTAAATAATTTTGAAATTAATGGCGCAGTAGATCTTAAGATTTTTTTTTTCACTCTGTTCGTCTGTTCAATTAAATAATTCGATTGCCACCGTGATCAAGATAAATTAATTAAAAGATTTTGAAATTTTATAAGTGAGAAAAAAGAAATCTAATAACAACTAAGAACGTAAAGAGGGTAGGAAGAAGAAATATTTTGATCATGTTAAATGTCATGTTAGAAAAATAACAAGAAAGCTGTCGAATCCATCATAAATACAATGTTAACTATAATAATTATACAAAATGCATAGGCTATTAAAAAATTGGAATGAAGAATAGACCAAGAATTATTGGGGAAACAATTATATTTTCAAAAAGTTTGGTGCTCATGGAATAAGTGTGAAATTAGAATTTAATAAAATATATATCTAAATAGAAAAATTATATTTAAAAATTTTTTAAATTACTATAATTTATTAATTGGCAAACATGTTATTCAGGTACAATATATGTTTTCCTTTTTTAAATTTGTTGCATCTTTTCTTTTTTTTTTTTTTTGTAAATTTTTATCTTTTGCAAATTACAATCATTTAAATCATTAAATTAATTCAAAATTTTTTTTGCACAGACATTAAAAAAATATGTACTGCAAAACAAAAAACTCATTCATCTGTTTAGTAAATTTTAAATATAAAAACAAAATTTTGTTTTAGTTGCAAAATAATGTATTTTAGAGAAGAGATAGTCAGATGGACGGACAGACAGACATTGTCATCATTTGGTTTAATTCATCAAAAAAAAAAAAGATAAGCATGTACAAAAATGCAAAAAAGATATACAAATACAATTTGGACGAATTTTTAATACCCTACTGATAATAAAAATAATAAAAAAAAAACCTTTTTGTTATAGCCGATTATTAAAGATCTTTACAATTTAGTAGAAATGTTATTAAAAAATTCCAAGAAATAAAAAAAAAAAAAAAAATACAAATTTAAAAAAAGAAAAACATATCTTGTACTTGAATAACATGTTTGTTAATTAATAAATTATAGTAATATTAATAATTTTTGATTTTTGGTCTGTAGAAGTTTGGTAAGTATTAAAAAAAGGTGTGTAACAACTTCTATTTATTTAAATAAGAATGTTTTTCTATAACATCTAAAAATCAGCAATATTAATTAAGCACAAAAAAACTTTCGAAATACATATTATTAGTATTAAATATAAACTTATATTTTTAATACTTATAAATGACTAATTTTTAAAATTTATTTATATCAATTTGCTAATCATTCTCTCTGACTAATTATGCCAATTCCGCTGACCAATTGTAGCGTATTTATACATACAAATTTTGATTTGATTTGAGCAGAAAAAATTCATCTATTTAACAAAGTTTTTTAGTAGTTGTTAACATTTTTTCTAATTTATTTTAATGTTTTAATTACACACTCATTTGTTAAACATTATTTAAAAATTATAAAAACAGAAATAAAAAAAAAAAATGCTCTAAACATGCTCATGATAAATGACGTATTTATGTCAAATTTTAAAATGTTAAATTAAAATAATTTGCAAAATAAAAATTAAAAAAATATAAATACAAATTGCACTAAATTAATTTATATCATATTAAACAATCACTTAAAAAAAAGCAAAATAGAAATAAATTTATCTATGGTTATAAATAATTAATCAGGATTTAGTTAAATAATAGATACTTAAAATCGATTGGTATTTTTTAAGTTAATTTTTGCAATAAATAAATTATTATAATATTTTAAAATTCTATTTCCTACTGTTTAATTATTTAAATATAGTTATTTAATATTTATGTGAAAAAAACATAATGAATAAAGAGGAAAACAACATATTAACCCATTAAAATTGTTTATCAATATCTGAAATTTTATAAGCAACAAGTGCAGTCGTATTATACAAATATTTGTCGAAATTTCCAGGTAGATGATCAACAGAAAGATAATCAACAAAAATGTATTCTATATTTTAAGCAAATCATTTTATATATTAAAACATATCTTTAACAACGATTAACGAGCGTAGTATAAAATTATTGTAAAATTTTTAATTTAAATCATATTTTGGATTTTTAAATATTTTCATTAAATTAATCAAAAAACGAAAAATTTTTGTATTTAGTACTACTTTAAAAAAAATAATAATAATAATTGAACTTAAATAAAATCTGCATTAATTAAGTTATCATTGTGAAATTTGAGTACAATATAAAACAGTTTGTCCTTAAAAGAAGAGAATAAAAAGATTCCCATTTTCTTACTCCGAAATATCCGAAATTCCAGATCGGGGAAAGCTTGCTTGAAAAATTTACTTTTTTTATTGAAACGGTCACCCTGTCGTTATAAGGGGCCTCCGTCAGAAAATACTTTTTGGGTGTATACCTTAAATATAGGGTTAAAAAATTAATATAACTTTTAGTCGATCCCAGCTTTGCGATTTGAGAACATAACAAAAAAAGAACAAAAAAAAAAAAAATTTACAGAATTTAAATAGGGCTTGTGGGTAGACATTTGTCCCAAACTCCTCCGGATCTATTTTACATGTATTTACATTAAGATTTCTTTTGAAAACATTCAAAAAATGATAAAGCCCAGAACAAAAAACAAACTTTTTCACTGAATAAATATTGCCACCTTTCTGGAAAAAAGCCCAAAAAATTTCAAATTTTTTAAAGTTCCAACTTTAGATCAATATAAGTTTTTAATGGATTTATATATTTATATGATTTTTGCAGCAAAATTATTTAGAATTTTGCAAGAATTCTAGGGGCAATATTAAGCACGCCAAGTAAAAAAACTAAAAAAAAAGAGGGTAAAAATGGGGTAAAAATTTATTTCGACCCGAATATTTCTAAAACTAAAAGAGATAACCTAAACATGTAAGCATATTTTTTGCACAGATTTACAAGGACTATCTATATATAAAATTTCTTTTCTCTCATATCATAAATGAATTTTTGTCGATTTTTCAAAAAAATACATACCCGAGATGGCCAAATTTGGAGGGCCATCCACTTCCCCCCTGATCCGCTAGGGGCCTGTACTCCTTCAAATCAACTTGAAAAAACCTCTGCTCTGACCATGTGACCATTTTATTGAGATACTTCTCACGGTTCTTTAGTTACTGATTTAAAAAAAAAAAAAAAAAAAAAAAAAAACGTTTTGGAACCACTGTGCATCAGCTATATAAAACAATTTCTAGGAAGGCAAGTGTGTCGCAAAATACAGATTTTCGGGTCATACGATTATACAAAAAAGTCATGGTCATTGAAACTTGCTAGTGGAAGAAGTTCTTGATAGAAACACATTATAGCAAAAAAGCATGTAATGGTATCAAAGAAATGTTGTGTTTATAGAAAAAAGGCTAATTCATCATATTGTCTGGGAACTCCGTACAATTGAAAGGTATTGGTTCCTAGTAAAAAAGAATTTAAAGGGCACTAAAATCTCAGCAAAAAATTAAACGGAATTTAAAAATAAGTGGACTTATTCGAGCAAAAAAGTGATCGAACACAATAAATTAATGGGAAGAATTCCAGAAAATATTAGATTTTTCATTAAGAACCAATAGGAAATAACATAACTTGAACATAACAGCCACTTAAAATATGCTTGTATAGAAAATTTTATAATAATTTACAGTTGAATTCGAAAAATTTTGAAAAAATATATTTATATTAAAATAAAATTTATTAAATTTATATTATTTCAAAGTCTAATTCTTCTCCTTTTCAAATCAATTTAAAAAGGAATACATTATTTAAATATGTACTTGGTTACCCATTCTGTATTTTGATAGAGAAATTTCTAATAAATCTTCATAAATATCACCCACATAAAAATTAAACCACGTAAAATAAAAAATAAAAGCAATAATAATTGAAATTCATTGAGCTCCTTCTACAACTAAATCATTTTATTACTCTCTAAACCATTTCCAGAAGAAATTAAAAATATGTAAATAAAAAAAAGCATACTGTATGTTCTTTGTATTAAATATCATTTTGAAATGGTGTACAAATAGCCACTGAAAAAGATCTTTCTCTCATTCATTTACTCTAGTAAAAAACGCTGATTATACTCAGTATGATTTTAAAACTGCAGTCATCATTTAAAACTCAATTTCTCATAAAGCATTCAATTATAAAATGTAAAAATAAAATTGAAATACATGACAGGGAAAGTGTCATACAGAGAGGGTCAGAAGGGGGAAGAGAAAAAAGCAAAAAGAACTAAAAAAATCACAGTTATAATCTATTAAATATCATTTAAAGTGACAGAACTGTGAAAAATCTATTTGCATTGCTTGGTCTCAAGTCATGATTTTAAATGTAAAATGATTTTCCCTTGAAATACTTCACTAAAATACATTTAGGTCCATTTATTGAAGGCGGTAGTGTTTATATGCTCGCCAGCTGCATTGACAGTATAAATCGACCTTTTTTTTCTTTTTTTGTATATGAATATGAAAAGAAGGAAACAAAAAAAAAAAAAAAAAAAAAAAAAAAAAAAAAAAAACAGCAGTTTTAAGTAAATGTATTATTTATTGAGAGTTGGCTGTAAACATACATACTTTACAATACATACACGTATGTACATATGTATGTAAGTATATATCTATGTATGTATCTATATACGTTTAATTTATATTGAATGAGGGATAAATTAAATTAAGTATTCATACGTTTATGTTTGAATGTGTGATGACTGCTGTGACTTGGGTGAGGGAGATTTTCATTATTTAATAACAATCCCATTATAAATAACTGTGTTTGTATAATGTATTTTTGTATATGTATGTGTAATTTTAAATAAGAAACGGATGTGATTTAATTTTAATGACAAACACATTTTCGTCCACGAGCTTTAAAAAAAATGGGGAGAGAAAATTCTTATGAAACCTAATAAGTTTTGGAAAATTAAAGAAATAAGCTCGTTTGATTTCAGTCATCAATCAAAATTAGAGTTTTTTTTTGTGGAATGAGTATGTAAGGTTTTTAAAAATTTTTATAAATTTGTTTTTATAGAAAAGCGGTTTTAAAAATTCTCAAATTCTCCGAATAATGATTTTGCTTGAAAAGCTTAAAATAGAATTAATTAAAATACTATTTGATTTTGTAAAATTTTTAATAATACAAAAAAAAAAATCTTCAAAAGAAAATATAGGCATTTTTAATCAAACGCGTGGAAATAATTCAATCAAATAAATATACAGTGATATTAAAGCTTTTAAAAATAAACAGGTTTAAATTATTTTAACAAACTTTGTGATTTATGAAAGCTGCTATATTAATTATTTTTAGTATTTGAAATGGGACAATATTTTTTACAAACATAATTCAAATAATAAAAATAACATCAAATTAATAAAATTTAATATTTTTCATGAACACAAATTTTTAAATTAAGATAAAAAATAGGCTTTAAAGCTTTTAAAAATAGATCCTAATATTTACAAAAGAATTAAATACTCAAAAGCTTGAATGTAAGAAATATTAAAAGATAAATCTGTTGGGGCCAAAAATTTTTAGTAATAAATCTTAACTTCTAAACTACTGGTCAGTTTGAAATGTATGAAAGAGTTATAGAGGAAGACGTAAGCTTTCAGAAAAATCATCCTGTAGGCAGCCTGTGATAACACAAGATAGACTACAAGGTATCAAAGTTGACTACCTCGAGTATGTAAAAGTTTTTTGAAATATCTTAACTTCTACATATCAAGACCAATTTCAAAGACCTTTTTGATGGTGGGTATAAAAATCCGTGTGTAACATGTCGAAGAAATCATCTAAGACCCTACAAAGCATATATTTTCTGGGTCCTGGTTAGATTCTGAGTCGATCTGGCTATGTCCGTCCGTCTGTCTGTCTGTTGAAAGCAGGACAAAGTATATATTTTCTGGATCCTGGTTAGATTCTGAGTCGATCTAGCTATGTCCGTCCGTCTGTCTGTCTGTCTGTTGAAAGCAGGATAGGGCTCGAACGGGGCAACGTAGGGAGACGAAATTTGGCACACATATTTGTCAACGAAATTTTGTATAAATAGTTTGAGGGACGATATAAACTTGGAAACCAAAAATGGGCGTGGTCTGCCCACTTTACACCCACCTTCCATATAAGGTGAAACTTCAACGAAATTGTGTTCAACTAGTTCAAGGACCTATGTAAACTCGGAAACGAAAAATGTAAGTGGTCCGCCCACTTTACCACCCACCTCCCATATAACGTAAAATTTTAAAAGTTGATAGATTCGGCCGAGCCGAGCTGTTATATGTCTGTAAAGAGGAGAGATAACGAAAAAAAAATGTATTCGCTCAATTTATTTCTTATAGTTAAAATTATATTTTATTTCGTTTTGCGGGAATAAATCCTGAGGTATATGACGGACATTTTTTTTTTTTTTAATATTATTTAATTAGCAATATATTCCAAAATAATATGCTGAAAAAATTTTTCGATTAACTCAACTCGTTTATATGTTAAAAATTTTCAAAGTCAGCATTCTGAAATAATTTCGTACTTATTATAGGTTATTTTTCAGAAAGCTTAAGACCTTCTATATACATTTTAATTCGATCGGACCAGTAGTTTAGAAGATACAGATTTATTACCACAAATTTCACGTTTGACCTCATTGTACGTCTTTGGAATATAATTTTAATAAAACTATTAGAAAAATAATATAATTTCCTATGATTTTCATAAAGCTCCTATAAAGATTGATATTTAAAAGCTTTTGAAAAAATGTTATAGAGAAGTTTATTGAAATGAAATAAATAGTATACAAAATTTAAGTTTTCAGTATAAAAACGGATCAGTTTGAAATCTTTATCTTTATTTTATTTCGGATTAAAGTTTTCTGGTTGAACTTTATGTCACCCACTGTAAAGGAAATATTTATTTATTTAGTTTTGTTGATATAAGGGTTTATTATTTTGTATACTTAAATTAGCTGCTCATCATTTCAATTATTTATTATTTCCTTTACTATTATACACAAACAAAAAACACTACAAAAATATGAACAAAATGAACACATTTATTAAGCAAATAAATATGATGATACGAAAAGAAAAAGTATAACAATTTTAAATTGAATTATAAAATCTGTCTGTCATACAATGAAAAATTGAATGGGAGGCCCCTTAACCTCATCAAAATAAATTGCATAGAAGGTCGATTATCATTCTGTTTTACTCGTATGAGAATACAAAAACTAATTGAAACTTTAAATCGTATTTATTTTGTCTGTCTTTTAAATTCTTCTATAAGATGCTTCTATCTGTCTTTCAACAACAAACATCGTTTCATCTCTTTTTATCTGAGGAGATTTTCAGCCAGCCAGCCGGTCGGTTGGTCGGTTTCAGTCTTTGACCAGTCATCATGTATCCCTTTGTATATATTTTTTTTAAATTCATTTTTGATTGAGTTTAATTAACTTTTATTAAATTTTGTCACCCTCTGATAAATTAAAATTGAAAAACTACATTCAAAATCATCATCATCATAATAATGATTATGATGGTTATGACGATGATATAGATCTTATTTAATATTATTGCATAAAAGCAAGAAAAACTGAAAAACAAAAAATTGTTTTTTATTTTATTTTTTGTTTAAATTTATAAGAGCATGAACAGAACGACAAGTGTGTGTTTGTTTATCTTATAACTGAAGTACAACACACTAATATTTGTTTATTTTAAATAAATATTTTTATTATTTTTATTTTTTTACTTATACAATATTTTGTTTTATTACACAGACATGTGTGCATGTTGTATATTTGATAAAAACAAAATGATGATGAAGAAAAGTGTTCAAAAGTATAAAATGAGTTTTTAATTTGATAAAGTATATTTGTAGAACTAAAAAAAAAATTATATGAGATGCAAAAGAGATCATTATTTTGATAAAAAGTAAAATGATGTCGGTTATAAAAAAAAGTTCTGTTTACATATGACAGTTATTATCTTTTGAAATCAGATTGCATAATTTCAGGTTCAAACAGATACAAACAACAAAGGTGATAAATTGTCAAGAAGATTGTATTTTGTAAAGAAATTCTAACAGAAAATAAATATCTTTTGAGAATGCTACAACAACTAAAAAAAGCTATAATATTGATAATATATTTTTAAACAAGATTTTTTTAAAGCATTTTTTCTATTTCCAAAAGCTTTTGTAGTTTTTAAACTTATAAGAAAGCTTTAAAAATGGCTTTTGAAATTCGCATTTGATTTATATAAACCTCTGATTAAACACTAACTATGACCTAAACGCTTTTAAGTATTAAGGTGTAATTTTTCTTTACATAAATAACATTATTTATTCTTTTTTTTTTATTAAAGAAAATTTAAATAAAAATATACTATTTGTTGTTGCTTTTTATTTAATTAAAAATTTCAACAATTTATTTTTAACTTTACAATTTAAAGAAGCTTTCTAGTAGAAAACAAACATCTTTTGAGAACACTGCAACTACTACAAGAAGCTGCAGTATTAGGAATATATTTTTAAACAAGATTTCCTTAGAGCTTTTTCTATTCACAAGCTTTTGTAATATTCTAGTTTTTAAACTTTACCATATAAAAAAGCTTTTTCAAAAAAGCTTTTAAACTGCTTTTTTTATTTATATAAACCTATGAATAAACACTTTAACCATGACCTAAAACCTTTTTAAAATGCAAGATCAATTTTTCTTTAAAAAATAATTTTAATTTTATTAAAATAAATTTAAAAAAAAAAAAAAACATTCTATTTGTTGTTGCTATTTTTTTTTTCTTTTTTTTTTCGTAATTAAAAATCTTCACCAATTCATTTTTCATTTGAAAATTTGTCTAAACGAAAATTATCACTCATCTTTCTAACGGATGAGCCATCTGATTTGTATTTTTTCTATTCTTAAAATTGTCTGCTTTAATAAAAATATTTTCTTTGGCCAAATGCAAAATAAATGTCTTTAATATTTTTGTTGTTTTTATTTTCATCTCAAAAAATAAATTTGAATTTTACTTTTGTTATTAATTTTTCTCGCTTTTTTTCACCTAAAGAATTTTACTCTAAACAAGAGAAAAAGAGCAACAAAAAATATGTGTTGAATATTTTCAACAAATCTATAAATTACTCATGCTAAATTTAAACTAAAAATAAAAAATTACGAAATGAAATTATATTAAGAAAATATATATATCGTTTTATATATAGAATTGAAAACAAACTCACCTGAGTTAAGTTAAATGGAAAATTTGAATGTATGGAATAGGAAAATATATAATTTTAAAAATAAAATAATCAAATTTATGAAGGCAGATCACAATTGGGGAAAATGGAATAAAAAAAAAAAATCAGGAATGATTTAGTTGGATTTATTATAGAACTTAGGACATTTTTAATTCCTTATTATATTTTTAGTGAAGTATTTAAAAAAAATCTTAAACTATTTGTATTTCAAGCTTTTGTTGTCACAAAGTTATGCTTTCCACAAGCCAAACGTTGTGAAATTGTCGTGTAAAGGTCTGTAAAAAACATTATCCTATCCCAAATACAAAACTTAAATTAATGAAAACTAATTTAAAATATATATTCGTGGTATTAAATAGTATGGCATTGAAAATCATTAGAATTACTACATTTTATTCAATAAACTGTGATCATCCCTAATATATATATATATATATATATATATTTCAATATATCTGTTTCAATAAACAGAAGTGTTTTTAATAGTACTAATACAAGTATGTTTGATGTAAAAAAGTAAATATTTATTTTAGAAAATAAAAAAGAAATATTAAGTTAAATAATTGAGTTTTTGCTTGTGGAAATAAAAATACTAAGAAAAAAAGAAAAACATAATAATAAACAATGTTATAATTGCTTTAAAAATACAATTCAAATGTAAACAAAAATTATATAGAGAAAAAAAAAAAAAAAACAAGAGATCATTAGGATTCTTAAAAAAAAAATAGCAATTTGAACTATTTAAAAACAAGTAAGTTTTTATTGCTATTGTTTATGTTTAATTAAGAAATTAAAATTTAAAATTTATAGAAATTTAAAATACAAACAATTTTGCAAAATATATAGTAGAAGCTAGGGATGCCAATCCCGAAAATCCCTGGATTTTTCAGGATTACAAAATCCCGAATCTCGGGATTAAGGTAAGACAGAACATAAAAACATTTAAAGAAATTTTTCCAAAAAAATTTTAAAAATCGACAACATAGATAAGAACGTTATGTTTTGCTTTTTAAGATACGAATGAATTTCTTCAATTGAAATATGTATAAAAAACTAATTTTTTCCTTATATTTTAAATGTGTTTTCTTATGAAAAATTAATCCTGAAATTTTAAAATCCCGAATCCCGGAATTTGGGATTTTTTTTGAAAAACCAGTACCGTTTTGCATCCCTAGTAGAAGTTAATTAAATTATAAAGTTTTAATATTGCAAATTGTATCTTTTTTTTTACAATTTGAATAATAAAATATTCGATTCTGTTGTTAGAAATAATTTGGAAAATCCTAGTAAATGTAATTTAATTATTTAAAGGTTCTATTCCCAATTCAATTTCTGAAGTTATAATAAGTTTCTGATATTGGATTATTTGACTGTTTTTTACGTGACTTGCACATTTTATGGAACATTTAATTTTTTACTTAACAACTATAGTAGTTATCATAAACAAACATAATATTTATATTTTCTAAAATAGTTTTAAAAGTTCTAAAAACCAGTTTCAAAAATTATATATCTCTAATTCTGCTAAAGAATTTCAGAACAAAATGCAACATTTCTAGAAAATTAAATCAGAAATGGAAATTGCACACAGTGACTTTTAAAATTATATTAAATGAGTCATTTTTTTTAATGGATTTTCATCATAATTTAATTTTTTTTTTTATTTTTTTGTTCTCACTATAATCCACAAAATTTATTAATAATGATTGTTTTGGTATTGGTATGATATTTTAAAATAAATAGTTTATATTTTATATATATACATATATTTTTTTATATTTACGTTTGTAGCTCTTTATCTCTGGTGTATAATAAATCCATAAAATATTTTTAATAAATTGTTTTAAGTTTTATTTTCAATTTTTTTATTTTTTTGATGCCTTCTTTGATTCGATACACCAACAAAGTAAAAAAAAATATTAAACAAAACGCCAACACACTCGTCACACCATTGAAAAAACTTACCTGTAAAGAAACAAGAGAAAAGAAATAAAAAATAAAATATTAGTTTAAATTTATCATAAAAAATGTAATATATATATATATAAAAAAACAACATAAAATTGTGTTTTTGAAAAAATATTCAACAATTTATGAGTTTGTTAAATAAAATTTTAGTATTAACACCTTTTTTTCCTTTGCTATAGATTTCAATTTTGAAATATTTTTTTTTTTTGAAGGTGTAAAACATAAATTATTAGAATTTTTTAAAAATAGTTCTTATTAAAAAATTTCAAAATTTAGTAAAAATTATGAATGAACGAGTAGATAGGCTGTCATGTAAATGAGTGATAAATGACATGTGGAAAAGTTTTTAATTTCAAAAATTATGAATAAGAAAGATTTTTTTTTTTTTTTTTGAATACCTACTTAGAGCCTATTTACATTGGGGATTATCGCAGCGTTTTTTTATGGTATTTTATTTTGAAGTTGCTTCGTAGACCCTTCTACATTTATACATATAAATTTGTGTTGTGAAATTTTTTAAAAAATGTTTGACAAAAAACAACAATTCAGAAAAATTTAAAATAAATTTGAAAAAAATTCATGAAATTTTTAGCTTTGGGACGACGTACAACTTTTCTTACCACGCTTGCTTTTTTACACCTCTTGCCAACAAACGTAAAAGTTGCAGCGATTTTTCCCAGTGGAAATCCCCAATGTAAATGAGCTCTTAGTCATAATTATGAGAGTTATTACAGCTTTTATTTTAATAGATATAATGATCTGAAAACTGCTGGAAATTGAATTAAATTTATTTCTTTTCTATATTTTTATAGACAAATTTTCATTTTTCTTTATATATTTTTTAAGAGTTTTCAATTTATTAAAAAAAATGCAAACCAATTAGAAAGTTAATTATATTAATAAATAATAAAATTAAATTCCAATATAAAATTAGTTAATTATTTCATTAAAAATAAATTTTTAATATTTTTTTTTTCTGCGAGGAAACTGTTTTTCCATCAAAACAAAGGTTTGATTTAAAATTTGAGACGGATTTGAAATCATTTCTATTTTTTATCTCAAATATAAACGATTGAGAATGATTTGAAAATAATAGCATTCCCGACAAAAGAGAAAAATTTTATCTAATTTGGACAGTAATTTGAAATAAGGTTTGATTTAACCTTTGACATCAAAGAAAAAAAAAAAAACATAATTTTCAAATCTTTAAAATACACAGAAAAAATTATTACCGGTTTTTTTCAATTAACTCAGTTGTTTAATTTTGCATCAAAGTTTAATAAATATATTCATGAAAAAATAAATTTTAGAATGATTTTATTTTCTATACACATTTTTAATTCATTCAATCATCTACTTGATTGATTTAATTAATTTATTAATTGGAAGTATTTTACTGTTTTTAAGTTTTTAGTAATTGCAAATTTAAACAAGTTTATAATTGAATGAATTATTTTCATATATATTTGTTAATTGGTGACTTTTTCTGTGTATTATGTCCACGGTGATCGATTCAATTTTCCAACCGGTTTTTTCAGCCAAATACATTTCGAATGTCGAATAGACTGGTTTTTTTAAACACAAAAAACCGGTTTCATAAAGTATTATTTCTAGTATTTTAAAAATATAGTTTAAGGTTAAATCGAAATTAATTATGTAACATTAAATAAATAAATTAGTATTAATTATCCTGAATGAAATTTGTTTTATCTATGGTAACACCTGTAGTATTTTTACATCTAATTTTAATGTTTTAGTACTTTTTTTTTTTTTTTTTTTTTTTTTTTTTTTTTGTTTTAATATTTTCTTCATTTTTCAAAGATTTTGCTTTAAAAAAGTTTCATTTGCAGAATCGTTTTAGTAAAATTGATTCTAAGTTAAGATTAAATATCATTTTTGATGATTATTTTCTTGCATTTTGTATAATCTACACCACCATAAGTGTAACACCCAAAAATATTGGTCTAATCCCACCTTAATTATACTAATCGGCTTTAAGTCGATTTAACTATGTCCGTCCGTCTGTACTGGCCACAATTTTGAACATAAATTAATGAAATTTGGCACACAGGTTCACGAACGAAGCGTGTTGAAATTGGTTAAATCCCTTTAATGTAGCAAGAATTGTTGCACATGTAGTGTAGAAGTTTAAATCTGATCTAGAAAAAGAGGACCATTTCCCGAATTTTGATGCACACAATGGAGTAGGATATTGTCGGGTTTGATCGACTATTATTACGATTATACGAGCGATTATTGCAAATAAAAATAACTTGCAAGCAAATAATTCACTGTTTATAAGCAAATTGCACATAGAAATATATTTCCTTATTTGTCGTGCCAGATGGGAAAAATGAAACTATTATCATCGAAAATTCTATGAACGTAAAAGGAAGTGGCAACGCTGTACGTTTAATTTGTAATTAGCTTCACTAACTAATCACGATTATTTTTCGTGAGTTACTAACTTACAAATATAGTACTAACTCACTGTTTATACAGCAAAATCTTTATATCGCAATATTTTTAATTGCGATATATTCTTATTGGGTTAATAGTTATTTCCAAAAATAATTATGTTTAATAAATTTTAACTTGAACATTATAAAATTTATTGATTTTTCTTTAAGAAATGTAGTCTTTTGATAGAAATATTAACATCTGCAAAAAAAAAAAAAAAAAACGGTTAACCGGTTTTTTCCGAATTTAAATTTTTTCAAAACACCAACTATTTGAAAACCGGTTTCTCCAAAAAGTCGAATAATCGATCACCCTAATTATGACTGTGTTGAGTTCTTTTAAAATTCAGAATAGCAAATATTGTCTTCTAAAGTTTCAAATTAAGATTTAAAGTTTTTCTTTCTACTTCAAATAGTCGTAGGAAGTTCCCAAGCTCAGAGAAATGCCGACTATATCCGTGCAGAAACTGACTAAATTCATTATATTTTGAAACAAAAAAGCGATAAAATAAATTGTCAATGTTACCACAACCGTTGTCGAATTTGAAACGTCATTGTGTAGTGCAAGATTATTTTTAATGTAATGTTTAATTTTTTAAGACTGTAGGATTTTTAAGGCATTTTAAAGACTGCAAATGTTCGTCAAATAAATTAATAATTTATCATATCATTTTAACAAAATTTTCTTATAAATATTAAAAGTTATTAAAGCTAGCTTTAATTAAAATGAAATCTCCAATTTATTTATGCATAGTTTTAGGCTATATAGCTAACTAAATAATTGATTTAGTTACTTAAATCAGATAGTATATATTTAGGCTGTTAATTACAAAACATTTTCAAACCTTAAACGCACATGTGAAAACTTAATCTAACACAAAAGAAAAGCTAATATTAGTTTATACATATTAAAAATAACTTTTCCAAGAATTAAAGTTTACTTTTAGGCTGTTTTATAAACAAAATCCTTTACTCCCAACTATTTCAGCTCTTCATTTTATATGTTCCTATTTCTCTTGTACAAAAAAAAAGAAAGAAAAAAAAAAAAAAAAAAACATTTAATAATTAATTTATAACATTTGGTCTTTTAGCAGACAGTTTTTGTATGTAAGTGATGTTGATGTTAACGTGACTACAAGCGGATTTATTTTTAATCACTTAACACAATTAATACACACTTCTCTCCTCAACAAAATTTTCATACTTTTATTTTTTCACTTTAATGATAAAGTGAAATTATTTTCATAAATATTAAATAAAGTGATCAATTACGTAGTCATCTAACGAACACATAAACAAACAGGGACTTTTTTAAAGCAACCAACATTGATGACAGTCCAGTGTCAGCAACAAACAACAGCAATGACAACACCAAAACAAAAACCTTTTATATAAAGCAACAAAAAACTCTTTATCATTCTTTAAATTTTTTGTTTGAGTATAAAAAAATGTATATATGTATTTGTTTTCATACACATGTGGTAGATTAACTCGTACAAAACTTTTACTCTTTGCCATCAGTACAACACTAAAATGTTTTTAATCAAAATTCTTGTTAATAATTAATAATGAAATATTATTGTCATAAACAAACTTACTTTCTCACATGTATACCATTTACACAAACACATCTACATCTACATAATATTAAAGGTAAATATTGTATAACAAAAAACTGTAGCATAATCAAGGGGGCAGTTTTAATTTTTTATTTGGTAGAATGTTTTAAGAGTAACCATGAAAAAAAGAACGTCAAAAACACATACAAACAAAAGAGTTATAAAGAGGCTTGCTATATTTATAAATTGTGTGCAGAATATTTGACATTTTTTTTTTTTTTTTTTTTTTGTTAAGGTAGTAAGTATATTTCAAACAAAAGTTACACAACGATAATGTGTAAATACTTATTGAGAGGGTATACTATGAGCTTAAAAGTAAGGAAGAGACAGAGGAAGTTGTAAGCCGAAGAGAGGGCACATACTTAAGTGCGTATTGTTTGCATTAACATTTATTTAAGTGCGTGGTAATGTTGAGGTCTGTTGTTGTCATTGTCAACATCCTGGTGATATACATTTTATTTACAGTATGTATTAAAACAAACAATAACTTCAACATTTTTATGTAGAAAAATCAAAAAGAAAACCTATAACATTTTTTGTATAGACAAATTAAAAATATTTTTATTAAAGATTAATTTCCATTTGTAACTCTTGCAAATTATGTTTTCCACTGTAAGCATTATTTAAAACCTTATAACTTTGTCATTTAATAAATATTTCAAATTTGGTTTTTACCTCATTTCACTTTTTCTGCATACATGTTTGTCTTTTCATCAAAATTTCAGCAATTTTACTTTGAGTCCAAAAATGTCACAAATAAGTTACACAAAGGATTTTTCGTTTGATTAATATTTTAAGTACTTGTGTTAACTTTACAACACCCACCCTAACCATAAGAATTTAATATTAATTTTTTATTATTATTTTTTTTTTTTTTTAATTTTCCTGAATGTATGTTAAAATTACTTGTTCAAACAAAAGCAGGTGAAGAAAAAAAATAATAGAAGAAAAGGACATATAAAATACACAAAGATATACGTAAAATATAGATCAAAAGTACAAGGTTCTTCCCTGTATAAGTGTAAACAAGACTTGAGAGGAATTCTATACAAATAAATCTCCAAAGTTTTGAAAAGGAAATATTTTAAGGCAATAAATGTTAAATTTTGGGCATGTAACTAAATTTTGAAAATAAATTATTATGTGAAAAATTAATTGCATACAATCTAAGTTCTTATAATTTAAATTTAAAACTAATCAAGAATCTCTAATTTGCAATAGCATTTGCAGGCACAGAAATTATCTTAAGTAAACTTTCAAAATCAATGAAATTAAATTATTTTCTTCTAATACTAACTATTTTTACAACTCTTTTTATCATTTCTAAACAAAATTTTACAAATTATTGCTAAATAAAAATTAGATTCCCTTTCCTAAGTAAAATCCATTAAACCATTAATGTATTTTTATTTCCAATACTTTTACTAATTCGAAACACCTTTAAGTTTTTTAAGCACATATGAGTAATAAAATAAAAAATTAATAACCAAATTCAACAATTACTTTTACCAACAAAACTAAATACATACAATAACATTAAATAATATAACTAACCTTTCATATTTAAATTTATGAAAGAAATTAAATAAAAGTTAATAATTATTAAAATCAATATGCGGCCGTCAGTACCAGAAAAAATATTAACAAAAAAAAACTTCTAAACTAATTAGATATTCCAAGCATAAAGTCAACAACACCCCATTACCTAAAATAGTAAAAGTTCAGTGAACTCCATATAACTAAGACAAGCTTAAAAGCTTTGACTAAACTTTTACTATTAAACAACAAAATCCAAAAATAATAGAAAAAGTATACAACAAAGCAAATTCGTAACTAAAAAAAGAAATAATTTGTGGTAGATGGTTAATTTCTTTTCAAAACAAAGTTTATTAATCATTAACGAAAAAGAAAAAAATACCGCAACAATGCCAAAATACACATGCTGTTGGTGGGCTTTTCAAGCCAAATCCACAGACATTATTTTTTATTTATTACATCATTTTTCTAAACACAATAAACTTCATCTTAAAAGGGTTTGAAAAGAAAGGGGGAAGTTAAGAAATGAAATTCTAATGAAGTTTATAATTCAATGAATACAAATTTGATTGTCATGTTTTATCAGTCTCTTTTGTGTGTCATCATTGTGATCGACTAAAAACCGTTAAATTGTTTAAATTTAAGTGTGACTTTAATTTGTGTTAACCTCAAAAAATTATGGTTTTATATTCTAAGCAACGTCTTTTTTTTTTACTTTGTGTTTGAATTCTTTAAAAACTTTCTATTTAGAATGTTGTTTGATTTGTATGACCGACTATCAAAAGGTAATAAAAATTGCTAAATGTTTATAGCAATTTATAGAAGAATAAAGAAGATATTTTCTCTTCCAAATTTTATTTGTATTATATTTTCTCTATTAAAAAAAAAAAATTTAAAACTGAGATATATTCTCAGCAGAATTTTTCTTAGAAACTTAAATAATAAAATTGTGATTTTTACTGTAAATTTCTTAAAAATTACTGTTTTTTCTTTACAGAAAATATCTCACTAATTTTAATATTTTCTCTATAGAACTTTTTTTAGAAACTACGACATTTGCTATTAAAATTCTCAGAAACTGAGAGGTTTTCTCCACGGAAAATTTCTTAGGTATTTACTAATATTCTCTGAAGAAAATTTGTCACAAATTGACATATTTTCTCTATATTTTTCTATAAATATTTTCTCAGAAACTAAGATATTTTCTCCATGGTAAATTTCCCCGAAATTGAGGTATTTTATTCTGGGAATTATCTTAGAAGCCAGTATATATTCTCTATAGAAAATTTCGCAGAAGCTGATAGAAAATTTTTCAAAAGTTTAAATTTTTTCTCTATAGGAAATTTCTTACAAATTGTAATCTGACTGACTTACTTGGATATTCATCATGATGAAATATGTACCGAATAGATCCACAAAGACGGGATTTTTGGAAAGTAGAATATTTAGGGGGTAAAAACGATTAAAATCGGTAGCCTTATATCTCCTAAACTAATAGAGATACAGAAAAAGTTGAATAGATATCGTTATTCATTTAAAAAATAATCGGATATATTTATATATATCCGGCTCTTTTAGGGGAAAAACGGATAAAAATTGTAATTTGGTACTTTTTTAGCAACCAATCTATCTTTTAATCCAGCATAGATATAAAATATGCATCAAATTAGTACCTTATTGAAAATTGGCGAATATCGTACCTGTTTTTGGTACTTTTTCACAAAATATATTCTTTTTTTTACTGACATATACATATTAATATTTTAGCATTCAATTAGTACAATTTAGAAATTCATTGAAATTCAATTTTGTCACATCAAAGGGGAATAAAAAGTACTTATTAAAATTAAGTAATGCATTTTTTTATTATATTAAACCTAGAAACATGAACTTAAGTACTCGTACATGTAGTCCTAAGTGAGTGAGAATTCACAATAGGGGATTTTGTGGTACTTTTTCTTTTTTTTTGATCTTCTAATGGTACTTTTTGAATTTTATATAATATTGAACCTAGAAACAGGAAATTAAAGATATATGATCCTAAGTGAATAAGAATCCATAACATGGGACTTTGTGGTACTTCTTCATTATCATAATGGTACTTTTTGAATTTTCTACAATATTAAACATAAAAACATAAAATTAAAGATATATGTCCTATGTGGTTAGGAATTCAAGAGGGGGAACTTTGTGGTACCTTTTCGCTTTTCCAATGGTACTTTTTGAATTTAATATAATATTGAACCTACAAATATAAAATTTAAAATATATTATCCTAAGTGAATGAGAATCCAGATAAGAGAATTTATGGTACTTTTTTTCTTCAAATAGTACTTTTTGAATTTTCTAGAATATTGAACATAGAAACATAGGATTAAAGATAGGACCATATATGGTTAAGAATTCAAGAGCGGGAATTTTTGGTACTTTTTTGTTCTTCTAATGACACTTGTTTAAATTATCTGCAATATTTAAGCTAAAATCTTCAAATTAAAGATATATAGTCCTAAGTGAATGAGAATCCATAAGAGAGTACTTTTCGTTATTATAATATTACTCTTTGAACTTTTTTGTAATAATAATTAACTTTCAAACATGAAATTAAAGATATATGGTTTTGTGTTCTAATCCACAAGCGCTAGACATTACTCTCCACTAAAATATAAAGAAGTAAGAAATTGGTAACTAAAATATTTAAGAAGTTTATTGTTCTAAATGCCGACAGAACTTCAATATTACAACTGTTCACTGGAGTTAGGAATCATAGTTTAATTTTACGGGATTTTTCGCTTTTGGTATTTCATTTTGTTTTTTCTAAATTAAAAGGCTACCGTTTTTATCTGGGGTTGTAGGAGTACTGCACGATCGGGTTAAATGCTATCTATTATATAAAAGTGAATCTGTGTTTGTTAATATGACCGCTTTTGAATTTTATTTGTTGCTTTTATTTTATATCAATACAATGGGGTAGCGAAGCCCACTGTCTTTAAGATATTAGAAATATTATTAAAAAATTTAATTAGAACTTAATAAAACACAATTTGAATTAATAATATAGTATGGTTTTTATTAAAAAAATATACGCTGACAGCTATACTGCTCGTACAGTATAAACTTGATTATCCGGATAATTGAAAATATGTATATGTACAAAAGTTAATTAAAAACGTTGAATTCAACCACCAAAAGCTCATAATTTTTATTGTGAATTTCAATCCATTTAACTTTTTACATAAATATTTTTTTACAAAATCCGTGTTAATATACATATATAATCAATCCGGATTATAGAGTATGTAATGAGTTGGGAATTGAAATATAGAGGTTCGGATTATCGAGTATTTTCTCTATAAAAATTTTCTTAGAAACTGGGGGCAATTGTGCATTTCGATTCGAAAAGAAAAGCTTTCGAAATTGTATTTAAAATACATTGAGAATCAAAAGAGTTTTCTTTCAAATCGAATTAGACAATAACCCCCCTGCACAGTATCACATTTATCTAAATTAGAACGACAAAAATACGAAAATAAAAGCTTATTAATTGAAGTAATTCTTTTCGGATTTTTTAGTAAAAATATCATATATAAAAAAAAAAAATACTTAAAGTATTGGATAGTGTCAATAGTGCGAATTATGGATTTTCAAAGTTGCAACTTTTAAAAATATTTTAATTCTATTTACAACTTTTGTAAAGAAGTATGATAACTTTAACTTCATATATCTCAGAAATACTGCAGATATTGATATGATTGCTAGGTTATAAAAGCAATACTGAAAATATTGTTTTCAATTTAAAAGAAATCATAATATAAAAAATATATTTTAGTAATTTTTTAAGAATTATTTAAACATTTTAAGGAAATGGCTGAAAATTTGTTATGCAAATGTTACACTATGATTGATGTGATTAGATCCTGAAACGTCTACTTTTAAAATGTCCTTTATTTTATTCAAATTTATAAAAATATGACCGAAATTCAAACAAATAAAGTAATTTTTTTCAGTATGGGAGTGATAGTGATTCTACCCGCCTATTCTTAGTGGGAATGTTTACGGTCTTATCGATATCTCCAAAACTAGATTTTTGTCGTTGTAAAACTGCCAAATGTGACACTGTGTCCTGGTTATATTCTTTATAGAAATTTCTTAAAAATGTTGGGTTTTTTTACTTCAGAAAAATTTTCACATATGAAGACATTTTTCTAAAGAAAATTTCTCAGAAACTAAGATATATTCTACATAGAAAATTTAGATATTTTAAGAATATTTCTCAGAAAATTATATATTTTTTCCATAGAAAATTTCTTAAAAATTGAGATATTGTTTATGGAAAATTTTAAAGAAATTAGAATATTTTCTCTTTAGAAAATTTTTTAGAAACTGATATATTTTCTCAGAAACCGAGATAGTTTTTCTGTATGAAATTACACAGAAATTGAGATATTTTCTCGATAGAAAATTTCCTAGGAAAAATATATATAAAAGAATTTCTCCGGAACTGTAGTATTTTTCAGAAACAATTAATTCCATTAAAAACTTATTTTAATCTCTTTAACTGATTTTCTCACGTTGCTTAAAATTTTATAAAAAAATTCACCACTTAAGCTCTTAAAATTTAATCAACTTTATTTTAAACTTACAAATTCTAAAAAAGAAAAGAAATTCTTAAAACTTTTTCCTTAACAATGAATTTTATTATACATTCCTTTATTAAATTTTTTGCATAGTTTTTATACGTTTTTTTTTTTTTTTATGAACAGGTTCTTGTGCATTAGTGCAACATCTTTTCATCGAGTATTGATTACTTTTCAGACATGGTAATACATCCATCTACTACTATCATGTTGTCTACATGTCTATCAATAAAAGTCTGTTTATTCAACGTTTTTCTTTTTTTAATTTATTTCAATTCTATTCTTTACTCTTTTTTTTTTTTAAGGTAAATTCAATTTGTTCATGTTGTCTTGCATTAAACAGAATAAAAAAAAAAAAAAAAAGGTTTATTCAACTTCAACTTGAACATATAACAGAACAGTATTTATACGTTTCTGGTGCACAAACTTATTGTTAACTCAATTAAAAATTCAATTGTCTGTGTTGTTTTAATGCTGCTGCACATACATACATTCATTCATACCAAAAATACGAAGTAACAAATTATTGTGTTGTATACTTTTTTTTCGTAGTATTTATAGCAGAATGATAATGTTTTTTGTAAAAATATTTTCATAAGTAACTAACTCCCATTTAAAAACAACTATTGCTGCTGTAGCTAGTTGTGTATTTAGTATACAGATTTATTTATTTTACTGCCATTTATCATTTACTTGTTGTATTTTTGTGTTGATGCATCACACAAAACGTTGAACACAACAAACCCTAGACTACAAATAATATTGGTTGTTATTATGTGCCACAATGTCAATAGAAGATATTGGAAGTTTTTTTTTTCTCTTTTCCATGCTCTGGCTCTTTAGCATTTTATATAAATTTTTTTGTGTTTGCAAAATTTACTTTATAATCAATCACAAAATGTTAAATTAATTTCCATGTTATTTTCGTTTTATTCTTATTTTTTTTTTTTATTAATGTTCGTCTTTTGTATACTAAAAGCCTGGCATGTAAAGTGATATGAAATATTGAGTGAAATTCTATTAAAACGTCACTAAAAGGTTTTAAATGCCATTTGGTATATGTTTTATTTTGACTTAATGTTATAATGAGATTTTCAATAAATTGCTTTCAATTTAGCTCATAAAAGTATGCTAATAATTATGAAAATCATGAAAGTATGCTTTAGTTTTTATTGCAGTTATGTGTAAAGAGAGTATATTAGAGAGAGAGAAATCACTTAAATCAATTTGTTCAATTAAAATCAGCAGTTTATTTTGGTATTATAGGGAATATTTTTTTATAAAGAAGTATACGATATAGCAAAAGCTCCTAAAAGTAGACCACAATTTGTAAATCTCGTAAATATGCTTGTTATTTTTATGTTTTTATTGTGAGATAAAGGATTTTCAAGTATAAAGAATTAATTTGAAAAAACAGTCATATTAATAAAATAAGGTTGAACTGGTAATTGTATTACCAATAGGCCCTCGACGTTTATGGTTATTCAACCAAAAACTTAACTGGAACTGAGCAACAAACAAATTCTAGTATAATCACGATTAATACAAAATTTACGATTGAAAGATAAAAATTGCTACTCGAATTTAAACTATAGAGTGGTGCAATTAATTAAGGTCCCAAAATATACACATAAACCTCGACTATCTAAACGAAGTTTTATTTATAGCCTGTTTCTCTATGTCGAACGAAAATCAAAGCGAACGAAAGCAAGTCGAACGAATTCGAATAATTTTGGGTTTCTGTATTTCCTACGCTTTCGTTCGCATGGAGTTACGTCTTTTCGTATTGTTTTTGTTTTATTTTGCTTTCAGAGTAACTTTATTTCGTAAAAATATTAAAAGTACTACTAAATTGTTTAAACTTATATACAACCAAGTAAATAAACAAACAAAATTAAAATAATTAAAAAATAAAATTTTTTTTGATTTTTTTTAGAAATGGTTTTTTAGACACAAAATCGTCAGTTATGGATACCAAATACATCAAAATGAATAATAAACATGATTAAGGAACATTTGCAATGTCCTTGTGAGTATTTTTCCTATTTTTCTTTAAAAAATTCAACCAGTCGAAAGCAAAATAGCAAGTGACTGATTTTGACATTTTTGTTCTTATCGTTCGAAATACAGAAACCCAGTTTTATATGAAAACACTTACGTTTTCTTTCGACTTGTCGTTCGACTCATTGTGCGCATAGAAGTGAGTTAGAGAAACCCAAATCAGTTTTCGTTCGCTTAGAAGGCGAAAGAAAGCTTTCGTTCGACATAGAGAAACAGGCCATTAATTTTTTTTTTTGAATTTATGTTAATTTTAAATATTTTCTAGATATTATTTTCTTTAAATAAGCATAAATTAAGAATTTATTCAATAATTCTAAAAGTTTTGTAGTTTATTTAAGAAAATAAATTATCTAAACCATTTTAGATAAAAATTTATATTTTTTAATTTAATTTTCTTTACTTCCTTCCATTAACCAATGGTCAAACATTGATAATTAAGGTCATTGTAATCGTTGTAGCTATTATAAATTTTTAAATATGGAATATTTACTTGCCATGAATATCTTCCTACCATTATTCATGTGCATTTAAGTGAAAATAAATTATTTCTATTAAACGAATGAACAAAATAAGAATGAAAGAAATTAATTAAGTTAAATTTTATATAATTGCAAATGTATGTTCCTTGGCTACTGTTACCACTTGCATTTATTTACAGCATATTTTCAGGCTATTTATGGCTATGACACATGCACAGAGATAATTTTCCCACAAAAAAGAGAAAAAAAAAAAAAAAGATTGAGATTAAAATATAAAAGAAAATATACATTTCATTAAGCAATTTGTTAAGGTGGAAACATTTTTAGATGAATTTGTAATTTGTAATGAATACAAGACAAGACATGTTTGGTTTTGTTTTTCTAAGTTAAAGTTTTAAAACCAAACAAGATTCATTCAAGTGTATTATGAACAGTAGAGATAAAGTTTTGTTTTCAAAGCTTTTAATATTATAAATAAAATAAGATATTGAATTTAGTTTAATATAGAATTAATGGATAATATGGATTTAAAAATTAGTAAATAAATTTTTGGATAGTAAAGTGAAAATGACTTAAATACTAAACTCTCTAAAAATATTTTTTAAGAAAAAAAAATAAATAAATAAAAGTATATAAATTATAAGGACATTTTGAAAAGTAATTGCAATTATTACTCTAATTCTTTATGATAAATCATAAGCTATTGCATACTTTGAGGCTTTTTAAATTGCCTTTTTCAATTTAGATTTAGAATTATCCATATTAATATTATAAAATTAAGTGTTTGTTTGTTTGTGACGCAATTACGCCTAAACCGATGAACCGATTTTAACGAAATTTTAAATATAAATGAACTTTAGACTGGAAGGAACTCTAGAAAAATTAAATTAATGAAATTAGAGAAAATATTGCAGCTTTTTGCATACATTTTTATTTAATCAATTTTTTGATGAAACTGGAAGTTTTAATAGCAGAAGCATTACGGGAAACATCGATACTTGAAAATAATTGGACAAAGCAGATTTTTTACGTTTTCTAGAATTTTTGTTAATCTTTTAGATCCTATGCAACGCAGGGGCATTCAGCTCATATTTTTTATAAAAAAAAATAATAATAACAAAAATTCTATATTGGATTTAAATATAAATATAAAATACTTTCAGGCGCTTAATTTAATAAAATGTTATACAAATTATGCTTCCTTTAATATAATGTAGTTTTAAAAAATTGTCTGTACAAAATCAAAAATAAAACAGAGTTAAGATACTTTATCATCTTAGAAAAAAAACTATAAATGTCATTTTTGTGTCATTTCAAGCATTAAAATATGTAGAAAAATTCCTTGTACTTTGTTTATATTATAAAATTATTTTTATTATTTTTTGGTTCTTTTAACTTCTAAAGAAAAAAAAAAAAAAAATATTTATTTTCATTTTTCTATAATAAAATTGTTTGAAAATGAAATTAAAGCAATAAAAATTGCAACATTGTTAATCATCATCAATCAATGTCATCGTTTGTGTTGTATTACGACTTCTACTACCATTTTTGCTACAACTACTACTATGTAGTACTTCATTTTCTCTGCTATAGCTACTAATATTTCTGTACTAAACATTTTCTTTATTTTTTTCGTTAAGGTTGTTATACATGGATTGTTATATAAACTGTTCCTTATCTTGTGATACTGGCGAGATGAAGTAGAAGATGATGATGATACTTAAGCTGTTCCTGCTACTGCCATTACATTAATATTGTTGTTTTATACAGTTTAATATTTGTTGCAGGGGACCCACCTACTTTTTAGTCATCATGTCATCATCAAAATCTATCCAGTTTCTTGTTTTTTTTTTCTCAAATGTAAAATTTGTTTCTTTTTTGTTGTTTTTAAAATATTCTAACAACATGACACAATATGGTTTGAATATTATCAAGCAATAAAAGTCGTTTGAAGAGCGTCTATATAACTTTTTTTGTTTCAAACATATTAAGAATTTTTTTATATTTTACTTCTTCTTGTTTGATAGTTAAAAGAGCAAAAAAAAAAAAAAAAAAGTTATATTTATTTTATATTAAAATAAAACTGTTGACAGCTGTCGGGTAATAAAGCTACTGGGGGGAAGAATGGTTAGAGAACAAATCACACAGAGCTCAAATATTATGAAAATATTAAAACGATTTGCAAAAAAAAAGAGAAAAAAATCATGATTGAAAACAACAGGTTGATGGATAATTGAAGTGGCAAAAGAAATGGAGAATCAAAACCTAAAAGTAGGCTATGAATTTTTATTTGCAAATAGATATTAAAAGAAAGACAAAACTGGGCTACGGTGTTTAACATAAATTCAAAAAGTGCCTAAAAATATGTTACATTTTATGGCCTTAAACAAGAGAAAGTTGCAAAAAAAAAAAAAGACCTAACAAAGTTTAAAGAAAATTTATATTTAATTTCAAATTTCTTATATGAGATTATCATTTCAAAATTACATTTTCAGTGACATAATTTTCGAATTTATCGTTGTTCGTTGTGTATGCCTATTAGTTACCAAAATTCAAATTAATTATGCATTACTTATAAGTGATACATTTTTTAATTAACGGGGATTTCTATACCTTCCTACATCTTTAATTACTCAGTGATCCAATTTCTTTGTGATTCAATGTCCAAATTAATCTGATTGTGCTCTTAAAAAAAAAAAAAGTGACAATGTAAAAGTATTTTAAAAAAGTGAACAACCCTAGAGTAAAGAGAACCGGTTCAAAACTAGTCACGTGAGAAGTTCTCAGGGCTAGTTACCGGTCCCAGTTCCGGAATTTATATGAAAGAAACCTGTCACTTTTACATGGGGTTGTCATTGGAGGTGGATAATTAGCCCCTTGGGACAGGTCACAGGACTTGAATTGGATCTTTGGTGACGAGTTAGGTGTCAATTGGTACTCAACTGGTACTGAGGGACCGGTCCATTACTGCAATTGCCACAAATTTCCCACAGGGAATGTATGTCCGATATAAGATCCGTTTGCTGTTTAGTTATAGACACATTTCAGTGATAATACCACATTCAAACAATTTGCCTTTCATTTAATGTGTTTGTTTTTAATAAATTAATTAATTTTATAGCTTTTTATAAATGTTTGAAAAAAAGCCAAATTCTTTAACTCATGGAGCCACTTGTCTGTCCTTCTAAAGATAAACCAATAATCTTTTTATTTATTTTTTAATAATTTGATTATAATAAGATTTAAAATATATGCAGATATCAAAAATTATTTGTTATTTTATATTAAAAAAAATATTTTGTTCAAAATTTTCAGTGTGTCTGTCCAGATATCAAAATAAAATAAATCTTCGTGTATTTCTTGTCATTATTTTATGTCTTTTCTTCTTTCAACATTATTTATGATTGATTTCCAAAGACATTTAAAAAACCATTTAAATAATTTGAATAAAATAAATCAAATTATTTGCAAATCTGCATAAAACAATTTTTGTTTAAAAGAGATTTATACTAGACATATTACCATTTTAATATAAAACAAAACATTTCGTTTTTAAACAATTTAAATATTTATAAAAAGCATAAAAGCAAAATTTATCCATATTTATTTAACAATAAATTTTAACAAAACGAAAAAAAAAAAAAAAAATAATAAATAAATAAAAATAATAAAAAAATACTGTTATTTTTTATAATTAGGAAAAAATATCTAAAATTGCATAAAATTATAGTGGGGTGATGGCAAGGTTGTAAAAAAAAATATAGTCAGCAAAAAAATGTTTAAATAACTTAATATTCATAATACAATATTAAAGAGATAAAGATAACGAAAAAGGTTAAATTGAGACATAAATAAATAAATGGTAGCACTTCCGTCATAACAGCTCAGCAAAAAATATAATAAAAAATATGTCTGAATGTCTATATAGTATCTTCTAAGAATAATAGAGAAGAAAAAAATGCATTTATAATTAAAATATGATTTTTATTTAATATTAATAAAGCGAAAACGTTAACTTTATTATTTATGATCAAGTATTAAAAGAAAATGATACTGCAGAAAAAATTGTTATTAGTAGAGGGCGGATTTTCATAAATTAAGCGTTTTCAAATAAGCCCCTAAAATATGTATTTAAAAATTTACACTTAAATAAGAAGTTTAAAAAAAAACAAGTCATGAAAATCTACAATCTAGTTATAAGCTCAAAGAGAATTATAAAATTAAAATACTTATCATGCTTTTACGAAAAAATAAAAAAAAAAATAAAAATATAGAAATATTTAAAGAATATCGGACGTATGCAACAAAACTTTTGATTTGTTTTTTTGAAATTTTTGAAATGTTGATTTGTTGTGATTTTGACCAAAAAGAATGGCGAAAATGATGTACGTGCTATAATTTATTAAAAATTTTCATAAAAATACAAATTGGTCCTACAAATAATTTCTCAAAGAATTAAATGTTCGCTGCCATGCTGTTTCTAAGGTATCAGGAGAATTCGACCATTGATAGGAAACATGGTTCGGAAAGAAAAAAGGTCCACATGTTATATATTGGGGAGGCCAAGAAAATTGAAAGCATATTGAAAAGGACTCCAAACTCATCTTGTAGAAAAGCATTTAGCTCAGTGCTCCGACTATTTGGTGCGAAAAATTAAATCTAATGAGGAGTTAAGAACATATAAAGTACAAAAAGTTACAGACTGGAATGCTGCAAAAAATTTAGAAGCCAAGAATAGCACAAGGAAATTAAAATCAAATTTCATACAAAAATACTCATGTTGTATAAAATTTCCTAAAGAATTCGTGGTTTGGCAAGATTTATGCAGTTGCGGCAAAACAAGCAAGTCATTTGTTACAGTGGGTTCTATAAATACTGAAAAATACATCAAAGAATGTTTGCAAAAACATATTTTTCCTTTTATAAGAGAGCACGATGTGTCCACATATTTTGGGCCCGATTTGGTATAATTTCGCTACGTAAGAAAGCTTTGGAGTGGTACCAAAGCAATAACATAGTTTTTCTACCAAGAGAGGTCAATCTTCTAAAATGTCTGGAGCTAAGACCAGTAAATAGATATTGGAATTTTGTGAAAAGAGAATCGAAGAGGACAAAAGAGTTGTCCCAAAGTATGAAATATTTTGAAAGGAGATGGGCAGACTGTTCCAAAAAACTGACTGCAACAACTGTCAAATCTCTAATGGAAGGGTTATCAAAAAAGGTCTACTAGTCCATAAGTAGTGGATAGAAGTTTAGAAATTATACTTTTCTATGATCTGTAGTATATTAACAATTAAATAAAAAAAACAATCAAAACTCTAAGATCAACCGTTTCTAAATTATTGAATTTTATATATATTAAGATTTTTTCGATCGCACTCTCTAGTTCCTCGTCTAAATATTTGTGTGGGACAACCATTAAAACCTATAACCACTAAAAATAACGATCCAAAGATTTGTAAAACATAAACAAAAAGTTGAAATTTATCATAATGTCACTTAAATAAAGTAGGTTTAATGTAGGTTCATACATACTTTAAAATTATCTTTGTTAAATTTAAGTTAATAATGGTTTTTGCATATAACTTTAAGGAATTTACCTTAACAATACTTTGTAAAGCTGTTCTTATTTATAATTCAAATAATATTAGTTAATATAGACGACCTATTTTATTTCAGGTTGAATTAATTTTTAACTCCGATAAAAAAATCTCTGGATATTTATTGCATAATTAATATATATATATTTTTTTTTTTTTTAACCATGTTTATGGTAACATTTTTAGAATTCTTTTTCCATCTTTTTTTCTTAAGTATAATAACCAGGGCAACAAAAAACATGTTCTTAGTTATTTTAAGTTTATAAAAGAGCTCTCAAAATCGGAAACTATGTCATAAAAAAATTTAAAAATATGTTCTTAAGATATTGCATTTTAGACAAAATTTTAAATTATATTCTATTCATGCTAAAAATATATTGAATTTTATTAGCAATTGCAAAAAAATTAATATCCATTTGCACTTAAAACAAAGTCTATCAGGAAATTACAAAATTTCCATCAAAAATAGTATTAGGGAAAAGTATTTTAAAAAAGTTTGTGACCGTAAAAAAAAAGTTCACTAATAGCAAAAAATTTAAATAAATTTATTGGGAGAAAAATATACACAATTTTTCTCTTAAGTATAAAATACGCAAAAATGTGTAATTTAAATTGCTAAAATA
The DNA here is from genome assembly GCA_951394005.1 of Protophormia terraenovae. Lineage (NCBI taxonomy): Eukaryota > Metazoa > Arthropoda > Insecta > Diptera > Calliphoridae > Protophormia > Protophormia terraenovae. The sequence continues at coordinate 62,523,808 of OX596073.1, forward strand.
TGCTCTGAAATAAGAATTATAAAAGAAAATATAACAATATATGTTGCTAAGTCCATAATATACCAAAATATGCTGCTATAACCGAAATATGCAAAGTTCTGCTGTAAAATAACGATGCCAAAAATCTTAAAACTGTCTGAAACGTATAATTAACTATCAGTTTGGTTCAGGAAAAATATAATTTTAAATATTTTTGGTTGCCCTAATAACAACTCTAGGAAGTTAAAAAAAAAAAAAAAAAAAAACATTTTAGAACAATTATAAAATTTATAAAAAAAAATAATAATAATAAAAAATTATGTAAACAGAGAAATATCTACAAATAGAGAGTGAAAGGGCAGGAAAAAACATTCCAACGGAAGTAAATAATGGTCATTTATATAAATTTCTTTAGTTTAGCCTAGATTTTGTCCACGTTCTATGTACTTGCCACAACTTTAACATGTAATTTTGCCACAACGACAATGACGGCGGAGTTGCTGTCATAAAACTTCTTTTATTTCATCACTCTTTTCCGACCATATTTATGTTACTTCAAACTACATACATGTTGACCATAAAAATAAGTGTCAACAGACACACACGTAAGCGAAAAAAAAAAAAAAAAAAACAGGGAGAATGAAGTAAGGTCGAATTTAAAATACTGTTTGTTTTTTTCATATTCAAAAAACTCTCTCCTACACAACGAACTTTGGGAAAATTTTCGAATTAAAAACAATGATGTGAGAGATTGGTGGCTAAATTTCTTCAAGTTTTTATATTTTGCCAAAAAGTGGCCACTGTACAAATTAATTAAAACAAATAAGTTTTTCGATATTAAAAATATTTTGGGGTTATCTAGTAAATAATTAATAAATCGGAACATTTAACAATTTAAAGGCTGTTTTACATTTTGGACTATAACTTTCATATTAGTAAATCGATTTTACCAATTTCCAATACCAACTAGCTTGGGACAATGATAAATATTCAAAACAAAAATTCAATTACTTAGGAATAGTCTTATAAATATGAAAATGTTTTCTATAGACATACAGTAGTAAATAGCTAAACCGACTTGGAATAATGGAAAGTAGCATGCCTAAAATATCACTACATTTAAAACTGTATTTAATGGCTGTGGTGTATGCAAATAAACTTAAAGAATGTAATGTAAATTTATTTCCATTAATTATGGTTGTTTGTCAACATATTTGTGCAAAAAAAAAAAAAAAAAAAAAAAAAAAAAAAAATGCGAAAAGACAGCAAAAAATAAAAGAAACACCGGCAAAGACAGAAATTTCTAAATAAAGAGAAATAAATATTTGGACAGGTTAAAAAAAGGTACATACGTAGTTTTTTTCGCAATTTACTTTTAGCCATATTTAAAGTTAAAACTTTAAGGCAGCAAAAAACAAAAAAATAAATTATATGTTAAACCAAAAGTATGAATGAGTGGGTTGGTTGTAGGAACACATCAAAATTAATTCCAAACACGTAAAAAAATTCAGAATTTAGTAAAGAAAAAAATATAAACCAAACACACAGACTTTTTCACAAAAAGTTGTTAGAACTCGCTTTAAGACTTATTTATATTTGCAATTTTGAACAGGGGTGGTGAATTAAGATTTTCAAAATAGGGTTTATTTCAGTTCCTAAAATATTCTATAATATTTTTTGTTTTTAATTATTGTCACAGCAACTAAAAATATGATGAAATATGCGCATTACAAATGCTTTTAAAGTTTGGAAATATGCTTTTAAATTATAGAATTTAGTGGTTAACTTTTAAATTAATTAAAAATTCACTCAATTTAAACATTAATCGGACATTTGAAATAAAATGAAATTAAAAAAAGATTCGGCTGTACCGTATCTTTGATACTCTTCACCATCTTACCGACAAATAATAAAATTTTCGTCTTAACGAATGCTTTCATACTTTAAAATTTATAAATCTACACTTTTTTCCAAACTACAAAATTTTGAATACAAAAAAAATAAAAAATAAAAAAATAAACAAATAATCATAGCAAGCATTGCTTTAAACAAATAAACAAGAACAACAATTCCATATTTGTATATTTTTGTATGTACATTAGGGATATAACCAAATTTTGGCCATAGCACCACGCGATGGCGAATGTTGTGTTATTTACGAAAACAATTTTTTCGGGTAATTTTGGAATAAAAACTTCACTATAAAAACGATTTTTAAAATTTAAACAAAAAAAAGTACATTTTAAATAAAAATTTAAATAATTTTCGATGGCATATTTGACTATGCTAGGGCCATTTTGGTATTTGCAAAAAAAGTGGAAAAAGTTATACCCCTAATGTACATATTTACAAACAAACTGACTGCATATACAAACAACAAGAACAACACTGTTAATCATTATATTACTGATGTTGCTAACTAAACTACTTTCCTATCCAAAAAGCAACAACAACATCACTAATAGTCATTACAATGCTTAATATACATAAATGGTAGCGTGTGTATTTATATTAACATATTTTTTAGTTTTAGAACGAATTTGGTTGATTAAAAAAAAAACGAAATTTTATAAAAATATTTATTGCCGATCTGTATAAAAATAAAAATCTTTAGCTTAAATCAGGGCTTAAAAAATCAAAAATGCGTTTTGGCCGATATCTCCGTTTTTTAGGCATATCTCTGCAATTTATGAACCGATCTTGCTGAATTTCAATAGCAAAATTCTCGAAAGGATTTCCGATCGTTTGATATATATATTATATATGGCAGTTATCGGAGGGCTTCATAAACGCCATTTCAACCGACACACGGACGGACGGACATGGTCCTATTGTCATCATTCCTTACAAGGATCCCGAAAATATCAACTTTTTTTTGCTCTCCGACGAAAGTTGTGGAAATTACAAACGGAATGACAAACTTATATGTATATACCCTTTACACCTGTGGTGAAGGGTATAAAAACGTATTTGAATGTAAAGAGGAAAATGCTACTAAGACAAAATACTTAAACAATTCTCTTTAGCGTAAAAAATTCAAAATTATAAAATATGAAAAAATATACCATATAATATGCTAAAATATGATTTAATGCAAGGATTATTAATTAAAATATGACAAGATATGCATTGAAAAGAAAAATATGCCATATTACGCTCTTAAGTGTAAAATATGCAAAAATATACTCTTGGGTGCAAGATATGCAAAAGTATGCAATTTAAAATGCTGAAATAAGATTAAAGGCAAGAATTCTTCAAATCTTTTTCTGATTTTCAAATTCCATAATTTAATTCAATATCATTTTAATATCTGCAGTTTCCATCTCTGCTGCTCTTAATTTCTTTCTTTTTCGATTAACAACAAAAAAGTTCTATATTTTAATGAGATTTTGTAATAACAACTACAACAATAAGAGTAATATAACTCTTTTTTTAAGTACCTACAATACAATTGTTTTTGTTTCTTTTTTTCTTCAAGAAGATCAAAACGTAAAGCAGAAAAATACACGAGAATTAAGAATCAACACAACAACACTCAACTATAACAATAACCGTTAAATAATCGGTCAACATAACGGTGAATGTATGTTATAATAACAGCAACAACAACAACAAGTAGAATAATAACAATAATAAAACTTGAAAAAAAAAAAAGAAGTTTATTATTGTTGCTTGTTGAATTATTTTGATACAACTTAACATGCTTGACACGCACAGTGGTATAGATTTATGAGCTCGACGAAAAGAATTTTTGATTTAATTCCACAAACACACACCTTTCTAGTTCATTAATAAAATGACAAGGAATTTGTTTTTAAGAAGAGAAATTAGAATAAAAAGTGTGTCAGTGATTACAGACAAAAGATTTATGATGTTGAGTTTAAGAAGAAATAAAATAAAAATTGTGTCATTAAAAAAAAAAAAAAGATAGAAGGTTTAAGATAACAAATTTTGGTATAAAGGAGAAATTCTACAAAAAAAAAAAAAAAAAAAAAAAAAAAACAATTTAAAATAAAAACAGAATTTGGCGCTAATTAAAGATCTAGATAAAATGTATCAACAAATTTATAAAATGTTAATTGAAAATTATTTTAATTATATTTTGTATTAATTCAATATGAATTTTTAATTAGATTGAATTACATGTTTATTTGTTTATAAATTTAAGTCGTTTTTTTCTTTACCACTGTGCTGTGATTTATTTTTCCCTTCCCTTTTTTTCTATATTTTTGATGGCATTGTGTCATGTCATTTTAAATTATAAGAAAATATAAAAAACAAACGATTCTTTAACATTTTATTACCTTTTCTGTTTTATACTTAAATGGAGACTTATTTTGCACTTCGTGCACAAAGTTTTTTAAGATTGGGCCTGGTTTAAAATCGCTTTATAATGATTTTTTTTCTTTCAGTTGTTTTATTTATTGTTCTTTATTGCTTTCTTTGTGTAAATATTCTGGTTGTAATTTAGTTTCTCTTTTTCCTACTGCTGCTGCTGTTGCCACTTTCTTGTTCTTACAAAACAAGAAAAAATAAAAATAATAAAAAAATAATGCAATTTCTCCCGTTCTTAGTGCAAAAATAATATAAAAAAAACTCAACCAACCAGTTTATATTGCAAGTTTCTTTTATGTTGTTCTTGTTATAGTGTTTGCTTAACGGTTTAATGCTACCAAAGCTATAATCTTCTTGGCTTAAAGTGAAAAGTAGATGGGAAAATTTTCAAGTGAAGGGGACAGAAATCAGTGATTAGAAAGAGCAGGATCATTAGTTCTTGACTAGGAGAAACAGTTTCATATGAAAGTTAAGTCTCTATAGGTCTTATCTTGGTATTAACTTGTTTGAAATTCCTTAATTTAAAACTTTTTTTGTTTTTAAACATTTTATGCCAGCTTCTAAACCAGCTGTCGAAAAAAACATTTTTTTTTTTTTTAATTTTTGGATCAAATAAATCCAAATTCATGAATTTTGAAAATTTCGAATTTCTGGGTCCATAGATAATGGAGGTTGTTTTTAAACCTGGGCCGATTTGGGACATTAAAAATTGCATTTTCTATTTTACTGAATAATGCATCATAGTTATGTTGATAGCACTACAACTGATACTTTTTTGTAGTTCTTTTATTCTAAAGCCTTCAATTAACTAGTTCGACGTGTTTCCACATGAATTAGTTTCGTTAGTTTTAAATAAAACGGTACTAAAATCGAAGTTGCATATAAGCAACATTTGACATTAAAGGGTTAACATTTTATTCATGATTCAATGATAAACAAATTGAATTAAGTTTCTAGAATTTAGGTTTACAGAATATTTCATACAGGAATATCTATCAATAACGAAAGACTAAGACTGGTGATTAGGACAACCAAAAATATGTAATATCATGTTGAAATGAACAAAACTGTTAGTTATTTATCAGTTTTAGACAATTTTAAGAATTTTGACATCGGTTTGTTAAATCATATTTTTCATATTTTGGTGCTTACTGCATATTTTTACACATTTTGAATTAAGCAACACATATTGTCATATTTTAATTTTAGCGGAAATTATATAAATTTAAATGACATAATTTTGCATATTTTACACTCGAGAGAACAATTTTGTATCTAGTTCTAGATAACTTGAAATTAAAATATTCTTTTAAAAATATTTCTTTTAAAATATATTTTTTGTTCTCCTGCTCATAAGTTTCTGTGCATAAAAAATAACAAAATATAACAAACAACTAAAAAAAATGTCTGAACTAAAACTTAAGCGTTCTGAAAGCAATAACACAAAAACAAGATATTACTCCTTAATATTACTGTATATAGCTTTCATATGCATTTTGCTGCCTAATTTTTATATTCTGTTACAGGCCAACTTTTTTTCCCAACAGAAATTCTCTCTGAGTACCGTTATTTGCACTTTATAATTCTTGATGTATATTTTTTACATTTTTTCAAATTCAACTTGTGTTTATTAATTCATTTTTGTATTTTTTCCCCATTCTATGTTCTTAAAGCTAAACTAACAAAAAAAAAATATTGTTGCGGTTTTCAAAAATGGACTGTTTGGAAATGGCAACGAAGAAACATGGCATTAAATTTATTTTAGCTTCTTTTGTTGTTATTTATTTTTTGGTCAAGTTTGACCTTAATTTTGTTTTTCTTTTTATTTACTTGGTTGTTTAGTACTTCTCAGGCTCTTAGTAAAATCTACATAAAAGTAGGTAGTATTTTTTTCTTAAAGATTTTCCTCCTAACATCAACTATAATTTGTGTATATTTTTTGGTGACATGAACTGCGAAAAAAAAAATAACTCTTGTCAAATTATATTTACACTTTTTTCTTCGTTCAGTTTGTTGGTTTTGTTGGTTGGATGTTGCGAGTTTCACAATAACAAACAGAATTCATTAGCACTAGTAGGAATTTTAAATTTTATATTTACACAGAAAATGTAGCCTGTTTAGTTTTTTTCTTTCATTCTTTCTTTTTTGCAGATTAAAACATGGAAATCAAGTTTCAGGTAAACAATATAGACAAAAAAGTAAAGCATACATTTAGGTGTTTAAGCAAATATATACAAAGAGGTAGGCAGCCAGTTTTCGTACCAGTAATAATTTTCCTAAAGAGCTTAAAATAACTTTTTAAATCCTATAAAATGTAAAAACTTTAAAATATTTCAAAAAAATCCACCTTAATGTATGCAACGAATAACAAAAAGTGATTTGTGAATGAAAATGAAAATAAAAGTCTAAAAATTAAAAATTTGTAATAAAAAAAAAAAATAATGTAACCAAATTTAAGCATTAAAAACATAAGACATCAAATAACCTAAAGGTAGGCAAATAAAACTTAAAAATTCTTAACTAGAGAGAACAGGAAAAATTAAAATTTAGTCCTAAAAAATTTAGAATATTTAACAAATATTTTTAATTTCAAGCATCAGGCAATAATTTTGGAATAGTTTAGAACCAAACTGATATAGACAGACCAATTTCCTTTAAATGTGCTATGAAACATTCGTGAAATAATGTACCTTTTTGTATTGATTTTAGTTTTATAAATTTCAAATATTTAAATTACTTGTTTATCGCACAATAATTATCTTCATTTTTTCGCAAGCAATTTGCTTTTAAAATTTATTTACTTTGCGGCTAAAATCGACTGTTTTATGACCACATAAATTTTGCAAGAACTTTTCAAATTTAACAATAAATTTTCCAAATTTAAATAAATTTATTTTATTAGTTAGTTTATTTATTGGTTTTTTTTTTTTGTTATAATAAGGAAAAAATTCTAAAAAAAGGTAATGAATTTTCAATTATATTTATTAGAACTAATTTATATTTCTCCTAAAAAAAATCAAGTAAATTTTTGAAGCAAAATTCTTTTATGGAAAATAGCTTCAAACAGAAATAAATATTGTATACATCAGCGCTACTCAAATATAATTAATTTTGGCCCATAAAATTTTGAACATCATTTTAAACAAGTGTTTAACGTCAAAAAGTTTCGAACAACATGATTAAAAACAAAAAAATACAAGAAAACAGACAACACAAAAATAAATTAATGAATAATGAAAAATATGATCTATAGCAAATGACTTTGAAGGAGGAAAAATTTATATTAATAGTGGGTGAAAAAAAAAAGAAATAATCCAAAATTAAAAAGGTCGCAGACAAAAGAATTTCTAAGGTAGTAGGAGAATTAAAAAGACACCTTTCTTTTAAATTTTATTAAAACAAATATTTTCAAAAATATGCTTAAGACTACTTTTTCGTAAAAAGCTTGTTTAGTTGTCTCTACAAAAATGGCTTGTCTCTACAAAAAAAGCTTGTTTAGTTGTCTCTACAAAAATGGCTGTTACAACATCAAAAATTGGTTCCTAAAGACTTCCATTGCTTAAGAGAAGTGGTGTGGAAGAGTATACTTATTTATTTATTTATTTATTTATTTATTTATTTATTTATTTATTTATTTATTTATTTATTTATTTATTTATTTATTTATTTATTTATTTATTTATTTATTTATTTATTTATTTATTTATTTATTAATTTATTTGTTTATTTATTTATTTATTTATTTTATTTATTTATTTATTTATTTATTTATTTATTTATTTATTTATTTATTTATTTATTTATTTATTTATTTATTTATTTATTTATTTATTTATTTATTTATTTATTTATTTATTTATTTATCTATTTATTTATTTATTTATTTATTTATTTATTTATTTATTTATTTATTTATTTATTTATTTATTTATTTATTTATTTATTTATTTATTTATTTATTTATTTATTTATTTATTTATTTATTTATTTATTTATTTATTTATTTATTTATTTATTTATTTATTTATTTATTTATTTATTTATTTATTTATTTATTTATTTATTTATTTATTTATTTATTTATTTATTTATTTATTTATTTATTTATTTATTTATTTATTTATTTATTTATTTATTTATTTATTTATTTATTTATTTATTTATTTATTTATTTATTTATTTATTTATTTATTTATTTATTTATTTATTTATTTATTTATTTATTTATTTATTTATTTATTTATTTATTTATTTATTTATTTATTTATATACTTATTCATTTATTTGTTTATTTACCAGACATTTAGTTGAGCTAACTAAAATAAAATCGTTATTGCAACATTTTTTTATCCAAATACCATTAACAAATTTGAGCTCCTCTAATTAACTGCTTTGCTAAAATCAATTCCTGAAGTGGACTAAAGACACTGGACACCTGATTCTTATTTAATTGCCTGCTATAGAGTGTCAACTATGAACGTGTATATTGCTTATGAAAAATTGTTTATAATTTTGTCGAATGACAGATACAAGATCTATTATGTCATTTAAATTTTATTATTTTCATCTCTCTTTTTTTTAAGTTCATTTATTTTGTATTTTTTTTTTTTCCTTTGGTCTAAACCGAAACAGATGTTCTTGAGATACTACATACATGTGTATGCGGTAAGTTTCTAAAATAAGTCAAAGGAGGGGGATTTTGTTTAGAAAAAAAAAAAATATAATAAAAAAAATCCAAAATAAACCAAATATTTATATAAAAATATCTAACATAATTCATCTAAAATGACATATTTGTTTCATGTTAAAATTTTGAATTTTTAAGAATAATAAATTTTTATAGAACAGGTTTGTTTTTTAATTGACCAAAAATGTGCACAAAATAACTATGATTTTGTTAACACAAAAGTTGTTATTAAATTTATTAAGTCTTCTTTGGGTTTATAGATACATGCTAAAGATAATCTTACACTATAAGAAGCATGTATCTATGGTGAATACATGTGTAAATTTGTGACATCAACTTTAAGAGTTTTTTTTTTTTGTTGGTTTTCTATTTTATCATATTTCAATTTTATTTTATATATATAAAATGCTAATTTGTTAATAAATTTAGGCTCTAAAAACTTGTTATTTATTGGAGTTACTGCCTTTTAATTTCATTGTCTTTTGATTAACAACATTTCATTGGCCAAGGTTAAATCTATTAACCAGTCTTTTTTTTTTCTTTGTCTACTTATTTGTTAAATGAAAGCAGTATTTTTCAATATTAAGTTGTTTCAATTAATATTCATTTAAAATGTAGAATAGATTTAAGAAGACTCTAGTCATCACATGTTTAATGGAATCTTTCAGTTAGGAATTTCATTAAGAAATAAGATTTTTTTTTTCAAAATAAAAATAAAATTCTGGTTTTATTTTCCAAAAACCTGAAATTAATTATTGATTAAAACTGGATGATCTAGAAAAAGAAATTAATACAATATAATTGATTTGAAAAATATGCAAACAAACTTTTGTTAGTAAAATTTGCTTAAAGAGTTAAATTTATTAAATTTACCTAAGATTCTGTAACTATTATGTAAAACAAAAATCATTTTTTTACTAAAATTTTTGGCGTTCCTATATTTTTTGCCATTACTGTCTAAATTCCAAGTGTGTGTTTTCATAATTTGATTATTACCTGTGTTTGGTTTTTTTTTCTGTTTAAGAATAGAATTTATAAATACATTAATTATTTTTTGTTTGTCATTTCTTTTCATTTTTTTCGGTTCTGTTTGTTTCGGTTAATCGTGCCATTTCTTTTTTTATCATCAAAAATTATATATTCTTCGTTGATGTGTCGACATTTTCGTCTCCAAATAATCATAATCTTTGGTTGGATTGAAGCCAAAAAAAAAAGAAAAACTAAATTGTTTTTATTTTTCCGTACATTTAAAGCAAAATGATGATGTTGCCTCCATGCTGATATATTTCTGGTGGATTTTTTGTTACCTTTACAAACATGTGATATTTTGGCGTGATAATGATTCATTTAGATGAAAAACATCTAAATGATAAACGTTTATTTTTCATCTTTTAAATATTAAACATTTCAAATGTTATTGTTTATTAAAGATTAAAGAGGATTTTAGATTTCAACAAATCCTATAAATGAATAATGGAAAAAAATGTCATTGATGACTTATATAAAAAAAGAAGAAACTCACAATTACTAAAAATTATTTTAATTAAAAATTTTTCTATAAAATTGTTCTTAGGGAAGTAAGAAGCTGCTTAAATGGAATTAAAATTTTTGTTTACTGCTTATTTAAATATTTAATTAAATCAAATAAATATTTGGTTAATGGAAAAATTAGTGACGTCTTTTGTTATTAACGAAATTTTAAAGTTAATATTTTGTAAAAAAAAAAATAATAATACAATTAATAGAAACCCGTTTTTTTTAATTTATAACTTAAATTGATTTTAAAGCAACATTTTGTTACTTAATGTATAATTTCAACTTTTATAAATGACTGACATTTATAATTTCTATTAAGTCAAGAAAGATAAAATCGTTTGCATGCCTTTTTCTTTAATGACTTTTAGTCAAATTTTTAGCTTTTGCTACCTACTAATAAGTAAAACTGGAACAATTTAATTTTGTTTTGTGAAACACAAAACTTTATAATAAAAATTTAATGGCCAACATTTATTAATGTCTAAACAAAAGTATTCTAAGAAGAATAAGTCATTAACAAATACAATAAAAATAATTTGGCTAAATAATAATGAACAAAAGAATTATTCATTTTCGGAAAAAAAAGGTTAATACATCACCAGTCATATAAAATTTAGAGGAGAGAAAATAAAATAAAACCGAATATGTGATAGTACATCGGGTACATACATTGTCACCTACCTGCAAAGACAAAAAAGAAATAAAAAATGTATTAGAAATAGCAAATAAAATTGTATTCAGTAATTTTAAATAAAAAGCTGAAAGTTATAAAAAAGTAGCAGAATAATGTGATTAATTAACACACCAAGTTCTTTTTAAGTTATAAAATTTTAGTAAATCAAATCATAATAAAATAGACGAGATAGTTTAATAGATAAGAGGATCTAATAGACGAAACTTACAGACCAGAGTTAAATAGACTAAATTCTAATAGACAAAAGTATTTAAACGAAAGCCTAATAAGGACTGTATACGAAAAGTTTACTGCATACAATTCAGTTTATAACAAGCTCGAATGTTATATTCGGCCCGGCCGAATCTATGTACCCACCATCAACTTTTTCAAATTTTACATTACATGGTAGGGGGCGGTAAAGTGGGCGTATCACTCCCATTTCTTTGTTTCCGAGTTTACATTGATTATTGAACTATTTGAACACAATTTGACCTTATATGGGAGGCGGGCGGTAATGTTAGCGAACCACGCCCATTTTTGGTTTCCGAGTTTATATCGACCCCCGAACTATACATACAAAATTTCGCTGTCGTACAAGCTTTTATTAAAGAAATATCAGCAAAAAAGTATGAAACGGACACAGGGTGTCCCATACCCCATAACTTTATTTATTAACCGATTTTGCCCATTTTCAATACCAAACAAACCTTATATAAGACAAATATTTGTGCCAAATATTCGTTCGAGCCCTATCCTGCTTTCAACAGACAGACAGACGGACGGACATAGCTAGATTGACTCAGAATCTAACCAGGACCCAGAAAATATATACTTTGTGGAGTCTTAGATGATTCCTTCGACATGTTACACACGGAATGACAAAATCAATATACCCCCCATCTTTTTGATGATGGGTATAAAAATGATATCAATGGGTCAATCTCTTTTAAATTTTGATTTTTTTTGAAGGCTGTTATATTCAAGTTTTAAATTTAAAAGAAATTCTTTTTTTTTTTTTTTTGCTTTTAATAAACTATTTAAAATTTTCCGGAATACCCTGAATAAAAGCTTTATTGAGTTTTTGGTTACATTTTTGTTGGCCTGGTTTACATTTTTTTAACTATATTTTATTTCATAATCAGCCTTAAGCTTTTAAAATGGACAAAGTTTTGGACAGTTTAGTCTATTGGCATTTTATGGTACATAGCAACACCATTTGTTTGATACCACTCAGTTACTTTTTTGCGGTGATAGTAAAAAATGAGATCTGGCCAGATAAATTATAATTCGCTGTGTTATTTAATAATAACAAGGAATCCTTTCTAACGGTACTCATGTGCGTACGTAACTCATTTAAAAATGTCATTTGTTAAGAAATTTGGCACAAAGATTGATATTTTTACCAAACTTCTTTGCACCGAATATCATTAAAATATTGTTATATTTAAGGTATTTATGACTCCTATTGCTTGATGATATTTGTATGGGGGCTAGGTGAAATAATGGATCGATCATAACCATTTTGTCTTTGCGGCAAAATAATTATTCGTGCAAAATTTCATCAAGATATCTTTAAAATTACGACTTGTACTTTGTTTACAAGGTTTACATGGACACCCCGCAAAGCCGGCCAGACATAGTTAAATCGACTCAAAAAGTGACTTTAAGGGTCCGAAGATTTATTCTCTGCGTTACAAACATCACCTCAAACACCTATGCTGGTGTAGGGTATAACAAATAAAAAAATTTAAAAAGCATAGAACTTTATGAAAGTAGTTCTAAAAGACGAAGGTATCCCAATAAAAACTTTGGCTGCCATGTAATGAGTTAAGAAGCTAATATAATACCTCTTCACTACTTACACATTAGCTGAATAACTCATTATTTTAACACGGGGATGACATTAGATGCAACTACTTACCCTATACATTACTTAGATGTCATTACAATAACTAATTACTTCCAAGCTTTTAAATAGCGCATCGATTTTAAAGCATTGCTGAAGTCATGATTAGATCTTTTTTTGTTGTTGTAAAAAGATTTTATAAATTTGAATTTAAACAAGCGCGAATGTTATATTTGGCTCGGTCGTATCTATATACCCACCATCAACTTTTTCAAGTTTTACATTATATGGGAGGTGGGCGGTGAAGTGGGCGGACCACGCCCATTTTTTGATTCCGAGTTTACATTGCTTCTTGAACTATTTGAACACAATTTCGTTAAGTTTCACCTTATATGGGAGGTAGGCGATAAAGTGGGCAGACCCTTGACCTTCAAACTATTTATACAAAATTTCGTTATCGTACATGCTTTTATTTCAGAAATATCAACAGAAAAGTATGAATAGGACACCCTGTGTTTCTAGTTTTAACCCATAACTTTCTTTATTAACCGATTTTGCCCATTTTCAATACCAAACAAACCTTATATAAGATAAATATTTGTGCCAAATTTCGTCCCCCTACGTTGTCCTGTTAGAGCCCTATCCTGCTTTCAACAGACGGACGGACATAGCTATCTCGACTCAGAATCAAACCAGGACCCAGAAAATATATACTTTGTGGGGTCTTAAATGATTCTTTCGACATGCTACACACGGAATGACAAAATCTTTTTGATGGTGGGTATAAAAACTTAAGAACAACCAAAAATGTAATAAAAATAAACTATTTCAGATTACAAATTAATTCATACGCAAATTTTGCCTTTCATTTATGTATTTATGTAAAATTAATAAAAATTTATATTTTCGAATATCTGATCATAAATAATTGTTTACACTCGGGTTATAAATAATTACTTACTAAATAACTTCTATGTAATGCAGACAGTATGTTGTTGTCATTACAAAGTTTTTGCTGGGATAATATACGAAAATATGATAGATCAGAATCGAAAAACTGAATGAAAGAAGAAAGTTTAGCAGACTTAATAAAAGAAAATCCAATAAATAAAATTCTAATTACGAAAGTCCAATAGAACCTAATAGTCGACTATTATATATCCTTACAGATGAAAATTTAAATACTTAAGACTGACAAACGTCAGATTATAATACATGACTGGTCAAATACTGCGTCAATTGTATAAATAAAACACTTTAAAACTAAAGTAAATAATCAAAGTTTATGACATTCTATCCAAAAAATAAAAAATAATACATACACACTTTTTATTCTACTTTCATGTCATTTTATGTATGTATGTATGTGTATAACAAAAATATATTGTTTGTGTTATTTTCCAATCAAGCGCAATTACGAACTTTTGAACTTCTTTGTTTTTATGGTTCGAAAATAGTTATACGCCACTAAAAATAAATAATTTAATTGAATTAAACTATAAACTCTAATATGTGGTTGAAAAGTTAGAAATAAATTAAATACGAGGTTTATACTAAAAGTTATTTGGCAAATTTTATAATAACAAAAAATAAATGAATAAATATTTTGTCGCAGGTACAAATAACTATTATATATGTTCAACAATAGTATAATTGCTAAAAATATGATTAAAATATATTTTATATATAGAAAGGATCTGAATGAAAAGCTACAGTTCGTATTTTTACATAAATTCGTTAAATTTTTAAAAATATCGTTAAGGAAAGTCGCAGAAATCTGTTCATAAATATCTCAATTACTAGTATTTATTTAAGGTGTCCTAGAATGGATTTCCATGCAAATACTTTTACCACTAACCTCTAAGCAAAACCAAAAATAATTACAAATAAATAAACTTAAATGCAAAATTAAAAATGACTAGTGGTTATGGCAGCGATGGTGGTGGCGGCAGCGGCAACATCAACATTAACCATTAAAATGTTGAACAGGTTAAATGGAAAATATATAAACGTATGGAGAGGAGGAAATGTATATTTAAACAATTTTAGCAAATAAAATCTGAAATTAATTTACAATTTTGCTAAAAAAAAAAAAAAAAAAAAAAAAAAAACATACCAGAAGTGGTTGTTAAACACACACACACGACAATTTGGAGAAAAAATACTCGATGAACTCTTTTTTCCCAAATTTAATAGAGGTAGATGACAGAGAGAGAGAGGGAAGTGAAAAGAAAGCAAGTGGGTATGGAACGTTAAATAAACACAATTAAAATATCATAAGCCTCATAACAACAACAGTTGCAGCCGCAGCAGCCAGAAAAAAATATAATAATATATGCATGATGGATGAATGAATGCATGAATGCCATGATGATGATGATGATGAATCACAACCATGAGAAGGAAGGATGATGTTAATGCCGCAGCTACTGATGTTGATTTTCTTTTTCATTTGTTTTCTTCTTTCTCAGTTCATCACACATTCATTGCTTTACTCTCACATTCCTCCTCTTGTCTCCACATATACCCCATATTTGATGATGTTTTTGCTGCAAATATCATGAAAATTCATAACCATAATGTTGAGTGGTTGGTTATAAACATGAACATTGCAAAACCAAATGTATGATTTTTTCCAGTATTTTTGTAAATTTATAAAAAAAAATAGCAAGACAAAAAATAATAATAAAACCAAGTCAATTGAAATCCCTACATGTTCAAATATGTAAAACTACTCTTGTGTGTATGATTTTGAGTATGAATAAATATAGTCAGTCAGCCAGTCCATGATATATGAAATTTTTGCTCAAAATACTCACTGTAGAAAATTAAAACCCCAAGGGCAATCAAGGGTATGTAGGAACCGGAAATAATACACATGCTCTAACACATTAATACGATCACATGTTTGTACATATGAATATATTGTCTGTCAAAGTTATGTCCAGCTCTTGTTTATTTAACATAATTTACTTTTCCAAACTCAGTTAAATTTAAATATGGCCATCCAACTAAATTATATCAAAGAACCAAAATGTTGTTTGGCCAGTGAGGCTGATACAGCGATTTTATTAAAGAAAAACTCTTGAAAAACGTTACAGTTTTCTTCTCATATTATTTCATCAATGCAAAAAGAACAACTTTTCCTGCAAGTCTCAAGTGATTACGCAACTTAAATGATACTTATTATTTTCTCTTCTTAAAAAAGTATAAATTAACAGGATTCTTCGTCAATGGGCCTCAAAAAATCTTTGCCAAATAGGACTCTAAGTGGAGATAAGCAAAGGGTAATACTTGATAGATGCTGAGGAAAGTTGTGGTAGTGTTGAAGAAAATAAATCAGTAAATTGAATTAAATATCCGCTTGACCATTTAAGTTCTTCGTTTCCTCAAAAAGGACATGTACATATGTATATAGAGTACGAGTAGCCAGTGTATAAATATAATACTACATATAAACCCATGTCATGTAAGCAAAGATGAAGAAATGAAAGGAAAAAAGAAATATAACATTTACACACTTGATGAAATTAAATTCCATGACATAAGCTTGTATTTTTATACCCTACTTTATACATTTAAATACATATACGCAGTTTGTTACTCTGGTGACAATACACAGGTAGCAACTATAAATTATATTATTATTCATTTCGTATATTTTTTATAATGAATTGATGTTTAGAATAAATTAAAAACAAAAATAAATCTTCGGATATTAAAGACAAAGTTTTTTATTTCATACTCTATTTGCAGCACACTTTGTGGGGCAAATATGAAATATATATGGTTTGATTTATTTTAATTAAGTTTTTAAAGATAAAATCGAGTAAGTTCTACAGATTTGTTATATTAACAACCAAAATACTTTAAAAAATTATTGCATCTAAGGGTATGATTTTATAGAAAAAAAGTATAATAAATTGTAGATAAACTCAAAAAATTGTTCATTTGTTTTATGAAATTTTTCCTTCAATATTTAACCAAGACAATCAAATTTGTACGGTTGAAATCCGTAATTCGTCTACTTTCGAAAACACTTAATAAACAAGCGCGAATGTTATATTCGGCTCGGCCGAATCAATATATCCACCATCAATTTCTACAAATTTTACGTTATATGGGAGATGGATGGTAAAGTGGGCGGACCACGCCCATTTTTTGTTTCTGAGTTTACATTGGTCTTTGAACTATTTGAACACAATTTCGTTGAAGTTTCACCTTATATGGAGATGGGCGGTAAAGTGGGTGGACCACGCCCATTTTTGGTTTCCAAGTTTATATCGACCCTCAAACTATTTATACAAAATTTCATTGTCGTACATGCTTTTGTTTCAGAGATATCAGCAGAAAAGTATGAAACGGATACCCTGTGTTTCTAGTTTTTAGCCCATAACTTTTTCATTTATTAATTGATTTTGCCCATTTTCAATACCAAACAAACCTTTTATAAGATAAATATTTGTGCCAAATTTCGACCCCCTACGTTGTACCGTTCGAGCCCTATCCTGCTTTCAACAGACATAGCTATCTCGACTCAGAATCAAACCAGGACCCAGAAAATATATACTTTGTGGGGTCTTAAATGATTCTTTCGACATGCTACACACGGAATGACAAAATCAATATACCCCCATCTTTTTGATGGTGGGTATAAAAATCATCAAAACAATTACCGAGTTAAGGATATATTAATAGAGAAGTCTACCCGAAAACATTTTCTTAAGCATAACTTAAAATTCTGAGTTTCTTTTTTTTTTTTTTTTTTTTTAATCACAAGACTAATTTACGACGTCTTCAAGAAGGTCGATACATACACTCTGTAATTGTTCGAGTGATTTTTCACTGAAACGCTGTGCTATTAAATGTGGCACTTGTTGCGATTTTAATTATAAATTATTTGTTATTGTTGATTCCACTTTGAATTTGTTGTTTAAAATCGGAATCTGAGAATACAATATGTAATTGTTATTAACTTTGCCATAAAACTATGACAAAGATATTGAAAATGTGCTAAAAGTGATCTATAAGTATTTATCCTTCTATCAACGTTTATGTATACGTACACCTTGCTTGTATTTAAGGTGACTTTTTATGCCTCATTAACAACTTTAAGATTACGGTATCTACCAAAATTTCATTTCGTTGACATTTTGGATGTTGATCTTAGTTCTTTTGTATACCGCAACAAATGAATGTATGCATGTAAATCCATATGAACTAAATAACCATTGAAAAAGAGTATTAAGAAAATCAGGACAAGAAGGATTGCGGAAAATACAAAGAACATATAACATACACATATAAATATTTAAATATTAAAACAGTTTCCTTGTAACTGTAGTTTTTGTTAACATTACTTGGGGATCGATTTCCCAATTTTCCAAATTTTTGTTACTTTGGATAAAATTTCTTTTGTGGGAACTATTTACTCAAATATACTTTTATCTACATATGTATTCACAAACATTTAAATATATAAATATAAAAAAAAACAGGAAAAATAAGAGTATAAGGCAAAAAAGATTACCACCACAGCGGAAACGGAAACAAGCATTTGATTTCACATTCATGCATATTGGTTTATTATATCTACATATACATATTTTCACTTAAATACAGGGAAGAGTAAAAAAAAGAGGGATGAAGGTGGTTTAAGTGCTATAAAGGGTCTACGTGAAAATTTTTATACAAATAAACATTTAAATTCACACACACATACACACAGACAAATATCACATCAAATTTGTAATATAAAACCCAACAAAAAATTAAATAAAAAAAGTGAAAAAATTGTATAACGAATGGTTTTTAAACCCTTTAACATATTTTCAAGCACGCACTGCAAATGATATTTTCAAGTGTGGCACATAAGAGCTTGTGTTTGTTGGTATGTAAGTAAGACTACAATGGTGACGACTTTACAAAAAAACACTATGCCCCCCCCCAGAACCCCTTTTCAAACTCTTTACCATATGTATTTGTTTACTGTAAATGACATGGGTGTAAGAGAGCAAAAGTTTTGCCAGAGTTTGTTTATTTTTTGAATGTTTGATACGATTGGGGAATATGAGAATTTGCACTCAACAACAAGCAACACATTTGAACATTTCAACAATGACTACAACAACAATAAAACAACACAATAATAATACGCAGTGACCAACTTCAAAAACATTCATACGTTTTCATGGGAAATGTGTTTTTCCTATGAATATTTTAAGTATTTTATTTCAATTTTTTGTATTTTTTGGGTATTGGAATGCTGATTGTTGGCTTTTCATCAACTGCCTGAATGAACATTGTAGTTGTAGGTTCTATTTAATGAAAAATAATAAAATGAGAGTTTTAAACAAAATAAAATAAAATAAAAAAAAAAAAGGATAAATATTTAAAATTGTACATTGAACAATTTTTAAAGGCCTATAAAGGCTATAATGGGTCCAAAAATAAAAGAATATTTTATTTATTTTATTTTTGTCACAAACCTGTACAAATAAATACATAATGACTAATCTGTTTTAGATGAATGCTGCTTGCGAAACAAATATAACACGTGGATCTATTTTTATAATTTTTCATTTTTAATAATATACAAAACGCAATAGGAAATTTAGCAAAAAAAAAAAAAAAAAACATGTTTTTATAATTAAGAATACATAAAATTAAATTCTGCAGTTGCACAATGGATCTAAAAGTAATTAAAAAAATTCTATATTCTATAATATCACAATGGGCAATGGAAAACATAGATTTCAATGCTATATCAATTAAAAGTTTAAAAACCTTAATACACAAGTTTGTGAGAAATTTACTGTAAAATACTTTCAAACATAAATTTTTTTCTTTACACTCTAAAAGAGGTCTTATGTGGATTGCTGATTTTCTTGAGTATAACACAATAATTTATAAAAAAAAATTTTGTTTTCATTTCGTCTTATACAAATAAGGTTGTATGTATTGAAAAATACGTATGTTGGAACAGAAGTTAACAAAAAGCTCAGTGCGCATAATTTTTATTGTAAATTTCAATCCGTATTATTTTTTAAATAAAAACTACAATTTTTTTTTATTAAATCCGGACTCAAATATACAATCAATCCGGATTATAGAGTACGTAATGAGTTGGGAAATGGCATCCGGATTACCGAATAATCCGGATTATAGACATTCGTATTATCGAGAATAAAACGAAAAATCGCTTAAAATCTCCAAAAGTTATCAAATACTATCTAAAGTTTAACCGTGCACAATTTAAGGCATTCATTTTTTGAAAAGATGCGCCTAAAAAATGCACATAATAATTACATATATACCCTAAAAATATAAGTAACAGCTTTTAAGTTTTAAGCATTAGGGTCTTGCGCAGCTTCAATTTTCTCAATAGCACTATCAATTGAACTAATTTGAATACTTAATGAATCGAAGTCCTTAAATTTAATAATAGTTTCAAAAGGAAATCCAAATGAGATTACATTTAATATATTTTGATATTAATATTCATTTAACATATATGGGCAATTATCAAAAATTTTTAACCTGGCTGAAACTGACTTAAATCCTTAATAAGTTTTGTGGTAATGATATTTTGAACAAATTGATTACAGATCTGAACTTACAAGACTTGAAACTAATAGAGTGCTAAATTTTAGCATAATAGGTTTCTTTATCTAACCATGATTGTTGTTCAAAGTTCAAGAATATAAAAAAACTGATAAAAACTACTTAAGTTTTTACCATTCTTCTACAATTTTTGTTCGTGCGTTGATACTTTTTGCTCTTACTCTGTCATAAGTAAATTAATCGGACTTTGTACATAAACTCTGCATCATCTTTGTTGTTGTGCAGACTTTTAGCAATTAAATACAGGGTAGTAAAGTTTTGATGACAAAATTTTTTGGTTTTTAACATTTTTCAGTTTTTTTGGGCGCGGTCTGTCCGCCCCTCAACCGAATACAAAATTGATTGATACTTGTTGTAATTGTACGTATTTTGTGCTATATCTTTTTGATGTGCCCGAAATAGTCTAAGTAGTAGATAGTCTCAAAGTTTGGAAAACAAGTGCGAAAATTTTTCAAAAAGTCAGTTTTTCGCAAGGCACATTCACATTTTCATATGGAATTGCTTGGATTACTGCGTGAACTAAGTTTTTTGTCATTTTACATAACAAAATCGGAGGAGAATTAAAAATAAATTTAATACAAAAATTTTATGGACTTTTTGCAAATTATGCAAAAATTTCACTTTTTGTTTTTGTATTTTTATATAGAAAAGTGCAGTTTAAATAAATATTAGGTAAATGGATATAAGAGTGGCGATAAATATAATTGATTGGGATCATAAATTTAAGCCAAATCACGTTGATAATTGAAAACGGGACACTTTCGCTAAGGCACATCGTGTGGGAATTAAAAAAAATATATGGAAGCATTAGATAAGTTATGGCCAGGGCAACCAAAAATATACTCTAAAAATATGTTGTATGTTTAAACGCCCTAATAATCATTTTCCAATTATGGCCTTAAAATAAAACAATAAAAACTTTATTATGAACTAATCGTGCTAAAAATAACATGATTTCTTATTAAGAATTGCAACTAAATATTTCCTTTTTGTACTTAAAAATATTTAAAGTTAATACATTGCAACAGGAACCCAGCAAAAAAAAGAACTGAAAAAGTCATGATTTCGACATTGCATTGTCATTCGAAAGAAGTATTTAGTGGTAAAAAAGAGCTGCAGAAGTTCTTTTTTTAACCCATGGTTGTCATTGGTAGGATGTTATTCTTTTATACTTCTTGTTCATTTCTTTTGAAGTACTTTCCTTAAAACTATTTTTATAATGCTTTAAAATTTGTAAAATTTTAATTTTCTTAGAAATTATATTTTCCCGCTGAAAATTCATTTATTTTCACTTTTTTGGAAGTAATTATTAAGAACTTCCAAAAAAGTTTGAAAATGTTCTTTATTTGGAAAATAAGAATTTTCTTAAAAATATAACACATTATGCTGCTAAGCCCAAAATATGCTAAAATATGCTTTTAAGATTAAAATATGAAAAAATGTACTGTAAAAAATGTATGCCAAAAATTATTAAAATTGTCTGAAATGGATAAATAACTAACAGTTTGGTTCATATAAAGCATATAAAATAATACGATTTTACATACTTTTGGTTACACTGGTTATTACAGATAGAACATAGTGTTGTCCAATTTGAGAAAAATAGATTTTGTCTCATTAACAACAAAAATGTCTTTAACAATTATTTCAACTTTTATTGACAAATTTTTAAATAGTTTCAGTTAAATTGAAGAATTTGAAATAATTGGAATTTTGTTTAAAAAATTGCTATCAGTGTTTAATCAAGGCATAATTGGAAAGCCCAAATCCTAAACTTCACAAACAATTTTACCACAGTTGAATTTTTATTTTTACTATTTTAAGACGAATTTTGAAACAGTTAAATTTGACTAGTTTGATTCAACTCCTTCCTAATTCTTAGTAAATTAAAAATTCAATTTAAGAAAATATACATAAGTATGAAAATTGTAAAGATTTTCATATTTGTAACTTTTAACCATTTCTAACGCCATAAAATAATGTCCCATAAATCATATACAATTTAGAGTCATTGTTTCAGATTCATTGAATTGTAAACAAAAATTAGCTTAACACTTTTTGCTAGTTTTTTGCCTATTTTGGCAATTTTTTTGTTTTTTTATTTTAACACGCTTTTAGAAGGACTAAAGTCAACTCCTTATAGCACACTAGAGTGTATTATCATGACTGGGGTTATTTATTTATTTTTTTGGGCCTTTTGTTCATGGTGTGACACACAAAAAAATTTTATTTTTTTATTTAGTGTTGTTGCTATTAAGGTTCAAAATGTATTTTTTTTTTATGTTTATTTGTTTGTTTTGTTGATAGGGTCTTCATGGGCCTAATTTTTTTTATAGTTTTTACTGCAGTGTACTACGTCAAGGAGAAAGCTAAAATAAACAAAACCAGCGCGTTTTAATTTTTTTTCGTTTTGCTATTTGGTGAAAAGGAAGCAGGAGGAACAGATTAGTCATCATATGGGGTAAATATTACTTCTATATGTTTTCCTTTTGCTGCTGTTTTGTGGTACTGAAATCAGTAGGACAGCAAAAAAAAAAAGTGAAAAACCAAAAGGAATAAAGAGAGTGGGAAAAATATGAGCGGAAAATCTGCATGTGAATTAATAAATCATATCAACAAACAAAAGAGCTTTGACATGTATTATGTTGTGTTGTTTATGTTAACACTTTCCCTTAAATTTTTTTTTTTTTTGATTTTTGTCTTCTACATTCAGTTTTTCCTCTAAATTTTATACAGCCTTTGATAGTATTTGTTTGCTATTTACAATTTGAGGAAGGACGAGGTAAAAATCATGTCATAAAAGACGGAAATAGAGGGCTACTGTTTTGTTGAAAGAAGGACAACCATTTTGTGGTCAGTGTTAGTGACATTATGGGTTTGTTTGTTTATGCATAGAATGTATAGAAAAATTGTATTCAAAGTTAATTTTAAAGACTTTTATGGCGAAAAATTTTAAGAATTAAATTTTAATTTTAAAAATTATTTTCTTACATATACATTAAGGTTGTTCACGATAGGCTGGTTATAAGATTATGTGATTATGTGGTTATATTAAAAACATAAAAATTCATTACAAAAAATAAACAACCTTGCATAACTCCTACCCTTGTTCATAGATTATGTGATTATCTGTTTATTTATAGTGTTGAAAATTAATAAAAATTGAAACAAGTAATATATTTTGTTATTACCATATTACCATATAATCACATAACCTGATAACCAGCCTATCGTGAACAACCCTATTGATATAGATTTTGAATATTATTTTGATATTAAATAACAAATTACGAAAATTTTATAAAATTGAATAAATAAATAAATAAATAAATAAATAAATAAATAAATAAATAAATAAATAAATAAATAAATAAATAAATAAATAAATAAATAAATAAATATTTGGTATTTCAAATTTTGGCACAATATAGATATACATTTGTTCTAAGATCAGGAAAATTGAAAAAAAAAAAAAAACTCCCACTTTATTGTACCAAAATGCCAGCCTGAAGAAAACTTGTTTAAAAAAATAACTTTTGTTAAAATGATCACCGAGCCGTTGTAAAAGCCGTGGCTCAGAAAATATTTTTCGTGTGTTTAATCAATAAATGGGGTAATAGTCAATATTTTTTAATGATCTTGACTTTGATATTTTAGAATTAAAAAAGAAAAATATGTATTAAAAAATTTTTAAAATTGACAATGTTTGGAAAGGTCTTTGGGGGGAGAGTATTGCCAAAAGTGCCTCCAATTTTGCTTTACATGCATATACGTTATCATTTTTTTTTGAAACCATTACAAAAACCCTTTAGTCCGGAACAAACAAATTTGAGGGCCCAAATTGCCGCCCTAAGTATAAAATCTTAAAAAATTAAATTGAAAGAGATAACCTACACATGTAACTATGTTTTACGTAAAGATTTACAAGGACTCTCTATATGCAAAACTTGGTTTTTATTCAACTAATAAATTAATTTTTTCCGAATTAAAATAAATAATTAAATAAATAAATAAATAAATAAATAAATAAATAAATAAATAAATAAATAAATAAATAAATAAATAAATAAATAAATAAATAAATAAACAAATAAATACCCGAGGTGAGCATCTTTTGAGGTCTATCCTCTACCACCATGATCCGCTAGGGGTATGTGTTCCTCCAAATCAACTTAAATCAACCTCAGCTCTTTATATTTGATTGACATTACAGAATAATTAAAAAAAAGCGTTTTGGGACCACTGAACGGCGTTGCCAATTCTTTTTACGGTTATAGAATTTTCATCGACCAATAAGCAAATAATTATATTACTTTATACAAACTGATGTATAAACAGCGAGTTGTTTATTTGCACATTAATTTTATTTGTATAAACCTGACGTATAAACGTAGTATTTTCGATATGTACCACAAAATTGTGTTCAAATTGGAAAATACCCAGCAAAAACTTTGCTTTCCATGTAATGAGTTAAGAAGCTAATATAATGGCTCTTCACTACTTACACATTATTTATACACGGTGATGTCATTAGAGGCAACCACTTACTATGTATGTACTTTTGGCATTTCCAAAAGTCATTACTTAGATGTCTTTACTAGAACTAATTACTTTGGAGCTATTTAATAATTCATTCATTTCTAAGTATTACAGAAGTCATTAGTAGCAAAATGAATAGTAACTAGTTACATTATCGGTTACAAATAAGTACTGAAATGTGGAAAAATAAAAAGCTGATATATATACATTTTTTTTTTTAATTTATTTATTTAAAACATAAAAAATATATTATAAAAAGTAACATTTCCAAAAATTTGATCTCAAGTAATTGATTACAAAGCAGATTAAAAGTAAGTAGTTACTAATAAACGTTCATGTAATGCAGACAGTATGTTGCTATCATTGAAAAGTAACTAAATCCTTAAGTACATTCTATTACCAAGTTTTTGCTGGGTAGCCTAGATATTGTTTCAAAATTTGTTACTTAAGCTATTAAAAAATTAACACATATTTATTAGATCCGCCTTTAATATCTGGTAATTTTAGATTTTGTTTGCTTATATTGTAACATAAAAATATCAACTAGCATTTGCTTTAATCTCTTTAAAACGATTTATTTACAATTTTTATGACTTATGTCACTTTAGCAAAATCTTATGAATAAAATACTTTAAAAATAATTCAATTTCTTTAAACAAATTATGTTTTTAAAGTGCGATACCAAGAAACAAATCATAACAAAAACACAAAATTTATATTCATAATCTTAAAACATTTAAAAAAAAACAATATTTTAGGTCTTAAGTCTAAAAAAAAAATACAGAAACAACCATTAGTCTTTCTTACATCTCCTACTACATGAGGGAACAGAAATGAGGAGGGTTTTGTTCTCAAACTTACAACTCAAGCAAGTTCTTTAACCTTCATAATGTTCTAACAAATTTTGTTTATATTACAACAAAGACAAAAGCTATGGTAGAATGTGTGTTGCTGATTCTGTTCCTTTTTAAAAGATGAACAGCAAAGACAGGGAAAACTTCATCATCATCATCTTACTCTCCTTCTTTTCTATTATCAGGGAGTAAAAAATACAAAAGAAGAATACAAGAGAAGAAAAACTTAAGGCGATTTACTGCTGCTGCTTTCATTTCATTACGTTAATAAAGTTTCAAACAACTTATAAAGGCTGTTTTCTTTTTCTAAGAGTGCTAAAGAGAGTGTACCAGCAACAAGGAGGGAAAAAGTATAGAAAAATATCTAAAACGTGTGTAAATGAGTAAATGATAGATGGATGGGTGGTTTGTTAGGTCTAATATAAATTTGTACCATATTAAAATCATTATTATTTAAAGATAAAATGTTCTATAGCATACTTTATGGCTACACTTAACTTACATATTTTTAATAAATCTTTATGTATTGTAAGTAAAGTGAGGCAAAAAGGGGAAAGCGAAAAAGTTCTTTAAATATCTTTTTTTCCTTTTTAGGACTTCATAACATACAGAAGACAACAAAAGAAAAATATGTAATGAATGTAATGGAGAGTATGAAATAAAACCGACAAAAAAAAAAAAAAAATTATATTGAAAATAATAAAATGGCATATTTTGCATAGCAAGTAGCACAAGCCAAAAAATATGCTATATAGCCTACTATGCCTTAACAAAACGCCGAATTGCTGACTAAACTACTAAAAAACAATATATAAAGAAAAGTGAAAAACTTACACATATATATTACGACTTTATATAAGAAGTAAGGGAGAACAAGGAAAAAAAAAAAACCTCCAAAAATAGCAGCCAAGAATATTTAAGAAAAAGCAGTCATCACAATGTTTTTGATGAATAATAAAAAGGCGAGAGTAAAGTATTTAAGGCATTTCCTTACATTTTTTCTACTTCAAATAAATTCTTCAAATAAAAAAAAATAGAAAAATATTTATTTGAAAGAAGCCGAAAAAAAGCCAGAAATATTTATGGGAGTGAATGTTAGGAAGTTTTGTTTGTATGGATGTAGAACAATACAAAAAAAAAAAAATATTCTATTGTTATTTGTAAAATTATATCCCAAGTAACTACTAAAAGCAGGGTGCGGTTTTTTGGTGATATTTAAGATGATGATGGATTCTTTTTTGCTCCATTTAAAAACATGATGTTCTTTTTTCGCCTTTTTGGTTGTGTGTCATTAAATTAAATATTAAAAGAATAATAACTGGCTAAGTAAGTAATAAATTTCAATTACTTAAAAAAATTATATTTTTTAGTTTATTAAATTTAAATTTGGTTTTTCTGTAATATTCGTAAAATCTTAAAAAAATATTAAAATAAATGTATAGCATAATACTAGGCTCTTATGAAAAATAAATTTATATTCCTAGAAATTGTAAAAGAACTATATAACTGCTATAAGCAATAAATAGGGCGAAACAAATATGCTTTAAAAAGTGTTTTAAGAGCAAGTGCTTTTAAAATAAAATTAGTTCTGACTAAATTTTAAACTATCTAATATTAACGCAAAAAAATAACTTGATTTTTATTATGTAATATGTAAAATATGCATAAAAATGTTCTTTAGAGCAAACATATGACATTAAGTTGCTAAAATATGTTTTAAAATAAGGATTTTAAGTAAAAATATGACAAATTATGCTGCTAAGATTAAAATATACAAAAATATGCTGTAAAAACCAAAATATGCTCTAAACAAATGCAAGCAAAAATTCATAAAATTGTAAAGATCTAACAGTATCCTTCATTTGACCCTAGAATACTAAAGCTATTTTGACTACCTTCTTATTTGCCTTTATACTAATAATTCGAACGACTAAAAATGTTATATTTATATATGTAAAAATACCAGATAAAAGTGTCTCCAAAAATTTGGTCACATTATATCCTTGGGCGCCTGAGTAATAAGTTTTAAAAAAAGTTGTATACGAAAAAATTTACATACATTAGTATTGCAATAAAAAATATGATTTTATATATTTTTGTTTGTCCTGGTAATACGTAATAACAAAGTAATTAACACAAAATACTAATAATTTTCAATAGCAGAAAATTTTTCTAAAGAATCCTTGATATATTTTATAACAAAATTCTTACTCATCAAATTAAAATTTTAAGTAAATAAAATCCTTTTTTTATATAAAATAAATATTTATACAAAATTTAATATCATTTATCTTATTTGCCAAAAATAAAGCTCTCTTACATAAAAAAGAACTACAAAAAAGTGTTGACAACACTTCAAATTTCAAGTGTGAAAACCATTAATTTCTCTAAATATGTATTTGTCCAAAAAAAGAGCAGCAAAAAAGGGGGGCAAAACCAACGCACGAATAAACTTTCAACAATTTTATTCACATGTTTAACGAATTTAAAATCCAACATATAAAAACTCAAGCCATCTACACATACATATGAGGAAAAAAAAAAAGTGAAGAAGCAAAAACCTATAGAAGAACAGAACCAAACAAACATGTATCTAAAATTTATTGAACCAACAAAATGAAATGATTTGACACTTCATCGTTAGACCAAAATGTAGAGAAAGAAAAACAACACAAACTACAGCAAAAGGACTAGACTAGTAGTTTAGAGTTTTGCAATTGGGTGTTAAGCCGTTTGCAGACAAAAAATGTTTTCCTTTTTTTTTCACTCAAAAAAAAAAAAAAAAAAACATATGGTCAGAAAAAAAACAAACGTGATGCATAAAAAATGTATTTTTCAATTCATTTTTTTTTCTTCTTTTTTTTTAGAAGTTTTAAAGTACACACAAAAAACATATTTATATGGACACGTTCAGACACTTACATACATACTGAGACATTCTCACATACTCTACTCATACTATCTTGTTCACCAAGAATTCCCTAGACAGCTATAAAAATTGTATTTTAAACATTCATTTCTATAAAAGAAATAGCATCAAAGAAAAAACAAATCTTAACACTTTAAAATCATACTAGAGACTGTATGATCAGAGAAAAAAGTTTGCCATTCAAATGTTTTTCTCTATAGATAAATATATTTGTATGATGAAAGATTCTTTTGATTTTTTTTCTTTATTTCCATTTTGTTAAAAAAATTTTCTAATAAATTGTTATGATCCCCAAGGAATAAATATAAACAGTAACAAATATTGGCTAATATACAGTAGCACAAAATGTGTTTTTTTTTTAATGAAAATTATTTATGTCTTCAAATGATTTAGAATACTAAAATGTTGATACTGCAGATCAGTTTATATTACAATAATAGTCGGTTTCTGATTCAACAAAACCGAAATGGATAAGAAACCACGAATGCAGATTAAGTGTGTAGCAGCACAGAAAATACGTATTCCATTCTGCTGATGTCTAATTAGAACGCGTTTACGAAGTTAGGTTCAACCTCTGCTTTACTTGTCACAAATGCCTGGCGCTGCTGAGTCCCTCAATATTGTGCCCAGTGCAAGGCGGGCGCTATGTTTAAGTTTCAACGAAATCGAAACGGATAAGACACCACGAATGCTGATGAAGTGTGTAGCGGCACAGAAAATACGTATTCCATTCTGCTGGTGTCTAATTATAGTCCACAAACTCTGCTTTGCTAACGACAAACAGAGACAACAAGACAATTTGCGATTGCAAATTTTTTTTATCATCTTAACCGCACAAAAAAAAAAAAAAAAAAAAAAAAAAAACACAACACAATTCGCTTCATATTTGCATAAAGAGAGAAGCATATAAAAATCTATGAATGTAGACATTTTAACCGTTTGACTTCCTTATAATTTCGTCAAAGTGATTTTTATATTATCTACTTCTGAGACCCAAATTTTTGTTCTCGAATTTACTAAAGAAAATTTAAAAATCGTTAAAAAATTATTCCTATATCCTGGTAATATCGACCACATCCTGGTACAAAAAGACACCATTCAGTGTCAATAGAATACTAACAAATTATACACTACGTGGTCAAATGAACAACTAGAAAAACTGGTTTTGAGCATGGCTTTTCTTAATCAATTTGAAACCTGAGTATTTGGTAGTTTTCCAGACATTCCGTTTTAATTTTTAGCGTAGTTTTGGTTCTATAAATAATATGCATTTCAATATTTTTATTTATATGTAACAGTGTCCCGTGGATACGCTTTTTGGCGATTTCATTGTAGGAGGACCCATCAAACAATGCGTATTAACGTTCCAAATACGGAAAAAAATATTTAAAATACTTTTAAAATTAATCTTCAGTTCCCTGACAGCGATTGAAAATCTCAAATCTGGTACATTTTTGCCCAAAAAAAAAGTTTTGAGTTTTTTCACGAAATAAGTCTTCAAAAATTCGTAATTTTATGCTTGTTATGTTAAAAATATTTTAAAATATTTTTCCATGGGATTTTGTACCGTTAGAGGACTTTTTAGTGTATTTTGGTGAACAAGTTTTTTAAAAATAATGTATTATGAGACATACTTATTATAATACGACTTTTTAATATTTTATCCATAAAAGTACAAAATTATGAAATTTTTATCAATTTTGCAATAAAAAATATTGAACTTTTTTCGCATGATGTACTAAAATGACGGTTTATGGAACAAAATTTTTGCGAAATATAATTTTAGTATTTTTTTTCATAACTGGCTCAAAATACCCATTTTGAGATAAAAAAAATTATATGTTTTAATTAATACGCATCGTTTGAGGGGTCTTCTTTCTCTTTTTCTCTATGGGACATTCTAAATTGTAATTAAGAATTACGTCAGGTAGACATTAAATTTATTTGAAAAATAAAATACAATTCCTACATTTGCCCATTGAGTGCACATTTTTCGCCGATCTTAAAAAGCTTTAAGAAGGTATAAGATTAAATCTGGTAAGAAACAAACATTGAGCTCTCTTAGCTCCGCTCTTGAGAACTCAATTGGGTCCTCCTTCTATACTTAAAATTGAACACCTTTGTGCTACGCCTATTTAAAATTTAATGTAAATCCAACAAGGCGATTAGAAGTTACAGATTTTTCGATTCTGCCCCACTGTGCACTATTCTACCAGCTATTTTAATCCACCACTCAGTTTAATACGCTAATAAAAACAAAAAAACAATTCCCAAAAGATAGTGGTCAATAAAATTTATGCACGAACATATGTATGTATGTGTGGAAGTGCAAGTGTTCATGTAGGGTAACAAAGTGCAATATCGACAGTTATAAAAGAAAATGCTACATCATTAAATGTATTGAAAATGGAAGAAACATGAAGACTCTTTAACCAAAACCTAAGAAAAACTATTTTTTTCTAAAAATTTGGTATAAAAACATAAATAAATGATAAGTAAAAAAAGCAGTAGCACAACAAAAACAAGACACATATGTTTTGTTGATAAAGCAAGTATGTATGTACATGTGAATGTATGTAGCTAAATGCCCCAAAACACTCTTAAATAAAATAACAAGAATATTGACAACCGCAAAAATGTTCAATAAACTTAAGCATACATACGTTCAATTTTACATTAAAAGGAGTGTGCAAGTGTATGTGTGCACACACACTATTGAAAACTGTAAATAACTAAGTAAATTTCCATTTCCTTTGTTTGCCTTTACCCCCTCCTGCACGATACTTTATGTTTGTGTTATATTCTTTGACATGTATGAGATTTTATTTTTATAAAAAAAAAAAAAAAATAAAAATAAAAAAAAAGAAATTTTATCGTCAAACCAAACCACTTATTTTTTTTATTTATTTTTGTATATATATTGTTTTTGTTTCCATTAAAACCCACATATGTTAAGGGAACAACAACAATAACAATTGCGAGGTATGACTACATAGAGGTCCAGTAAAAACCACAAACAACCATTACTACTACTACTACTACAAGCCAATATTTTACTGATAAGGTCCGTTTTTTGTGAATTCGACAACAAAAGAAAACAAAAAAAAAACTGCATAAAACTCTATACTGTAGTTTGAAATGTCGCATAAAAATGTTGCTTGCAACATGTGTATAAGTATTATGACAATAACAAGCGTGCAAACGTGCGTAAATGCGTAAATTTTGATTGTTTACCCTGGCATTCATCCATCCCCTTGGTCTGCTTTTTGCTTAATGCATTTCAGGGGTTGAGCTAGCAGCCACAAAAAATCAACAGGGAAATAAAAAATAAAAAATATTAAAAGAAAAAGGGTTGTTG
Organism: Protophormia terraenovae; assembly: GCA_951394005.1. Taxonomy (NCBI): domain Eukaryota; kingdom Metazoa; phylum Arthropoda; class Insecta; order Diptera; family Calliphoridae; genus Protophormia; species Protophormia terraenovae. The sequence continues at coordinate 62,556,170 of OX596073.1, forward strand.
TTTTGTTTATTTAGGGTCAAATTTTCCACATTATAAAACTATAAATATGGCACGTGCAGCTATAATGGATGTTTGATGAGCCCAGAGTCGAGTTTACATGGCAAATAATTTTGACAAGCCATAAAATTAAGCAGAACATAACAACTTCAAACTTCATGCTGACAACCGTGTAAAAATTTTGGGTTTTTACAAAAATCCTCACAGAAAAGATGTTACTGAGAGTGTATGTGTGTTTGTATGGTTGTCAAAGTGATGAGTACCGCTCTTAAGAAGAAGTTTTTATTTTTTTTATTTTCAAATTTATTTTTGACATGATTAGATGAGATGTAATTGATATTTTCTTGTGGCCACCCTTAAAAAGGAAATTATGCGCCTCTTTTAAATTTAGTAAAACTTTTCATTAAATGCATATTTATATTTTAATAAAAGTATTGAATTTAATCAATTCATTTTAAGGGATTTGATGAGATAAAATTTTTTTTTTTTTTTTTTTTTTTTTTTTTTTTTTTTTAGGCAAACATAAAATTACTAAGTAAATATAAATAATAATGAGAAGTTAAAATAGGGTTTAATAGATATAGTATGAGATCTTTTAATAAAAAAAAAAAAATGTATTAGAAAGGCTGGCGGCAGGAAGAAATTTAATTAGATTTGACAGGAAGACTTCTAGCAGAAAATATCTAAAAGGGAGAAACATTCACATTATAAGAAATATAGGGATGTAGGTTAAATATTTATTTAAAAGAACGTGGGAGTGTTGAAAATTTTTAGAGCTTATCTTATAATTTGTTATATAATTCCATTCGAGATGATTTTGTTGATTTTTAATACCAATCTTCATAGGACCATGATAAACATTTTAGGTTATGATATGGTATGTTTTCTACAGACAGATGGAATGTTATAATTAGGGCAAGTTTTTGAAGCTTTTCGCTTGGAAAGTAAGCATTTGCATATTTCAAAAGAATTTAACAAAAAATGCTTATATTTTAAATCTTTGCATAAATTTGCATATAATGGATACAAAAGTTAGTTTTCTTAACAAAAACACAATTTTTTGGTGATTTTTTGGAGTTCAATCAAATGATTTCTAAAATTTTTTTGTGAGTATTTTGAGTACATTGTAAATATTGTAAAGAAAAAAATTCGGAAGCTTCAAATATGATACTTAAAATTAATATAGTTATATTTTTATAAACATCGAAATCTATTAGAGATTAAAAGTTAAAAAATGCACATTTGTGCATATTTTCTACACATTAATATATAAGAATGCATAAATTCGTAGGTTTTTATATTCATATTCATGCTATTTTTGCATATTTCTGTGCATATTATACCATTTTTTCGTGCTTTTTCAAGCGCATATTTAAATTTTTTGCATATAAAAACTTGCCCTGGTTATAATTCTATATTTAAAATGTCATAAGGACGAAGAGTATACAAGTAAATTTTACCGGGATTATTTCTATGTATAAAACAGAGAATAAAAAGCTTATGATTATTTTTCACCTCTCGAAATTGTGGGGTCTATAAAATAATGTAATGATAAAATATTATAATTTCAGTTACTAATAAATTATTGATATGTTGCAGCAACATTATCTATTAAAATTTATTAAAACATTTTAAATTAAATTAATTAAATAAATAGACCATAAATTATTTAATAAAATAATCTTATTACCATATATTGTCGTTTATTTGTAATTTTTTTACATTACTGTAAACACATTTAATTATCACCTTTTTGTTTTTTTTTTTTTTTTCTTGATTTCATATTTTATTAACAAAAACCCACATTTTTATTTGTATTAATTCTATAAGCAAATAAATTGTATAGAAATGAAAGCTTAATCAAAAGGAAGTCAATAATTAATAAACAATTTAATAAAGTGAAATTATTTTTTATTTTTTTGCTTTATTTTATTTTATTATTTACACACAGCATGTATACTATATATTTTGTATTTTATTTAATTACATTTAATACTTTCATTTAATATGATACAATTGCATTTATTATTGGTCAATTAATTGCTAACAAAAAAGAGAAGAAATAAATATTAATAATTAGAGAAAATTATTTGAATGTAAAAAATAAAATAATATACTACAACAAAAAAAAACTTTCACTTTAAAAAATTTTTGTAATGATTAACTCAAGTTTTATTTTGCGTTGAGAGTGATTTGAAAACAATGTATTTTGTAAAAAAAAGTACTCATATGGAAGTAAAAATTATTTAAATAAATACATATGTATATGAAAAAAAAAAAATATGTTTTAAGGCGGTTGAGGTCGCCTTAAATGGAGCCTATTGATAATTTTGTAAAATTGTTTCTCTTATACTTGTTTTGATGATTAGAGGCCATCTAAACAGCTACTACAGGAATTTGTATAAAATGAGCTGTTGCAGGGCCACCATTAAATGATATAAAAGTATTAACTTATTTAATCTTCGGTATGACCTATTTGTGCTTTGCGGAACCTCAAAATTAATATCTTTCGAGTAATGGATTCAAAACTTTTAAAAAGCCTATAAATAACTTTTCTCGTATAAAAAATTATTGAGGTTGCAGCACAACATATGACAACATATCTCGAAAACGATTTGGCTGATTTGGTTTACAAAACTCCTAAAAATTCTAATTCGAATAAGCTCCAATTTATAAGTTTTAAATCTGCTCCATAGTTTCGCAAATATTTATACATTTTTAGAAAAAAAAAAAGTATAACTAAAATCTATTACAAAATTGCAAAATATATGTTTTTAAAAAAATCTTAAAAAATCGAAAACGAATAAAATGTCTTTTCTTTTATTCATAAAACTACATATGCTACAGATAAAACTTACCATATTTAATTATAAAAGGTCATAAATTCTACTTATAATATAAATAAGTACCACTCATTACTTTGTAAAGTAGGAAATAACTACTACCTATTACCATCACTTAATTGTGAATGGAGTGGAAATTTATGGATATGATTTTGATGAAATGTGAATTGTTTTATTTGTAATATATTCTGCTTTATGAACAAAGAGAAGGAATTAACAGTTTTTGTCGTTTTTAATTTTTTAAAGATTTTTTTTAAAAACACTTTTAAGAAATTATTTTTTTTTTTATCTCCGAAACTATTGAGCTGATAAGTATTTTGTTAAATAAAACGTAGACAGTTCGTTGCCTAGAGATACGTTATATATACAATAATGCATCCCGGAAATTTTAAAAGCACTTAAATGGAAAAAAAACTATTTGAATTTTAGCCAAAATTTATACATTTTAATCATTTTTTTTAGTAAAATTAAACTTAAAATCCAGCTAAAAACTATATTTTAACGACAATTCCATTAGTAAGTTTTTGTGTTTATGGTTTATTTGGGATGACTTTATAGCATTTATTCAAATAAGCATTAAATTATTTTCAGTGGACTTTTAATAAATTTAAATTTTATAATGATTTACGAAACTTGCTTAAATGTTTGAGTAAATTTTTGTTATTTAATTTCTGATATCTCTATTTTCTGTCGAAAATACGACATTGTTTTATGGTTCATATCTTTTAAATAAAAATAATATTGGTTAATATTATTACTCAGTCGAATTTCATTTTCTCGCTACATCTACAATCAAGGTTCAAATCTGCTTATGCGAAGATTCATATTCTATTTGGGTCTCAGTAGTTCAACTAATGAGAGTAATGATAATTATAGTTTTTTTTCCGCTATCCCAGGAAGTCGAAAAATTGTTCCCGATTTCACGGGAAATCAAAAAGTCCGGGAAACTGCGATCCCTAGTTGTATTATGTAGCTCAACCTCAATAATTTTAGTATATACAAGTTCATTATAGGCTTAGAAATTCCTAATCACGTATATCTAAATATTGTGAGCAGCAAAATCCATGTTGCCCTGTGTAATCTAATAAATAAAACTAAATTTACAATTTTTAAAAACTGCTTTCACAATTTATAATACCTGCTAAAAACAAGTAGCGTTCTATAAATGGAGTACTTAGAAAAATAAACGATTATATCTAAAAGCTCATTAAATGTATGATTAGACCATTTTATTCATTTTTTTCTGTATTGAAATCAACTACAATAAATTTTGTCATCATAAATACACAATTTTACCATATTTTTAACCTACTTTTGCTTACAAAAAAATCATTGAATAAACAATAAATAAAATAAAGTTAATGATAAACAGTAACGGTTTTATGGGGGAAAAATAAAATAGAAGTCATCATAATTAAAAAAAGAAAAATAAATCTAAAGCTTTTAATAATAATGAACAAAACTAACAAACCTAATATTTATACCAATAACAAATCTGAGAATTTGACAATTTTTCATAAGAAAATTTCCATTCAATTAATTTAATTTTAAATTGTACCCTTCTTTAAATCCTTTAAATGTCTACGCCTATGGTCTTAAAGATATTCAGCAAAATTATGCTAATGCTGATATAAACGATTATTTCATTCAGTTTTAAACAATTGAAAAAGCAATTTTAAAATTTCTTTACTAGAATCTGGAGTTTTGCTGATTTTTTACTTTTTGTTTTAAGTTAAATTTTTATTATTATTTTTTGTTTGTTTTATTTTAAGTAGTTAAACATCTTCTTCTCTTTATTATACTTTTTTAGAATATTTTTTTTTAAACAATGATATAATTTTTTTTTTTTTTTTTTTGTGTTCTAAAAAAAACCAGTCTATATTTTTATGGCTTAAAAAAGTTTTTTTTTTTTTTTTTTTTTTGCTTAAATAATGTAGGACTAGTGATTCTTAGACATTAAAGTAGTCAGTAGCCGAGTTAAGAAAAGCAACTTCTTTATAAGTCTATAAACAATAATAACAACTACTTTGACTCTTGACTTAGATTTTTTTGTTATTACTAAGTAGTTTTTTAGCCATTAGGCATTTGTTTTGTTGTAACCATATATGTTTTCATTTTTTTATGTTTATTATTCTTACTTAAGTTATGATTTTTATTTAATTTTTTTTTCTTATATTATTTGTCATATATAAGTTTTATTTGGTGTTATTACAATGAGTATGTATGTCTGACAGTTTGTCTGTCTATTGTATTTGTATGAATTTCATAAATACCAGGGGTGTTAACTGTTTTTTATATGAAATAAAAAAAAAAAAAGAAACTCTTTTTAGTTCATTGACACTTTTTTCTGTTGAGTTTGTAAGAAAAGACGATTATTTTTAATAATTATTTTTATTTTTAAAGAATTTATTGTTGTTTATTTCGTTTTTTTTTTTTTTTTTTTTTTCATACAAAGAAAATATTTATACAAAAATGGAAAAATATGGTATATTTCGAAATAACATGTTTTTTTTTATATATAAATTAAGGTTCTATGGAAAAGTTATTTAAGGAAATGCCTATAAATTAAAAGAAAAAAAAAAAAGGTTTTTGTTCAAAAAATGTCATAAAAGTAACAAATAAAGTATTTACTTAAGTAGGTTTGTTTCATTCGAAACAGGTCTATTAATATATATTTGGAACGATAACCAGAAAAATGACAAAATATAAATACAGTGACTGAAATAAAAATAAGTTCAGCAATAACTAAATTATTTTTTTAGCACCATATTCACTTAATTTTCTTGATCTGGAATCAAGAAATTTTTCTGGATTGTGGTTCAAGGCTTTATAATAATAATGAGCGGATATATAATTATTTTTCGAACGTAATAACAATTTTAATAGAATTAAATGAGTAGATAATTAAAATTTAACAAGCATTCTCCTTCCGTTTTGTAATAAAAAAATAAAAAATTGGAAGTTAAACTATAAAAAAAAAAAAATAGTAAAGTGTCACTTTATTTTGTCGCACAAAATCCTCGACTAATCCAACACTTTTACCCCAAACTCGAGACTGAAATATTTTAGAAACTTCTTTTGTTTATTAAATTAAACAATATAAGACGACAAATAACTGGATACCAAAAAAGTGCCTATAATGCTCCTAAAAGACAATAATTATTAAGTAAATAGCAAGAGTAAAAAAACTGCACTTTATTTTGTCCGACAGTGTATATTTATATAGAACTTACTTGTACCGAATTTTAATAAAATATTGCAATATTTAAGGCAATTATAGTTGTTAAACTCATATTCCGGGAGGATATTTGAATGGGAGCTAGGTGATTGGACTGATTATAAGCAGTTTCAATAGGGTACTTAATCTAATGGAAAATTGTCTGCTAAATTTTATTGACTTTATCTTTAAATGGACGGACATCGTAAAATCGACTCAGGAAGTTATTCTGAGCCGAATGGTATACTTTAAGGTGGTACTTTGATGGTTTTTTCTATGCGTTGCAAACATCAGCATATAAGCATAATACCACACCACCTATGGTGGGTAGGATATAAAAACGTTCATAGTGAGATGAAGTAATTTTCAGAATAAATCCCCTCTTTATTCTTTCTACCTTCACTTAATTGTGAATAAAGTCGTAAATTATGTATAGATTTTAATGAAATATAGCTCGTTTTATTTGTAACATATCGTGTTTTATGATAAAAAAAAATTAGCATTTTTAGTCTTTTTTTTTTTTTTTATGAAATTTCAGTTCTTTCTTTCGTTTTAATATTTTATACATATCTCCGAAACAGATTAAAAAATTATGTAGGTAGAAGTGATTCCAATTAGAATTTTTGATATTTTATAAAGCAAAATGAAATAAATCGTTCTCGTAAAGCAAATTAATTAAATTTCTATATGAGGGTTTATCTATAGTACTAAAGAGTCAAATCAGAAAAAGACATTTATAGGCTTATAACTCGATGATTATCTAAAATTTATTGATGATTATCTAAATTATTTAGAAATCCCATATATCTTATTAAAAATATGTGTAAAATTCTTTATTTCCTTTTCAGCTTTATTATTTAAATACCTTTTAGTAATAATACTATTATGTTTATCAGGAAAACTTACCTAGAAAGAAAAAAAGAAAAAGAAGAAATTAGTATTATATAAAATTAAGTTGGAATATAGGACAAACAAAAATTATAAAATTTACAAAAAAAAAAAATAAAAAATAATAATAAAAAAGTTTTTTTTTTTTTTTTATAAAGGAAGGTTTGCATATCTATTTTAAAGGCAATTCTGCTTTATAGCAAAAAATTAAATGTTTTTTCTAAATTAGTAGACAAATCTTTAATGATCATAAATTTCCAATATTTTTAAATTTCCAATTTTGACATCCAAGATTGATAGAAGATTAACTTGTAAATTGTCACCGAATTATCATTTTTATTTCTTTGCATGATTGTAAAATTACCTACATTTCCTGCTCAGCTTGTAAAACAAGTATTTTAAACTCTTAGTTTTTGCACAACAACATTAAGCTGCATTTACACTGTCACTTAAATAAACACTGAATGCAGTGGTGTCACACACGCACTTCAAAACTCGTTCAAAATTCAAGTGTTTTTTTTTTTTTCGTATATCATTCGTATTATCGTTCAAGCTCATCTCTTTGTGAGTTTTATTTAAATATTTATTTTATACTTTTTGTTTGCTAGTTACAAAAACATATTCGAGAACCTTTTGATTTTAAAACAAATAAATAGCGTAAATAAAATTCTAAAAAAAAGAGATGTCTTTAAGTTCTTGTGTCATTTGTTTTTTTTGGCTTTTGTCATTTTGTTAGTTTTTTAATAAAATATTTACATAAATAAAGTTAAACAACAAAGTACCATTGTATTTAACTTTCTCTAATACAAAGAAATATCTGAAGGAATAAAATCAGTTGATTTTTGAACAATTTTTACTTTGCTGCCTTTTCAATAAAAGCCGTCACCATTAGCAGTCATTCTCAGTCGTACTGGATTTAACTGTCAGTATACAATTTATCGTCATACATACATTCATACATACATACATACATACATACATACATACATACATACATACATACATACATACATACAATATGTTGACATTTGTCATCTTATAAATATCTTTGATTTCTTTTATAACTTTTTGATTTTTGCCTTTCAATAAAATATTATTATTATTATATTTATTATTGTGTATTTGTTAAATATTGTAAATAAATTTTTAATGTGATACAATGTTTTCAATCTATATTGCACTTTCTTTATTGGGAAAATATTGTATTGAATTGAATTGTATGGATAAAGAGAAAAAGTCTATGAACTTTGTCATCGATTGAGTATTTTATTTTAAATCATTTGAAGTTTATTGAACTGTAAAAGAAAATAGTACGTATACTTGTATGTGTAAATATTTTCCTAAATTATATTTTGTTTAAATAAAGTGAATGTTAAAAATTAATTGTTCAATTTCATATGTTTATATACAAAAAAAAAAAAAAATCGACCACATCCGTGCACAAAATGACACCATTTAGTGTCAATAGCATATCAAACCCGTATGTATTCAAATTGTACATTGGGTTGTTTAAGAACAGATACCGTATTGGTATGAACTTGACACCACATTAGTGTCCATTCAAATAATATTATCTATTTATCTGTACCTCTGTATTTTAAAGAGGTATAAAAAAAGGCTATAACGTAAATTGTCAAATTTAAGACAAATCAAATGATTAAATATATTCTTAAAACGAGAAAAAAATGGTATAGTCGGTCAAGACCGACCATATGAGTATCTACACCATTATGTATGAGCATAGAAATTCGGGAAGGGGACTTATAATAGACCTTTGGCCAATCGTAGACCAACACTTTTACTAAATGTAAAATAAATTATAAAAATACATAATAATGAGTTGATACTAATATCTACAGTGTCTCACTAAAGTATTTGAATTTTTTTAATTAATAATTAAAACGGTTTAATTACGTGATTAAAAAAAAAAAAAATAAAAATAATTCTAGATTTATTAACTGAATTGTGTTTGTCTATTTGTTAACTTTTTAATGCAAAAAACTGCAATCAAAAATATTTCATTGTATCCAAGTTATTAAAAAAATAGTATGAAAATTCATCGAATTTACCTCACAAAATTATTTGAATTTTTATCACCTTTGTATTTAAAAATGTCAAACAAAATACAAATTGGAAAAATTCATGTATTTGTTTTATTAATAATAGGTCATATCACAATTAAATGTTTACTAATTAATTTCCCCAATTTGAAGTAAAATTGTGGGGGATTTTTGGTCCAATTTTATATTTAATGGACTTAGAAGGCTGATTTAGGAAGAACACGCTTATTTTTCCTCTATAAATGACAAAAACAATAATTTTTTTGTCATTATAGTAAAAAAAATAATAAGGTTTTAGTTCCTTATGAGTTTTTGGTTAAAACCCCATATAAGAAGGGTCCAAGTCGATAATTATGAGGCATGGCACCATTAAAAATAGAATATCTTAAATATCAAGCCCATTGTGGTACCCTACGTATCAAAAATTTATTTCAATTTATAGTTTCCCGTACCCTTGAAAGCCATATAGTTATGTAACTTAAAATATGCCTTTTGTCGCGTTTTATACTATGGCTCCAATTTCTTTGTATTTTTGTAGCCGGTATCCAAATCTCCTATTTAATAAAAGCTAATACCTACAGAACCACAATCTGAAAGTTTTGTTAAAATATGTGGACCAACACTTCAGTAAAATAGGCTCAATGCTGAAGATTTTTTAATTTTTAACAACATAATGAAACTACGTACCCCGCTTGGAATGTCAATATTTAGAACATTTGCAGTAAAAATTATTTTTCGAAGACATGAAATAGTCCATTTTTATTTCCGAATAAAACAAATCTAATTTAAGAAATACTTTAGGAAATTCAAATTTTCCCTTTTGTAAGATACATGTAAAGAAACTTCGCTCAATTTCCCTAAAATTTTACCCCCAAATTTATAAAAAGAATTAGTAAACGCTTAACACTAATACTTAATAACAATTAATATAAAAAAAAATTATCTTTTTTTGCCTTTTTGTATTTTGAGTATCTTCAAATATAAAAAAATTAAAAAGTTCAAATACTTTTGTGAGGTACCTGAAATGACTGCACGTGTTATTTTTCTCAATTTCTCGGAAACGATATAACATAACATCAGTACAAACGCATAATACCCCAACCACCTATGGTGGTGTAGTGTATAATAAATGGTGGTAGTCCCTTTCTTTCAAAATTAATTTTTTTATCGGTTTTATTTCCTTTTTGAAAGATTGACGTTATTTATATCATAATGGCTTTCACAAATACAAAATATAAATAATTAATAACTTTAAAAATAATGGTCAAAATCTGATTTTGTAACGCCTCAAAGACCATTTTAAAAATTAATAAAATTAATATATTTTTCAAACGATTTTCGTTACATTTCGTTAGGTTTTCTAACAATTACCTTCACTTGTTTTGTATATAAATGATGAGTAGTAGTAAAACAATTGTATAATTAACTTAAATTTTAAAATATACCATAATAAAAAGCTTTAAACATTAAGAGTATTCAAGTAAACTTTTAGAACAATCATAAAATGTTTAAAAATGTTGCTTTTTTCATATTAAATTGCAATATTTAATTACTACTTTCAGCTATTTAAAAATTTATTTTAAATAAAGTTTTTCTCATGTTTTAGTGATTACCCTTAATATTATGGAGGCCTGTATTTATGGCTGTGTTTATGGTTATCCGATTTGCACTGCATAATTAGTTATGGCTTTATGATTTTAAGACTACACTTTATTAGGTTTTCTTTAAAACAAACAATATTATATTAAAGATTGAAATTAAAAATTATGAAAAAATGCAAAATGCAACAAGGAAATACTTTTCAAATGAAAGTAATCAAAAACAAGCTATTAATAATTTTAGATTGGTGAAAAGATTTTTTAATTTTAATTATAAAAAGGAAGAAAAGTTATGGTCAGTGCTCATGAAAAATTTAAGAAAACTAATAAATTGAAATAAAATATAACAAACATCTATAATTAATTTAAAAACTGGCGAAATGAGCTACTTATCTCTATAGAAAAACTTGATAAGAAACTTGAATTCGTCATATATTTTGTCAAATGTAAGTGTAAAAAAATCAGCATAAAAAAAACTTGTTTTTGGAACTGACGACCAAAGGTATGAGAGATTTAAAATGTTGCATATATTGCGTTTCTTATAAGGGCGTTAAACATGTAGAAAATTGTATAGAAGTTTACCTTCTGTTTATAAAAAAGATCGATCTACACAATTTTCTAATGGCTCAAAAGACTATATTACAATATACACTTTAAAGCTTAATTAAATACTATTATTGAGTTTCTATATACGAAAATATTATTAGGGTTAAAGTCTAAAGTTTGGAACAGTTCTTAAGGGATAATTAATCTAGAACATTAATATTAAGGATAAATTGCGTAGGCTGCCAAATATGAAAATTTAATTAAAATTCTATTTAAGACAAAAGAACAAATAAAAAACATGTATTTCTTAATCAAATTCTTTTTTGGAAAAATTTCATTAAAAAAAAATAGTTTTTCCACTTAAAACTTCAACAGTAATGACCACAAAAAAAGTACACAAAAATTGTACATGACAAAATGTACAAGGAAGGAAAATATAAAGCAAACCAAAAATAAAAAAAAGTCATTAACACAAGTCGTGCAAAATTGTAACAATTTTTGGCAGCATGTGTTGCACATTAAATGATCCACAGAGTTGGAAAAAAAATATCGCAAAAAAAAAAAAAAAAATCAAAAGGACCAAGAAAAAAAATGTACTCTGTCAGCCAAAACAAGTGGCAAACTTTTAAAGACACAACAGCAGTAGTGACAATGATGATGACAATAGAAATCTAGACACGAGATGTAGATGACTATGATGAAGATGAAGGCACAACAAAGTAAAACTAATTTTTTGTTGTTGTTGTTCGGTTTTCAACGGTTTTGATACAGGAAATATGTTAAAATGCTTGAAAAAGCGAAAAGTATTATATATTTTTGTTTTCTCCCCGATTTCCCCTTAAACTTTTACATACTAGCCTAAAGGAGCAACAAATATTCTACAGGAATTCAAGTGGAAGCCACAGATAGAGAATGAATATGAAGAGAAAAAAAAAATGCTTTCACAGCCAAGTTAAACAAGGAATCTGTAGTAGAAATATAAAAATTTAAACGAACTTTTTTTTTTTTTTTGTCATGATAATGGTGACGATAACTACAACTGGCACACAAGTATAGAAATTAAATGTTGCAAATAAGATAACAACAACAAATACGAGAGACTTATACTCTCAGATATCATGTATCTTGTTTCCAAATAGAATTGCATCACGTGACCTCTATCATAGACAAGCCAGCCAGTAATTATCTTGGCTCAGTTGAAGAGAAAAAAAAATCATGACAAGAGTTAAGTGAAACAAAAACAAACTAAACCAAGAATACAATTTGATGTTCTTTTTCTACATTTTGTATGGTGGGATAGTATTTCCGAAAATGTTTTTTGTGGTACTCAACTTTAAACTTTTGCTAATTTGTAATTTTTTTTTCTTTTTATATATTTAAACAAAGAAAAAAATAAAAATGAACACACACAAAAATTATAGTTTATGTTGGCAAAAATTAATTAAATTTCGTGCTTGGGTTTTTTTTTGCCTTTTTTCTTTTAGAGAAATAAATATCAAGTTAGAAATGAAACTTAATTTAGTATATATAATTGTTTTGTCATCATGGTCGTGTATATATTTAATCTCAAGTGAAAAAAGTTAAAAACTTTTGGATTAGATAACCAAAAGAATCTAAGAGTGTAAGAGAGTCAGGGGATTTTTGAAAAAAAAAAAAAAAATATATATATATATATGGCCTAATCCAATTTAAGATTATGGAAGTTTTAAAGAACGGGAATTAACTTTCTCTCAAAATCCTCTATACATTCTATTCTACATAATATTTTTTGTAAAATACTATAAAGCAATGATCGGCATAAAGAGAGGGAGAACATACAAATTTGAATGTATCGGTGGTTGTGTTTAGAATTTAAATCTAAGGAGTGAGATCGAAAAAATCTTAACACATATTTTGCCTCATAACTTTTTTCGGAATCAATATTCAAAATTTTTTTTGATCTAGTTATCATGGAAAAATACTTCAGTTATTATTTTTAATAACAACCATGTTAATTTGTCTTTATTTTCATCAAAATAAGTGACGAAAAAGATTTACGCCCTACAAATTATTAACAAATTTCAAAAAATCTAAATAGGTCTTACAAATAATTGGCCACAGAATTAAATGTCGTCCGTAAAACCGTTTCTAATGTTATTAAACAGTATCAGGAGAATTTGACTATTGATGTGAAACCTAGTTCGGTAAGAAAAAAGGACCACATGATATTGGGAAGGCCAGAAAAGTGAAGGCATATTGAAAGGAACTCCAAACACATCTGGTAGAAAATCAGCTCAGTTTTCTCAGTGCTTCGACTGTTTGGTGTGAAAATTTAAAGCTAATGGGAAAGTTGATAACATATAAAGTTCAAAAAATTCCAAACTGGAATTCTGCAAAAAAAATTACAAGCCAAAAATAGGTCTCGGAATTTATAACCAAATTTCATACAAAAATACTCAAGCTGTATAATTGACGAAGAAACGTAGGTGCTGGCAGAATCTTCGCAGCCTGTGTCTCAACAATTTTTATTGCTAATGCTCGAAGCAATGTTGGAGATAAGTTTAAGACCCAAAAGCAGCAAAAATTTCTTACAAAATTCATGGTATGACAAGCTTTTTGCAGTTGAGGCAAAACAGGAAAGTCATTTGATACATTCAGATCTATAAATACCAAAATATACACAAAGGAATATTTGCAAAAAAGACTTCTTCTTTTCTTAAGAAAGCACAACGTGTCCACATATTTTTGGACCCATTTGGTATCATGTCACTACGGTAAGAAAGCTCTGGAGTGGTACCAAATCAATAATATAGTTTTAGTACCAAGAGAGGTAAATTTACAAAATTGTCCATAGCTTAGACCAGCGGAGAGATATTGAGCTCTTGCGAAAAGTGAATTCAAGAGCACAAAATATGTGTCCCAAAATACCGAAGATTTTGACAGTAGATGTCCACACTGTTCCAAAAAAGTGACTGAAGCAACTATCAAATCTCCAAAGAAAGGATTTTCAAAAATGGTCCATAATTTTATAATTAGTGGTTAGAACCATAAAAATTATATATTTCTGTGATCTGTGCTAAATTATCAAATGATTAAAAAAAATAATGAAAACTCTAAGATCAACCGTTTCCAAGTTATTGAATATTATGTATGTTAAGAATTTTTTAACAAAAGTGTATAGTGTAAAAAATAACAGAGACCGAAAGAAAACTCCAATGAATTTTTAATTACTCACTGCTTTTATTTTTTTAAACATTTTTCCATGACTTGATATTTTTTATTTTTTCATACATATTATCTTTACTAAGGTTTTTCTCTAGCTTTTTTCAAGTCCTTAAGGGAAGTTTTAAAAATTCTATTATATTTTATTTATATTTTTTGCTGCACAAAAAAAAAAAAAAAAAAAATAAAATAAAAAAAATAAAAAATAAATAAAACAAACAAATTGATGTCCCCTTTTGTTTTTATTATTTTTTTCTGTTTAACCTTTTGTACACTTTATGTCATTGTTGTTGCCATATTTTTCTAACCTTAAAAATAAATTTGATTGTCACTTAAATTACAAACGCACACACACACACTCATACAACCGTATGTGTGTTTAAGTTTGTAAGAGTTTTGAAACGCTTTGACAAAAGAAAAAATTCTGATGAATAAAAAACGAAAAAAAAAAAAACGTTAAAAATAGAAAGAAAATAATAATAAGAAAAAAAAAAAAAAAAAGCATAGAAAAAAGTGTTGAGAAAAACTACTACACTAAAGTTTAATTGAAAAAGTTTTTTCTTCGCTCGCTCTGTTTGTATGTGTGTTTAACAAAAAGAAACCTATACATTCACAAAAAAGATTAATTTACTCATACACTCATTTGCTTGCTATTTAAGTAGACATTGCACAGTGCCTGCAAAAAGTAAAAAATTCACAAAATACAAAAAACTAAGCTTAATTTCAAATATATGTACTAAAAGTATTTTGGTTATAAAAATGAATAAATTGTTAAAAATTTTCATGTTTCTTATTTTATCTGTACCACTGTTCGTTCATACAATTGAGTGTTAAATATGTGTATGTAAGTATAGCAAAGCAACTGTAGCAGCAGCAACAGCAACCATTCAGTCTATAAATGTGTTGTTGCACATTGCATATTGGGTGTAAAAGTTTATGAGCAGACAAACTTTAAAAAGCAGTTAAATATGCAAAAAAATAAAATAACAACAACAATAGCTACTACTAAAACTACTAAAACAACAACTACAACAAACTAGTTGAAAATAATATTTTTTTTTATGATTTTTTAATTGACCCAATTTGTTTTAAGTTTTATTTTTTTAGTTTTTCTATATTTTACTCTGTATGTAAAAGTTTTTATGTATTTTTGTATGAGTTATTTTATGGGCCAATAAAAAAGGGAAATGTCTAACTGGTGTTAAAAATGTTTATAATTTTATTTAATAATTAATTTAAATTGCTATGTAAATATTTTATAAAATGCTTTGTAACAAATTTTAAACAAATGTAGAATAAATGATGATAATAATAAAAAAATATTATTTGTTATACATTTTAGAAGTATCAAAGAAGGACTGTTTGTCATTATACAAAAATGTGTGGATACATTATGCTTTCTTATGAAAGCAAGAAGACTTTTTTGCAAACATACTTTCATATATATTTCGTTATTTATAAAGCCCTCAGTAACAAATGACTTGCTTCTTTTGCCGCTACAGCATAAAGCTTGTCATACCACGAATTTTTTAGGAAATTTTGTCTGCTTTTGGGTCCCAAATTTATGTTAACATTTCCTCGAGCATTAGCAACATAAAAATTTTGTCCTGGAAGCTGCAAAAATCTGTCAGTATATACGTTTCGTCGTCCATTATACAACATGAGTATTTTTGTATGAAATTTGATTTTAATTTCCGTGCCCTATTCTCGGCTTCTAAGTTTTTTGCAGTATTCCTGTTTAGAACTTTTTGGACTTTGTATATTTTTAAGCCTGTATTTAACTTTTTCGCACCAAATAGTAAGAGCACTGAGCTAATCGGGCTGCTTTTCTACCAGATGTTTTTTCAATATGCTTTCAATTTTGTTCGCCTTCCCAATATCATGTGGACCTTTTGTTTTCTTCCTTTCAATGGTCCTATCAATGGTCAAATTCTCCTGATACTATTTAATAATATTGGAAACATTTTGACGGCAGACATTTAATTCTTTGGCCAATTATTTGTAGAACCAATTCGGATTTTTTTGAAATTGTTTAATAATTTGTAGCATGTACATTTTTTTCGCCACTCATTTTGATCAAACTCACAACAAATCAACATGGTTATCATTAAAGATAATAACTGACATATTTTCAAAGGTTTTCAGCTAAAATATAACATATTTTAGCTTCGCTCTGCTTTAATATTTTCCGACCTCCTCGATATTTGATATCTTAAAAACTCAAAAAGTTATTTATTACTAAAAAAAATCTATATTGACTTTATTCTACCTTCTTCTATATTTTATTTTCCTTTCTATAGTATATTTGTCTTTTAAAAGGATCAAAACTTAAAAAATACTTTTTTTCTTTGTTAGTTTTTCTTTTCAGCCAGATTTATTTTCTTTACTTTTCAATAAAACTTTTATTTCTTTGTTGTTGCCATTTGAGTAGCAACTCTTATTGGAAAATTATTTTACAAAAGAAACAAATATTATTGCTAATGTTTATGACACTTATCATGTTTACTAGCTAAATTTTATTTTTTTGTGGAATTTTTGTTCTTTCATGCTTTCTAAATGTCATTTAAGAAATAAAGACAAAAAAGTGTGAACAATTTTCTAGGAGAAAAAAGTATGGAGGTGCTGATAGCAATATAAAATAAATATTGACAATTATTAGCACTAAAAGGAGGAAAATTGGTAAAAAAAAAAAAAAAAATTGGAAAGAAAAACTTATATGAATTTATAGCATAAAATTTCAAGTTTAATGTTTTGCTTTGAAGGAACTAAAAGTTTAGCAAATTGAAGTGAAAGAAACAAACAAAACAAAACAGAAGAGTGTCATATTTTAGTAAGTGTTTTCAAAGCAAACTAAATATTATTAGAGGATAGTTATTACATTTATGTAGAAGTCCTTGTTAAATAACAACAAATAATCAAGAACTATAATTTCGTAAAGTCAACGAATATTTTGATTACTGCAATTAAATTATATATAGAAGTTAAACATATTATATTTATGTTTAAGTTATAATTCAATTGAATAGTAAAAGGGATTAAAGAAGCCTATATAATGATGTACTTATTAACTATATTTTTTTTATTTTAATTTTAAAAATGTCATAATAACTCATGAATTTTTTTTTTTCCTAACTGTAATTTAAGCATCTTTATTTTATGACTTTTATTACCTTGTCTAGCTCCCTCCCAAATAAAAAAATATCAAACTCTTAACAACACAGTTCACAAATTTTATTACATGTACTTTAGCTTGAACTTGCAACAAGTCTGTAAGTTTTTTTTTTTCTAGGTTTCTTAATAACAACATTTGCAACTAAACTATGATTTTATAGCAGTATTGGTAACTGGCTGTCTGCCTGTATAAAAACGATTGCAACAAGCTACAAAGACATCAAAAACAAACGCATATTTCTCAGACATACTGAGGTTACAGACGACGACAACAACGACAAATCGTTTGTGCAACAGATCATCAACGTTGAGGGAAATAGCATTCCCTTAAGCCAAACGGCAATTTGTATTGCAGTTGTATAAAGCAATGACTTAGCAGACACAAAAAAAAACTTGATAATAAGAAAAACTGTTTAGTTTAAAATAAATACTATTTAGTAAAAAAAAAAAAAACAAAGATTAAAAACAACAAGCAACAGCATCATGCAACTTGATAATTTGCTGTTGTCCATTTGCAGTCTGCAATCACCCTAGAGAGGTGTGTTTTAATTCTGTAAAGGGAATTTTTTTTTTTTTAAGGGAATTGTTTGCATAAAATAAGTTATTATTGCTTAAACTTAATTTGCCATAAGAGGATAAATAATAATAATAAAAAAAACGTAATATTTTAATTATTATTTTTAATTACATGAGAAAGAATAAATAGCAACATTGTTGCAACACCTGTTAAAGAAGATGAGCATGTAGTTATTTAAGATTATTCGTGTCTAGTTCAATAAATGGATTAAATAATAAATATTAAAATTAAAAAGAGATTGATATAGTATTTAAGATAATAAATATTGTAAATTACATTTAAGTTAAATTAAAACTTCTTAGATTTATACGTAGATTATCAGATATGTGATGGAAAACGATTTCGAAAGCGAATCGATTTTAAATCGAAAAAATATGTGGAAACGATGATCATTGTAGATTGTAAAATATCAAGGATCACTTAGGAATACAAACTCATATAAATTTTGCACAATTGTTAGCAAATTTTAACAATTTATCTCTTCTTAAAATATTTATAATCCTTAACTGAATAATCAGACTAGCAAATTTATTTTTTTTTTTTGTCAAAACAAACATTCATTTTTGGCATGATAAAAATGTGTCTAGTTTAGACAGATTACATCAGTAATATTGGAAAAGTTAGCGCTGACAAAATGGCTCCATTTTGTTTGTTGTCACTTTTTATATAAGGACTGCGCACTCTTGGGCTTATAACTTTTGATGTGGTGAAAAATTAATAATTCTGTTAACTGTTTTGTATTTGCCATGTGCTAAGTTTCATGGTAATAGCAAAATTGGTTTTTCTTAAAATGGAGGTTTAACAAAAAACACATAAACACATATTTCAAATTTTTCATGAAATCTTACATTGGTCATATAAAATAATTGCAAGGAAGGCTATTGTGCTGAAGAATACAGTTTCTTAGGTCATAATATTATACAAAGAAGTCATGATCACTGAATGGTAAAACTGGTAGTGGAAGATAAATAATATCTTCAGGCTGTAGGACTCAGGCAAAATAGAAAGGATTTTGAGAGAAATTCACCTCATCTCTGGAAGAAAAGTGTCACAAAAAGTTAATTGCTTTGAATCTTTATCAGAAAATTTTAAAGGAAGTCCAACATGAAGACTTATAAAGTAAGAAAAAAATCCTAATTTAAACGCAAGCAAGAATCTGGAAGTAAAAAATAACATGAAAGTTCCTCAGACGAATTTTTTCAAAAATTTTGTTTCTGTATAATAGACGATGAAACGTTCGTACAGGGTGACATTTTTCAACTTCCTAACCAGGAATTCTATGTCGAGGGATTATTGCAGGATAATTTCGTGTATCAAAGAAATCAAAATTTCCAACAAAGTTTTTGAATTGGGAAGTCATATGCATACGCTGGAGTGAAGCACTTCATTCTTAAAATATGGTTGCATTAATACAGAAATTTACGAGAATGAGTGCCTTTGGAAAAGACTTCTCCCTTTCCTAATAAAATTCAGTATATCTCCTGCTTTCTGGCCTATTACCGCTTCTTCTCATTACAACAAAACAATGGAGTTGTAACAAAGAAATTGTAAGAGTTTGTACCGATAGAGGCTAATCCATCAAATTGACCGAAACTCCGTGCAATTGAAAGATATTGGACTCTAGTAAAAAATAATGTAAAGGACATTAAAAGCTCAGCATAAAATGAAACGGAGTCTAAAATTAAGTGGACTTATTCGAGCAAAAAAGTGACCGAAACACAATAAAACCTTTAATTTGAATAATTCTGGAAAATATCAGATATTTCCTTAAAAACCAACAGGAACGAATTTATTCTTTTATGTTTAGAACTTGAACATAACAGTCATTAATAAAAAAATCACTTTAAAAAAATTCGCACACTGGTTTAGTTTCTATAAGCAGATTTGCATGCACGGATTTTTTCGTGCGCAGTCCTTAGTTTATTTTGACAATCGCTTTTCCCTTTAGCTGTAGTGTAATTTACACAAAATGTTTGATGTTTGTCTTGATAAAAAATTTGATGATTTGGCACTTTGTAAAGAACCAAAATTTACACACTATGTATGTTATTTCTCTAACGTTACATTACGTCGGATCTATACTAGACAACTTTTTACCAAGACATACCGAAAAATTTTATCAGGATACAAATTTCAGCAGTGTAGACTGACAAGTGTCAGTATTATTGAAGTGTCAAGACAAAGTTGTCAACACTCGAAGACTGAAAACTTTGTCCTGATACTGCTTGATAAATGTCGCCATTTTGGTAGTTGATGATACTTTTTACATGATTTATTATAACATAAGTCTTCCCCTACATATATAATATATAAAAAATGTAATAGAGGTCAATATTTGACGTTTGTTTTGACAAAAATTTGTGTAATATAAACTCAACGTTATATCGTAATATTTTTAACGTTAGTGTTTCTTATCTTGAAGAGGCACATACTAGAAGTAAATTTTGTATATTCATATAAAAGAAGACGATCTAATAGATTATAGATTATATAAATTGATCCTTATAATATCCTTAAACTATTTAGTTATGTCCACCCTTCAGACGAAAACATTCCATTTTTTCTGAGCTTCAAATGATCCAAACTATTTGTCATTTATTTCTTTTCTACTATTTCTTTCAGCATACTTTTGCATATTTTGATCATAACAGCATAAATTTTGCATATTTTGGGCTTAGCAGCAAATTTTATTATATTTTCATAGAAAATTTTTATTTTAGAGCATATTTTTGCAATTTAAATGTCACATTTTTGCTTAAAAGCATAATTTTGCATATTTCACACTAAAATAAAATGCTAATGAAAATCAAGTTATTTTTACAATAAACAGTAGATAATTTAATATTTAGCTAAAAAAAAAAAAATAATATTTGTAAAGCATATTTTTTTATTTTAAGAGTATTAAGTATTAAAAGAGTATTAAAGAGTTTTAAGAAATTTTTTTATGCGCATTAAGCACTTATTTTATATTATATTTTTGTTGTCCTGCTGATTACTTACATGTTCGAAATAGTCATTAAATTATTTTCTATACTTTAATACTTTCAAAAGATAGGAAATGTCATACAAAAAACTATTTCATTGTCATTAAAACAGTATAAAGCAAAAAGAACATTTATTTGGCCCTTTAAATGTTAAAAAAGAAAAACAAAAACTAAAAAATAATACTATAGTATGACAAGTAATACACAAATTATAAAAAACAATTCAAATATTTAAAATAACGTCTTAAAGCCACTATGTAGTTAGTCAAAGTAGTTCATATCAGATGCGGCCAACTATACTTACAAGTGCTGCTGCTGCTGCTGTTGCATATTAAAAATTCACAAAAACAAAAAAATATGCAGCCAAAGAGTTCTCATTTTCTTTTAGAAAACTTTTACAATTTTTATATAAAAATGTCAAACAGTATGAAAAACAGGAAAACTTAACAAGACTAAACAGCACAACATTACAAAAACATATAGAACGTACAGAAAGATATGTTCTGCTATAAAAATGGTTAGACTAACTGACTGACAGGAAAACGGACACATGAAAAACTATATAAAAAAAAATATTTTATATACCAACGGTTGGAAGACTGGATAGATAGATGGATGGCTGGCTGTTTGACTGCAAAGGGAACGAACCTCTTTCACTCTCTTGTTGCAAATACAAAAAATTTATTTTATTATAAATACTTTGGTTGAATAGACAGACAGTTAGACAGTTCATCTTAAGTTTTTTCTTTTTTTTGCGAGTTCTTTGTACAAAGAGTATTACCTCTATGTATAGCACACTATTCTTTTGTATTTTATTTGATGACTGTCTTAGAACACCTTGTATCGACTTTATAGTTGTTTTAACTTAGCATAAATATGCTACAACAAAACATTTTTTTTTTTTTTTCAAATACTATGATGTTGCAAGAATCTATGAGGAATATTAAGATTTAAGTTTTTTTATAAGGATGAAAAATATAAAACCCCAAGAGGATTATTTAAGACATTAATATTAAGAAAATGGCGAAAAGTTAAGAACTCTAGTGTTTTATCTAGAAGATATTAAAAAAAAAAAAAACGTTAAAGGTGTCGGAAGTTGGGTAGGATTATTATTTGAAAAGAATACGTTTCTTAATTTGAAAAGAAATACGTTCAAAATTTATTTTAAAATTGGCTGAACAAAAAAAATTAAACATTTTGTTATCCTTCGGGCTATAGAATGCAAAATAATCTAAATTCTCATATTAATGATTAAATTTGCAATATATTGTTTTATTGAGCAGTAACTTTGAAGTCTTAAGTTCAACATAGGGAACATAACATTGTCGTTAGTAAGATGTTAATAAAACCGAACTTTTAATAATTTCATTAATATTTTTGGCTGCATTTTTTCCCAGCCGCTGATTCTGCAATATTCTTAAGGTTTTCTTATTTAGCATTTATTTGCTAAATAAATAGTTATTTGATACATTTTTAAATTATTATTTGGGGTTTTTGTTTTTTATAATATCCAAATATTACAAACCTTTAAAATATTTATGCTGACGTTTGCTCTTCCAATTTAAGAATTTATACACTGTTTTTTTTTTTTATATAAAAAAATAAATTTAGTTTTTGTATCTGTAGAGCTAAAGTACTGTATAGATGCATTTGTTTAAATTTGTTTTTATATCTTTCCAAGCGAGTGAATTTCAAAAGCTTTTCACTAATTTTGAAAAAAAAAGGCAAAATAAAATATAAACTCACGTTAAAAAATTCAACAAAAATCGTGAAAAAAAAAAATGTTGCAACTAAATAAAGTTGATGATGACGTTAAAAATTTTATATAAAATATGAAACAAACAAGAAGGAAGAAAAACTAAACCATTTTTATAAAATTGAGGATGATACATGATAATGATTGGTGTGGCATGATATGAATCAGTACATCATAATACTAAGCAGCAGCTTACCGCAACAGCAGCATTATATTTAGTTTATGTTGAACTAAATTCAACACCTAAACATGATTTTGTATTTAGCATGAAATGAATTTGAAGCACATCATATTATAAAATAAATATTTAAACTTAAAAAAAAAAGCAAAAATTCAACAAAATTTAAAAGTGAAAAAATAAAACTAAAAAAAGAAATATTTTTTCTAAAAGACAACATAATAATTTAATTTTTTTCACAAAAATATTTAAGAAAACTATTCGCAGGAATTTTTAAAATTCTGTTTATTTTAACTCAATTTCCTTCTCTTTAATTCCTAATCTGTGATCAAAAATTCTATTGGAAAAATATTTTTTTTCATCACTAATAATTATGAACATTTATATAATTTCTAAACAAAAACTAAAATAAATAGACAATAATAATTAAAAGTCAAAATAGAATCATAATCAAAAATGTCCGCCCCAAACATTTTTCTTTACCACAACGTCCTTTCCCTTTCCACATTAAAGAAAAATAAAACTATAAAAATATTTACAAGAGGGCAAAGAAGAGCACTACCTTAAATAACTACAAGAGACAAGAGAAACCCACCTACATAAAAACTCGGACAATACTCAATCAAACGTAAACACACATAATTAAACATACACATGTGTTTAAGCATTATGGATGCAGTTTCAAAGAGTGCAAGCATAAAGGAAAAGATAAACACAATAGTAACGTTAGGCGACAGGCAACAAATTAAAATAAATAAATAAATGCAAATATGATTCTTATATCTTAAATGGAGAATAAAATACGATTGTAAATGATTTAATAATTTTATTCAGGCTAAATATTATAGAGTAAATATGAAGGTCTTTCGAAATATGGCTCGTTTCTTGAATGAAATACAATTAAAGAGAAAACAAGTAAGAAAGCTATTATTCCCTACACCATTATGTATATGGATAAAAGTGATTTTCAGAGGAGGTCTCATACGGAGCCAGAGCTTTTTAAATTTGGAAGGTTAATTTATATACATTCTAAACTTGTTTGTGTTAAATACTATCTTGAAACTAATATTTATTGAGATTTCTTATGTTTAAGTGTTTTTCGGATGTGCGTCTTATATGGAAGCTATGGTCTCTTATTGACCTATCCTAAAAAAATTTGGCACTGATTTTTCTGTTTTATCTCTAGAAATTAAAAAAGTAAAACTTTACAGAATCAGAAAATATTTAGATTTTTCTAATATAACTTACAATGGGTTTAATATTTGCAATTGGAAATGTAAAATTTTGTTCGTGAGCATGCTTTATTTTAATTTAAAAAGTTTATTTTGAATAGCCAACTAATCGTTTGATAGTATCAAATGACTCGAGAGAATACTTTAGTACTTTTGAATGTTAAATAGTACGATCGTATCAACTTTTCCATTACTTGGATAATCGAATACGTAAAATCTTTGTACCAATAAATGTCTTAAAATTTATTGAATTCTCAAATTTAATACTTCATGTGACAATGGACCAAGCAAAATGCATTTCAATTTATTTGTCATCTCTATTAGGAACTTTTTTACAAAATGATAATTTCTTTCTATAACGATCTAGTTGCACATGTATTACACTTTTGTACACACCTTTCAATTGCAATTTAGATTTTTTTTTTTCAACTTAAACGTTTCATTTTCATAAAGTACATACTCTTTTGAAACTTCATAGAAGAAAAAAAAATTATTTTGTTCGTTCACAAGAGCAGAACTAAAATTCTTGTTGCCACTTTATTTTTTATTTTATAATTTTTATTTTTTTTCCAACCTCTAGTCGCGCTTTTGCAACAACCCTACAAAAAAACAACACAAAGTTCAGTCATTTTCCTGTTCATCATACACACAAACATTCATTCAAACCCAGAGACATTATTATAAGCAAGTGTTTTTTATTTTTGTAATTTTTTTTAATATTAAAATACAAAAAATAAAAAAATAATAAATAAAAAAAAAAGGAAAAAAAGTGTTTAGGGTTTTAGAGACTACACGAGTGAGTCTAAATGACGTATGAAGTGCATGACACTTGTTACGTGTTTCTATGACATCTTACGCATGGATGCACATTTTTATTACGTACAAAAAAAGTACTGAGTGTGTAAGTACGAGTACAATTACAAAGTGTTGCTTTTGTTTTTGTTCTTGTTGTGTTTATTTATTTTTTTGTTTTGTTTATAAACATGAAGAAAAAAAAAAAATAAGAGTTCTTGCAGCTTAATAGAGAAATATCATTACAAGAGAAAGAGAAGTAAGTAAAGGGAGTATATAAGGGTGAACAAATAAGAATATATAATGATTATATTTTCTTTTTATAATGATAATAATGATGTTAAGAGATGCACTTCTTTTATTTATATGCAAACAAACACACCTTTGCACAAGACCAAAGGCTATTAAAGTAGGGTGGCTGATGTTTTTTTTTTTTATTTTTTTTTAAGGAAATCTGCAATAACAAATAAAATATATACAATTTGCTTAATATTATTTAAAATGTTTCTTGCAATTTCTTTTAAATTTTCTAGTTAATAAATATAATAAAAACATTTTGAAAAATTTTCTTTTTCGTTTATAAAATTTACAGCAAATAATAGCTTTAATATTTTCTATATTTTGATTAGGCATGACGTTTTTTATGCTTTTCAAAATTTATAGCCTTAAAGAAATTATTTGTTCATCTACATATATACGAAACAAAATTATTTCAGCAGAAGAAGAGAAAAAAAAAAGGTGACTAAGCTCTTAAACTGTTTGTCTTTTGGGTTAATTGGCCAATAAATTATTCAAAAAATATTTTTGTCAAAAAATATTGTGTATATTTTTCTTGTTAATAAACAAAAAAATAAAATAAAATTTCAAAATCATTTTAAATTTTAGTTCCGAAGTGTTTAGTGTGTGTAAATATTAAACAAAGATGAATGTAAATTTATTTTAGTTCGATTTGTTGACTTTGAAAAGACAAGAGCAGTTATAAATTGACATTTTTTAAA
Organism: Protophormia terraenovae; assembly: GCA_951394005.1. Taxonomy (NCBI): domain Eukaryota; kingdom Metazoa; phylum Arthropoda; class Insecta; order Diptera; family Calliphoridae; genus Protophormia; species Protophormia terraenovae. Next base: position 62,582,208 of record OX596073.1, read on the forward strand.
TAAATAAAAAACTAATTTAATTTAAATAAATATTTAACTAAACTACGTCTTATTAAGAAAATTAATAACTAATAATGCTGATTTTCAACAAATTAAATTGAAAAAAAAAAAAAAATTAAATAAATAAATAAAATATTTTGAAGATGACTAAAGCCAAACGTACAATTTGGATTTAAACGTTTTTTCTAAGACTAAAGAAATGTTTTAATAATTTTATATATTTTCTTTTAATTTGTTTTAATCGAATATCGAATGAAAATATAATTTAATACGATAAACAAATTTTTAAATTCTATATAAATCAAGAAAAAAGTTTTCAGATTACTGTAGCGTTCGTTGTACTCAAAACTCGTCAGCTCAGCGTACGAAATTGTCCAGTTTTAACATTATTTTGAACTAAATACTTAAATATTTTTTGTTTAAATAACTAAAATTGAACACTTAAAATTTTTTCTCAATATAGCAGACAACTTGATTATGAAAGTTCTGCTACTTCAATTTAAAATATAAAATATATGACTGGCAGGCGCGGATCCACGGGGGGGGGGGGAAATCGGAAATTCCCCCCCCCCCAAAATGGATTTCGAACTAAGAAAAATTAAAAATCTACAATAGGAAAAGGAAAAAATAAAAAAATCTTTAAGAAAAATTTTCTTTAGTGAAAATAAAAGAAGGCAAAATGAATTTATCCTCAAGATAGTATAAGAACGGCCAAACTATGTTTAGAAAAAAGTATTTATCTTACTTTTCCTTCGAAAATTTTTAAGGTAATAAATGGGTTTTTAAAATTGGGACTTGCTTAATAAAAGAAATATAGGAAATGCAATTCCAGCTTAAACTTTACATACGATTAAAAATGTATATGTCAATTAAAAAATTATTGTGTAAGTGCTAGTTTCATCAGTCATATAGAAATTACACTAACTAATGTTTTAATAATACTTAAACATTTTGACTTCATGAAAAATATTTTTTATTTTATAAATCAGAATCTTTTACAAATTTCGTACGGAGCTATTTTTTAACATCAAAAATAAAGAAATGTATTTACACAGAAAAAATTTAATAAATGTTAACAATTTTTTTTTAATAAAGAACACAAATGTTTTCCCAGCTCTTTTACACAAAAAATAATATTTTTTTTTTCTAGATTTAATAAATTTTACATATGATGGGAATTTTGGTTCCCTATACAGATTTAATTAATAAATGAAATAATTAAAGTCTGAAAATTGTAATTTTTCAAGAAAAATATTTAAAAAATGTTTATTTAAAATATTCATAATTTTGTGTTAAAAAATAATTCTTCAAATAAAAACCATTAATTTAACATTTTCTCAAGAAAATGTCTACCATTTTCCTGGAAGATGATGACAAAAATAATACTTTTCGCTTAATTTTCCCCAAATATTCTATTAAACCTTCTGAAAATTGTACTGAAGAAAATAAATTGTTTTTTCTTTTGCTTTCCTAAAGAGATGTTGTACTTTTTGTCTTACATCTGTGCGAACAATTTTCATATTTAGAAATTAATTTTTAAATACACTCTATAACATTGAAAAATCACTCGGGAAATGACATAATTAGCATCATAAATTAGTTTTTTAAATGCCTCTCAAAATTTGGAGTTATGCTTATATTTTTTGTATGTTCCTGTATTTTTTCTATTAAGGTTTTCTGAAAGTAGAATAATCAGGTTTGTTGTCGTATTTATTTCTTTGGTTTGGAATAATAATTTCTTTATAAAAGTCAATAAAAAATATGCAATATGCAATTAATTTAACAACATTATTGCTGTGAATATAGCATGATTTAGTTTTTTTAGTTAGACAAAAAGAGCTTACTCGATTTTAAAAAAAATTTGTTGATAGAATTTTTGATTTTTTTAAACTATTTTAAAGATTGGCATCTCATTTTATTGTAAACAAAATATCATTAAGACGATGGAAAGAAATAATTGTTTTCAGTCTAAAAAAAAATTCCATCATTGTTGAAGTTTTAAAATAGAGAAGTATTTTAATATAGAGTCATTCCATTTAAAATCACCAGCTGATTTTCTTACCTCTTTCGAATTTCATAATATTTGGTACAATCCCATCACGGTATTTACATAGAACATTCAAAATAGTTCCATCATCCACATATATATTTTTCACGAATTTAAAAATACCACTTTTTGAAATACGCGACCGCTAAATTTAATTCGCGAATTATCCACCAACAAAATTGAACATAAAAACATATATCAGGGATCATTTTAAAGGTAATTTCATTACATTTACTTCAATGAACGTTGTAACGTAAATAATTTTGAAGACATTCGTATTTTTAAAAAGACGATTTTTCTCATTTTAAACTTAAACACGGCATTTGCGTTACCAGCGTCAATATTATTCTTGCCGAATTTTATTACATCTGGATGATTTTTGGAAGAAATTGGCGATTTTTCTATTTTATTACAAACAAAACAATTCGAATTGCAATAAATATTTCGTATTCATTATGACATTTGCGGTAATAACTCCTAAAATATTGCGAAACCCAGAATGATACTTTCCACAGTTATAGAACATTTTCATCATTAACATATATTTTTTTAAATTTTTAAAAAGACCACTTTTCAAAATATTTACCCTTAAACGAAAAATTGATATAGATATGGACCATTTTGATGTTGAAATAAAAATCATGTTATACGTCATATAAAAGTTAATTTTGATACCTTTAATATGACATCTCAATAAATTATCATATCATAAATACTTTAAAGGTATTTGTAATTTTGTTTATACAAATTTATACATATTTTAAGCTATTTTGCACTGAAATTTGAATTAGTCTTAATTTTGACAGGAATAATGATTGTACAAAATATCATCAAATTCGGAGATGTAAAGTCAAAAATCGTAATTTTTCTTGTTGGTTTTAAATGGAATGACTCTGTAGTTAAAAGCTAGGTTCTTCCTAATCAATTAAAAAATCTAAAATTAACCTAAAATTTAGGGAGCTACGAATTTTTTAGTTCAGCAACTAATCTCAAAATTGTGATGTACTCAAGAAAATCGTTTTTCGAGTAAAACTACAAAAATATAATCTTGTAGCAAAGATTAAATGAAAACAAAGTACTTATTTTGTTCTTAGATAAATTTAAAATTTTAAAAATTTTAAATTTTAGACTGAAATAGTATGAAATTTTATAAAGTGATTTATTTACATAATTTTCACTAGATTTTCTTCACGCTCCTCTTTGCAGTGAAAATGATTACCGTACACTTTTCAATTAACATATAATATTTTCCAGTAAAAATTGAATTTAAGTAAGATTTTATTTCACAAATAAAAATTTCTAATTCATTTAATCATCTACTTGATTGATTTAATAAATTCTTTAACTCGAACATTTTTTAATTTTTAATTTTTTATAGTAATTGATATAATAATTTTGGTGAGATTTGAAAATTAAAAAAAAAATTTTATTCAATGAGTTATTCACTAATACTTTTGTTTATTGGATACTTGTTTCGGTGTTATCAGATTGACTTCAAATTTTACATCTAAGTAAGAAAATAAAAAAATGAATGGTTAAATTTTCATTGTTCAAAATTATATATAAAACCAGAATTTTTCTAGTGACGATAAAAAATTTCCCCCCCCAAATGCTTTGGCTGGATCCGCGCCTGATGACTGGAATACAATGTAAATTCATTTCAAATTACGTTATCTATCGAAACACGGAGAAAAATACGCGTTTATGTTGGAAATTTCAGTGCAAAAACTATCCGTAATTTGGTACGTAATTTGAAGTACCCTATCTAATATCCAAATCTCAATCCTATGCAATGTTTTCACATGATGGGTCATTAAATTGGGGATTTAAACTTTTACTTGAATATAGATTTTTGTGGGTAGGGATTTGGAGATTTTTTATTAATTTATTAAGTTGTGGAAAATTTAAAATTGTTTAGTCTTTTATAGACAAATTTCGAAAAATTGTAATTTTGTATTTTAAATTAAATATTCTTTTGTATTTAAAATTTCACTAATTTTCTTCTTCAGAAGAAATTTTTGATAAATTTTCTATTTATAGAAAATATCAAATTATTTTCTACTTACAGAAAAATAGCGATGAATTTTTAATTTAGATAAATGTCTTTTATAGGAAAATTTTAAACCAATTCTGTTTTTAAGGGAACCCAGCAGTTTATTTGGTGGCAATTAACCCGCATTTAGACAGTAAGATTCATTTGTGTATAGTCTGCCGCTTTCCATCGGTCACCAATGAGCGTATTAGCAATTGGCGCTTTACTGACTCTAAGGTAAGCGGGAAGAAGACAAAAAGAAGAATCAAAATTTCTTAACTGACTCATTGTAACCAGTACAGTGGTTGTGTGCGCACAATAGTTACACTTTGTAGCCGTTAAAGTGATTGTATATGTAAAAAACAGCCACCTTTTAGTCGTTGAAGTGCCTATTTGTAATTTTATTGACTCTTCGGTTGTCGTGGAGGTGATTGCGTGTGCAAAAAATTGACACTATGAAGTCGTTGAGTTGGCAATATACTTCCTCCTAGGACAAGCCCATGTTAAAGTGACTAGTCACGTAGCTGATAAAGTGACTAGTGGTACCCTAATACAGTCGGTTAGGTAACTTGTACGCAACTGCCACCATTGACTGCGGGGAAGTTTTTGATAAATTTTCATTTTATACATTTTATCTTTTTTATAGGAAATATTTAAAAAACGTTCTTTTTGTAGGAAATTTAAAAAAATATATAAATTTATTTTTGATACTAAAAAAAACTGAAATTCTTTAAAATTTTATATTAAAATATTTTGGGGACCGAATAAGGGAATAATATTTAATAATAGGGATTTTTGGAGACATGAAGCTTTGCGGATATGTTCACAAATCTTTTGTATAGAAATATGTTGATCGCAAAGATTTTAAATTAGAACACGAAGGCAATTGACAATTTAATTGGTCTAATTCACCTTTGTTGTGATCAGTGATCTAAAAATCAAAATAAGGTATATAAAACAATCTTTGATTTAAATTGTGAAAATCTGGTAGGTTATTGTGTAATTCGATTCGAAAGACAACTTACAAATAAATTAACTTGCCACATCCTTTTGCGTCCATAGAACTTTCGATGATATTGTAAAAGGAAATATATTTCCTTTTACAATTTGGGTATAACAGTGAGTTATTTATTTGCAAGTTATATTTAATTGCAATAATCGTACGTATAAACGTACTATATATCTTCAAAATACAGATTGATTTAATTTTGTATCTCGACTTAAGATGTTCGGTTAAGATGTTCGGTTTTAACAAAAATATAAAATAACCTACATAAGCACTTGATTGATATTAACGTGAAATATGTCCCACACATTTTTGTTCAATCAGACCTTTATGTATCTAAGAAATTTATTAAAAAAAAAAAAATATATATTTTTTTATGATTTTTACTACTATATAATACATATACTAAAGTCGTAAATTTTCAGAATTTATAAGAGATAAAACACATACGCAAAATAACTAGAAAAGGAAAAACCATAAAAAACGTCTCTAGGGTGATACAGAAAAACAAATCAATCAACCAATATCAACATAATACGAGTATATAAAATTCTCTAAGGAAAACTTTTAACAAATTTTTCCCAAAACTCAACAATAAAAATTCTTAAATAAATTCTTAAAAATCATAACAAAGGGTGAACACAAAAAAAAAAAAAAAAAAAAAAAAAAAAAAAAAACTTACAATATGTTCCTTAAGTTCCTTAGAGCGTAGTGGTCCCAACCATTGATGTAATCCAATATAACGTTTTTGTACCATTTTTAAAGCGGGTGCACCCTGAGCATAGGGGCCACCCAATAGGGCGGTGGCTGTTTCTAAAACCACCATTTTTCTCAATTAATTTCTGGGAGTTTTAAGGCAGAAAAATAAATACAATTTATTTGGTTTTGATGTATGTTGTTGTTTTTATTTCTTTGATAAAGTTTAAGTTGATTATTTTTAAACGCAACTTCCTGTAGATTTTTTAAAATTGTTTTATAATAAATAAATTAATTATTATTTATTTCTTTGTTTATATTTTTTTTTTCCTTTTTTAATGTAATAATATTTTTCTTTAATATTGTGATAAATTTGTAAACATATCTTTTGTTTTATTTAATATTTTTTTATTTTTTATTTTTATAAATAAATGTATTCTTATTTTTTAATTATATTTATTTTTTTTATTGTTTCTTTTTGTTATTTGGTTGCTGTTGTTGAATTGTGTTATAAGCTGCTTTTAATCCTGTGCGAGGAAAAAAAGGAGTTATTTTTTTTGTTGGTTTTGTATTCTTGTTGTAATTTTTTTTGTTTAATCCTTCAATGCTGTGAGTCTTGAAACAAGCAAGTCATTTTTATTCATTCACTATGATAATGGATTTTTCTTTTTTTGAATTTTTGTTTTTGTTTTTGTTTTTTTGTAATAAAATGCGACACGTTTCAGTTTCACAAAATATAATTTTTTTTTCTGTTGTGTTGTTTTATGCTGCTGTTAATATTTAAAATCCACTTTATTTAATTTTCAACATAAAATCCTTTTAAATGGTATTCAAGCACGTAATACAAACACTACTACGTTTAATAACGAAGAATTCTCGCAATTTTTGAAAATTATTTTGTTTGTAATTGAGCTATATTAAGCTTAAAATAAGTTTAAATTATTTTGTAGCATAAACTTAGGGAACAAAAAGATTTTGTTGCATATTTTTGGGAGGTCGCTGAAAATTTTAAACTTTTTTTTGGCATAAATACGAATATTAATCGGTTTAAACACTTTAATAATAAAATTTTTCACTATAAGAAAATTGTTTAAACAGCTATTTTTATATTTGTGCACTTTTTAAAATTTGTGTGGCATACTTATAGGCGCTTAAAACGATTATTTATTTTGTTTAGCTTTTTAACGTTTTAAACACTTTTTATGTATTAAAATATACTTTTAGGCGCTATTAACTTAATTTAGATTTGCCTTTTGAAATGAAGCATATAATTTTCAAATATTATACAAAATTCTATGAAGATTAAACAGCTTTAATTTTTTATTTTGATTTTTTAAAGTATTTTATTTTTGGTTAGATTTTTTTCTTACAGGAAACAATTTTAAATTGAAACCAAATCTTTTAACAAAAGATCTAATATTTAAAAAGTATATTTATAGGTGTATTCACTAGTACTTTTTTTAGATTTAAATTACAAAAAGCAAACGACTTCAACAAGTGTGTTTTTAGGCGCTTTAAGTTGTTTTTTATGAAATCCTTGGATTTCAAAAGATTTTTTCAGAAGAATTTGTTTAAAGATTAAGGTTTTTATAAATTTGTGATATTTTTAAAGATATTTGAAAGATTTACAACTTTTTTTAAAGTATAATTTTAGGCTTTATGAGATTTTTCAAGTAAATTCTTTTGGTTGTTGTTTATGTTTTGTTTTTAAGGGGATTTTAAATTTAATAATAAAAATTTAGGCACAATATTTTTATTTTACAATAAATTCTATATCTTTTTTTCTAAATCAAATGATTAATATTTTTTATTAATGATAAACAAAAACTTTCAATACTAAATCATAAAATCTAAGATTTTTTTTTATTATTTTCACACACCTTTAAAATTTTTCTATAAAATTTTCAATTTTTCTTGATAAACTTTACTCAAAATTTGTTAACTTTTTTGTTTAAATTTTTTTTCAAAAATTACTTTGTTTTCTTCATTAATTTGAAACAAAAAAATCAAAAACGAACCGTTGTCACGTAAAATTTCTCTTAGATGCGAACCGTAATGTTCAAAGTTCCATCGCGAACTGAAGTTAAACCAAAAGATAGTTTTTACAAATGCGTTTAAAAAATCAAAACACATAAGAATAACACAACATACATATCACAAAATAAGAGAGCATATAATCACACATTCTCTTAAATAAAAACCATGGAAAAACTAAACACATGTCTTTTTAGGAAAATTCTGAGAAAATTGTCATAAATTTTCTTTTTTAAAAAGTGTAGAGTTTTTCCCCCAACAAGCCTAACAAAACGAGACACACCCTCTCTGCTAAGCAAAAGAAAATTACTCTTTTAAAAAGTCTACTACACCATTAAGACTCTTAAATATATTAAATTTATACTTGAAGCAAATCAAAACAAAACTGTTGCTTCCAAGTGGAGACTTTTACTGGCTCCCCACACACTCTCTCTCCCAGGTTCTCTTTATATTACCCCAATTAAATCAATCTCTGTTATGATTTTATTTCACTTTAATAAGCATGCCCGCTCATTTGAAATTATAAATTACTCTTACTTCGACAAAAACTTTCTCTTTATTTTTAAAGCCAAACAAACTAGAAATTCTCTTTTAAAATTTAGCCATCTAACGAAAATTCTTTTAAAGAAAACAACTAAAACAATATTTTATGTGAAATTTTCCTCATTGTTTTGCCAGTCGGTTGTTGCCAGTTAACAGGTTGGTGGTGGTTACTTCTTGCTACACCATTTTCCGAGTAACAAATCGATGTGGTTGGTAATAATGCGTGTGTGTGTGTGTATGAGTCTATGAGTTTTTTAATGCTTCAATGCTTTAACTGCTTTAGTTTGGAAGTTATTGCCTCAGGGTATTTTTTTATTTTATTTTATTTTATTTTATTTTATTTTATTTTATTTTATTTTGTTTATCTTTAATGCAATAATAAACAGTACAACAAAAACACAAATAAACTAGAAAGAAAGAACTGAAAATTGTACTACTTGATGGTGTAGTAAGTACTCATAGTAAATTTATAAATATAAATTCAATTACAACAGTACAACCAGTAAAAGAAAAAAAAAATTAATTAATTTTTTATATGAAAATGAAAAAAAGAATTACGAGCAACAAGTTGTTTAGAAATAAGGCAAAAATAATATTAAAAAGAAATACATAAATGAACAATTCTTGGAATATTGTAGCTAAAACTAAAGAGGGGAAAACGAAAAAAAAATTTCAAATATGATATTCATTTTCAGTTCAAAGAGCAGGATATAAAACGTGTGTAAACTATTATTAAATTACTGACTTGGAGCTAAAATGTATCTGTAAATTACTAAAAATAATTTAATCTACTTTAAATGTCAAGCCTATAAATAGGCAATGGTAAAATGAAAAAAGGGAGCCTAAAAATAGGCTATTATATATAATATAAAATTTTTCTTTATTTGATTTTTTTTATTTGTTTTTCTTAAGAACAATTTTTTAGCTCTATCGAAAAATTTTTAAATTATACGCTACGTTCTTTTGTTAAAAGCTTACAGATAAGGTGTGAGGTTTAAATAAAATGTTACATACATATTTATTTTTAAATAAAATATGAACGAAATAAACTACAAAAAAAAGTAAATACATTAATTGTAGAGTTTTTCATGCAGATTCTTCAGATTTATTACTTTATAAACACAGATAACAAATTTATTGGAAAACGGTTACAAATTTCATAACACTAGCCAACATTTAATAAGAATTATTAAAAATTACGAATTTCGCAAACGTTAATTATTTATGACAATTTGTCAGTTATTGTGATAGATTTTGAGATCATTTCAAAGTAAATTTAATTAGATAAACTAATATTTGCTAATATTTGATCAAGGCAACCGAATTTTAGTACTACGAACTGGTAGTTCCAACCATTTAGTTTATGAAATGTAGGGAACTTTTCGTTAAATACGGATTATTTTTTTTTTTTATTTATATATTGAATCTACCTTTTTGTATTCCTCACAATATGTATTCAAATCTTAAAACTAAAGACTACTTTATCTCTAACGAGAGCATGCCCAAGTGAATTATTTGTCCTCTTATTAACGGGGTGTAAAATTGGCTCTACGAAGCCTTGAATCCGATCGAACTTCAGTAAGAAGTCTTGCGAGCGGATTGGGGTGAGTCTGCAGTTTCACAATGTATTTTTCACTGCGTTTTTTAAACTCGTCTTTTACAAATGGAACCTGTAAATCTCTATGGATATTCTCATTTCTTATATACCATAGTGCACCCGTCATGGTTCTAAGAATTTTTGATTGGGCTCTCTGCATATTATCGATACTCGTTTTACTGTCTGTACCCCATAATTGGATACCATGTCCAAATTAGTTTTAAAATGGTTTTGTACAAGGCTTAGTTTTGATTGACTGTTTATTAACCAGTGAATGCTAGAAGCTTTTAACTTCATATAAAGTCTCTTGGTTTCTATATGACGACGCTACGTTAGTCGCCTATCTAAATGTATACCAAGGTATGTAACATGATCTGACTTGGATATACTTGTCATTAAGTTTAACATTCGCCCTCTTCTGAGGGTGAATGTAACGTGGTTACTTTTCAATTCATTTACTCGTATAAGCCAGTTTTTCAACTATTTCCCCACACGTCAGAGGTAAATATCAAGAAAGCTAGATGCTATGTGTGGGGTTTCGTGCTGAATATTGCCGTATCATCAGCAAACGTAGAAACAGTCAGTCCATCGCATACTGGTAAGTTAGAAGTGTAAATTAAGTGCAAGGTAGGTCCAAGAACACTTCCCTGTGGGACACCTACTTTTATTTCAAATTCTTCCGTTACAAAATCGTTATATTTTACTCTAAATTATCGGTCAGATAAATAAGACTCCAGCAATTTGTGGGTACATGGTAGTAAACATTTAATTTTATATATTAGGCCCTTGTGCCAAACTTTGTCGAAAGCTTGCGAAATATCCAAAAAGATAGCTGAAAAATACTTCTTAAATTCAAAACATTTCCTTATTTCTCCAGTTAGATGATTCACTTGTTCTATGGTTCCATGTTTTCACGAAAAGCAAACTGGTGAACTGGGACGATATTTCTATCGTTCAAGAATGGCATAATTTTCTTTTAAAATACTTTCTCGAACAGCTTTGATAAACAAGATAGAAGACTAATAGATCTATGAGATGATTGTTGTGATTTGTGTGGATATGACTACTGATGTATTTTTATTAAACCTTTCGTTTAATAAAGATAAAGACCTAAATTCGGTTTTAACAATTGAAATTTGTTTATAGATTGCTGTCATTTTAAAAATAAATGATCATAATAATTTATTACAAATTTTAAAATAAATTTACTTCAAATTTGTATATTTATTTTTTATCACGATACTGTTCCGGACCATTTTCTCGATTATTTTATTATTAGAAATTAAATGAGAAAAGTCAACCATAATTATGTTTTGTAGTCAAATGAAAAACTCTCAAAAATTAGGAACCATATTAGTAGTTGTGACAAATACATTTTGTTTTTAGCATAAAAATAATATGGTTACTGCAACGAATATTTGATTTCTACACCCATATGGTTACTGTAATAATATAAATAATACCTTTGAAGATGAGAAAAGTAAACAATAACTTATGTTTTGTAGTCTAATGAAAAACACTCAAAAATTTGGAACCATATTAGTGGTTGTGGCAAATATTTATGTTCAGCACAAACAAATTTGGTTACTGTAACGAATATTTGATTACCACAACTATATGGTTTCTTTAATAATATAAATTAGTCCAGTGGCCATAAAAAAATTTTGAACATAATATATTTTCCATAACAGTGTAAACTTTATTTTATTTTTTTTTTTCTCTGCGACCCAAACATTGTTCTCAAATTTTACTTAAAAGGGCAACCAGTCAGAAGGACTTTAAGGTAGGTCCCCTACAATATCTTTTAAGTGTTACAAACATCAGAGGCAACACATAATACTCTACCACCACCTATGATGCTTTAGAGGGTTTAAAATGAAATCAAATTTAATAAGGGAGAAAAAATAATAATAAAGACTTTCGCTTACAGATGTAATATTCACTGTTATTATTTTACTCAATTTCTCCCGATAAATACAAACACGATCATATAATTAAACTGCTGTCATTCAAAATTAAAATAAACAATTTGTCATTTATTGAGAACTAAACATTTCATAAACGTTGTAAATCCATTAATAATAAAAATCTATTGTCTAATGGTTTCATAAATCTTTTACTTTATTGGAAAGAATAGAGAACCCTATAAATAATTTTATTATAAAAGAAGAACAAAATTATATGAAAAGAAGAAAGAAACGTCTAAAAACCCTTTTAAGTTTTCCTTTATTTTCAGTTATGTTTATTTATTTATTTTGTTACCAAAAGGTAAATGACTTTTAACGTAAAAACTCTTTTAAGCTTTTTAGATTTATATTGTATTTTATTTCACTTTTTTTTTCATTATTGTATTTTGTTATTTTATATTAAGTTACTCGTACAACAAAAACAACAAGAACTACAAAATTGAATATAATTTCATACAATAGAGAATCTTTTCATTTTTGTTTGTCTATATTTGTTTCCTCCATGTATAGAATAGAATGTTTACAACAACTACAACATTAACAATTTTTGAAGTAAGACTTAATATTATAAGCCAAAAGACAGATAGAAAACTCATAGATACAACTTAGTCAAGTCATAGTACGAACATATAGCAAATATGGTTAGCATAAAGAAAAGGTATGTATGAATTCTCATTCCTTCTTACTGATATCTAATTTTATATGTATTCGTTTTTAGTCAACGATCAGTTAATGTTTAAAAAATTCACATTTTATATAGTAGATATTAAGAAAGATTCTTAAGCTGCTGTTAGCAGCAATAACAACATCATTATCTTGTTCTCTTCCTAAAAAAAGAAAAAAATCTTCATTATTTCCTCTCTTTTTTGATTTTCTTTGCAACAACAATTCTTCACTAAGACTTTCATATCTTCGAGGTTTAAGTTGGCAAAAATAAGCTTTGTATTTATTAGATACATGTATCAAGAGTATTTTCTGTTAGTGTGTATGTGTAAATGTTTATTTTCTATAATGTTTATAGATATTTAGCTACTTAATCGAAACCTGTTTATTGCTGACAACTCCAAACTGCCGTTAGTTTTTGTATCTTGCCAATTTTCAATGTTCAAGAGCAAATGTGGAAAAATAATCATTAAAATATTTTTTTCTAAATTCAAGTTTATTGTTTTTTTTTTTTAATGATTTATTTCCAAAGGCCTTTAGTGAACATTGACTTTTTGTAATACACTGGGAGAAAAATAGTAAGAAATATATATTTTTTTAAAACAATAGACAAGACTACAAATTAAACAAGACCTTAGAGTACAATATTCTATAATCTAAAAAAAAAAAATAGAATAGACTATTCTATAACCAATCCTAAACTTATAGTCCAAAAGACCATAAACTACTCTATAGTCCAGACTATAGACAATACTATAGTTCAAACGGCAGATTATTCCATAATGTAGACAATTTTATAGTCCAAACTATAGACTTTTTTATAGTCCAGACTATAGACTATTCTATAGTTCAGACCATAGATTAACACAGATATGAAGCTTGGTTGTCAAAAAACTAAGTCGGTTGTAAAAAAAAACCTAAGTCTAAGAATGTCTAAGAAAGAAAACAAAAACAATTGTAGTGCTTTTTTGAGTAATTTTTTCTTTCAGTTGGGTTTTTTTTTAAGCTAATCTAAGAATATGTTAGTAAAAATTTCTTTGAAAACAAAAACAATTGTAGTACGTGTTCCTTTTTGAGAATTTTTTTTTTTTTTTTTTTTCAATTGAGTTTTTTTTAAGCTTCATAATATCTATTTCAATAATCTATGGTTCAGACTAAATCTATGGTTCAGACTATAAAATATTCTATAGTCCAGTCTGTAGATATTCTTTAGTCCAGTCTGTATATATTCCTTAATCCAGACTATAGATCTTATATAGTCCAGACTATAGATGTTATATATTCCAGACTTTATTTCTTCTATAGTCCAGACTATAGACTATTCTACAGTCCAGACTATTCTATAGTTCAGACTCTAGACTATTCTATAGTCCAGACTATAGACTATTCTATAGTCCAGACTATAGACAATACTATAGTCCAGACTATAGACTATTCTATAGTCCAGACTATAGACTATTCTATAATCCAGACTATAGACTATTCTATAGTCCAGACTATAGACTATTCTATAGTCCAGGCTATAGACTATTCTATAGTCCAGACTATAGACTATTCTAAAGTCCAGACTATAGACTATTCTATAGTCCAGACTTTAGACTATTCTATAGTCCAGACTATAGACTATTCTATAGTTCCGACTATAGACTATTCTATAGTCCAGACGATAGACTATTCTATAGTACAGACTATAGACTATTCTATAGTCCAGACTATAGGCTATTCTATAGTCCAGACTATAGACTACTCTATAGTCCAGACTATAGACTATTATATAGTCCAGACTTATCTGTAACCCAGACTATAGACTAATCTATTGTCCAGTCTTTAGTCTATTCTATAGTCCACACTATAAAACAGTTTATTTTCTAGACTATATTATTTCATTCGTTTGTTCGTTTTATTTAGTATTAATTTAACTTTGAAATTTCTCTCAGTATATTAAATAAATCACAAAACTACATATTTATTATTTTATTCCAATATTTAAAAATTCTACACTTTATTAATGCATTATTTACGGTAAGATATCCTGTTAAAAAAACTACAAGACAATCTTTTTTATGTCATTAGCTTCCTTCTCCTCAAAACTTTTTCAAACATTACTCTAACCAAACACTTACTTTAAGTTGTATGTGGAGCACAACAAACTACTGACATACGTTGTTGTACAACTAGATTTCAACACGTGAACTTCAATTATAATTTTTTTTTATATTTTATAGCCACTCTGATCACAGTTAAATGGCCACATGTTGGTTGGTTCATTGGTAAGACAAGAAGACTTAGCAAAAAATATGTAAGAAAAATACATTTGGAACACATGTCTATAGCAATTTAAAACAAACAATAATCGAAAACAACAGCAACTTACCAAACATCTTTACTTTTATAAGAAACACATTTAAACTCTATGTGACTTTAGTAGCTGTTCAAGAGTATCTATGGATTTCTTAATAATGTCATATCTTGTGGATACTTTTCTTCTTATTTTTCATTGTTAAATAAAATGAAATGTTGTAGTCATGTAGTTGACTGAATTGGTATTTTTCTTTAACAAATTGTTTACATTGTTCCCTCACGAGTTTGATTTTTTTTTTTTTTTTTTTTTTTTTTGGTTTTGTGTTATCGTTATAATTTCTATATATGCTTTTTCACATCCCAGTGTGCACAATGTACGATGACAACAACATCAAGTCATGCTTAATAATTTGTAAAATTATTGGCTATTGACCATATTTAGTTACTCTTTTCATAAAGTTCATTATCAACATTATTTAGTCATGATCACGATCATTTTTATCGTCATTATTTAGTTTTATTATAAGGGTGTTTAAAAATTTAATCACAGATTTCAGTTCACTCATTTTTAAAATGAAATATATCTTTATATGCGGGTGTACTCTTGCTTAAATAATTTATCTTAAATATTTTGTTTAATCTTTATATTAGAAACATTTTTTTTTTTTTTTTTTTTTTTTTTTTTTTTTTTTTAATTTTAATAGAATGAAAAATTGGGAAAAACCCAGCATTTGGATCAATTAAACAAAAGAAAAATATAATTTACTGATGGTATCGGTACAGATGACATCAATAGTATAAATTTAAATATTTTTATATTATTGCTCGCAGAGAGGGCGCTAATAGAGCACACAATGCTGAGGGATTTTAAAATTTATATATTCTAATTACCTTTAAGAGCAATCAATATTTATGAAGAAAATTACCTGGAAATAGAAATAAGAAATAATATTTAGTACGATTCAATAATATTTTTAAATAAAAAACAATATACATATTTAATACTAAAAAATATTTAAATTTCCCTAGCATATTTAAAATAAACTGACAAATTTCGACCCATCCAGTCTTCGGGAATTAAAATGTTCCCATTAGGTAATAAACTGTCAGATTAAAAAATAAATTAAATAAAAATTAGAACACGTTTCATTATTCACAATTTACGTGGAGTTATTTATTCTAGTTATTATTTTATACGAATTTTTATGATAAAAGTCACGCTTTAATTAGACGTCAAAAAACATATTAACACAATATTTAATTAAAGGGGACTGAAACGATATTTAGCACAAGGAAACAAGTAGACATACATATGAATTTATACTCAACAAACCTGCAAAATAACAAAATAATAACATAAATTCTAATAATAAAAAAAATTATTAATGATATTTGAAAAAAAAAAAAAAAAAAAAATACAAGTTATATTTAATATAGAATTTAAAAAATAGGGGAATGACATTTAAATCTTTCTTTTTATTTAAAATATTTAAAAAATTAAACTCATCACCCTAAATAAAAACAAAATAACATTAAAAAAAAATCTAAAACACAGTAATAAAAGAGAAATAAACTCACACTCTTATAAAATTTCTCACTCTTATTCACATATAGCCAAAACCAAAAATATACTCACGTTTAAAGCCCGGTTTACAACAGAGAATAAAGCAATGTTTTTTTTTTTAAGCCGAAATATGAAGAAATACAACAACAAAAAGAAAATTATACTCGTACAATAACAACAACAGATCAACACATTTCTACTTTCCAGTCAAACTACTTTAAGTTCGTTCACCGCGCTACTTACACGATCAACGGACAAGAGCAACAGCAACAACAAAATACTAAGATTTAATACAGCAACAAATGAAAATAAATATAAATATTATAGTACAAAAACAACCACAACAGTATATGTATGTAAATAAGACAAAAGCCGAATCAAGGCTGCCCTATTCGAACAAACTTGACCTAAAAACGAATTCTCAATTTCAGCTGAATACAAGTAGGACCAATAACTGATTTATAAAGAGAAGAGAACCATTTTTATTTTGAATTGAAGCAGAACAAACTTATGCTATTAGGGCTGGTATTTATGTTATTGGTAAAATAAATAAAAATAACAAATCTAATAACTTAATAAAAATATTGAGTATTGTGTGACATTTGAAATCCTTATGGTATGTTTCGGGGTTTGATGCAATAGACAAAATAAATTTGAATTTTCTTAAACGTTAAATCATTTTTTTAAGATCGAGAAATATATTAAAATTAACTAATATTTTTTAAAAATTATTATTGGAGTAACTACAAGTATGTGCATACCCAAAAATTTTGACATCATTTTGTTTTTCTACAACAACTAGTTCATACTTTGCCAATTTGTATTCATTTTTATAACACATTTTTGAAGAATAATATGGTTTATAGTTCTTTCCACACACTTTAAAGAGAAGGAGGTATGGCAAAGGTAATTGGAAATATTCAATTGCATTGTTTTTCATGAGCATTGAATTATTCGTTTAGGAACACTTTTAAAATTCTATTTTTTATTTTACTTTTTCTTGAACATATTTATTAAATTTTGATGCAAAATTAAAC
Source organism: Protophormia terraenovae (assembly GCA_951394005.1). Lineage (NCBI taxonomy): Eukaryota > Metazoa > Arthropoda > Insecta > Diptera > Calliphoridae > Protophormia > Protophormia terraenovae. Next base: position 62,599,695 of record OX596073.1, read on the forward strand.
AACTGAGTTAATTGTAAAAAAGACGGTAATAATTTTTTCTGTGATAATTATAAATTATTTTGTTATTAATAAAACTGACTTTTGTAGTTTTTCTTAAAATACAAAAATTTTTGTTTTTGTTGTTATCAAATAAACCAATTTTAAGAAGTTTTTTTAGGTTGTAAAACAGTTGGCCCCTTTTTTGGCGACTTTTTATTTTGAAATCCCCTTTTTTGGACACTTTTTGAAAATTCTCAACGGTAACGCTGTGTAGAAGACGTTTTAGATTTTAAACTCATTACTACTGCATTTCAAATCGTCTTTGAATACTCAAGTTTATATATTTTATTTAATGATTAATTTCATTTTATTTAGAGCTTTAAAATATTAAAGCCTTATTTTAATAAACATTGTTTTCAAAATGTTTTGTTTTTTTTTGTTTTCAAGAGACCTTTTTTTTTAAAAAAATGATCTTGTACCAATCTCCGAAACATTCAAGTACCTCGGTTTGAAACGGTGCACATTGGGGTAAAAGGGGTCAAAAATGCCGTTTAATATATATATCAATATTTTAAAGACAACGTTTTATTTTTTTATTGATTATTAGTTAAAAAAATCAGTTTTAGAATTTTTAGATTTTTTTTAACAGAATGTTAATGTCTGTCCGTCTATACATAAGAGCTAAATGGGTTGAAAATTATGTATAATTCAGAGAAGGTTGGTATCAACACTTTAATGATCACTTTTAATTTTCCTATTAGTAAGTAAAAAATTAATTTTAAGAATTATAAGACGTTTTCTGGCTGAATGGTAATGTCCGTCCGTCCGTCTATACATTTGGGTTAAATGGGTCGAAAATGCTACTTAATTCAGGGAAAGGTGATATCAAAATTTTAATACTTTCATTTGGTTTTCATATTAAACGAAAAGTGAAAAAAAAAAATATTTTTAAAATTTTAAGATTTTTTTGAAAGAATTATAATGTCCGTTCATCTGTCCGTCTGTTTGTTAATTTTTGCAAATTTTCCAATTCAAAATCGTTTAACTTTTGACTTATCTCTATTAAGTCAAAAGTTCTCAACATTTTCTTTGTTCGATAGGCAATTTTGCTTTTTAACCAACTACATAAAATATAATAAAATCGGTTGAAAATATTTGACTATATATGGAAAAATCTTGTAAAATTGCGATTTTGGAAATTTCAGATGTATATAACTCGAAAAATATATAAGATAAGTAGTACATGCAAGTATGTTTTCTAAAGGATTTATCAAGAACTTAAGTTGATATAAAAATCTTGGAAATCGGGTAAGGAACAAAAATTCGCTAGTGGTTAAACCTTTTCAATGACACTAGTACTCTATTCCGCTCCTAATGCATATGTTGGATACTGCTTCTAAACTCAAAATGCTACTGTCCTCTGCTATGCCAACCAGCAGTATATATATAATATTTTTCAGAACAAACATTCTGTAACATTTTATGTTGCATTCCATGAAAGTTGAAAATTAGTGTATTTTAGGACAATTTTCAAAAAAATAACAAAAATATTAGGACAAAATATAATTTACAAATACTTGAAGAAAAGTAAACTTAAATATCTGAAGTTGATGGTTTCATTTTATATTTTTGAAATCTGATGAAAACTGAATTTTTTACTATTTTTAAAAAATGTAAAAAAATTCTTAACTTTGAGAGCTCCTTATAAGAAAACAATACAACCAAGTTTAAAGATATTAATTGATATTGATACATAATTTTGTCTATTTTTATTCCGTACCCAACTTTATTACAAAACTTTAAATTCTAAAATTCAATTAAGCGCCACTCCAATTATATCAACTTGGGGCTTCAAAGTTTCTTTTGAAGATTCTCGACCGCGTACAGGAGAGAGTGCTAATCTGAAGCATCGTTGCAAGGTGGGTTAGAGTGGAATGTGATCTGATGAAATTTTGAAAAACATTTACGATCCCCTTTTATTTCTAGAAAATTTACATTCATCAAGTTGTAAACGTCCATTTGGTATTACAACACAGTGGGGAAGAATAAAAATATTTAAAAATAATTATGTAAATTCTAATCTAATTTTTAATTGTTATGTATAACAATATAATTTCAAACTATTCCAGCAAAAACTTAGGTTGCCATGTAATGAGTTAAGAAGCTAATATAATGGCTCTTCACTACTTACACATTAGCTGAATAACTCATTATTTTAACACGGTGATGTCGTTAGAGGTAACTATTTACCTTATGTCATTACTTAGATGTCATTACACGAACTAATTACTTTCAATCTGTTCATTAACTCATTGATTTTAAAGTATTACTGAAGTCATTATTAGTAAAAACAATAGAAACTAAACCCTTTATTTTTTATTTAAATTTAATATTTTTTTGAATTTAAAAAAAAAAAAAAAAATGGACTTAAAATTAATTCATACGATTCTGACTGTTCATATAATTATCCCTTCTTTAAATATATGAATTGCTAAACTGAATTAAAAAAGTATTTTTATAAATAAGTAATTACATACCGGGTTACAAGTAACAAGTTACTAAACTACTCCTATATTATGCATACGGTAAGTTTTTCTCATTGAAAGGTAATTACATCTGTAACTACATGGCGTTGCCAGGTTTTTGCTGGGATATTTTAATCTAATTTTAAATGTTATTCTCATTATATGTTATTCTCAATATAAAAGTTGATCTTTTATTTAATTCAAAGTATTGTCCATCGGAAGCTAGGACTTTATGCTACATATATTTGTGGGAAATAATGCATTTAATTCCAAAACTCCTTATACTTAAAACAGAAACAAATCAAGTCTATTTTTGATACCTTGTGCTGAAATGAAGCTTATTTTAGCTAATGTATTTCGAACCAAAGGAAACCATTTGTGAACAGAAAGGACAATTTTTGGGCTATACAGCGGATGGAGAAAACTCAAACCCCCAAGGCCTTAGTTTTTAACTGGTCGCACAAAGAATCATGATGGAAGTTGCGATTAATTGTGTTCGGTACAGGTCTCATGTGATCGTTTCATCTGGTGCTTAGGCCTTGTATTAGATGTCATCCTTTCAAACCCTCCAAATCAGACCATTCCCTTGGCGACAGGGATATTCAGCTTTGGTGTCGATTTTTCTGGTTATCCGGGCTTCACATTTAATCACATTCACATTTTATTTATTGTGTTTTCAATTACATTCAATTACAGTTATCTTCTTTTTGTGGAGATGAAACAGCATTTCATACTTGCAAAATAACCTCCCAAAGTCTTTTGGATTTAGTTCATGCGGCACCCAAATTCCATGCTTTTGGATGAATTTAAGTTCTTTTAAACTTCTGGAAATTGTTGCTTAATTTTATCCCAACGATTCCTGCGTTTAGCACAAGACTTAATCCCAACTAAAGTAACAATTTTGATCTAAATTAAAACAAATTCAGAAGGTCCTAGACTGGTCCCCATTGATATGTTCTTAAATTTTTTTTTTTTTTTTTGAAGTGAAATTAGAAATACCAAATTTTTTTCTTTAAACCGGGAAATATGCTCATTTTTTTACATATGAATAATAATATTTTTGCTTAACTAAAGAAACAAATTTGGATGAAAACTGGACCAAGGAAAAGAGGTGCCCTACTGAATACTCTGTGGGATATGCCCTCGAAACTTAAACTCGAATACTCCTCTGCTAAGACAGTATTTACTAAGACTTTTAAAGTTTGAACATTCTATAAGAATAACTTTTTCAACAAACACCTTAAGTTCAAATATAAATGAGATGGGTACGACCTGGGGAAATCGAAAATGATCTTGTACCAATCTCCGAAACATTCAAGTACCTCGGTTTGAAACGGTGCACATTGGGGTAAAATGGGTCAAAAATGGCGTTTAATATATATATATATAAATATTTTAATGATAACGTTTTATTTTTTTATTGATTATTAGTTAAAAAAATCAGTTTTAGAATTTTAAGATTTTTTTTAACAGAACGTTAATGTCTGTCCGTCTATACATTAGAGTTAAATGGGTTGAAAATTATGTATAATTCAGAGAAGAGAGGTATCAACACTTTAATGATCACTTTTAATTTTCCTATTAGTAAGTAAAAAATTAATTTTAAGAATTATAAGACGTTTTCTGGCTGAATGGTAATGTCCGTCCGTCTATACATTTGGGTTAAATGGGTCGAAAATGCTACTTAATTCAGGGAAAGGTGATATCAAAATTTTAATACTTTCATTTGGTTTTCATATTAAACGAGAAGTGAAAAAAATATTTTTAAAATTTTAAGATTTTTTTGAAAGAATTATAATGTCCGTTCATCTGTCCGTCTGTTTGTTAATTTTTGCAAACTTTCCAATTCAAAATCGTTTAACTTTTGACTTATCTCTATTAAGTCAAAAGTTCTCAAAATTTTCTTTGTTCGATAGGCAATTTTGCTTTTTAACCAACTGCATAAAATAAAATCGGTTGAAAATATTTGGCTATATATTCTGGAAATTGTTGCTTAATTTTATCCCAACGATTCCTGCGTTTAGCACAAGACTTAATTCCAACTAAAGTAACAATTTTGATCTAAATTAAAACAAATTCAGAAGGTCCTACACTGGTCCCCATTGATATGTTCTTAAATTTTTATTTTTTTTGAAGTGAAATTAGAAATACCAAATTTTTTTCTTTAAACCGGGAAATATGCTCATTTTTTTACATATGAATAATAATATTTTTGCTTAACTAAAGAAACAAATTTGGATGAAAACTGGACCAAGGAAAAGAGGTGCCCTACTGAATACTCTGTGGGATATGCCCTCGAAACTTAAACTCGAATACTCCTCTGCTAAGACAGTATTTACTAAGACTTTTAAAGTTTGAACATTCTATAAGAATAACTTTTTCAACAAACACCTTAAGTTCAGATATAAATGAGATGGGTACGACCTGGGGAAATCGTTCCCCACACATAACAAGTGAGAGCTCTAAAATTTTGTGGGAACAATTTTATTATCGTACTGTATTGATGTAATGAAAATTGGACGGACAAAAATTAAATATTAGCTATCGCATCAAATGGGGTTGCGAAGCGCACGGGGAAAAGCTAGTTAAGTGATAAAAATAGCGACAATGCTTTGAGAAAGACTCATAAGCTACATTAAGTTTTTACACAGATCTGTCAGAATTTTATGCAAGTTTTTCTTGCAAAAGAGAGAAAAAAGTTAATACAAATTCTTCCAGAATGAGTAAACATATAACTCAGTTTTGTTATTGTATTTAAAATCCTTCTATAAGGCAAATTATTAACCCAACTAATAATACCGTTGCCTTTGAGGTACTTCAGTACAACTACAATTGTTTGAAATTTAAAATAATGTTTGTTTGCTTTTTTATTTTTATTTACTCGCATGTAATATTGTACAAAGTTTGATGATGATGTTTGTTTGTTGTATGTGCAATTGAATGTATACGGATGGATGTTGTGCTGTTATTACTTCTTAACGTTTTTTTATTTTTTTATTTTTATTGCTGTTGTTGTTGGTTTTGGTCTTCTTGTAGCTGGTTAATGTTAATGCTTACCTCATTTTTCTTAAAAGATTTACAACAAACATAATGGTTTATTTGTTAACATTCTTATTTATACATTTTATTTTTTCTGCATTATTTTTTACCAAGAAGTTAATGATTATTATTACCATGGTCAAAAGGAAAAGACGTACTAACAAATAAGGCTTAAAACCATAATAGTCTTGAAGCGACAAGACCACAAATAATACAAGTATTACCAAAAAAAAAAATTGTTCATGTACGATAAAGTAAAATGTTTTAACATGACCTAGCTAACTTTCTGGTTAAGAGGGAGAGAGTGTGATGAAATTTTAAACAATTCTCTTTCCTTTTTTTTAAGAAAACAAAAAAACTCTTAGTTTGAGAACATTTTTTTCTTATTAAGTGGCCTTTCTCTTTAACCCTTTAAAAATGGATGCCTTTTTTATTTTTATTTGATTTATATTTTAATCACTGGTAATTTGCAAAGTCCTTAAAAAATAGTTATTTTTTTACAACATCCACTTGATAATCACTAAAATAAAAGAAACATTCTTTAATTTCTATCCATAAAGGGTTAATTTACTAAACTGATCTTCAGTGAATTTCATATTTCCTCTCCTTTTATTCCCTCACTTTTTTTATCATAACCAATTTTACGCCTCGTTAAATAGTTTTAAATTAAACAAGAATCACCACCATCACAGTAATCAACATGATCATCATCACCAAATGTGTGGTTAAAATCGTCAATTGTAGCACCTCGAAGCGATATTTAGAAGCGCTTGTCAAACGTCACTCACCGTGAACTGATCTAAAAATTTAATTCAATGATTTCCAAAACAAAATAAAAAACTCATAGTTTTTATGTTTCTCCATAAAAACAAAGTAGTATTATAAACATACCAAAAAAAAAAAAAAAAAAAAACACACTCCATACTCGTATTAAATTTTCCATAAACACGATCTAAATACCTGCATGAATTTTAAAATTATGGTTCTACTAGAGCATAAGTGAAGAACTTACACACATAGTACGAGTAACATACATATTAGTGCCGCAACTATTTTTATGTTGATGCCTTTAAAAAAATCTTTTGTTTTGTAGTAAAGTTTTTCTTCTCTTCTATATGCCGTCGTATCTGTTGTGGCATGAATAGAAAATGCAGTATTTAATTTTATGACTTTGTTTTTTTATTTTATTTTTATTTCCCTTTTCAAAACATAAATGCGTACACATTTGTATATGGAGTACATGATTGCAGATACAACTCCAAAGAGTTGAATACACAGCAACAACAATATCTATGTATATTGCAGTAAGTGTGCATTTGTGAAGATTTTGTTCAAAGGGTTTATTTGTTGGTTTTTCTTCTTTTTAATGTCATTGTTTAAAAACTAATTGATATTTAAAGGTGTGAGGTGTTACATTAAAAACACATAAAAAATACTAGGTATTTTTATGGATAGAAATCGTTACAAACTATAAATTTAAAAACAATAAAAGATGAAAGAAACAACGATAATATTTTTAATTTTAACAAAAATAAGAAGATCAATTAAGGAACAATAATTATAATTGCGCTCAAAAATAAATTTTGATTATTTTAATTAAAAAAAAATAGGTAAATTGAATAATACTTATTACATCAATCGTAAAATATTAACTAAAATCAAGTCACCAGATTCTCAGGGATATTAAAAAATGTTGATAAAATTAATGAGAAAAAGGTTTAATATGCTCTAAAAAAAATTATTTTTTTGCGCATAATAAATTATGTTCATAAAATATTATTTGTTCAGTTTTAAATTACAGTAGAAACACGATAATCATTATTTCTATAATCCAGATTAAATTTAATAAAATTAAAACCGTTATTAAGCATATCTCCACCATTTATGAACCGATCTTGCTGAATTTGAATAGCAATATGCTCGAAAAGATTTCTGATCGTTTGATATATAAATTACATATGATAGTTATCAGTGGGCTACATAAACGCCATTTCAACCGACACACGGACGGACGGACAGGGTTCTATCGTCATCATTTCTTACAAGGATTCCGAAAATATCAACTTTTTTGCTCTCCGACGAAAATTGTCTAAATTAAAAACGGAATGACAAACTTTCAAAACAAAATAAAAAAACTCATACAGTTTTTATGTTTCTCCATAAAAACAAAATACCCCTCACCCTTTACACCTGTGGTGAGGGGTATAAAAAGTGATATTTTATTTAAATTTTAGCATAGCTTCAAAATTACAATTCAAATTATGACGTACGTAGGGGTTAATTGTAGCTGAATTCTTTGATTTTCAGTTAAGTATTGTTCCAATTTTTTTTTAGTAAAAAGCGTATGAAACAATCTTGTTTTTGTTTAATAAGTAGATAATCCGCATTGGAATCTGCAATCAATTACACTGGTACACAAAATAAGGATGAATACGGTCATACTATCGAAAGTCTTCGAACACAATCCAGAAAGATTTCTTGACTCCAGATAAGGAAAATAAGGTAAAATTAGTGTATTGGTCTTTAAAGTGCAACATTTTAGAATCTGAAGGTAAAAGATTCATTTCATTATACTAAATAACAAATCGTAACGATATCAATATTCTCACCAAAAGATTATGAGTTTCATCATCTAAAGTTATAAAGAAAGAAATAATTACACTAGACAACAAAATCCGAAAAATGTTGGAGGCTTTAAAAACCACTATACAATTTTGATGTATTGTATTGCTGTTGACCTGTGTTATAAATATATTAGCTTTTACTGCCAGGAAAAAGCTTAAATTCATGAATCTTAGAAGTACCTATTCTAAGTAAAAGTCACATCATTGTTGTGGTAATATAATAAAGCGAACCGTAGTAGAAAAATAATCGCTAAAATCCCAGAACCATTCTAAAATATAGTTATTTGGATAAATAAACAAAAATCTTATTAAAACTTAAAAAAAAAAAAGAGAAAATTTTGGAAAATGCCACGAAAAAGTCTGAAGTTTTTAATTTTTGCAATAGGAGGTCGTATAAAAAATGTTTTCTTAACATTGGTACATATGAAATCCATTCGTTTGAACCTTGTCTGGACAGTTAGGCTAGTAATAATTAAAATTACTTCCTCCTTTATCTCTCCGCTTAGAAATATGAGATTCTTTCTGGCGAAAATTGCGATATAGCTACGATTTTACTTAGCAGTATTAGAGTTTCTGTCCCCTCAATTTGTTCTAAATTTAATTTTAAATTGTTATTTTGTATAATGAAATGATTATTTTAGTATCAGGTTCTAAAATGTTGCACTTTATAGACAAATACATTCATTTTACTTCATTTTCCTTATCTGGGGTCAAGAAATCTTTCTGGATTGTGGTCGAAGACTACCCGATAATACGGCCAGATTCATCCTTATTTTTCAAAGGTATTAATAATTTAAATATAATTTAATTAATAGAATATTAAAATTGAGCATATTTTAAGCATATACTTTCCATTTTTGTATCAAAAAATTCTAAAATTGAAAGCCAAATTAAAGAAATTAAGTAAAGTTTCACTTTATTTTGTCGCACAAAATGCATGACCAACATAACACTTTTACTCCAAACTCGAAATCCATATATTTCAAAAACTTCTTTTGTTTATTAAATTAAAGATTATACAACGACAAATACCTGGACACCAAAAAATAGACCATAATGAACCTAGAAGGCAATTATTATGAAATAATAGAAACAGTAAAAAACCGCACTTTATTTTGTCCCACAGTGTATATAAAAGAGTATTGACTGACTGATTTACTTGGTGATTCATCATAGCACAGCCCAAGCGTTTAAAGCTAGAAAGATGAAATATGGACTGTGGATTGGTCTCTTACCGAATAGATCTACTAAGACGGGTTTTTTGAAAATTAGGGGGTAAAAAAGGGTAAAATCGGTAACCTTATATCTCTTAAACTAATAGAGATACAAAAAAGTTAAATAGCTATCTTTATTCATTTGAACTTTTTTTAAATTCGGCTCTTTTAGGGAAAAAACGGGTAAACACAGTAATTTAGTACCTTTTTGGAACACTATCTTTTAAGGGGTAAAAATCGTACCTGATGTATAACAAAATATTTTTTTCCTTTTACTGCCACATACATATGAATATTTTAACGTTAGATCCCAGTACAATTTAGAAATTTATTCGAATACAAATTTTGTTACATTCTGGGGGGGAATAAAATGTAACAAAAAGGGAAATTTTATTTTATTCAAATGAAATTATGAATTTTTTTTTATTATATTAACATGAACTTAAGTACATGTAGTCCTAAGTTAGTGAGAATTTAGGTGCTTTTTTGTTCTTCTAATGGTAAAGCACTGTTCAGTTATAATCTGGACGCATAAAACTGTTAATAACTTTTGATTGAAACAACAGATTTAAATGTTTTATATCAAAAATGAAAGATTGTTTATTATTGTTTAAAATTACAATTAAAAAAAGTTTAAATTTCTTTATTTCGAATGAAATTTCTTGCATGTTTCTTTATGCTTCGCATTAAATTCTGCACAACTTTCCTTTGAACTAAAGCAGCATATTTATACCAAGCTGTTCTCAAAGAATCCTCATTTTTAATAACCTTGGCACTCTTCTTCAATTTAGATTTAACAATAGCTCAAAATGTTTCAATTGGGCGAAGTTGTGGACAATTTGGTGGGTTAAGCCACTTGGGTACAAAATCGATGTTATTATCTTGGTACCACTTTATCGTGGTATTGGAATAGTGACAAGATGCTAGGTCCAGCCAGAACTTAGTCGGCGACTTATGAAACCTAATGAAAAGCAACAACGTTTTTGTAAACATTCCTTTGTATAAATTTCTGACGTCATTGAAGACGTCAGTTCTTCAACCCGCAACTGCAAATTGCTTGCCAAATCAGAAACTTTTTACCAAATTTATCAATTTTCGTGTACTTAAATTTGTCGGCTACCTTTCCACGGTTGGATGAAACATAGAATTTTTGGCCTGGTATTTGCTTAAAATCGGCTTTTACGTATGTTTCGTCGTCCATTACGATGCAACCGCTAAATTTGGTTAATATATTACTGTATAATAATCTGGTACGTTTTTTTGCTACTGATTCTTGCTTTTCTGTTCTGTTTGGCTATTTAAGAGTTCCATATGCTTTTATTCTAGCATTTAAGCGAATTCTTCGTATAGTACTTCTGCTGGTTTTAAATTTTTTAGCACGATCAGCGTCAGATAATCCAGGATTATTTTTGATTGACCTTAGTACTATAGGCTCCAATTTTTTGTTTCTTATACCTGTCGTTTTTACATTTCTCTTTTTTCTTTCTATACTCAAGGTTTCCTCATATCTTTTTAAAACACTACACACCGTACTTTTTGCAATTTTAAGCGATTTTGCTAACTTAGAACGAGACCAAGTCGGATTTTCATTAAATTTGTGCAGAATTTTTTTACGAGTTTCAAGTTCCATCGCGTCCAGATTATAACTGAACAGTGCTTTACTTTTTGAATTTTCTATAATATTTTATCTAAAATCATGAAATTAGAGATATATGGTCCGAAGTGAATGAAAATCCATTAGAGGGTACTCTGTGCTACTTTTCGTTATTATATTACTCTTTGAATTTTTTGTAATAATAATTAATTTTCAAACGTGAAATAAGAATCCACAATTATATTCTTATCTACTCAAATATAATAATAGAAATAATTTGGTAGTTTTTGAACTTTCGGACGTTAAAGGTCTAAGAAACTGGTAACTATTGTTGTTCTTAATGCTGACAAAATACCAATATTATAACTGTTCCCACGGAAGATATGAATCATAGTTGAATTTTACGGATTTTTTCACTTTTGGTATATCATTTTGTTTTTTTTTTTTCTATATAAAAAGGCTAGCAATTTTTTATCTGGTCTATGTAGGACTACTGCAAGTTCGGATACAATGGGGTAGGGAAGCGCAATGTTTATGCCATTAGAAATATTATTCAAGAAGTAATAGGTTTAAAATTATAACTTAACACAATTTTAATTTATAATATATTATAGTTTTTATTAAAACAATCTACGCTAATGAAGTGTAAGTTTGTTTGTTTGTTTGTTTGTTTGTGCGTCAATCACGTCTAATCGGCTAAACCGATTTTCACGAAATTTGACACACTGATAGTACCAGTACCAGAGGTGGTTAAAGGGTATATAAGATCTCGATTGTATGTTATGCTCTCATTTTACGCCTACTTTTAAAGACCGGATAGGTCCAGGTGGAATAGGAAATATTTTCTTTCGCCTAATAAGGGGTTCATAAATATTTGGGCGTTTTTCTCTTTTAACCCCATATAAATTTATAATTGTTTAAAAAAGATGGGCAAGAGTTTTGCAAGAAAAGGAATAAAAAATTCGCCTTATGTCCTTGAAGTTGTGACTATAAGTTACAGATGAAAAAAAAAAATCATCGCATACATTGAATTGTAGGAATTTCTGTCATGCAACCCCGCTTTGTTATCCAACAACTTTATTGTATTACCCAGTATCAAAATAAATTGCAAGGATAACTTATTTCGACACTTGGAAAATCTGTTATTGCAACAAAAATACATTATTTTGAGGTGCTCAATCAAGGTGGAAAAACTGCGTTAAAACTTGGTTGACTGTCATGAATACTACTCTAGGAAATAATAGTGTCCTTTTCAAAAAGAAATATTTTTGCTTTATACTTTTTTCGCAAAATATAAAAAGCATCCTCGTATTTATTCGATTTATTTTTAGGACATGAAATTAGTGCAATTGGTATTATTACTTATGAAATAACGAACCAATCTACAGAGATCTTATTTATTAGCTCGGTAATGTTTTCACAAGCTAAATGAGAAATTCCTGTCCCATGAACATTTCGGCACAAAAAGACAGACTGTATGAAAAATCGATCTCAAAGTACACCCCATCTAATTACTACCTTTTCAATCTCAACAATACCACCACACATCAATTTAAAAATTTCAAATGTCATAAACAGAAACAACAGCTACTTAACACTTGATCTAATTTCTCATTTATTTTTATTTTTTTTTTCAGTAAGAGTAATTTTCATTACTCTAATTCCATTGATAAATGTGGACAAAAAACATAAAACAAAACTCATTTATGAAAATCTCTCAAATGAAATAATGTTAATTTTAAAACAATCATTGAACACACTAATGCCTCCCTCTGCAACACCAGCAATGGACACCTGACACAAAACATGTACATATCTACGTAAATGGGATTGTAAATGCTTCATTCAGTAGTTGTTATAGTTGTTTTATGAAATGATGAGATGTCAAACATACAGAACAAATGTCAATTAAATGAACTTACATTTGTTTGAATTTGATTTTTTTAATTAAATTGATTTTGTTTAAAAGAAAACAACAAAATAAAAAAATTATTGAAACTATTACAAATGCTGCTAATGACAAGGGACATTTAGAAAGAGTAAAGCTCACCTGATGTTGTTGGATGAGAGTATAAAATATGGAAAATAATAAAATTTATGATGATGCCAACAACAACAACAACGAAATATAAAATACAGCAGATATAAATGAATTTGTTAAATACAATCAAATTGAATAACTAAATGAAATGAAATAAAATTGAATATATGAATGCAATGAATTGTATTTATATTAAAGAATATTATATTAAAGATACCACAGAAATATTAAAAACAGAGGAGCACAACAAAAATAATAAACTCAAAGTTGAGTACCCCTATTTTGTTTTCATAGTTTTTATCAATTCATGTTTTTTTCCAACATTTTCATTATTATTTTATACAAAAAGAAAATTGAATTCAATTATAGCAATTGAATAAATGTTGTATTAAAAAAAAAGAAGAAAAAACATATAGTCATTAACAACTGAATGTAGTAGTGACAGACGGACAAACAAGCGACTATCAAAGCCATCATTTTTTATACTTTTTCTGATCCATTTTTCTATAGTAAAAAAAATGTATTCATTCAAAGGGACATTTAAACAAATAACAACAATAAAAATTTTAAATTGTCACTAAGGTGTTTAAATGTTGGAAACAGGGTCGTTGTATGGAGGAGTAAAGAGAAAAAGGGGAATTGAAATATTTTTTGTGTTCAGAAATATTATGTGATGTTCATTAATCTTTATTTGGTTTGAAGTCTTCATTTGTAGTATTTATGGTGAAAAAAAAAAATAATAATAATAATTTAAAAATTGTTTCCAATCGGAAGTAAGGGGCAGAGGTTGTAGTAGTTTGTCTTGATATAGAATTGTCTTGTATGGACATGCTACAAAGTGAAATTTCACGAAAATATAATCGAGAAGCTGGGTCAAGATAATTTTTTTTTTTTTTTCAAATAAAAAAAAAAAACATATTTCATTAAAATAAATGTTTAAAAAAATGATTTTGTGATTTTTTTTTTAATATTTATATGTAATTTGTAAATGAGTATCAAACTTTGCATTTGAATATTTTTATATATGTAATGGATATTTTAATGATCTCGTAAAAGGACGAGCATTTCCCAATTTAAATTCATTTTTATATCAACGTATTCGATGATTTCACAGAGTTTGAAAACTCTCTCTATCTAATGATCTTTAAGTTGCAACATCCACGTATCGTTTACTTACATTCTTCCCATGTATGCACTGTAGTAAGTTTATACATATGTATAATGAAACGCTTCCCATTAGTTAATTAGTGAATCTAATTCATTTTCATCTTAACTTCGAACTCTAAAAAATTTATTAGTATAAAGTTTTAAGATAATGAATCTAAAGGTTTTGGATTCTGAAAATAAATAAATGTTTGTGCTAAATGTAAAACCATACAGAAAATTAAACTTAAATAGTTTTTTTTTTTTTTTTTTTTCCTAAAATTTAAATCATTTTAATATAATTATTTGCTTTTTTTTAAATTTATTATTAATTCTTTAACAAAAATAGCATTTCAACTATTGGATCATTACATGACGAATATAGGCACATATATGTCGACTACAGGCAAACTGGAGGTATTTTACAAAATATCTTAATTATGGTAATTTAGCAGATAATTTACAAAAAATTCAAGACAATCCACTTTCCATTCAGATAGCAGATTAGCAGTGCACTTACCCAGCAAAAACTTTGGTTGGCATGTAATGAGTTAAGAAGCTAATATAATGGCTCTTCACAACTTACACATTAGCTGAATAACTCATTATTTTAACACGGTGATGACATTAGAGGCAACTAATTACCTTATACATTACTTAGATGTCATTACAATAACTAATTACTTCCAAGCTGTTAAATAGCGCATTGATTTTAAAGCATTACTGAAGTCATGGTTAGTAATAACAATAGGAACTAGTTACATTTTAGGTTATAAATAAGTAATGAAATGTTAGGATATAAAATAGTTAAAAAAAAAAAGATTTTATGAATTTTAATTTAACTTAACAACAACCAAAAATGTAATAAAAATAAACTATTTTACATTACAAATTAATTTATATGCAAATTTTGCATTTCATTTATGTATCCTCTCTTTAAATATATGAACCCAGCAAAAACTTTGGTTGCCATGCAATGAGTTAAAAAACTAATATAATGACTCTTAACTACTTACACATTAGCTGAATAACTCATTATGTGATGTCATTAGAGCAGTGATGCGCACACACACTACTACACATTTGCGCTTGTGTGTGTGAAGCAGCAAAAAACTTGACTTGATTTGCATTGACATTAATGAGAGAGCAGCAGTCGAACGAAGAAGTTTATAGTGTTCGTGTGAAGCAGCGTTGCGTAAGCAGCATTTGTAGTCTAAACTCGCGAGTCAGGAAATTTGAAATTGCACATATCTGCATTAGAGGCAACTACTTACCCTATACATTACATAGATGTCATTACAATAACTAACTACTTCCAAGCTGTTAAATAGCGAACTGATTTTAAAGCATTACTGAAGTCATGATTAGTAATAACAATAGGAACTAGTTACATTTCGGGTTCTAAATAAAGTAATGAAATGTCAGGATATAAAATAGATTTTTTTTTTTTTTTTTTTTGTTGCAAAAAATTTTATAAATTTTAATTTAAAAAACTTAATAACAACCAAAAATGTAATTAAAATAAATGTAATAAAAATAAACTATTTCAGATTACAAAATTAATTCGTACGCAAATTTTGCCTTTCATTTATGTATCCCTTCTTTAATATATATGAATTGGTAATTGCATTATAAAAATTAATATTTTCAAAAATCTGATTATGAATAATTATTTACACTCGGGTTATAATAATAATTAGTTACTAAACAACTTCTATGTAATGCAGACAGTATATTGTTGTCATTACAAAGTAACTACATCCGTAACTACATGTCATTACCAAGTTTTTGTTGGGTACCCTGTAACTCGAAAAATGTATTAATAGTACATGCCTGTTTTTCAAGCTCGTTATCAAGAGCTTTAAGGTGAAATAAAATTCTTTAAAATCGGTAAATTTTTCTAGTGGTTAAAAATTTTCTATGTCAGAGGTATCCAACTTAGAGCCCATATAGCTCCGCTCCTGAGACATATTTAAGGTCGTTCTTTCAAACTTAAATTTTTCTTTCCTTTTAAATTCGGTCAAATTTCTTCAGACCATGATCCGAAAAACGAAAAATTAAGATTTGAAGCGTTCTTTTTTTTCAATAGTTCATATGTATATTGAAACAAAATTTAATTCAATAATTATAATATTTTTAATCTGAATAGAATCATTTAATGATTTGGAAACGTTTTGAATATACAAATTACATTCTTTGAGTTTTGCACTAAATAAAAAATAAATAAATATCAAAAATTTTATGAATTTTAATATCCTGAGGGTGAAAAAAATCCTATTTGAAATTTATTTTAATACCCAAAAATATTTTTCAAAAAACCAAAAACATATGAATTTTTTTTAAAGTTCAAACTTCGGATTAATATAAATTTTTATCGGAATCATATATTTTATGATTCTTGCAGCAATATTATATAGTATATTGCAAGAAATATCTGTTGAAAATCTTAAAAAAAAAAAATTTTAGGGTCAATATTAAGCCCACCAATTAAAAAAATATATAAAAAAACGAGGCTAAAAATGAGAGAAAAAATGTATTTCGACTTGAATATCTCTTAAACTAAAAGAGATGGTTTACACATGTAAGCGAAAAAAAAAAAAAAAAAAACATACCCGTGATGGCTAATTTTGCAGGGACAAACAACTTTAGGCCCACTTTCGTTTTTAATTTAAATTCGTTTTACTTTCATATTAGGAATTTTAATACCTGTCATGTGAATTATTCTAATATTAGGGATTTGGAGTTTAAAAACGGAATGATAAACTTTAAGTCCTTATTATTTAATATCAAAGTCCTAAAAATGTGATCGTTTTCCTAAAATTAACATTTTAAAGCATTAACCTATAAAGTGATATTTTACACGTCACTGCTAAAATTAAATCCATGCAAGTATGTATGTATTTTACAAATACAGAAGAAAGGGCTTTATGAAATCAATTTCATTTCATTAAGTTTATAGAAAAAAATTAAAAACATAAAAAAGAAATGATGTAAAATTAAAATGAAAATAAAACAAAAACAGTGACTATACTCCAAATATATTTTTTTTTTACTGACATGACACTATCATCGTTACATGTATGACTGTTTTTTGTTGCTATTGTTTTTAATGTATTTTTTATATAATTTTTTTAAATTTTTTGTTATTTGTAATTCATTTTATACAGACTAATAGATAAAGTTGTTTCATGTACCAGTTCTATGTCGTGATAGAATGAAGAGTGAGTTAAAAAAATAAAAAAAAAAAAAGAATTGAAGTACATATTTGAATTCATATATGATTGAGTAAATGTTTTGAAGTACTTGAACATGGTGTTACAAGTGAATATATAAAAAATAAAAAAAAGTAAAAAAGTTAAATAAAAAACATGAAAAAAGTAATAGACTGAAATGGGTTTTTGTAGTGAAACATTGTATATCTAGTGATTTCCGTTATAGACACTGTTAGTCACTCTTACTTACATTACGTTATCATTCACCATCAACGACAACTACAATACTACAACAGCAGCAATAACCAAGCACCATCATCAACATAATCATCGTTAACAGCATAAAACAGTTAGGAATATAATTATAGATGAAAATATAATAATTATTATAGAAATGAACAATATAAAATAAAATAAATTCTTCGAAAAAGATAATAATTTTAAATGTCTTAGAAAACTGTAATAAATTACTAAAGCTTTGCCTTTAAATGTTGTTAAACTTATTTCCCGCACTGTATCATGGGTACATAGAACATAACAAAACAAGGAAAAAAAGTTCATGTATTAAACTAACTTGCAACATTTAATCATTAAATTGTTCATGTAAAATAAAACAAAAGACATGAAAAATTTTTGTTTTTTATTTATTGACGATTTCTAGCAAAATTTTTTTTAGTTGCTGCTGATGATGGGATTGCTGTTTTTCTTTTAACTATTGTGTCTTTTTTTTTAACGTTTTATACAACACACATCAATAGCAACGTCATCGCCGTCATCATCATCATCTCCAACATGCCACACCAACAATGTCATTTTGTTGCATGTCGCGCTTTAAAAAGAAAATCCTTAGAATTTTCAATTATTCATTACTAAACGTTTATCGATTATTAAGGTTAAATATAATCGAGCTTTTGTTATGTTATTGTTAGTAATCGATTAACTGTGACAATGGTGGTAGTTGAGAAGGAGGCAAATTAAAAATTAAAAGAATTATTTTACTTAATAAACTCGTGAATGTCCAAAAATTAATTTATCACTATGAAATACCGTTTCCTTTTTTTGTGGCTTAGTTTAATGGAAAAGGAAAGGAATTTTAGGTATCTGTAATGAGGATCCTTCATTTAAAATGGTATTTTGAGCGGGCGGCAACTAATTTAACGTCAAATCCAAAAAATTTAAAAAAAAATCCAAATTGGTCCTACAAAAAATTTGTCAAAAAATTAAAAGTCTGCTATCAAACTGTTTCCAATTTTATTAAACAGTATCAGGAGAACAGTAACCCGAACTAGGTTTGCTATCAATGTTTGACGGGAAGAAAAAATGCCCATGTGATATTGGGAAGGCCAGAAAATTGAAAGCATATTGAAAAGAACTCCAATCACATCTAGTAGAAAAGCAGCCCGGTTAGCTCAGTCCTCTGACTATTTGGCGAGAAAAGTTAAAGCTAATGCGGAGTTGAAAACATATAAAGTTAAAAAAAAATTCCAGAAAGAAAAATTCAGAAGCCAAGATTAGGGCAATTAAAATTAAAATCAAATTTCATACAAAAATTCTCACGCTGTACAATGAACAAAGAAATGTAGGTGCTGGAAGAATTTTCGCAGCTTCTTGGCCAGAATTTGTATGTTGCTAATGCTCGAGGAAATGTTAAAGATAAGTTTAGGACACAAAAGCAGACAAAAATTTTTTTTAAAAAATCCTAGTATAATAAGCTGTTGGCAAAACAAGAAAATTTTTTGTTACAGTCGCCTCTATAAGTACCGAAATTAGGGTTGCCAGATTCGAATTGTGATCTAACTTGACGTTCCTGAGAAACGAGCTTGATTTCTAAACAGACTTGACAATTAAATTCCATCAAAAATATTTTATTTTTTATATGAAACAATAGGAATATAGGTTTTAATTTTTTCTTTCAAAAATAAGAGTGTACATAGCATATCTTTAACTCAATACAAATATTATATGCATAAATATTTCTTTTGAACAATTGCTATAAGCGAATGTGTTTTTGAAGTTTTCATATAAGTCTCGAGGAAACAGTCATCGATGTGTATTATATGTTAATCACTTTGTTCTGAAGAATTTTGTTTAAATGCTGTGTAGTTCTGTATAAGTTTAACTTTCACTTGATTGGATTCTCTAAAATATAAAAATATGATTCGAGTTTATCGCTGTCAAAAAAATCTTAATAACAACAATTGTTTTCAATTTGACAAATTACATTTGAACTTGTAACTTGAAAACTTCTAAAATATCTTGACAATCAAGTTCATTCAAGGCCGTCTGGCAACCCAAACCGAAATATACATCAAATAATGCTTTTTGCAAAAAATTCTTCCTTTCATATGAGAGCACAATGTGTCCACACATTTTTAGCCCAATTTGGCACCATCTTACTACGGTAAGAAAGCTCTGTAGTGGTACCAAAGCAATAACATATTTTTTATACCAAGAGAGGTCAATTTTCCAAATTGTCCGGACTAAGACCAGTGGAGAGATATTGGGCTCTTGTGAAAAGAGAATTGAAGAGAACAAAAAAGTTGTCCCAAAATATCGAAGATTTTAAAAGGAGATGGACAAACTGTTCCAAAAAAGTGACTGAAACAACTATCAATGAAAAAGTTATCAAAAAAGGTCTAGGAGTTTATAAGTAATAGTTAGAACTATACAAATAATATTTTTCTGTGAACTGTAATATAATATCAATTAAGTATAAAAAAGCCAAAACTCTGCGATCAACCGTTTCCAAATTATTGAATTTTATATATGTTAAGATTTTTTCGAACGCACTCCTTAATAAAATTAAAATCAGACACTTCTTTCTAAAAAAAAGCAATTTTTCGTACTCATTTTAAAGCCTTAATTTTTATAATTTTTCACGACTATACGAATTTTTAAAACATTTTAACAATCAAGATGACTACAAGACGATTTTCCTGAAAATTTAGGTCCTTTTTTACAACTCTCTTATAAATTTTATTTCAATCAGTCCAGTATTTTAGGAAATACTGATTTATTATTGATTCAACACCTACTGAACTGTTATGGATCCAGTACCTGCATGGGCGGGATTAAAAATCTAAAGTATACTTAACCTTAAACAATAAAAGGTTACACAGTTAATTTCAATTATTAATATAGAATAATTACTTTAAAATTGTCAAATTATTATTCAAGCACTTTAGAAATTAAAATTTTTCAATAACTTTACGTAGAAAAACCAATTGGGAAAATAAAATTGTTAAAAATAGCACTTAAAATGTCAACTATAGTTTTCTACTTCATTTATTTTTTCAGTCTTTTTTTTTTTTTTTTTGTACCTCAACTACGAGTTTACAAGTATTTTGTCATATATATTCTCAGAGTGTTCTGGTTGTTTACCTCCTCCCATACCCTTTTACACTAATAGATTTTTAATATTTCTTTCTTTTGCAGCGATAAAAAAAATGAAGAAAAAAATGTTTGCAGGTAAATGGGTGAAACAGTCATTCGTCAATGCTTTGCAATGTAAATTAAATGAACTGAATGTGTTACATTTCAAAAGTGCCGTACTTGTGCACTATGGGCCAATGCTCTTGGGACTGCTTTTAATGAAACCTTCATTTAAACAATTTAGATACAATTTTTGGTATTATCTAAATAACCTTATACCATTCTTTTTTTAATTTTTATTGTTTTAATCAATATAATCAGTGTCTGATTTTGTATATAATATTTTTGTCAAGCTCCTGCTTTTTAATTTGATTATTTTTTTTTTATAACCCCAACCATTGTTACACAGTGTAATTCTACTCAATTGTTTTACTTTAATAAAAATTTATTGATTTTTTCCCTTTTGTTGGAAAAATAGTTTTGCATACAACTCAACTTATTTTGTAAATGTAAAAGTATTTATCAGCAACATGGTGAAATAATATGTTGTCGTAGGTGTTAGAGGTGGAAAAGGAGCCATAGACAAAAGGCACTAAAATACACAAGCAACGATAAAAATAGTTGATATTAAAAGTAAAAAATAGATTTATTATATTAAACAAATGAACAAAATTTATCATTGTTTATTATTAAATGAATGAAAAGGACAATTTTATTTTTGTTTAATAGTTTGTAGTTGAGAAACAAAATTAAATTAAATATTTAGATAAAAAAGATTTTTTAATTTAATTTATAGTTTAATATAAGACTAAATACATCAAAAGTAAAATTGACTACATGCGAGTACAAAATGACACCATACAATGTCAATTGTATATAAAATAATAAATAATTTTATTTTTAATTAAAAGGCAATAGTTTTAGACAATTTAAAAAGATTTAATGTAAAAAAAGTTCTTTGGGAACAGAAAATCACCAAATTTTTTTTATCAAGTCGTGGAGTTTTAATACCAATAAGTCGATTCAATATTCGGTAGGAATTTAAATTTCTTCTAAGAATATGAGAAGACAATTGACGAAAACATAATTTATTCCAAATACCATTCTGAAAAGCCCAAGTATTATAATACAGACCGGGAAAGGCCTCAAATAGTATTCTCATGTACCCAAAAGTATAAAAATTGCATATTATCTTCTAAAAAAAAGTGTATTTATTTTATAGAAGAATATAAACGTTAAATTTGTTTGCAGAACTCTTGTAGAGGTCAAAAAAAAAAAAAAAAAAAAAAAAAAAAAAACAAAGATTTGGACACATTTAATACCCCTGTACAATTAAGCATAATGGTGTTGGTAATATACCGGAGAGGGTTACTACCATTTCAAATTACTAGGTCGATATCTCAGCATCAGGGAACTCTCGAATAGTCTACCAAAAAAATAATACTTCCTCCAATTGTTTTCTAATGTTCCCAGAAGAATTTTAAGTCCCAAGTAGATTTTGAACCGACTTAATCGAACTAAAACTTCCAGACTTGGTAAAATTTTTTGGTGATTTTTCTTTTCCGAAGAACTCCTTTAGCACTAAATTTTTTAAAGTTATGACATTTAATTTAAAATAAAATTATTTAACTATAATGATCCATTTCGGTACTTATCTTCTGTTGGGTCCTTCGATTTTACCCATATTTTTAAAGTGCCAAATCTATATATCTTTTCCGATACGAATAGTTCTCAGAATTAAAGATCATCGATGATTCTAATCTTTTTTTCAGTTTTTTATTTTTAATATCATTATTGAGATTTAGAAAAGTAAAGTTTCATAAAAATTTTACAAAAAAAAAAAATGTAAAAAATTAAAAAAAAAAAAAAAAAATACTGCTGACTCCATTTTTTTGTCCACACTGAAAAAGGACTTTTTGCGCTTGAGACGATGTACCGTTATTGGGATAATGTTAGAGGATATTATTTTTGTATAGAATTATAACCTAATATATTGGAAATGATTTGGCATTAAAAGTTTTATGGTTTTGCATAAAATTTTATCAAAAACTCAAAAAATTTCAAACAAATATACTTGACCGTATTTGTTTGTACATAACTGTATTTAAACTATACTTATATTTCCATCTAAATAATTATGTATTCAATTTAGCTCTCCAAACTATAGGCTCCTATCATTTATTAATTCATTTTAAAATAAACATATTTACCTTGAAACCTCCATTACTCAGGGATATTCTATTTTTCTTATCACTAAACGTAGTGCTGCGAGAGAGTCTGTGGAAATTATTAAATTATTTATTTTCATTCAATATGGCACAACAATATGTTAATATTAAATAAAAAATAAAAAAAAAACGCAAAGAATTTGATTAAATTCATAATTTTATATTTTGCAGTAAACACACAACATGTAGTTGTTGCAATTTCTCTGTACATGATGGTTTTCAACATAAATATATTTACACCCCTACACAGATACACTTATTCACAATGCTATTTGAAAGTGTCATTTGCTAATTACAAGCACTAGTTTACATAGTTCACTAAACACCATTGAGTCCACTAGTATTTTGGCTAATAGTAGTGCAGAAAATGGTGATCGATTCTACAGCATTTACATGTTCGACTAGTTTTGTTGCAAGTAAATAGCTGGGTTATTAGTAGCTGATCGTAGTAGCTAAAAAATTCGTTCATACGGAACCATACACATGAACTGTTGTGTGTGTATTTGTGTGCATAATAAAATCTGTATTTATGTTGATTGTATATGAAACAAACTGCTGCAACAAAACCGTAGCAGCAACGAATAGCAGATACTGCAATAACATCAACAGTAATACAATTTTACAACTCAAAGTTATTATATGCGAGAGTTTGTCTACATATTTCTATCAGGGATGAAAAACAACTTGTTACAGTGCAAATCTGGAAAAGTCTACGTTTTAAAATTTTTCAATATAAAGTTTAATCCAAAATTTTAGGAAAGTATATTAATTTTATAAATAAATAAATAAGTGAATAAGGGTCCGCAACAACTCGCGGACCCTTTAAAGAATTTTTCATTTAAATTCTTTAATAATAAAAATGCAAAATGACTACAAAATGTTTGCAGGACCGCAAGAATTCCCATCGTTTCTTAACAAAAACTCAACCATTTTTGCATATTCTGTACTGATCAATTGGGTTTAGCGCATAGTAAATAACACACTTCTGACCCGATTAAATACAGAGCATTATTCTGATGCCGTTATCATTTGGTTTTGGTGTCTAATTCACTGGTTGGCAGGGCTTTGGAAACCAGCCAAAATCCTTAATTTTTACACACATCGAAACCAAAGCTTTTATTCCTCTGGAAACACTCACAATATACTCACAACTTTATTAGATATTTTCATACTTGAATTAATTCTTTGATCGGCTTCGATCTCTTCATCCCCTTCTAATTCCAAAAAAAAAACAATAATTTATATACTATTTTAGACCTCTTCATGGACTACCTAAAAACTTACTTCGGGACCCCATTTAGGAACCCGTGCGGGTGGCTGCACCAAAATTTATCAACTTACGAATTTTGAACGTAACTCCCCCTAGAATTGTTCTTTGGGTTGCAAAAACATACTGTGTAAAATATTAGTGAAATGGGATATCGTTAACCCGTGCCGCATCGGACCTGAAGTTTGTGGGGTGCGTTTATATGGGAAAAAGTTTGTCTTTTTGCCTTTTTTAGAAAAATGTCGCTATTAAATACTTTGTTTTGAAACTAAATGTTAAAAAAATGTAATCTATACATAATTATCTATCAAATAACATATAAAAAGAGAAAATCGATTAAGAAATGTTTAAGTTATTACGAATTCCCTAGACCATTAATGTGTTTTAGAACACTTATGTAAGAAGTGTACAACGAAATTTTTTTTTTTTTTTATAAATGTTTAAATAAAAAGCTATTTTCAATTCAATTTGAACCATAATTACTGAAAAATACATTTTTGTTTCCAAAGTATAATCGAAATACCTTTCTATGCTCTGTTAAAAATTGTTTAAGTTTTTTAGGACCGTTTCAAAACTCCTTTTTCAAACTTTAAAAAGGTTTGTTAAACAAATTTCAAAAAAGTTCGAAAAAAACTTTGCAGGTTTATATACAACGCTATAGAAAATAAAATTAAAAAAGAATTAGGTCAATATATTGAATGTCTACCTACGATTTGAATTCTGCGGATTTCGGCAAAAAGGAATTTTTTTTGCAGTTTTTAAGATATAAAGTCAACTTTTTGTTTGAACTGATGTTCAAACTAAACAAAATTATTATGTAATAAGGTAAAACACATGTCGGGAAATACATTCTAAAGTATCTAAAAAAATTTAACAAGGACAACCTTTAAAATATGAAGGTCAAAGGTCAAAATAAGAAAAAAAAAAAAATTAAATTTGTAAAAACATAACGAAAAATATTTTTTTATATGGATTTTGATGCAATGATATCTATTGTTTAATTTTGATAGTTTGTCATGGATTTGTTTGAAAGAATGAGTTAACTGTCATTTTATTTCTTCAAGATATAAATCAATAAAACTTTCTTTTAATTAAGGGCGTTTAAAAAGAGCAGACCTTAGACTCAGTTGACCTTTAGTTATACATTCAATAAATTTCATCGAAATACATGCAAAAATAAATAACTTTTTCTTATGTTTTCGTTTAAAATTGCAATTTTTTCTATCCTTGACCTTTGACCTCCGTATTTTAAAAGTAATCCTTGTCCAATTTTTTAAAAAACTTCAGTGTTTTTCTCGATATGTGCTTTACCTTATTACATAATAATTTTGTTTAGTTTGAATATCAGTTCAAGAAAAGTTGCCTGTGTGCTTGTACTAAATGTAATGCTTATTTCTATGCATCATATTCTGTCCTTTATGCACTTTAAGGTGATTTCAGAAAGTGGGCCTTATATGGGAGCTTTGGTCAATTATGGACTGATTTTCATGAAACTCTTCGTATCATGCAGTTCTTTATAAAGGTTTTTAAATCTTTGAAATCGGATTTGATGTGTAGATGTTAAGATTTTTAAAAACTTTTTAATAGTCGAGGTGGTCAACTTTGACACCATGTATCATATCTCGTATTTTCTGAAATCTTAAGTCCTCCTCACCAACTCTCCCATACATTTCATTCCAATCAAATCGGAGATACAGATTTATCCCCAAAATTTTTAAGATCAACCCCACTGTGCTCCATGCAAATAAAATAATTATTTCTGAAACTCTTTCCCAGCACTGAGTACTTTCTTCCAATGATGTCAAAATTATTACTTAAGGAGTGCTTTCGAAAAAATCTTAACATATATAAAATTCAATATTTTGCAAACGGTTGATCTTAGAGTTCTTTTTTATTTAACTGATATTATATTAATGATCACAGAAAAATATAACTTTCATAGTTCTAACCACTACTTATGAACTCGTGGACCTTTTTTGGTAACCCTTCCGTTAGCGATTTGTTAGTTGTTTCAGTCACTTTTGGAACAGTGTGTACGTCTTCTTTTTTGTGCTCTTTAATTCTTTTTTCATAAGAGTCCAATATCTCTTCACTGGTCTTAGCTCTGGATAATTTGGAGAATTGACATCTCTTTGTCTGCTTTTGGGTCCAAAACTTATCATCAAGATTGCCTCGAGTATTAGCAACATAAAAGTTTTGACACAGAAGCTACGAAAAGTTTCTTTGCTACATAAGTTTCTTTGTCAATTATACAACATGAGTATTTTTGTATGATTTTAATTTCCGTGTCCTATTCTTGGCTTCTAAATTTTTTGCAGCATTCCAGCTAACCGGCCTGCTTTTCTACCAGATGTGTTTCGAGTTCTTTTCAATATGCTTTAAATTTTCTGGCCTTCGCAATATCATGTGGACCTTTTTTCTTTTCGAACTAGGTTTCCTATCAATGGTCAAATTCTCCTGATATTGTTTAATAATATTGGAAATAGTGTGACGCCAGAAATTTAATTTGTAGCACACACATCTTTTTGTCCCTCATTTTGATCAAAGTCACAACAAATCAACATGGTTGTCATTTTGATCAAAGTCACAACAAATCAACATGGTTGTCATTAAAAATAATAACTGATATATTTGTCAATAATAACTAGATCAGAAAAAATTTTAAATATTGCTTCCGAAAAAAGTTATGAGGCAAAACGTGTGTTAAGACTTTTTCGGTCGTACTCCTTATTCAGCACTTTTTCTCTTGTCATATTGTTTTTTATTTTTTATTATTTATTATTATTTTTTATTTCTTTAATTATTTTTTTTTTTCTTTGTGGGATATGATTACATTCAAAATTTTGCTACATTTTAAGAGGCTAAAAAAAACCTATTTATAATTCCTATTTTGCATCTCTGACCTAAGTATGTGTTGAATATAATACAACTTACATATACATACAGACAAATACACTCCCTTACAATAACTGATAATAGTATCATTTCATGTATGGCTTGTGATGCGAGTTTCTATAGTTTATAGATCTTGATGCGTTATATAAGTAGTAAATACTTTTATGTTTGTATAACATACATAAATATGTGCGGCATTATTGTAAATGTATTTATTTAATATTAACAAGCTTTCACATACACTTACTTATGTGTGTAATTGTCAGTGTATTTGTTTATGTTTATATAAAAGCTATAAAATGTTATTTATTTCATCATTCATTGAATTAAGTTGCAAGTAAATTAGGTGTTTATTGAAAGTGCAAAAAAAGACCAAGAAAAAAATATATAAAAAACACTTTGACCATTTAAACATCAATGTTTTACATACACATATAACATATACATATACAAAAACATTTATACAAAGACCAACTCTAGATTATGTACTGACACAATGAATACATGTCTCAAGAGTAAAATAATGTTATTTATTAATAAAATTAAATAAAGAAAAAAAATGTAGTTCTATCATATGCAAAAATAAGAGAAAAAAGTTTATAATTTTATTATTTCATAAGAACAGCAGAGGGAATTTAAATGCTATTAAATTTATATTGCCAGCTAATAAAGCAGAGGTAAATATAATATTCATATGCTAATATTAATGTAGCCTACTTTTAGGTTCAAATATATTAAAGAAATATATTGCCTAAAATTTGGGCTTGTTACAATTTTCAAAAAGTAATTTTAATAAGTTTTTTTCTTTTATAAATTTACGACTTCAAGAAAAGGAAACTTTTAAATATAATTTCTAATTATACAAATGCAAAGGCTAATTATTTCTAAACTAAAATTGATATACAATAATTATTACCAAAGTTACTTACTATAGAGTGCATTATGTTCTTTATATATTCCCATCCCAAATGACATTTAAAATTGTTATTATAGCTACAAGTTTAAAAAAAAAAAAAATGTGCTGCATACATTTGCATATAAATTGTAAGTTGTACACCCTGAAAATGTGTGTCATTATTAAATTTGTCATAAAACTGGAATGAGTCCAAAAAATGTTGATTTTATTACATTTAATTTTATTTAAAATGTTTTTTCCATTTTGATAAGTTGCTTCATTTCATTTAAGCTTAGAGAGACTACTGAGAATATTATGTTATTTTTTATTTGAGGCAAATATTTTTGCCACTGATTCAAATGTTGTCATTGACGTTGTAGCTATTTAGTTTTATTTTTTCTTTAGTAAATCAAGTCTAAGTTGAGAGGAGCTGAGAAAAAAAACATACTGAATGTCATCTTCAATTAAACGAAATGAAATGATCTTATTAAATGCAATCAAATGTTATTTGGCAGCATACAACTTACAATCCAACCAAACATCCAAATAACCAACAACCAGCCAGCAACCAACTAACAAACGAAAACATGATGTGAAGTTTGATTGACAATAATTATGTCAGTAGAAAATTCAGATTTGTTTTTTTATTTTTTTTTTTTATTTCTTCTACGTCTTTCATTCAATGCAATTACTATTAGTTGCATTTGTATTTTTATTTTTTTACTTCAATTAACTAAATGACTGACGAATGTATTTATGACTGTACTTCTTAGTTATGTGCGAGTGTGTGTTTTGTATTTATGTAAGTATGTTGTATTAGCTGTTAGTTGTAATGACATTGTGTTCCATATCAATTTTTGCATTTTTAGCATTATCAGTCCAAAAAACAAACAAACAAAAAAATAAATGATTGACTAAATGTCTCAATGGAAGTTCTTCTCTATCTCCCCCCTATGACCATTTGCAATTATGTCTATAATTTTAATTTGTGCTTTTATTCAGTTGTATATTTCAAATGCCAAGCCCATCTATTTTGAGTCAATTACTCAACGTAAT
This sequence comes from Protophormia terraenovae, assembly GCA_951394005.1. NCBI lineage: Eukaryota > Metazoa > Arthropoda > Insecta > Diptera > Calliphoridae > Protophormia > Protophormia terraenovae. The sequence goes on from OX596073.1 coordinate 62,628,779, forward strand.
ATTTAATACAAATTATTTGTTCAAAACAAAACAAAAAAAAAAAAAAAAAGCAATGCATTCATTATATTTAAACATATTTAAAGGGGAAACACGAAATTTTTGTAACTAAATAATTGTAACTAAATAATTGTATACCACAAAACAGAAATATCTATCTTTTTCAGCACTTAGTACTTCCTTCTAACGACAACACCATGTTAAAATCGTGGGTTATCAAGCAAAAATCGTCAGAGCTCGAGCTCTAACTTTGTTTTGACGTTGCAATAGTAGTAAGGAGTGAGATCGAAATACATAATATTCAATAACTTGGAAACGGTTGATCTTAGAGTTTTCATTATTTTTTTAATCATTTGATAATTTAGCACAGATCGCAGAAATATATAATTTTTATGGTCCTAACCACTAATTATAAAATTGTGGACCATTTTTGGAAACCCTTTCTTTGGAGATTTGATAGTTGCTTCAGTCACTTTTTTGGAACAGTGTGCACATCTTCTGTTAAAATCTTCGGTATTTTGGGACACCTTTTTTGTGCTCTTGAATTCACTTTTCACAAGAGCTCAATATCTCTCCACTGGTCTAAGCTATGGACAATTTTGAAAATTGACTTCTCTTGGTATTAAAATTATGTTATTGATTTGGTACCACTCCAGAGCTTTCTTACCGTAGTGACATGATACTAAATGGGTCCAAAAATATGTGGACACGTTGTGCTTTCTTAAGAAAAGAACAAGTCTTTTTTGTAAATATTCTTTATGCATATTTTGGTATTTATAGATCCGAATGTATCAAATGACTTTCCTGTTTTGCCGCAACTGCAAAAAGCTTGTCATACCATGAATTTTGTAAGAAATTTTTGCTGCTTTTGGGTCTTAAACTTATCTCCAACATTGCTTCGAGCATTAGCAGTAAAAATTTTTGAGACACAGGCTGCGAAGATTCTGCCAGCACTTACGTTTCTTCGTCAATTATACAGCTCAAGTATTTTTGTATGAAATTTGGTTTTAAATTCCGAGTCCTATTTTTGGCTTTTAATTTTTTTTTTTTTTGCGGAATTCCAGTTTGGTTTTTTTTTTTTAACTTTTTATGTTATCAACTTTCCCATTAGCTTTAAATTTTCGCACCAAATAGTCGAAGCACCGAGAAAACTGAGTTGATTTTCTACCTGATGTATTTGGAGTTCCTTTCAATATGCCTTCAATTTTCTGGTTTTCCCAATATCATGTGGTCCTTTTTTCTTACCGAACTAGGTTTCACATCAATAGTCAAATTCTCCTGATACTGTTTAATAACATTAGAAACGGTTTTACGGACGACATTTAATTCTGTGGCCAATTATTTGTAAGACCTATTTAGATTTTTTGAAATTTGTTAATAATTTGTAGGGCGTAAATCTTTTTCGTCACTTATTTTGATGAAAATAAGGATAAATTAACATGGTTGTTATTAAAAATAATAACTGAAGTATTTTTCCATGATAACTAGAACAAAAAAAATTTTGAATATTGATTCCGAAAAAAGTTATGAGGCAAAATGTGTGTTAAGAATTTTTCGATCTCACTCCTTAATAAATTGTATCTATAGTAGATGTTTGTCGTGACAAAAAAACTGTCTAGTGTAAACGAACTGTTAATAAATTCCATTTTGCTTAATTTATTGTTGCATCTATTTTAACACTTAATGCTCTCTGAAGGGGCCTTTAATAATGTGATTCCGTAGGCAATCAAAATGAAACATAAGCTTCATATGGAGACCAATAAAGTTATAATATCTACTATGGGAACAGCTACCATATATAGAGAAGCGAACAGAGTCACTCCTCAGGGCGGAGTTTTATTTATCTCCTCCTGTTTAAGAAAGTCATAGGGAAATCCTGGGAACAAAAATGCAAAAATGCTTTTTGAAATGGTAATCAAGCCTATAATTATGTATGGAGCGATAGTGTGGTAGAAAGCGATGAAAAATTCACATAATATGGAATCTTCGACAAGGTTCTACGCATCTCAGTGCTACACCAAGGAAAAAAAAAAATTTACTTTAAATTGCCAGATAACTGCAGAGTTCTTCAAACGGAGATTTCGGGCATAAAAACTGCGGTAAATTGGCTTATTTCGACATGCAAGCTTAGCTGGTATCTTAAAATGGGATGGCGTCATATTGAAACCTAGAGCTGATCTGGGTAAGGGGTCATTCAAATACCCTGGGGGTTATCTTGTTTCGGATGAACTGGCCAGAACTGCTTCCCTTCTTAGTAATGAAGAAATGGACCAAGTGGCTGGTGCACCGCTGCTCTTTTGCAGATCAATGATAGTGAAGTACTTATCGTACATTACTTAACGAGGATATACCTGGAGACAAATATAGCCAATCAACGGTGATCAAAATCATGATCATGAGGATGCCAAGATGTCAGCTAAGAATTTTAGTAGCTTTTGTTAGAACACTGGTGTTCTCTTTTGACGACTATTGCAAAAGTTGTTACAATGAGCAAGAGGAGGAGAAAATGGAACATCTTTGATGTCACCATCCCGTTCTTACGAGCATTAGGACTACAAACTTTGGTAGTCTGTAAGTGCACGTATTATCTGATCTCTCTGTTATTTACAAGTCTTTTATGTATTTTTTGAGATTGTTTTTTTTTTTCGGACGTATAGACGGAAGCAAATAAGTAAATCTACTCGATAATGAATAATTCCACCCGTTATTTGGACTTATTTAAGCGACAGTTTAATTGAAGAGTATACAAAGTAATTTTATTAATTACAGTGAGACCTCGATTATCCGTAATGGTCGGGACCGGAAGCATTCTGGATAATCAATTTTCCCGGTTAAGTGAATAAAAATTTTGAGTAGTATTTTTAAAACATTTCTTATTTATATAATTCAATTATTCAGGGATTTAATATAAATGTTTAAATAATATAAGGAAAAAAGAAACAGTAATCAACACATAAGGGTTAAATTTTACGTACTTTATTAAAAAATCATAAAATGTTGATTGTTTCTTCTTTTTCAAATTCATATTTTCGTTAACTAGCTTTTCATGAATGCAGTAAACTTGAATTTTACCTTGCTCTGACTCATCTTATTCAAGCGAGGGAATTCCCCTTTTTTGTTTTATTCACATTGTGTTTGTTTGTTCAAAAGCAATCGAAAAAAATTATGCTTAGAATCCCGGATAATAGAGGTAATCACGGTTAATCGATGCAAAAAAAATTAAATGGATGGAAAAAATTAAAACATTTACAAATTTTCTTTCCCGGATAATCGACGTTGCCGGTTAATCGAATCACGAATAATCGAGGCCCTACTGTATTTAATTATTTCAAAATGGTCGCTTTGAAAATTATTTAAAATAAACTGTTACTCAAAGTAAACAAAATCACAAAAAAAAAAAAAATTATATCTCAAATAATTCTGCAAAATTGTTATTCCTTAGTCTTGATCACAGTTTTAACCCATTGAGGATATAAACTGTCAATAACCTCGTTACTAATAGCTAATATCAAGGCTAATGAAGTCCTACTTTGGTGGCAGACTATTGTTGCTTCTTAGTATGAGAAAACATGAATATAGTACATTCTTAAATCCTAATTTAAAATTATGAGGGTTAATGGAGGTTGATTTCTACAACTTTAAAGACTTGTAGGGGCTATGTGTGTCAAGTTAGAGATTTGACTAGTGCCACATTTCTGAAGCCTTTATGTCTTGGCTATAAAACATTAGTAACTAATTTCCTCAGCCTTTTAAGTAGTACGATCGAAAAAAATCTTAAGACACGTTTTGCCTCAAAACTTTTTTCGGAAGCAATGTTTAGTTTTTTGATCTAGTTATCTTTGAAAAATATGTCAGTTGTTATTTCTAATGACAATCATGTTGATTTGTTGTGAGTTTGATCAAAATGGGTGACGAAAAAGATGCACGAGCAGTAAATTATTAAAAAATTTAAAAAAATTCAAATTTGTCCTACAAAAAATTGGCCAACAAATTAAACGTCTGCCGTCAAAATATTTCCAATGTTATTAAACAGTATCAGGAGAATTTGAAAGGTCCACATGATACTGGGAAGGCCAAGAAAATTAAAAGCATATTGAAAAGCACACCAAACACATCTGATAGAAAAGCAGCCCAATTAGCTCTGTGCTCTGACTATTTGGTGCAAAAAGTTAAAGCTAATGCAGAGTAAAGAACATGTAAAGTCCAAACAATTCCAGACAGGAATGCTGCAAAAAAAATTAGAAGCCAAGAATAGCGCACGTAAATTAAAATAAAATTTCATACAAAAATTCTTATGTTGTATAATGGACGTCTAGGTCAAAATTTTTATGTTGCTAATGCTCGAGAAAATGTTGAAGATACGTTTAAGGCCCAAAAGCAGACAAAATTTCTTTTTAAAAATTCCTGTTATGACAAGCATTATGCAGTTGCGGCAAAACATGAAAGCGTTTTGTTACAGTCGGATCTATAAATACCGAAATATACATCAAAGAATGTTTGCAAAAATGCATCTTACATAAGAGAGCACAATGTTTCCACTAGGGTGATCGATTATTCGACTTTTTTGAGAAACCGGTTTTCGAATAGTTGGTATTTTAAAAAAACCGGTTGCACTTTTTGAAATTCAGACCGGTTTTTTGCAGAAGTTAATATTTATATCAAAAGACTACATTTCTTTAAAAAAAATCAATTCTTATAATTAAGTTAAAATTTATTAAATACAAGCGTAAAAGCCTAACATTGTCAGGGAAAATAATATAATAATGGAAATATGCAAAAACAAATCCGAAAATTAAAAGAAAAAAAATGAACAACATTTAGACACCTTCCTCTCCCTAATCGAAGTAAATTATTTGAAGCCGTTCAAATTTATTGGAATTATATCGATTAAAGTTTTAAATTCGTAAACATTTTAAAATAAAAAAATCGTCGTAAATGCGATCCCTGGCCGAAATACAGAATCAGTTTTTTATAGGATTTCGAGGGCAAACAATAAGTATAGCAACTCAAAAGTTCTTAATACCAAAACAGACTTTTCGGTCCCTGATAGAAACATCTGGTTCCGTTAGAATTTGTTGAACAAATAGTTTTATAAGTATGCCGATTTTAGTTTAGTTAGTTTAGTTAGTTTCTTACGTCGTCTGGGAGCTTCAGAAAGCCCTGGAAAGGAAACATTGCTTAAGAAAGATATATTTAAATCCATATATATAGATCCACATATTTTCGCTCCCAGATAGAGATTTCAAAATCTGGCTCCGTTAGGATTTGTAGGACGAATAGGGTTATAATTAAGCTGAATTTTAATTTTCTATGTCTTCTGGGAGCTTTAGAAAGCTCTGGAGAGAGAAAAAAATTCTTAGAAAATGACACATAAATCCTCTTATATCCGCTCTCTGATACAAATTTCAAAATATGGCTCCATTAGGATTTGTTGGACAAAGAGTTTTATAATTGAGCCAAATTTTAATTTTCTACGTCGTTTGGTAGCTTCAGAAAGCTCTGGAAAGAGAAAAAATGCTAAGCAAATTATATATCTAGATGACTAGAAGATAATTATGTTTCAAAATTGTAGAAAAAATCATCTAAATTTTAGTTAGCATAAACAGAAACCATGGCTTAATATGGAAGCCTGTCTCAATTGAAACGATTCTGCAGGTGAAACTTTTTTAACACAACACCTTTAAAAACTAAAGGAAATATTGTATCAAAAAAGTTAAATTGGGTCATACAGGATAATTATTAATTATTTATTTGTTTAATATTACAGAATAAATTCCAATTTAGACTTAAACTATATTCTAAAAACATAAGAAATCAGTCTTTATCAATATTTAAAAAATTATTCTTAAATTTTCAAATATCACTATCACTATTTAGTACAAGTTTTCTGAAATAAAATGCTATTTCTAAAACCGGGTTTTTGTGTTTAAAAAAACCGGTCTTTTCGACATTCGAAAAATGAACATTTTGAAAAAACCGACAGCACATTGACTGAAAAAACCGGTTGGAAAACCGCGTCGATCACCCTAGTTTCCACACATTTTTGGACCGATTTGGCATCATGTCACTACAGTAAGAAAGCTTAGGAGTGGAATAAAAACAATAATATAGTTTTTGTACCAAGAGGGGTCAATTCTGCAAATTGTCCGGAGTTAAGATCAGTGGAGAGATATTGGGCTCTTGTGAAAAGAGAATTGAAGTGCACAAAATAGGTGTCCACAAATATCAAAGATTTTAAAAGGAGATGGGCAAACTGTTCCAAAAAAGTGACTGAAACAACTATCAAAAATCAAATGGAACAGTTAGCAAAAAAGGTCCACGAATTCATAAGAAATGGTTAGAACTATACAAATTATATTTTTCTGTGAACTGTAATATAATTTCAATTAAATATAAAAAGGACAAAACTAAGTTTCCAAATTATTGAATTTTATATATGTTAAGATTTTCGAACGCACTCCTTACTTGGAAAATTTTATAACCTAAAAACTCATGATAGAACCATATTTTCTTTGGTCCTCAATGTGTTCAAAATGTGACGTGATGGAAAAAAACCGAAATGTTCACAGTGATTGGGATGACTACACCTACAATATATGCAACGTGATTTTCAAGATACTTTATTAGTGTTGACCTATGTAATTTGAAAATCAAAATTAATTTCCTTCAAACAGAAATATGTTTTAATTCTTAAATATATTTCAAATTTTATTATTAAATATTTGGATTACGAATTTTGATTTTGGATCTTTTTTTATGTCGATCTTATATACTTTATAGTAATCTTTAAAATAATTTCAGATATAGAGAAATCTTAAGTTATCATTAATGTTATTTTAAAGGCTCTTACGCTAAAAAAAGAGATCGGTTGAAGGATTTTATAACTTTTTTAAATTGACAATTCCAAACCGTATACTAACTTTAAAAATTTATATTTTTTTATTTCTGTGCAAATACTTTAGATATTTTCGTTACTTTTGCACTATACACACACATATACACATATTCTGCTGTCACTTATAATTGCATGTCATTCGAATGTAGGTAAATATGAAAGAATAGAGGTGCGCAGGTGTATATGTGTGTGTTTGTGTAAGAGAATATTCGTGTTAAATGTGTCATAAAGTTTATAATACACGTTTTCATTTTTTTGCCACAACCTTTGGCAAATAATCAATTGTACTCTAAACTGTCTATGATAATGATGTGTCTTTTTTGTCGTCTTTTGTTGTTTATTTTAATTTTTTTATGTGAGTTATTTTTTCAAATAAAAACACCGAAAGACCGCCCTGTCCTCCTTAAATAGTTTTGAAATAAACCTAAACATGATGGTGTACAAAAAAGTGTTTACAATAGTAAAGTTTTTTTATTTAGTTTTTGCATTAATTGTCACACCTGGTCAAAATAAAAAAACAATAAAATCGGTTGATAATGACTTGTAATCTAAGCATAGTATCAAACCTCTACGTCAAACTATTTTTTGTTTTATAGTAAAAGTTTAAGACAAATTTTGTTTTAATATTTTATAAAATTAAATTTTATATGGAAATATTGTTTTATAAACGTAAGATAAAATAAAAATGTCATAATGAATAAGGCAGTAATTGTTTAAGTTTAATTGAAAGTTTGCTTGCTTTCGTAGAAAAGTAATGTGGAAAATAATGACCCCACATTACCACAATGATTGAGTTTAGCTACAGAACCAAAAAGTTTCTCAAAGAAGTACAAGTCAGTTGTTTTTTAGTTTATATTATTATTATTTTTTTTTAACATGACAATTGTATCGATCAACTGATGTTTTTTTCCTACTAACATTTTACTTAATAAACAATTTTCGGTACAACTTTTACATTAAAACAGTTGACAAATAATAAAAAGAATTTAAAATTTTAAAGAAAAATGACATCATTTCGTTAACAAGTATTTAAATATTATAAAAAAGAAATATTTAAACACTTACATATCATATGGAATTTTTTATTTAAACCCACAAAGGATTTTGTTTAACACTTGTCCCATTAAATATTTCAACTTACCTGAAAGTATAAAAGAAAACATAAAAACAATTTAATATTAATAAATAAAACAAGTAATTTATATTAATAAAATATAAACAAACAAATTTTGTTTGTAAGATGAAATCAACTGACAAAATATTTTATACTTATAAGTTAAAAAGAACAATGAATATAAAATTTTATTAACCTATTTACAATTAATTGCCTTAGAAACACAATTTTCTAAAGAATCCTATAAATTTGAAAAATCCTAAAAATATGCTATAAAATTTTATGTTATTTGGATATAGGTTTAAAGATAAATTCAAAGTAAATTGTTGATACATTTTTTATGAAGGTATTAAATATTTACAGAACAAATCGTTATTAGGAATTCAAAACGACAACAAAATAAATATTGGCGTAAAGAATTGGGAATGACAACAATAAATTTAAAGAATGTTGCATAATGAAATAATATGATTTTTAGCAAAAAATAGGGTATACTTATAGGGTCAGAAAAAAAAAAAACAGAAAAAAGTATATAGTGGGAGTATTAAAGTGTATGAAATTAAGAAGGTTGTTAGCAATAAAAAACTGTAATAATTAAAAGAGTTGTAAAGAAAGTATATATTAAACTTTCTCAAAATAAAACATAATAAATTATCATTGAAATTTCACCTTGTGTAAATTGTATTTCTCATTAGAAACAAAACATTGCTTTACTTATTTAGGTTTAAGTTATGTTTTTTCTTAAAAAAAAAATAATAAAAAAAAAAAATCTAATAAATTTAACCTTAAAATACTTCTTAATAAATAAATACCAAATTATTCATTTTCTATTGTCTTTTGTTTAAGAAATAAATATGCCATAATTACATAAAATTATGACACAAATCTATTGTTAAAAAAAAATTTACTTTCCCATACATGAGTCAACATAACGTTAAGATTTAGATTTCCATCAACCTCCATTTTTAAACAACAAAGTTGTGTATATTTTGCAGGCCAAGTTCAATGCTATGAATAGAAACTTTTTACAACTTTTTTGTTATTATGGTAGTGTCTTTGATTTCTTAAATATTTATGGAATTTTTACACAGAAGTTTTGTTTCTTTTTTTTTTTAATACTAAATAGTCATGCATCATTTTAAGCTGTAAATTTCACATGTTTATTTCTTAAACAAAAAAAAAAATAAGTTTGGTATTTGAAAAAAATATTAGCTAGCTTAAATTATAAGAAATTATAAGATAAAAATAACAATAATTTAACTTATCCATTATGTATAATATTTTACGATTTAAAAAACCGCATATTGGAAATTCTTCAACATAAATTTTATAATAAATTCCCTTGCCATAGCTAAAACATAAAACCGCAAGAAAATACTTCAACTAATTACAATTTGATTGAATTTCTATATACTACAGGAGAATTTTTCATTAAAAACTAATTATTTTTTCTCATTTTTTATTTTTATTATTTTTTCAAATTTCTTTCCTAAGAAACCCCCAACCTTGGCAAAATCAGCACGGAAAGACAAAACCGAAGGAACCTTCATCTTCAACACACTAAATAAGATAAATTAATTTTGTACTTCATTTAGTTTTGTCCCTGGCAATGATGAAGCTTGTTGCTGTTGTTGCTTTCTTAACTAAAACTGATCCAAACTTAGTTAGCAAGTTACATTTACTCTGACTTACATCATCTGGCTGATATTGCGGTACAAAATAAGTTAGTTAGAGTAATAAATGAATGAAAGTTGTTTCGTGTTATAATATAGCATACTTTGTGGCTTACAAGCATATACATGAAAGAAAACATAAATGAAGTGTACGTATGGACAATTTAAAAGTCTAAAGTGTAAACAACACTTTTACGTATTACTTTACTTCATATAAATTGGTTTTTAAATTCAATATGCTTTCGCTTTGAATAGCCTAAGGATATGCTATACATTTGCGATACATTCAACTATTCAACAGTTGAAAAAAAAATGGTCATAAAAAATGATGACAAAATGAAAGACGATACACAACAACAGAAAACTCAAGGAAAGGATATACTAAAAACAGTGTGTGAAGAGAAAAAATTTACAGTTAACCCCTTAAGAACCTCACTATAGACAGTTTTACTAATAACTAATTTTACTAAAAAAAAAAAAAAAAAAAAAAAAAAAACAATAAAACTTCCGTAGAAAATTTTGTAGCAGCATCAAAATTTTAATATAGAAAAAAATTGTCGATGCAGCGATAACATTTTTCTGTCGCAGCCACGAAATTTTTATAAAGAAAATTTTATCGCAGCCACAAAAGTTTTACATTTTACAAATAGAAAAATTTGTCGCGGCCACAAAATTTTTTTGTAAAAAATTTTCTCGCAGCCACATAATTTGTGTACAGAAAATTTTGTCACTGCCAGAAAATTTGTATATAGAAAAAATTAGTAGCAGCCCTAAAATTTGTATATAGAAATAAAAGAATTGTCGCAGCGACATAATTTTATATATAAAATTTTACCGCAGCCACAAGATTTTTAAATAGACAAATTTTTTCGCAGCCACAAATTTTCTATTTAAAAAAATTTGACGCGGCCACAAAATTTTTATATATGCAGTGACGAGATTTTATATAGAAAAATTTATCGCAGCCTCGAGTTGTTTATATAGAACATTTTGCAGCATCTACGAGATTTTCATCTATATATATATAAATATATATATATATATATATATATATATATATATATATATATATATATATATATATATATATATATATATATATATATATATATATATATATATATATATATATAAAAGAGTAACGTGGCCCTGACTGACTGATTCATCATCCCACAGCCCAAACGCCTGAATCTAGAGAGACAAAATTTGGAAGGTAGGTTTCCCTCCATATAGATTTTTGGAAATTCGAATGTTTAGGGGGTAAAAAAGGGTAAAAACGGTAACCTTATATCTCCTAAACTAATATAGATACAAAAAAGTTGAATAGTTATTGTTATTTATTTAAAAAAAATCGGATAGGTGTCTGGTACTTTTTTGAAAATCGGTTCTTTTAGGGAGAAAACAGGTAAAAACTGTATTTTAATACTTTTTTGACACCAGTCAACATACAAATATAATTAACATCGTATTCGTAACTTATCAAAAAATGACAAACACAAATTGGGTATTTTTTCGAAATTCGAATATAAAAATTGTACCTATTTTTGGTACTTTTGTCATAAAATATATATATTTTTTTTTTAATTTATTGATATATATGTATGTAAATATATTAGTATTTTAATAAGGATACCACTACAACTTAGAAATTCATTGGAATATAATTTCTGAAACTTCCATAGGTAAAAAAAAGTACCAAAAAGGGATAAAAAACTAACTAATTTATTTTTAATTATATTAAACCTAGAAATATGAAATGTAGTCCTATGTGGATAATAATTCACAAGAGTGAAATTAACTAAAATTAACTAATTATTTAAAGATACATGATCCTGTGGGTAAGAATTTAAGAGGATGAACATTGTGGTACTTTTTTGTTCTTCTAATTTTCTGCACCACATAGTCTAGAAACATAAAATTAAATACACATGTGGGAAATAATTCAAAAGGGTAACTTTGTGGTACTTTTTCGTTTTAATGGTACTTTTTAAATTTTCTATAATTATGAATTTAGAAACATAAAATTAAAAATAAATAAAATTAAAGTCCTAAGTGAATGAAAATTTATAAGAGCAGACTTTTGGTACTTTTTTTTCCTCCAATGGTACATTTTGAAAGATATGTGGTCCTAAATGAATGAGATTCCATAAGAGGGGTCTTTGTGGTACTTTTTTTGTTCTTCTAATGGTAATTTTTGAATTTTCTATAATTATGAACCTAGAAACATGAATTTAGAAATAAGTGGCCCTAAGTGAGTGAGAATTCACAGGGGGAACTTTGTGGTACCCTTTTATTCATCAAATGGTACTTTTGGAAATTTTCATAATATTTAACGTAGATACATGAAACAAAAGATATGTGGTATTAAATGAATGAGAATCCATAAGAGCGGTTTATTTGTTAGTTTTTATTCTTCTAATGGTACTTTTTGAATTTTCTATAATTATGAACATAGAAACATGAAATTAAAGATATGTGGCCCTAAGTGATTGAGAATTCACATGGGGGACTTTTTGGTACTTTTTGAATTTTCTATAATATTTAACTTAGAAACATGAAATTAAAGATATGTAGTCCTAAGTGAATGATCCATCCATAAGACGGGACTTTGTGAACTTTTTTGTTCTTCTACTAGTACTTCTTGAATTTTCTGTAATATTTATCCTAGAAACGTGAAATTAGAGATATACTGTTATTCGCATATGAAAATTCTAAAGCCCCATTAGTCACATTTTCTTTACTAAAAAATAATAATAAAAATACTTTGAAAGTTTTTGAACTTTCGAATGTTAAAGATGTAAAAAATTGGTACTTTATTGGCACCTTACGAACTTCCTAAGCCAAAAACATAAAAATAAATTTAAAATATATTTTTTTTTTTTATCAGAATTGATATATTTCTGATAAAAAGACAATTATTTTAAAAGAACATTATTTTATTTACATCATTTATTGTGCATTTTGGTACTTTTTTAAGTGAAATATTTAAAAAATTTATGGTTGTTAATGCCGACACGACACCATTATTAAAAAAGTTCCCACGGGAGTTAGGAATCATAATTTAAATTTGTTATATAGTAAGGTTTACAGCGGTTTTCAGCTCGTATAGAATATTTTTTTACATCTACAAATATATATAAAATATTTTCGCAGCAACATTTTTTTTAGAAAAATTCATTTCTCATTTGCTGTTAAATGGGTTAACTCTATTTAAACAAATTTCATACTTCAGCGTATTCATTTCCTTCGTCATCTACATACATGACAAAATATCAAATAGAATGAAGAATAAGAAAAATGGATGGAGTCTTAAAAAATAAGAAAAAAAAAACTTAAACATCCACTATTAAATGGAAGTGGTAGATTTTTTTTCTTTTTAAGGCTTACAAATTTTAATAAATTTTAAAAAAAATAAAGAATAGGAGTTTAAATTTCCTTTTTTTATAAATGACAATTTTTCGACTCCCTAACCCCTCAAAGTATGCAGCAAAACAACAAAGTGTTAATGTACACATTTCTTAGAGTTTGAAGTGTGATTTGAATATATAAAATGATAGAAAAAGAGTTGTCTGCGTATGTGTACGTGTGCCTGAATGTTTAAAACGAATCGTGTGGGTATGTGCGTATATATTTTTTTTCCATTCTATACACGCGTCAAAATGTCGTCAGTTTCAACTCATAAACACCAACACTAGATAAAATTTCTATACACATTTAACATGTATCCTTCTAGTTCCCTTGATTCCATATTGTAACTGTTCATATATATTTGAGTATGTTTAAGTGTATGTTTTCCTTTTGACGCCATTTATTTTGTAACCCCTACTCCCAGATTTTGTTAGTATTGTTGTTGTATGTCATCATATTCGGACTGTTGCTTATTTAACCAACAACAAACTGTTGCTTTTACATTTGTCGTCTTTACACTTGTTCTTCTAGTTTTGCCCTTCTCGTGTTGCTTATTTTAATGTTTAATCATAGATAGAAAATTTCTGTAGTATATTTTTAGGAGTTTATTATCATTACTATGCCACCATATGGCTAAAATGCTGTATATTGTGGTGTGTGTTGTGTAAAAAAGAAAGAAATTAAATAAAAAATATTTGTAGAGACGAGAAAAAAAAAAAAAAAAAAAAAAAAACAGCAACAAGAAAAAAAAAAATTTTACTATTAAACTTTAAGTAATAATGATGATGACGACAACAAAGTCGTTGTCGGGTATGAGATGATACTAGTTCATCTTTAAAATGATGAAGAGAAAAGATGGTTTCGCTTTAACAGTCTACGAATTTCTTTTCTTCTTTTTTATCTGGGACCAAGTTGTCATGGACACTGAGAGTATATGTGTTAACTGATGTGTAAATGTATGTATAATTGCAAGGGTGTGTAACACTATAACTGTTAATATATGTATGAAAATATCTATGTGTTTGTGAGTCTGACACAAGAGATTAATTGTTAACAATGTAAAAATGATATTAAAAATGTTGTGTTGATAAAACATTATTATATATTTATTTTGTCCTTTCCTCTGCCTCTCCAACTTAAGTTGCAAACTCACAACTAAATGGCGCCATAGTGTATTTTAATTTAATAAAATAGAATATTTGCCATAACACTACATGAACAATTTCCACATTTTATTTCATCGTTCTATTTTAATATCACTTGCCAAACATAAAAAAAAGGGAAGAAGGCAATAGGGAGTTGTGAATATATAAAATTGTATTTATATTACCAACGCCTAAATATAGACTATAATTTTATAAATATTAATAATCCTACAAATATGCAATTAAATGTGTGTAAATATTTATATTTTCTTTTTGTTTGTCGAGTAGAGCAATAACTATAATAAAATAAAATCAATTATTCTAAAGAAAAATCTTGTTGGAGACAAATGTTCTATAGAAAAAATAGTAGTTTGAAACAAATTTGTCTAAAGAAAAAATCATTTCTTTGTCCCTATTTTTAAAAAATAGTTTGACAAAAATTTTTCTATAACAAAAATAGTTGGATGCATATTTTTCTATAGGAAAACAGTTGTAAACAACTTTTTATAGGAAAAATAGTTTAAGATAATTATTTATAGAAAGAATATTTTGAGAAAAAATAGATTGAGAAAATTATCGAAGAAATAGTTTGAGACAAATTTTCTATCAAAAAAATAAATTGAGACAAATTTTTCATTAGAAAAAAAAAAATTTCTATTGATATATTTGTCTCAAGCAAGAACTTGTTTAAAACAAAACTTTCTATAGAAAAACTTGTTTGAGATAAATTTTTCTACAGAAAAAAATAGTTGGAGAGAAAACTTTCTATTGAAAAAATAGTTTGAGACACAAATTTTTCTACAGAAAAATTAGTTTGAGACAATTTTTCCATAGAAAAACTAGCTTGGGACATACTTTTCTATAGAAAATACAGCTTGAGACAAATTTTTCTATACAAACTTGTTTAAAACAAGATTTTCCCTAGTAAAACTTGCTTGATACAAAAGTTTCTAGTTTGAAACAAATTTTTGTATAGAAAAATAGTTTGAGGCAAACTTGCTTTTACACAAACTTTTCTGTAGGAAAACTTGTCTGACAATCATTGGAACAATTTTCCATGATTGTTCCAATCTATAATTTTTTATTTTTTATTTTTTTTTTTATTTTTAAAGTAAACTTGAGACAAGAAACTGTTTCTTTAAATTTTCTTTTTCAAAAGTTAAAATGTTATAAAAAAAATAGCTTGAAACAAATTAGGAAAACAAAAAAACTTCCTTGTAACATATTTCGTTATAGAATAACTTGTTTAAGAGATTTTTTTTTTTACATAAAAACTTGCTTACGATTTCTTTAGTTTTTAAAGAAAACTAAACAAAAAAAAAAAACTGTTTCAGAAAATTTAAAAAATATTTCTTATTTCAATCACTTTTCTACTTTTACTTCCAGTTAGCACAAGAAAAATAGACAATTCCAAACGAGATAGAAAGATATAGTCGGTCAAGCCCAACCATATGATACCCTACACCATTGTGAGCATTAAAATTCGGGTCTTCTTTTTTTCTAGACCTGTGGCCAATTGTGGACCAATACGTTTATTAAGTGTAAAATAAAACATCAATGCCAATATTTATATGAATTTATTCAATTAAGTGATTCCGTAAAGTGGGCCTTATATGGGGGCTATGGTAAATTATGGACCGATCTTCGCAAAATTTAGCACTATCATTTATATTTATATACAATTTATTTGTGTCAAATATTAACTTAATACTAACATTTTAATGGGATTTGAACTCTTTAAAGTGATTTCCTAAAGAAGGGTTTATATGGGTCAATTATGGGCCGATCTTCACACGGATTTAAACTTATATAAAACTTATATGTGCCAAATTTCATTAAAATATTGCTATATTTAAGGTATTTATGATCGTTAAACCCCTATTGCGGGAGGACATTTGTATGGCTGCTAGGTGAATTAATAGACCGATCATAACCAATTTCAATAGTCTTCGTCCTTGGACTTTAAGAAACCTGTGTTTGAAATTGCGACCTGTAGTTTTATTATAAGGTTTACATGGACGGACAGACGGACCGACGGACGGACATCGTTAAATCGACTCAGTCAATGATTCTAAGCCGATTGGTATAAATTAAGGTGGATCTTGGATCAATATTTTTGAATGTTACAAACTTCAGCACAAACCCATAATACCCTCCCCACCTATGGTGGTGTACAATAACATTTTTCTTTTTCTCCAATCGACATCAATCACATCACAATTAAATATAATTTTTTCAGCAAAAGTTATCTAAGCATCTAAAACTCAACAGAAATGAATTTCTTTTCTAGCGAATTTTCTCTATTTAAGCCAGTTTTTATACTCTTATCACAGTTTCTTTTATTTTTCTCCGTTTCTAACACGGTTTTACTGCATCAACTCAACGCAAACATTCTTACTTATCTGTCCAATTTGCAAGACTTTAAAAAGGAGTTAAAAGCAGTCATTCGTGTTTCTTTTGTATACGTTCTTTTCTCTTAACATGTTGCATATATACACAGTACTTAAAAAAGATACATACAACTGAATTTGCAACATAATTTTCTTTGATTTTTCTTACATTTCTAGGTCAATGACCAACTTTTACAACTTTGCCACAACCATAAACAGAGAGAGATACCAGCTACAGTAGTTGTAATTGAGGAAGTTTCTAACGCAAGAAAAAGCTGATTTTACAGTTTTTACTTTTTTTTATTCTGTCTGATTAAACTAAAGATCTGTTTGTGTTTGTGTCTCTAGTAGATTTTGCAAAAAAAAAAAAAAAAAAAAAAAAAAAAATTGTCTAACTTTTATTTAAATTCAGTTTTATGGAAAACTTGATTTTTATGTCTTTGAAGAGTCAAAGGTTTATAGTTTTATGGTTTTAATTTTAGTTAATTTTATTTAAAAATATAAAATTAAAAAAGAAAAAAAAAATATCTACTTTTCACCTAAAAGAAAGTTGAAAGTTTTCTGATTAGAAAATGTTTTAGAAATTATTTTGTTTAAAACAGTTAAGGTATTTTTTAATAAGAGAGATTTATTTTTATATATCATAGCCTACTTTGTTTCACATATTGTTGATAAAATCAAAGTCTACTTTAAGGATCTTCTAAAAGAAATTTGTTTACATTAGCATAAATAAAAGCTTTCAAAGAATTTGTTTTTTACTTTTATATTTCGGGTTTTAACAAAATCATAAATATTTATATTCACATTAAGAAGGCTTGAAATTATAGAGATCATAAAATACAAAAAAATAAATAAAAAATGTGCGTAAAAATACGTTTTTTTACAAAATTAATCACTTTACCAAAAACAAAGCTATGGCTCAAGTAATATAAACTCTCTGTATAATACCATAACAACATGTTAACAAATTATTTAAATTGTTCAAACCAAAAAAAGCCCCCCATTAAAACTCAAGTTTTGGGTATAATCTTGTCTTATTATACAAAAAAAAAAATCTTTTATAATAACTTGGTATGAAACAAACAAAAACTGTCAACAATTTGAATGAATTTTAACTAAGGCATCTACAAAACAATAGAATTAAAAGATAAAGAGATAAAAAAAAACATGGCAAGATACAAGTGTTTTTTGAAGTAAGTCTATGATGAAGTTGGTTGCTGAAGACTACATTTAAATGTTTTAAATTATGGTGTTTATTTGCCTTCTCAAAGTCAAGAAGAAAAAGAAGAAAAAAATAACAAGAGACATTTTGGTAAAAGAAGAAAGAAGTAATAAGTTTTGGTTGGTTAATTTTGAATTTTGGTTTCATTTGTTTTAAAAATAATACATAACTATTCATAATGGCTGTTGACATTAAAAATTATTTTAAAATATGTTTTTTTTTTTTTTTCTCGATTAAGTTTAAAATCTTTGTGTAAACTAATGCTCTAAATAATGAGCCTACAATTTTCGTAATAACAATGACACAATATAATATTATTTTAGAAAAGATTTAAAATACATACTTTTAACAAAAGATATCCAACAATAAAGCCAGGTCATGAAAGCTTAAGTACCCTAAAAATACTAAGACTTAAATAGAAAATATTTAAAATTAATTCAATTAAACTAATAAATGAAATTTTATGATAAAATCAAAATTACAAAATTATAATAACCCTTAAAAGTATGCAAAATAAAATATATGTAGAAAAACATTGAAAAGGTCAGCAAATTTATATGGGAAAAGTAAAAAACAAAAAGTAGAAAAATTATCCAAAAATATAATTTTTAATAAAATAAAACAACACAAAATTAAAAGGATATTAAAGTTCATATTACACTTAAAAAAAAAAAAAAAAACAAAAAGAAAAAGAAAAAAGCAAACAAAATAAAAGAAACTGATCCTTTGCTCCTACTCATGTAAATGTTTTTATATATATACTTATATATTTTTTTAACACATCCCAGCAGTTTTTGCTAGTGGCAATATATACCTTTTTAGCAGTACTTTTTATAGTTATTTGACTTTTATATTACCAATTGCTAATTGTAAGTTGAATTTATAAGATGCAATCAATAACCCAATTGATGCACCTTATTATGAACTACTAAATCTATAAATCACTTTTTATACCCTACACCATCATAGGTGGTTGGGGTATTATGAGTTTGTGCTGATGTATGTAACGCACAGAAAAAATCTTCGGATCCCCTTTTAAAGTATACTTTCTGAGTCGAATTAACGATGTCCGTCTGGACGGCTGGCTGGCTTTCTCCACTAAGACGGGATTTTTGGAAATTCGAATGTTTAGGGGGTAAAAAAGAGGTAAAATCGGCAACCTTATATCTCCTAAACTAATAGAGATACAAAAAAAGTTGAATAGTGATTGTTATTCATTTAAAAAATAATCAGACAGGTGTCTGGTACCTTTTTTAAATTCGGTTCTTTTAGGGAGAAAACGGGTAAAAACTGTAATTTGGTACTTTTTTGGCAACCTGCCTATCTTTTAATTCACTAAGCATAGAAATAAAATATGCATTAAATTAGTATCTTGTAAAAAATTGGCGAATATAAGTTTGGTACTTTTTGGAAATTCGAACGTTTAGGGGGTAAAAATCGTACCTGTTTTTTGTACTTTTTTATCAAAAATTTTTTTTAGTGTCACATATATATTAATATTTTAACATTAGATCACAGTACAATTTAGAAATTCATTGGAATACAATCTTTGTTACATCCAGGGGGAATAAAAAGTACAAAAAATTAGATAAAATCGGAAAAATAAATTTTATTCAACTTAAATAATTCATTTTTTATTATATTATACGTAGAAACATGAACTTAAGTACATGTAGTCCTAAGTGAGTGAGAATTCATAAGAAGGGACTTTGTGGTCCTTTTTTTCTAATGGTACTTTTTGCATTTTCTATAATAATGAGCCTAGAAACATGAAATTAAAGACATATGATCCTAAGTGAATGATAATACATAACAGGGTACTTTGTGGTATTTTTTCGTTCTTCTAATAGTACTTTTAGAATTTTCTATAATACTGAACATAAAATCACGAAATTAAAGATATATGGTCCTATGTGGGTATGACTTTAAGAGACTTTTAGGTACTATTTTTTCTTCTAATAGTTTTTAAATTTTCTATAATATTTTCTATAACATTTAATCTAAAGTCATGAAATTAAAGATATATTTCGTTATTATAATATTACTCTTGAATTTTTTGTAATATTAATTAACTTTCAAACTTGAAGTTAAGGATATATGACCCTATTAGTCACATTCTTCTATATTAAAATTTAATAATAGAAATAATTTGGTAGTTTTGTAATTTTTAATGAGACGAATGATTTTCTCACAGAACAGGCAATTTTGGAATAACTGTTTATCTAGCTTGTTTTGTAATTAGTAGTGCTTCTAAATTTGTCATTAAGATAACTAGTTCGGATAGACACTTTAACTGTTGGGATTTGTATGTAGAAAGAAGTGCCCTGCAGTCTATTGTGGCAATTGCCTACATGTTATGTAACCGAATACATTAGGGTACCACTAGTCACTTCATAAGCTACGTGACTAGTCACTTTAACATGGGCTTGTCCTAGGAGAAAGTCTATTGTCATCTCAACGAGTGACACTTTTTTTCACACACAATCACCTTCACAACTATCGAAAGGTCAATAAAATGACAAATAGGCACATTGGTGATCGATGGAGAGCGTCAGGTGACTATACACCAGTGAATCTTACTGTCTAAAAGCGTGTTAATTGCCACCGAATAAACTGCTGGGAGTATTGCATTCAGTTTATCTATGTGTTTTAACATATCTAAAAACAGTGTGTATATGTGTACTTAATAAAATTAAAACAAATATTTACATTTATATATCATGTATGTACCTTTACTACTACACATATGTATATACATGCACATATTCCAAAATATGTACATATGTGTGGGTTGTAAAATCAGACAAAAAAAAAAAAAGAGAAAAAAAAGGACACATGTACAAAAAATAATGAACAAAAATGCAAATTTCATAAAACTGAAAACTACTCAAACTGAACTGTAAATAAAAGAACAGAAAAGAAGGACTGCACACGAAAAAATTTTCGCATATTTTAAGGCTTATAAATTTTTACTATACATTTGTTATTATTCTCTGTGCTAAATTTTGTGCCAATGGAATATTTAGTTAAATATTTTTAAGTAAATTTTAAATAATTAATCAGCAGATTTTTGATTTTTATTTAATAAAAATAGTTTACTTTACGAAGAAAGACCTCTTATCCATCGTTTAAGTGAATTAGACAAATTTCTTCAGAACATGACCCGAAAGACGAAAAATTAAGATTTGAAGCACATTTTTGAAAAATAATGTTAATATTTAAATTGAAATAAATTTAAACGAACAAAGATATACTATTGAAATTTTCACACAATATAAATAAAAAGTTTTTGTACCAAAATTTTCAAAATCTCAATTAGGAAAAAACTTATTTCAAAAATTTAATTCTTTAATTGAAATCGTCAATCTGTCGTTATAAGAGGCGTCCTTTAGAAAATACTTTTTGGGTGTTTACCTTACATATAGAGGCATTTAACTAAAATAATTTTATGTTGATCTCAGTTTTGCAATTTGAGAATTTAACAAAAAAAATATAAGAAAAAAAAAAATTAAAATTGACAAAGCTTGGATAGGGCTTGTGAGGAGACCTTTGCAAAATCTCCTTCGGATTTACTTTACACGCATTTAGTATGAGATTTTTTTTTTAAAACCTAGACAAAATTATATAGCACAGAACAAAAAAACTAAGTTATAAGTGAATTAATATTGCCACCTTTTTGGGAAATAAAAAAAAAAAATTAAGTTCCAACTTCAGATTAATTAAAGTTTTTATCGGATTCATGATTCTTGCACTAATATTATTTAGAATTTTGTAGGAATTCTGGTGAATATTTTAAAAAAGTTTAGGGTCAATATTGACCCTAAAAAAAACGAGGCTAAAAATGAGAGAAAAATTTACTTCAACCTAAATATCTCTTAAACTAAGACACATAACATACACATGTAAACGTATTTCTTTTCTGTTATATTATAAATTAATTTTTGGCGATTTAAAAAATAAAAAATGACATACCCAAGATGACCAACTTTAGAGGGCCATCAAAGTTTAGTGTACCTTTAAAATTTCCAAAAATGATATAAATTCAGGACCGTGGAAAACTGGAAACAAGTTTAATCGGCAGAAGAGACAAACGCAAAAATATTTTTGTTTAAATGTAACAACTTAATTCGGTTCATATAAAAATCGCGTCGCAGTATTACTAGGCTAAGAAAACTATAAAACGAAAGGGATGGTTTTCTAATGGTTTAGGGAATTTTTACATACTCGAAAGTTGGTCCGATGGTACTAATTATTTGCATTATGTGCTAAGAAAATGTTCCTGTACTATTTGCTAAAATTTTTCCAGTTTCTGGGAATATAATGTTGAAGACATTGCGTTACAGAATAATACAGATCCCAAACTTCAATCAAAACCCAAGTCCTTACTTATTTAAACTTGTCGAAAACACGCTTAAAACATGGAGTGACAGGTTAAAGAGGGATCCGCAAAAGGCCCAGATTTAAACTCATATAAAAATGTGTAATTCGCATTAAAAACTAAAATGGTGATACGTTCAACAGCAGCCAGGGAGTATAAAGACATAGTGGAATGAAATTGCGTTTAGTCATTGTGAAACATTTTTGGAGTCCATGACATATTTGGATTTAATTCGCAAAAATAAATTAATGCCCTGTTTTTAAAAAATGTGTTTTTTTTTTTTTTTTTTTTTTTAATTTTTTCTTAGATGGGGCAAAATTTAACACTTTTATATTTTAACAATATCTTTATGTTGTGTAGTAACTAAACTGATATTAACTAATTTAATAATGAATTATTTTAAACAAAACCCTGATGAATTTATACTATTAATTATTTTTGTATTACTTCACTCGTTGAGATGATAGAGCTTAGAAAAGTAAATAGTCAAAAGAAAAATGTTCACTTTTGCTCCATAATGTAAATATCGCCAGGACATTTATAAGATACACATCTAAATCGACTAGGTATTCAAAAATTTTGTCACCATTGTATTTTCGGTTCTACATTTCGATCAATTTCTTGACAATATTAAATACAAAAATTGAGTGGTGGTTTGATCGGTAAGATCTATTGGGAAATGATTTTCATCTTTAAAACGATACACGATTTACACAGAAAATTATAAAACGGGAAAAAATAATATATAAACTAAAACTAACACCATCTCACTATAACCATCTCACCTCTTTACAAAAAAAAAAAAATATTTGCAAGTGTGAGTAGATTTACTCACTCCCAGATACTCGTACTACAACAAAGTGTGAAGTCATCGTTTTATAATCAAATTTTCCATCTCTAAACATACGAGAACTTACGCTGATACTTTTATACATATAAAAGTGAATATACACAAACATATGTACATATGTTAATATATCCTGTAAACATTTCGATGATAATGTTGTTACATATTATCAGGAAGTCGCGTTTTTGACGCCACTTACGGGTAATATTTTTTTCCCTTCCTACAAAATACTCTTTTAACGAGGAATAGTTCTATTCACCTTCTGACCAGACATAGTAACTTTCAGGAATGTTTTTTGCTTCGTATAGAAGACTCTTAAACGGGGAATAGTTCTTCTCGATAGATAATAATTTTTCCTATAGATTTTCTTAAAAAGAAATGTTTTCTGGGTAATGTTATGTTACAAAAGGGTGTATATATCAGCTCTTATGCATATTAATACGAGTATGTAGATGTAATAGAAGTAGTGGCAGTAGTATAGTTATACTAAAGGACGTGTCTCATTTTTTCTTCTTCTTATGTTTCCTCTATTGAATATGGAATGTATGTGTGTTTACGTAAATTTGTATGTTATAATGGGATGTAGGAGAACAGAATATATTTTTAAAGTTTATCCAAGTTTAAATTTTCATTTAAATTTTATTTTATTTTTATTTTTTATAAATTTTCAGTATTTATAAAATGTTTAGTTTTGTTTACTTTTAAAACATTTGTTATCGAAGTGTCTATTAAAGTAACACCAGCCAGGAAAAAGGATATTATAAATTGTTATTAAATGTATGGGGGGTGCACATATAAAAGGGGAGGAATGCAATGGCATATAAAACAATAAAGTTTACATTATTAATATCATATCACTGTAGAACACACAGAGATTTATTTAGATTTTAAGTATATTTAAAAGAGAACTTCGGCGATATGAATTGATTTTAAATACGTCTAAATTTTTTAATATTAAAAGGATTGTTACTGTCTGCTTGGCCTATTTTTGTATACCATTTTTTAACGAGTAATTCTTATGTATATAAAATCTTTAAAATATTTCTGTTTTCATATATGTAGCTAAACAAAAAATATTTTAAATCCTTTAAAATAACATTTCAAACCATGTCCTTATTCCCTTCAAGACATGAACTCTCTCCCAATTAGTTTATAGAGAAATTTATACGTATACTATATATGGGTATTTAAGTGTAACTGTAAACTTAGCTTCTGGCCTTTTCAAACACACATATACAAGAGTATGTGTATGTTATAATCCAACACCCAATAAACACCTACTTGTACATAAAAATATAAGCATAGCACAGAGTTCTAAACTCCATGCATCTGTGTGTGTGTGTGTGCTTTTTTTTTTTTAATACAGACTCACATCCTTACACTACATAAACTCAAACTCTTACACACTTGAGTATATCATTCATTTAATATTAGCTCTTTAAAAGATAAACACATTTCTATTTCAATATTATTCGAAATTAAATTGACCGAGAATGTTTAAAAACTTTTATGTTTTTCTATTTTTTTCAGAGAGAACAAGAATAATAAAACTACTTAAAAAACTATAGTCAATATTATGAGTAACTATAGCCAACACATACTAGAGTCGACAAACTATTAGGGGTTGTAAAATGATTTTGGAATAAGTTAAGGATTAAAGCAAAATTGTGATTTCTAACAGGTATGATTATTTCACTCCTAGCGGGGAATTTAACACCTCTATAAAAATCTTCATATACTTATTAAAATGCATTAAGAACATTATAAATTATTATGAACATTCTAACATTTTCATTATAATTCTTTCTGAATTTCACAGATATTTAGTCACTAGAGAGCATAACCCAAAAACCTTTTACTAAATTTGTAATATATAATAAATATTAGTAAAGCCTTATACATTTTTAGTTCCTATGATAACCTTCAGATTTTCTTAGAAAGACCCTAAACTTTTCTGCTTCCCTAATAATTTCACACACTCATATGTAAGTATGTAGTTGTGAATTGTATCCTTCGCAATATGTTGTTCTTTAAAATCTTATTAAATAGTTTGTTTATATTGAAGTTTTCTTCTTTAGTTTTCTTTTTTTCTCCATATTTTTCTTATTCTTAAGTTAAGGAATTCTATTTATTTATTTTGTGTTGTTTTTTTTTTTTTATGAAATTGTTAAAGTAAATATTTGTACAACTTTTTTATAATTCAGTTTGAAAGTGTTTGTTAAAGGCAATTTTGTAGCAAAAGCAAATATTAAGTGAGTCAGCAGAAAAAATTTATAAAGAAAAAAATTTTGACAAATTTTATAAAGTTTATTTTATTATTATTTTATTTTAACAGTTTTTTTTTCCTGTAGGCTATTTTTTTTTGTACTTTTTAAATAAATATTTCAAGTGCTAATGAACCATAATATATTCTGAAAAGATTTACTTACACATGCTCGACACATATGGGATTAACTTTGAAGTGTTAAATGTAAACTTTGACACTTTTCCCAGCAAAAACATCGACTAATAAATAACGTTTTTTGTAAGCGAAAAAACAAAAAAATTAAAAACAGTTTCCTTTTTTTGGTGCTATAACTATCGAATTTTGTTTGCAATGCATTAAATAAACTGCGATATTTTAACATAATGGATTAGTATCGTTGAAAAGATAATTTTCTCTAGATTTTAAATATGTTTTAATAATATAACCCACCAAACAATAGTAATGCAAAAATAATGAAAATATACGTAAAGTTTTTATTTTTATTTTTTTTAATTTTGTTCTTTGGTGAATATGAAATTTTTAAATACTATTTTATGATTCAATAATTAAAAAATGTATAAATACATGCCAAAAATTGTACCCTTCTGAATTATTCATCATAAAGGAAATTAAAAATTAGAGAAAAATTAGTTTTTTTCATGCATTCGTTTATGATGCTCCTAAAATTGCATAATTTTATAAATAAAAGCTACGAAATTTGAACCTGACGTTAAAATTATTATGTGATTTAAGCACTTTAAGTGAATTTCGGGATATATTTCACATGGACACTGTGGTCTAGTAACCATAAATTACTCTGGTAGAGTAAAAAAAAAACATTCATACCAAATTTCATTCAATTATTTTCAAAATATCAAGCTGCAGATCTAAAAAATTCAGTGATCCATCAAACATTTTAAAATGATTTAAAATCAAAATTTGCAAAAATTCGCAAAATGTTAAAACATAATATACAAATGTCCATTCTGATCTTTAAGGTGTATGTAAATGCTATGGATAATTCTGGATATTTATGTCACTTGTTTGCTTTTAAAAAGAAGTGACATTAAGTTACTTTACTTTTGTGATAAATTGTCAGTTTGACCACTTGACGAATGTATTTATATACAAAATTCTTCACACTAATTCTTAAAAAAATTTGCCATCATATATAGTAAAAACTTTTTATTTCTATCATAATGTCAGATGATATTTTTTGACTACCCTAGAGGAAAGAGAACCGGTTCGAAACTAGTTACGTGACAAGTTCTCAGTGCTAGTTACCGGTTCCAGTTCCGGAACTTTATATGGGAGGAACCTGTCACTTTTACATGGGGCCAGGTCATAGGACTGGTCACAGTCCATGAGGAAATGTTCAGAGTCGATTAATATAATAAAAATTCGAAGAAAAATGTTTAACTTTTTAAACTCTTTTTTATTTATTATTATTAAATTATATTTATTTTTATTTTATAACTTTTCGTTAATGTCGATGGCGCCACCCCGAATCGAACCCACTTTCATCCGACGTATCTTACTTTTTATAATCTTCAACTCTAACCACTCAGCCACAGATTGTTATCGCGCGAGTTGCTAATTGCGCACTTAATATTCCTGTTACAAATTGACTCTCAACTGATATTTAGTGAGTGTGGTGGTGTCAAGTGGTTCTCAACTGGAACTATGGTGATGAGTTAGGTGTCAATTGGTACTCAACAGGTACTGACCGGTCAATTAGTGCAATTGCCACAAATTTCCCGAAGAGTAATGTATGGCTTATGAATTTAAAAATTTTATTAATTTAAAAGTATTAAATCTTTCTTTCACTTTGGACTTCAGTCACGATCCCACTTTAGCATTGACGTCAAAAGTTGCGAACAAACACTGTGTAGAAAAATTTAATTTTTAAAGTTATATAGAAATTTTATCTTAAAACATATTTTTGATTTATTGTCAAAGGTCCCCATATAGTTGCCCTTATGTGCGATATCTAAAATTTCATCAGTTTTTATTTGGGTAACAAAACGGTAGTTTTGGATGGTGATTTTATTTACTCAAAAATAAACAAAAAAAATTTGCCTCAGTTGGGATTTGAACCCTTTTTTAGTTTCAATAGTGACTTTTTAGTTAAACGCTCTAGACAAAAGAGCTACGTAAAAATAAAATTCCTTTCATCTTTACTAAAAGGCTATTCATTACGATTAAGGCTACAATGTAATGAATACAGGAAGCCGTTCTTTTAAAACTGAAAGTAAAATTCTTGCTCGATTAGTGTGTGCGGTTTTAAAAGCTATTTAATTTATTTATTTTGTAATTTTTATTAAAAACGTAATGTAAGAAAAATTATTGCTTGTGTAATTTCTTCACTTTTAGAGTTTCGGTTTTATAACCTCTTGAAGTTTGAATATTTTTAAAAAGGCAGCAAAACTGTTTCAAAAGAAAGTAGGCTAAAGACTAGGCGTAGCATCCAACTATGATTAAACGGTTTTCTTTTTTAACATGTAGATTCGGATTTTTTGTGATATCGGAGGCCACCGTATCCAGTTAAGAACCCCGTTAGTACTATTAGATTGTTCTTGTTTAACAACAGAAACTTTTGGAACTTGCTCCTGGAAATCGTAATCTGTCTGAGTCCAAGTGTGGATTCCTTGTTGTTAGTGAACTCAGACACAACCCACGATCCTATTTATTTCTTTAGAATATCCCGCGGGAATGCCAAAGGGCTCAGGCCCTATAAATATAATTCGAGCACCCCTTTTGTCAGTCGGCCATTCCTTGCCAGCATGTGCATCATGACTTTTTAACATTTAATTATTATAGTTATTAATATTATCATTTTGATGATTGGAACAAAATCAATTAAAAATTAATTAATATTACAAATATCGTAATTGAAGTCCATTTTTACTTTTTTCTGTGTAAGGGACATTTTTAAAACCTTTCGAGGACTTTTTTTGTCTGATGGTATATTATCATTTCGCGTTGGAATCATTCAGATAATAATTGATGACCTTATACTTATCACATACAGAAAAAAAAAAAAAACGAAATCTTTAAAAGCTTTAAGAATGCTTAATCTAACACGTTGAAACTCGGTCTTGAGGAACTCTCTTCAAGTAATTTTTATAACTTTATTCCTAATAAAGAAAGAAAAAAAAATCTAATAGTATAACTCCTCTACATAAAATGAGTTTTCTTTTCTATCTATTTAATCCAAACACATTTTCTTTTTCAAGTAGATATGTAGAAACTACGTATACAAGACAATTCTTTTAGTTGTCGCTAACGTTAAATCGGTTTCTGTTGTTTTTCTTTTTATAAACATAAAAACATTAAAATGCCACAAGGAGAAAATGAAGATACAAACCTCACATTATTACGTGATGCTGAAAGATTATTAGACACAATATGAACAACGTACGAATGAGAATATGTTGTTTGTTGCCACAATATTTTCATTTCTTCATTTAAAGCAAACTTTTTTACAATAATTTTGCAATAGCAACATGATGATGTTTCTACACTTTGTTACTCATTGCTTATAGCGATATTGTTTCGTTAGATTAAACAAAAAAAAGCGAGAAAAAAAAAACAAGGAGTTTGACTTAGCAATGATAGCTAAAGCAAGGAGGCAGTGTGTGCTACTTACATATGGATGGAAAATAGAAAAAACAACAACAGCAAATAGATGGATGGTTACAGAAAACATAAATGCGTACGTGAAGTTATTTTCATGAACATTTCTCAAGATTCATGACTAGAAACGATGAACGAAGAAGATGCTGGAGTTTGTGTATTTTTCAAAAGACAGTCGACAGTCAACAGCTTGTTTTAGTTTTCTTAAAGTTGCTTAAAATGGTTAGAACCAGGAAAATGGTTTCTATGGTCTGTGCTTCAAGGTATTTTTTTTTTTTTGTTACATTTAGTTTCCTGTTAAGATTGGCATATGGAGAAATAGGATTTTTGATTTTTGTTTTATTTTTGGGGAAAAATGTTACATGTCGTTTTTCCTTTTTTAGGTTTGTTATTTTCTGCAGTAAATGTTGTTAGCAGCTTCTTGGTATTTACGAAAAAAAAAAAACTTCTAATAATAAAACTCTTGTAACAAGGGTAAGAGAGAGAAATTATTTACTCATATAAAGTCAAGTAGACATTCATGAGAATTTGTTTGGGATTTTATTTTTTAAACCATTTATTTGTTGTCAACATTATGTTGTATATGCTACCAAATTTGTTATTGGCTTAAAACTTATTAAAGCCTTAACTTCAATGTCTAAATTTTATGTCTGCACGTTTTTGCAACATATCAATGTTTTAGGGGGCTTTTAAAATTAATATAGATGTATGTATGACGTTGTTGGTTTGGCAAAAAAGTTATTTTCTTTAGAATTAATAAATGCTTTAAATATTTTAAGTTAAAGCGACTGAATTACTAAATGTTCTAGTAAAAATATACATAAGACTTTTCATCAGCTGCAACAATGTCTTTGTTCTTCTTACAACATGCTGTCATGTGATCAATTATGTGAGAAAATCAGGAACAATATTTTCTCCTACCTAATTAATAGTTGTTCATAGCATGTAGTTTATTTTATAAAACTACAGTATGTATCTTTTAATAGAGATGTTAGCTTTTGTAGTGTTAACTAGGTGAAGTATACTTTAGGGGGCTTGTCTGTTAAAACATGTTAAAGTATAATTTTAAGGTTAATTAAATGATGTTAAATGTTTATTTTTAATACGGTTCTTTGACATGAGGTATTTTAAAAGACTTCAATGCAGAAGTTTTAAAATTACATTAGATTTACTTTATGGAACTTAATGTCGGTTAGGGGAACATTGTAGAGTAATTTAATTTATCCGATAACTGACAGGGCTTTTCTAGCATTATTTCTGGTAGAAGTAAATTTTAACGCATTTAAGACTTTCTGATACCCATAATAAACTTTTTTATAAATTCAGAATGAGGTGATATAATAATGTTCGTTGTAACTTTAATTCATAATTTTCTTCAAATTTTTCGGCAACGAAATTTTATACAGATCGTTTAAGGACCATTGTAAATACGGAGAAAAAAATGGGTGCGGTCTGGCATCCATTTTTTTTCTTGTAGTTGGTAGGTATATAGATTCGGCCAAGCCAAATATAATATTTTCACTTGTTTTCCTTTTTCACAATTATTTTCTATTTGACTGGACTTGAAATTAACAAATTACTTTTTTATTTAAAATTTAATAACTTAATGTGAAGACACAAATTTTTTCCAAACTATGGAACTCATACAGCTATGGCGAAAGCATGATATTTATAATAAAAACAGTAACGTAAAATTATGTTGTACATACTTACAGTTTGATTGATGCGTAATCTATTCATAGATTTTATTATTTACATACATGTCCATCCTACTCTATCAAACCCATGACTAAAATCGCCTAAAAGCATGCTACATACAAGAGAAAAAACTATATATATGAGATTGTGGAAAAGTACACATATTTTCTCATGTATACGGTGAGTGCAAAAAGTAAATAAATGTAAGCACAACTCCTTACTAAAAAGAACTAATGAGATATAAACTTAAATTACATGGAATGAAAAAAGTAATGTAATGAGAAGGCAAACTAAAGAGCAAATGAGAAGTGAAGCAGTAAACGATAAATAAATAAATAAATAAATAAATAAATAAATAAATAAATAAATAAATAAATAAATAAATAAATAAATAAATAAATAAATAAATAAATAAATAAATAAATAAATAAGTAAATAAATAAATAAAAAGAAGCTCTTAAAACATGAGCGAATTCGCTGACACTTTTAGCTGCTTTTGAAAGTATAAAATCCCAAGTTTTCGCTAGATTATTATGTTTATTCTATTATTTTTTTATCTTTTTCATTAATGAAATTTTAAAATAATTTTCATTTCAAAATTAATTTATATTAACAGCCATTGATTATTTTTAATAACAACTCAAAACAAAATTCATCTCTAAGTGGCTCATTTCATTGGTTGGTTATATTAAGCAAAACACGCACTTTAACACTTTACTTTTCGGCTTTGTAGGCATTTAAAAATTACTTAAAAGCCAACAAAAACTTAATAAAATAAAAATTACAAATTGATAGCGTGACTTTTACAAATTTTCTATATTGCAAAATCAAAAATACTATAATAGAAATATAAAACATAGAGGAGACCCCTTATAAAAGTTTAAATAACTTTTAGCATTAACACCACAGCCATAGGCGATCTAATGATAATAAAAAATAATATAAAACAACAATAAAAATATAATAAAATAAATTTAATAATTCAATTAATCAAATTACTATTTTTTTCTTTTTTAAACAAAAATAATATTGCCTACTGAACATTAAATTGTCTTGTTGTCTTCTGGTCTTCTTTAGATCTAGTAAAAAGATGTCGATTCTGTTGCTAAACATGATCAGTTTAATGATCATAGATGATTGTGAAGAGTATAAATTTTTCTTTGATATTTGTTATTGGCGTTTGGTTGAGTGTTTGGTTTGTTAGTTAGTCAGCAAATAAGAAAGCAAACATGCCAATTTGTGGGATTTAAATTAATGATAATGATGGTTCTTTGCAAGACTCAAGTGTTACTTACTTCGGGGTCTAAGGTGTTATTAATTTGATTCTTTTTTTATTTTTTTTATTTTTATCTTGTATTCAAGAATGTAACAAATTTATCTTCCATCTGGCCAAATGTCAGTGTCCATTAATTTATTTCTATTTTTGACTTAACTTATGCCATTTTAAAAAATCGATTTGAAATTAATATTTATAAATTATCCAGCAAAAGAAAGAAGATTAGTTTTATGTTTATTGAAATAGAAAACTAACTTTAGATGCTTATAAGAAAATGACCTATGAGGTGAAAATTTATATGAAGCTTAAAAATAAAATAATTCTAGGAAATAAAATACTTAAAATACATAAATATTTTTTATATAATTAATTAAATTAAGGCGTAATTTAACATCATTGTTTTTATTTATAGTTACGCATCTAGACAATTATTTTAATGGATGTTCTATGTATTCTGGGCCTACTATATAATTATCATGCCATCATAATGTAATTTCACAAAAAAAAATTAATAAAATCAAATTATTTTTAACAAATTTTTAAACAAATTTGAGCGTAACCAAGTGAGTAAACAAAAAACAAAGCAAATAATTCATTAGTTGGTCTAATGGTAAGATTGACCTTCAATTAATTTTAAGGTTGTGGTGACATTAACTAAGAATGTCAGAATCACTCAAGCAAAATGCTAAAAAAAAAAAAAAAATATTGTATCAAAATAGTATATAGGAACTGTGAGAAGAAATTATTCCATTATAAAGAATATATAAAAATATAACAAGTTTCGCTTTAATAATTCCTAGGGAGATTTTTTTTAAACATAAATTATTTTTATAACATTTTTATACCCTACACCACCATAGGTGGTTGTGGTATCATGTTGATCTCTATAACGCACAGAAAAAAAAATATCCAAAACCTATATCAATCAACTCATTATCACTTTTTAAGTCGATTTTTTTGATGTCTGTCCTCCCGTTTGCTCGGGTGTAAACCTTGTGCACGAAGTAAAGGTTGCAATTTGATGAAATTTGTAACATATGATTTTTGATACAAGGACTAAGCCTATTGAAATTAGTTACGATCGGTACATTATTTTATCTAGGCCCCAAACAAACGACCTCCCGAAAAAAGACTTAAGAATCATAAATGCCTTAAATATAACGATATTTAGCACAAATAAGTTGTATATCAGCATAATAAACCTTTGTGTCAAATTTTAAATTTTAAATCACTTTAATATGTACAAATCTCGTTCAAATGTTAGTATGCAGTTACTATTTGGCAGAAATAAGTTGTATGTAACTTAAACCTACAATAATGCCTACATCGGGAAATCACCCTAAAGTACATAAATCCCAAATAAATGTTAATGACAACATAATTTATCTAAAGTATGTTTTAACCCATTTCCGACCACTACCCGATCCCGTCAAGATAAATTAATCAAATTTGGGTCTATTTTAGTAATTGTGATCATAAAATCGAATGATTTATGTGCCTAGCTATTTTGGTTTCCGAGATATCGAATGTTGCGAAAATGCATCAATGGTCAATTTGGGGTATGATGTTGCGCTCATATAAAAAGCAGACGTTTTAACAAATTGTATAGAAAAAATAGTTTTATTTGTCATTTAAATTTAGTTGATGATAATTTTACAAATTGTATATTAAATATATCTAATGTGAAGCAGAATAATTTAAGGTGGACCATTCCAATTGAAATTTAACGCAATTAAATAATGATGTAAAATCGTTAAAATAATTTTTTGTATAATTTATAATTATTTTTTCTGAAATATGTTTGAAATATTAATGTGAATTGTATTTGATTATCTGTTTGTGTATCATCTCGATTTGGATTTAAATATAGTGTTCAGGAACGCACAGGTGGCCTAATTTGATGTCAAGTTTTTCTTTATATAATTCACCTTCGATATCGAACTGGCTCATGAACTATTTATTGTCAGTTCTTATCTATCCATTTACCGAGGAATTGATAACATAATTCCCACGTTTTGCTTCAAACTAAAATATCACGTAAATCGATTTTAATATTCTTGGCTAAGCTAGATGAATTTTCATCTCGAATATTATGAAATCATAAATTCTGGTTGAGTACTAGAGTGATCGATTATTCGACTTTTTTGAGAAACCGGGTTTCGAATAGTTAGTATTTTAAAAAAACCGGTTGCACTTTTTGAAATTCAGAAAAAACCGGTTAACCGGTTTTTTGCAGAAGTTAATATTTATATCAAAAGACTACATATCTTTAAAAAAAATCAGTTCTTATAATTAAGTTAAAATTTATTAAATACAAGCGTAAAAGCCTAACAATGTCAGGAAAAATAATATAATAATGAAAATATGCACAAACAAATCTGAAAATTAAGAAAGCTCTGGAAAGGAAACATTGCTTAGAAAAGATATATTTAAATCCATATATATAGATCCACGTATTTTCGCTCCCTGATAGAGATTTCAAAATCTGGCTCCGTTAGGATTTGTAGGACGAATAGTGTTATAATTAAGCTGAATTTTAATTTTCTATGTCTTCTGGGAATTTTAGAAAGCTCTGGAAAGAGAAAAGATTCTTAGAAAAAGACACATAAATCCTCTTATATCCGCTCCCTGATAAAAATTTCAAAATATGGCTCCATTAAGATTTGTTGGACAAAAAGTTTTATAATTAAGCCAAATTTTAATTTTCTACGTCGTTTGGTAGCTTCAGAAAGCTCTGGAAAGAGAAAAAATGCTAAGCAAATTATATATCTAGATGACTAGAAGATAATTATGTTTCAAAATTGTAGAAAAAATCATCTAAATTTTAGTTAGCATAAACAGAAACCATGGCTTAATATGGAGATAGTATATTAATTAATTGAAACGATTCTGCAGGTGAAACTTTTTTAACACAACACCTTTAAAAAATAAAAGAAATATTGGATCAAAAAAATTAAATTGGGTCACACAGGATAATTACTAATTATTTATTTGTTTAATATTACAGAATAAATTCCATTTTAGACTTAAAGTATATTTTTAAAACATAAGAAATCAGTCTTTATAAATATTTAAAAAATTATTCCTGAATTTCGATTCAAATATCACTTTCTGAAATAAAATGCTATTTTTAAAACCGGTTTTTTGTGTTTAAAAAAACCGGTCTATTCGACATTCGAAAAATGAACATTTTGAAAAAACCGACAGCACTTTGACTGAAAAAACCGGTTTTAAAACCGGTTGGAAAACCGCGTCGATCACCCTATTAAATATCCTTCCACTTTAAATGCCTCATTTCTATAATATGTTGCACAATTTTAGAACTTTTTATTTTTCGATATCCACTTAATTGAAGGATTAAAATGAACTGACATCTTGCGAAGATAGCACAGCCTTTTATAGAAACAATTCTCTCAAAAAAATATGAAATTGTACATACTCCATTTGTTATTCGAATATTTTAATATTTTGAGTAAAAATAAAAAATGTATAAAAATTGCAAATTTTATGCCCTTTGATGAAAATTTATTATCCTTTTTTAAAACATTTATTGGTTCCATTCATTTGTTATTGACATATTTTAGGTAACTTCCTGAGTTTTAGTGATCATATTCAATATGTCTTTATACCTTCAAAAATACACTCATATGCAGGTAGCGTAGATTCTATGGAAATTTATTTTTTTACGTTTGTTCTCAATGATTGTGAAAAAGAAGCATTTGTAATTTGCTGCAAATTTCATAAAAATCTAGAACAAATTTTTTTTAAGGCTACAAAAAAATATGGCTATTGCACATGTAGAATTAAGCCAAAAATTTCTCTATTCGTTTATAAACAATATTTTTCTTAATTATTTTATATTTATTTTGCATAATCTTAATATACTATAATACCTTAAAAAATTCCATGTTTTCAGTGCGCCACCTTGCGTGATGTAGATAAATCACACTACTCCCAATTGACCATTGATACGTTTTCGCAACACCAATTTTTGGGAGCTTGGTGTTCCTATCCCACTAAATTATTTGTTAAAAAATACAAATTTTCTTATTTTTTGATATTTTGGCTATCGTTTTAAAAGTTATTTAAGATGTTTTACATAATTTTTCGATTTATTTTTTAAATTTTAAAAAAGAATTAATTTTATAGACCTTTTTTGAACCGCTCTACTGGTGGTAAAAATTCATTGGAGTTAAAATTGTTTACTCAATTTATTTAGCTAACATTCCAAGCTAAATATACATGTACAAAACATTATCAGTGGTTGAAAATGGGTTAAAGAATTGTTAAACTCAGGACCCATATAAGACAATCTCCCGAATTCTTATACAAATACACATGGGTCATATAGTCGAGCCGACTATACCTTTAATAATTGTTTTCTATTTAAATATGTTCCATATAAACACAATTCTATTACCTTTTAATCCTCCCCTCAAAAAATTAATTAATGATTTATTTGTTTCAAAATTAATTGGTTGTGAAAATAATCTAATTTTTTTTTTTTTTTATTTTGAATAAAGCCAAGTTCAATGTTAATAAAGTTGATTATTTCCAAAACAATAGCAACACGAAAAAAAGTAATTGTTTTTGCTTTTATGCCTCACGCACAAAAGCGTTTCAAAAGAAAAATTCACAAAAATATAAAATTAAACTTTAACTGAATATAATATTTGGTCAACAAAATATTTGCTAAATTAATACGATTTTCAACACCTCATATTAGCCATTAGCTAATGTATTTAATAGAAAACACTAACAAAACTGATACATTATTATATAAAGTGTATATATGTACAATATATAAATTGTAAAATATTATTTAACAATAAATCATTAATAAAATTAATGATGGTACGAGCTAAAAAGTTCAATAAACTTAATGGCAAATACAAAGAACAAAAAGAAAAATCTAAAAAAGAACACTGTGCTCAAATATTTCAGTTTAGTTTGGGGTACAGATGATGAACATATTTAGTTATCTGTTGTTTGAATATTAAATTGTATTAAATATTATTGTTATATAAATATTAAATTGCTTTCTATTTTACACTTCCTTTAAATATATTACTCTACTAACAAGCGTCCTCAGCGGTTTGATATTAAAGATCATTTATTTAAATTCCTAGATTTTGTTAAACATTTTACAATAAAATTCTTCTTTAAAAACTCAAAAAAAAGGTATAAAACCATTAACAATATCATGTAATCTTTTCTCGCTCTCATAATAACTATAATTATGTTTTACAACTCTAAAGATCATTATAGTAGTTGACTAATGATCACCTTTCTTTTAAGTTTCTTTTTTTGTAAAATTCTCATCACATAAATCCAAGAATTTTGATAATTTTTGCCATTAAGTAACAAAACGGAGAAAAAAAAAATATTAAAAAAAAAAATTAAAACTACGAAAAGAAAACCAACAACTACAGTAATAGGTAAATAGTATGTAATTAAAGTTCATTAACTTAATAATGATAAAGATAATGATAATAATGATGAGTACAATAATAAACCAAACACAGCGTGAAAAGATCAACAAAGTGTAAAAAGAAATTTCTTTAAGAACTTCAAAACACCCAACTCTGTCTTAAAATTTCAAATTAGATAAAAAGTAAAGTTTGTTCAACTTAACATAGAATTCTGTGTCCAAAGAGTTATAAGTGTTTTGTATTAGCTGTAAGCTTAAAGTTTTGCTTATATAATTATCAAGTCTTGTTTTTCTTTGGCCGATCTAACCAGTCAAAGAAGCTGAAATGCGTAAATTTAAAAAAGACAGCAACATTAATGATGAAAAATTATGTAATATGTAATTTCAGTCTGTTAAGCACTTAGTTTGTCTATGAGTTTAATTTTATTTTCCATCTTCTTCCTCTCTTGCTTAAGTGACTACCATATGCGAACAGAAATTCTAATAAATTTTTTTGTTGGCCTTTTTTGTTTGTGCAGTTACCCTGACCTTAACATTGTAAAAAGATTTTGTTAGTATTTTATTAACCCTATAATATGCATAAGGGGACACAGGAGATTTAAAAGCAAAATAATTTCATATTTATAGCATATTTTATTAAATTTTTAAGTGAAAAATATTAAAAATATAATATTATACTCACAAGTATTTAGTAATAAAAATTAAGCTCATACCTGCAAAGAAATAAGAGAAAATAAAAATTATCAAAATTTGTTAAACAAATCAAATTATAAAGCGATCAAAGTTGTATTAAATATTATACAACAACAAAATTTCTACAAGAAAGTTCATCTAGCTAGAAAATTTCTAATACTAATTTCCTATACGAAATTTTCTCTAGCATTTCCTATAAAAATTTTCTAGCTAGCTAGAGAATATTTCCTATAGAAATTCTGTAGCGAATTTATAGGAAATTTTCTCTAGCTAGCTAGAGAATTTCTATATAAAATTTTCTCTCGCTTGCTAGAGAATTTCTATATGAAATTTTCTTTCGCTAGCTAGAGAATTTCTATATGAAATTTTCTCTAGTTAGCTAGAGAATTTCTACAGGAAATTCTCAAGCTAGAATTTCTATAAGAAATTTTCTCTCGCTAGCTAGAGAATTTCTATATGAAATTTTCTCTCACTAGCTAGAGAATTTCCATAGGAAATTTTCTCTAGTTAGCTAAGCTAACTAGAGAATTTTTCTCTTGCTAGATAGAGAATTTCTATAGGAAATTTTCTCTAGCTGGCTAAAGCTTTTCTATAGGAAATTTTCTCTAGCTAGCTAGAGAATTTCTATAGGAAATTTTCTCTAGCTAGCTAGAGAATTTCTATAGGAAATTTTCTCTAGCTAGCTAGAGAATTTCTATGAGAAATTTTCTCTCGCTAGCTAGAGAATTTCTATAGGAATTTCTATAAGAAATTTTCTCTAGCTAGCTAGAGAATTTCTATAGGAATTTCTATAGGAAATTTTCTCTAGCTAGCTAGAGAATTTCTATAGGAAATTTTCTCTAGCTAGCTAGAGAATTTCTATAGGAAATTTTCTCTAGCTAGCTAGAGAATTTCTATAGGAAATTTTCTCTAGCTAGCTAGAGAATTTCTATAGGAAATTTTCTCTAGCTGGCTAGAGAATTTCTATAGGAAATTGTCTCTAGTATAGATAGACAACATTTTTATATATCTTAGGTATCTTAAAGGTTAATTTCGTAAGAAGTAAATCTGTTTTTTATCTAGCTTTTGTTTTTCTTGACTTTTTTGCAATTTGCACATTCAAACAGGTATTTAAATTTTTTCTGCAAGAGTTTTTTTTTATTGTGAATTTTATTTGTGAACACACCATCTATTTTGTCTATGTATAGCTAAATACTACATCTTCCTTTTACCACTACAGTGACAAGATAAAAAAAAACACCACTACTATTTTTTAGAAGTCAAGTTCAGCCAATAACCCAAAAGCGTGACGTGTTTTATAGTCAATGGCATTAAATATACAGTTGGTATGAATATGCTCATATTTGCAGTAGTAGTGATGGAAGCAGAATTGATAGTTTGTTTTAACCATGTTTTATGTATTGTAATGATTTTGGTTGGAAGACTAAACTTATAAAAACCAAATGCAGTGTTTATTACAACAGAGTGACAGGTGGTAGTGGAAACAGTCAAAATATGTTATGACAAATTCGGTCGGTACAATTGGGTATAAATGAATATGAATGCATTATGTTTTTCATCCAGAATATATAAATAATAAAATACATAATTAAATAAAAATTAACACATTAGTGGTTAATTTACTATTTATACTGAGTGTTGACATTTTTTTAAAGTGTATGTGTTCGATATTTCTCCGTGTGAACTACTCTCTTTCACACAGTTTTAAATTTTCCTTACTATTTCTTAAATCTGTACTTAATGTGAAATTAAAAATAAAACTTACAAAACTTTAACTATTACGCAAGTGTCAAATTCAGTTACTCATGCGTTTTATACACAATCCACCGTAGAATATTTTATTTTCTACGAAATTTATAAATTTTACTTTAATTCTAAAATAAAATAATCATCAACTAGGGACAGATAATTCACACTCATATAACTGACATACACGCTCCATCATATAAATTATATTTTTAATAGGCGTGTTTTATTATTATGATTCTTTATATTATTTTCGTTACATTTTCTTGTGTACATTTTCTTTATTGTTACTTAAACGTTAAACAAAAAATAGAAAGAGTCAAACAACAACTAAATACTAATTGTTTAAAATATCATTTTAATCCAAATACATTTTGTTGTTATTTTTTCTTTTAGCTTCAAACAAACTGTGGTACTAACTGCGGAAACCAAAACTAAGTACGTACAATTTCCTCATGTTACATACATACAGACAGACGGACAGACAGACATACACGCAGACACATCTTTGTTTAACACGAGCACAGTTCCTTTGTTTTACTTTTCTATTGCTCTTTTTGGTTTTGAGTTGTGCGAATGTGTGCGTGTGAGCATTTTCGAGATACAAATATGGGCGGTCATTGCACCTGTGATTAGACATTT
This sequence comes from Protophormia terraenovae, assembly GCA_951394005.1. Classification (NCBI taxonomy): domain Eukaryota; kingdom Metazoa; phylum Arthropoda; class Insecta; order Diptera; family Calliphoridae; genus Protophormia; species Protophormia terraenovae. Next base: position 62,669,215 of record OX596073.1, read on the forward strand.
TTCTTTTTTTTTTTTCGTTTAATGGTTTTAATTGTAATTTTTTCTTTGTTTTTATACTAGTATCATAATGGATTTATTTTTTTTTAAGTTTTTCATTCATAATATTTTTAAAAATTTCAAGTTTCTTTTATTCTCTTTCGCATTTAGTAGTTATAAACATGTCTGAAACAGGGATGGGAAATAAAAAAAAAAAGTATAAGTAAAAAGACATTTTCGTAGTCTATGGAAATCGAGATTTTTTAAAGTATGTATAAGAATATGAAAAATTAAACTTTCAAAGCAAATTTCTAGTAATTTGTTAATTCAAAGCAAACTGGAATATTGATCTGGTGGCATTTGTGAGCTCCTCATTGTTAGACATGCCACACACATAAAAAAGAACACATACGTGTTCAGTGTCAATAATATGTATGTGTTCAAATTAACGAAAATCGATACCTAATTGCCATCAAGTTGAAACCATTTCGGTATGAAGTTAATTAATTGTATTTTATTTTCTATACTGAAAATTTCCAATGAGACTACAACCGTGCTGGATTTTTAATTACATTTTTTTTCCTCAATGTAGATGATAAATACATTGGAGAGGCTTTAAAACTAAGGATTAATATGAGAACAATGTTCCTTCTTCATATTTGCAAATATTACAAAATTTTAAACGTTATCCAGTTCTGTCGCGCCATGAAAGTCATTGGTTCTATTATAACACTTTCTTGTCAATTGTACCAAAAATAGTATAATTGTAATAAATTTATCAGCTCTGTACTGATGCCTAACAATGTTGCGTCATGCGTTACTCAATTGCATTGGTATTAGTAGATCATCATCGTCTAATTATATTTTTTTATTTGTACTGAGTGTGTATTCATGTAATACCCTTTTTATTGTAGTTGTAATTTCATTCTAAAACAATAATAATCTTAATTACTTTAATTATATTATTATTTTTATTTTTTTAATTCTAAACTCAACTTGTTTACATTTAGTTTTATAAACAATTAAATTTTAAAATAAAATAAACTTCCACAGGTGTGGCTACAAAATAAATAGAAACATATTTAAATTTTCTCACCATTAAAAAAAAAAAGAAAAATAAAAGAAAAAGTTCTGGCGTGTGAAAGTTTCTATTTGTAACAAAAAATAATCTCTACTCATAAGATAAAAATATAGTTATTATTATCGGATTTATTGTAAAAAGTTCAGAAAATCTTTTATTAAAATCTTTATATTGATCAATTATGTTTTAACACAAAAATAGACAACAGATCTTAATACCATATAAATTTGAAAAGCATTTAATGGTGTGAAATCCCAAAAAGTATTAAAAGCTTAAGATAACAAAAACTCAATTATTATGTGAATAATGGAATTGAGATGTCTATAGCGTAAATCTCTGTCTGAGCTTTGATGTGGTATCGATATCAAAAAATTTTCCCGAACCTTTCTATATATGTGGCAATAAGGAAAAACTACATAAGTAGTTTTTTTTTTTAGTTTTCAGAAGAGCAGTTTATATTTTTTAATTTCGATACAAAACTATGGAAAATGTTAATTTTAAATATAAATATCTTTTAAAATATGTGCTATATTTTTACAAATAATTGACACAGCATAGAACTAGATGTAAAGAATTCAAAAATGGAAAAAACAAGACATATGCATATCTTAGTTTTTCCTTTTTGCCACAAATATATTATGCTGAAATACAAAATTTATCGCCTCGCATCTGTCATTAGTATGTTAATCCATAAAAAATGTTAAGCTGCTATAGGAAAAATCACAATCACAGGAAGCGCTCTTGATGCTAGGATTAATTGGAATAGAAACAATGGAAATGAGATGCATAAGGAATCTCTATTGGAACCAATCACATTGACCGACAAAATATATTTTTTAATTTATGTATTTTTAAAGCTGTTGATAAAACAAAAAAAAAAATGTTTTATTGAATTTTATGTAAAACTAGCTAAGACCCGGTGTGCTTCGCTATCACCCGATAGATAAATGTTTCCCGTGCAAAATTTGAAAATTCAAGCTCTAATAGTTTCCCAGATATACTACTTTTTGTATTTAATTTTTATGGGAGGGACCATACCCCCATAATCCGCTAATTTATTAGACAAATGTTTTCATGGATGTCAAAATTCTTTGTGCAAAATTTGAGCATTCCAACTCCAATAGTTTCCCAGATATAAGAATTTTTGCATTTAATTCATATGGGAGGTACCATGCCCCCTACTTCTAGTCCGCCCATATTTTTCTTAAATATTAATATTGATACCAAAGTGGCTCCGACAAAATTTTAGAACTCTAACTGTTATATTTTCTCAGATATGATAATTTAATATTTTCTTTATATGGGAGGTGCCACGCCCACTATTGCTAGTGTACCAATTTTTGTCCAAAATATTCATAATGAAGCTAATGCTAGTCGTACTAAATTTGAGCTCTCTAACTTTTATAGTTTCCCAGATATAAACATTTTGGTATTAACTTTATATGAGAGATGACACGCCCACTATTTCTTTTCCGCCCATTTTTGCGCAAAATGTTCACATTGACACTTAAGTTTATTGTACAAAATTTGGGAAATGTAACTGTAATAGTTTCATAAATTTACGGCATTTGGTATTGGCAAGCAATATTAGGCGTGGTATGTGCCACACCCCCTATTGCTAGTTCGCCTATTTTTTTCCAGAATGTTCATATAGGTGTCAAAGTTGTTCGTGCAAAATTTGAGGACTCTAGTATTACCAATTTCCGAGATATACTACTTTTAATAGTTATTTAGTTAGTGGGCGTGGCACCTCGCTCACATGGAATTTCAAAATAAAAAGTAGCCTATTTTTCCTTCCAGGCATATAGGAACACACTGTGAAAAATTCAAGAAAATCGTTTTAAGCGGCTATAGACTTCAAACAAACATACATACATACAAACAAACACACATTAATTTTTATATATATAGATAAATAAAAATATTATTGCAAAAATCACTAACGGATTTTTTGTTTTAATTCAGTATATACTAGAAAGTTTATATGTACAGTGACGGTCAGCTAATTAGCCCACCCGACATGAAATTATTTTGGTTTTAATTTTATTTTTCTAGAAAAATGTTTTCAATTGTTTTATTAATTCAATATATTGGCCATAATGTACTAAATACATTGCAGCCAAAACTTGGACTATTAAACTAACAATTTTCGAAAAAATATCATTTTATAAAATATACTTATAAAAATCAAGGGACAATTAATTAGCCCACTTTCAAATAAACTAAAAAGTATGTGGATATATATTGATGATAACATGAACTGATCGCATTTCAAATAATGAAGTACAAAATAGAATGAACATTGGCAGACAATTGGTTAGATTTATACAAAAATAAAAAATTTCATATCTGGAACATTTGATGAAAAATGTAAAATATAAACTTCTTCAAACTATTATCAAGGGAAAAGTCGAAGAAAGAACTTTTAGAAGAAGGAAAGAACGTTCGTCGTTGAAAAATATTCAAGATGGTACGGAATACCAGTGATGCCAGATAGGGTTTAAGAAAAATCTCTCCTTTTTTAAAAAAATTTCCTTTTTTCCATTAAAAAAAACCCTCTCCAATTTTCCATCCTCCTTAACTTCTTTATTTTTAATACAAAATTGAAAAAATGTTACTATATGTATTTTTTTTTTTTTTTGTAAGTAAATAAAAAATTACATTAAAATAATTTCATTAAATTTTAAAGAACACAAAGAAGCATTTTTTAACATTAAAAATATACGAACGTTCGTAATTATTGAAAAAATCCATTCATAATTTTGCATTTTTACTTTTCTATTCCAATTTAAAGTCGTTTTTTTGAGAAAAATTTCGACAATTTTAAAATTCCCTTTATTTTGATAAAAAATTAAATTCCCTCCCTATTTTCCTCCGCTTGAAATTTTCTTTAAAAATTCTCTCCATCTGATATCACTGCGGGATACAGTAATGAATCCCGCTGGCAAAAACAGAAAATTTAGGTACAATTATAATCGCAAACATCCGAATAACGGATATACAAATAAGGAAATTCGAAGAAAAATTCTTCATCACTAATTGTAAAATTTATAGTAAGGAGTGAGATCGAAAAAATCTTAACACACATTTTGCCTTATAACTTTTTCGGAATCAATATTCGCAATTTTTTTTTGATCTAGTTATCATGGAAAAATACTTCAGTTATTATTTTTAATAACAACTAGGGTATTCACTCGAATATTATTTGTTCGATTAATCGACAAATTAAAATCAAACAACTGTTCGATTAAATTAAAATCCAGAATTTCGAGTAACAATTTATTCGAGCAAATTATGCCGATTAATCGAATAATTCGAGTAAAAAATATTTTAAATATTTTCTTTCTTCAGTTTTCTAGAAAATTTAGCTTAAAACAATGTTTCAAAATTTTAATAGAATGTTTCGAATCTAAAAGTGGTACCACAAACTTTAATTTTGTTAAATGTATTAAATAAAATGAACGGAATATATGCCTAAATTACTACACATATTTAAAGGTCGTTTTTTAATTAATTTTTAATTAAATAAAAATATAAACGTCATCAATTATAAAGTAAAATGCAAATAATTTTATATAAATTTAATAAATAATAAGAATTAAATTAAAGGATTTTAAACTTGATTTGGAAAAACATTATTGGTTCAACGAATGAAAGTACATAGTTTATATAGCAATAAATGCTAAGTCTGGTGTAGAGGATTTGGACTTAAAATTAAGTTTAGCATGTAAACTTGTTCTTTATGTTAAGAATCGCTGAACTACTTTATTTGAAAAGGATAGTCCATAGTGCTTATTTTCATTTCTTCTTTAAAATAAGAAGAAATGATAAATAAAATAATTTACGTTTCAGTAGAAATTGTCGTTTAATTCAAAATAGAGCCAATTATATCGAACATAATTGAACGATGAATTATAAAACATTCTAAAAATAAATCTGGGTTTATTAGATCTTCCCATATTTAAAAATATTGTACAAACATTTTGAATATAACTGGAAACCAACCTCTGTTGTACATAGTGTGTGTCCAAATTAAAAAGTGAGGTTATGAGACAAAATCGCAGTTCGGACTACCCTTAATATAAAATTTGGTTCAACTATTTATTTAACTATCAATGAATATATTAAATATAGAGAAACAACAGCATTATCAAAGCAAAAAAGACAAGTATTCATAAATTTTTACGGAAATTTTAATTTTGGAATGACTATTTCTTATTTTAAGCTATATATTTTTTTTTTTTTTTTTTTTGATAAGCATTGAAAAATCGAAAAAAATGTTAAGGTATAAATTAATCGAATAACTCGAGTATCTTAAAAGTTTTACTCGATTATTCAAGTAATTTAAAAACAGCATTTTCGAGTTATTTGATCATTCGAATAATGAAAAAGTCGAGTAAAATGAATACTCTAATAACAACCATGTTAATATGTCCTTATTTTCATCAAAATAAGTGACGAAAACGATTTACGTCCTACAAGTTATTAAAAAATTTCAAAAAATCCAAATAGGTCTTACTAATAATTCGCCACAGAATTAAATGTCGTCCGTAAAACCGTTTCTAATGTTATTAAACAGTATCAGGAGAATTTGACTAATGATGTGAAACCTAGTTCGGTAAGAAAAAGGTCCACATGATATTGGGAAGGCCAGAAAATTGAAGGCATATTGAAAGGAACTCCAAACACATCTGGTAGAAAATCAGCTCAGTTTTCTCAGTGCTTCGACTATTTGGTGCGAAAATTTAAAGCTAATGGGAAAGTTGATAACATATAAAGTTCAAAAAATTCCAAACTGGAATTCTGCAAAATAAAATTACAAGCCAAAAATAGGACTCGGAATTTAAAACCAAATTTCATACAAAAATACTCAAGCTGTATAATTGACGAAGAAACGTAGGTGCTGGCAGAATCTTCGCAGCTTGTGTCTCAAAAATTTTTATTGCTAATGCTCGAAGCAATGTTGGAGATAAGTTTAAGACCCAAAAGCAGCAAAAATTTCTTACAAAATTCATGGTATGACAAGCTTTTTGCAGTTGCGGCAAAACAGGAAAGTCATTTAATACATTCGGATCTATAAATACCAAAATATGCACAAAGCAATATTTGCAAAAAATACTTCTTCTTTTCTTAAGAAAGCACAACGTGTCCACATATTTTTGGACCCATTTGGTATCATGTCACTACGGTAAGAAAGCTCTGGAGTGGTACCAAATCAATAACATAGTTTAAGTACCAAGAGAGGTCAATTTTCAAAATTGTCCATAGCTTAGACCAGTGGAGAGATATTGAGCTCTTGTGAAAAGTGAATTCAAGAGCACAAAAAAGGTATCCCAAAATACGGAAGATTTAACAGAAGATGTGCACACTGTTCCAATAAAGAGACTGAAGCAACTATCAAATCTCAAAAGAAAGGGTTTTCAAAAATGGTAGACAATTTTATAATTAGTGGTTAGAACCATAAAAATTATATATTTCTGTGATCTGTGCTAAATTATCAAATGATTAAAAAAATAATGAAAACTCTAAGATCAACCGTTTCCAAGTTATTGAATATTATGTATGTTAAGAATTTTTCGATCTCACTCCTTAATATATAATCCCTGCGGGAAATTTGTGGCAATTGCAACTCGCGCGAAATAACATTCTATGGCTCAGTGGTTAGAGTTGAAGACTATAAAACGTAAGATACGTCAGAAGAATAAGTGGGTTCGATTCGAGATGCCACAATCGAAATTAACGAAAAATTATAAAAAATTAAAATAAATACAATTTAATAAAATAAATTAAAAAGGTAAAAAAAGTTAAAAAAGTAAACATTGCTTTTTCAAATTTTTATTATATTAATTGAACCTGAACATGTCCTCTTGGACCAGTCCTATGATCTGTCCCAAGGTGCTAATTAGCCACATCCAATGACAACCCCACGTAAAAGTGACAGGTTTCTCTCATATAAAGTTCCGGAACTGGAAACGGTCACTAGCCCTGAGAACCTGTCACGTCACAAGTTTTGAACCGGTTCTCTTTCCTTTCCTCCTCTCCTCTGTTGAAAATGTGAACTTTCCAATGAGTCAAAATTATAAGGTCAGTTAATTTTTTTCCACTAAAATCATATTTTTGCAAATTTATTCCTTGACCATCTTAAATTAAAACAGGCTTAATATATTCATAACTATTAAGCGTATTATACTGTGAGAATTCCTTGAAGGCAATTTTAATGGGAATTTTTTATATTATACTGAACCAAATCGACTATTAGTTCTCGGGATATGCTTAAATATATCGTGCAACCTTGTTAATTTCACAAATAGCGAATTATCGACAGAACCGGTCTAAATTAAAAAAAATGTTATTAGTACTTACTAAAGAATTGACTGAGATGTCCCGTTCCGCACAAAACATTTTTCGTTTTGTCAACTAGTCTTAGTTACCTGTTTGCATATTTTACGTTTAACAACATATTTTATTATATTTCCATTGAAATTTTTAGTTTCAACTTCTGATACAATTTCAAGGTTTCATCTGATTTATTTGGATTTCATATTCAATTCATTTGGCACACATATATTAGGCTGAATTCGAGTAATGCATCAGGTGCATGCATTACTGCGTGGTACTTTTAAGACTTTCTTCGACCTAAACCCAAGTATTCCAGAAAATGCTACAAAGTGTGTTTTACATAAATTTTCATAAATCGTCTGTTATTTTTTGACTTTACATTCGATCAGAAAAAAAATCTAATTAATAGTTTTGAATATATATTACCTTGAAATTGTAATAAGATTTGTTGCATTCGTACTAACTTTCAGTAATGTACTGTATATAAAACGTCCAACCACAACCATAGTTTTAAGTGTCATTTTAAATGTCAAAATTATAAAAATGTTTTTTTTTTTATGGGAATATAAAATATGTTGTTAAAAACATTTAAAAGAACAAGAAACCCATAAAATAAGTAAATTGTTGTAGTGTGACGAGAGTATAAAAAATGTAAGCAAGTATTTTGTCATTAAGTAAGATTATAGTTGAAAATTTTTTTTAAACCATATTTTAATGGCTTTATAACACAGTATAAAGAAAATTTAAGAAGAAAAAAATACAATAAAAACGAAAAATATCTTTTAGTTTAATAAATCATTTGCCTACTTAAAGGCGCTAAAACTCGTACGTTTGCGTGTCAAGTTGTATTATTAACGAAGTGAGAAATATAACATATCTTAAGAGGTTAAAGGAAAAAACGGCGTCTTTGGCGGATGTAGTGCCTTTTAAAGTTTTCTTCACTTTTTTTTTCGTTAACTTTTTTTGGGGTTTATTTATCTATTCTTCCTGCAAGTATGAGTATTTTAAGTTTTATATGTTGCTTCCTTTTAAGTTGTTAACTGCTTTCATTTTACTTATCTTTAAAGAAAAATCTTTTGTTAACCTTTTGTTGGTGGGTTTATGTGATATTTGAAGAATTTTTGGGACTAAAATAAGTTGTGTAATGTTTATTATAAGATTTGTAATTTAAAATGAAAACATTGTTTAATAGAAATAAGTTATAAAAATGTGGTTTCACTAAAAATAAATCAATCAAGAGTTTTTGGGTACTGAAGCCTTTAGAATATTTCGTACAAATATTGACTAAAAATGGCAATAACAATATTTTATTGTTTCCATATGATTTTTATTCCAAATTTACCAACCAATAGAGTATTAAAAATTCGTTAAAGACAACTTTTAAAATGTTTTCCTCCCTTAACCGCAAAAAAAAAAATCCATTTAGCTTTAAATGTCTTCTTTTACAATCTCAGTTTTCGTACGTATATGTGGTAACATTAAGCGTTTAACACGAAAAGCATTTAAGTTATAGACGCCAAAAAAAGGATCAAGATGGTAGGAGAGAAGCCAATGTACAAATACATGTGCAATATTTGCCACACATGTTTATCTTGTAAGGATTTACAAAAAAAAAAAATAATAAAAATAAGGGGAGAACTCACATCACCAACAACAGTTTATTTACCTTTATATGGTTTTTGGTTAACATTGTTATTATTATTATTGCTGTTGTTGCTGCTGGCAATAATGGTGAAGGTGGCCGGAGTAAACATTCCTTTTATATCTTAAAGATATCATAGTTTAACGGTTACCGCTTCTACTTCTACTTCTTTATAAAACATTTTTAGCAGGAAACGGAAGTCTGTTCCTGTGACAAGGGTAAAAACGTTTCTTTTTTTAGCGTTTACTTTTTTAAACAAAAAAATATTATGCATACATTGTCATTTGTTCTAATGGTATTAGGAAGATCCAAGAGCAAAAATACATATCTGTAATACTTTTAAACAACATAAAAATCTATTCTTTTTATTTTCGTTTTTTTATTTAATGCTTTTAGCAGCAATCGCACATTTGTTTATTGGCGAAATTTTATTTTTGCAAAAATTTTTTTTATGGCTGCCTATAAGTGGAGTTTATTAAGAGAGAAATTTAATACAGAAATATAAAAATTTATGTCAACATATTGGAATTTAAGGGACATATGGATGTTTTAAATATATATGTCATATATTCTATTTAAATTCAACCAGCAGAATTGCTCACCTTTTCCGAATTTGATTTGAATTTGATATTTGGTACAACTAAACTAAGATTAGCCCAAAATTTCAAATAATTTTATAAAGTAGTTCCCGAAAAATAACGATTTAAAAATGTAAAATAGCTAAATAAATGTATAAAATTGTATACACAAAACGAGAAAAGTACAGTCGGTTAAGACCGACTATATGATAACCTTCACCATTCCAGTCTAAATAATTTTGTTTTTACTTACATAAACCTTATTTGTGTTATATATTAACATAATACTAACACTTCTGTCGGATTAAGCAAGTTAAAGTGATTTTCGCGAGAGGGGTATAAATGAGAGCTATGGTCAATTATGGACCGATATTCATGAAATTTTGCAAATAGATTTGTGTTTATATAAGACTTATTTGTGCAAAAATATTCCTATTTTTAAGGCATCTATGAATGTTAAAACTCTATTCCGGGAGGACATTTGTATGGGGGCTAGGTGAAATAATAGGCCAATCATAATCAAATTCAATAAGCTTCGTCCTTGTGTTGAAAAAACGATATGTACCAAATTTTATCAAAATATCTTCAAAATTGCGACCTGTACTTTGCACACAAGCTTTACATGGACAGCCAACCAGCCGACCAGACGGACGGACATCGTTAAATCGACTCAGAAAGTGATTCTTAACCGAACGGTATACTTTAAGGTGGGTGCCCAAAGATATCTTCTCTGCATTACAATTTCTGCACAAACACATAATACCCCAACCACCAAAGGAGTGAGATCGAAAAAATCTTAACACACATTTTGTCTCATAACTTTTTTCGGAATCAATATTCAAAATTTTTTTTGATCTAGTTATCATGGAAAAATAATGCGGTTATAATTTTTAATAACAAACATGTTAATTTGTCCTTATTTTCATCAAAATAAGTGACGAAAACGATTTACGTCCTACAAGTTATTAAAAAATTTCAAAAAATCCAAATAGGTCTTACAAATAATTGGCCACAGAATTAAATGTCGTCCGTAAAACCGTTTCTAATGTTATTAAACAGTATCAGGAGAATTTGACTATTGATGTGAAACCTAGTTCGGTAGGAAAAAAGGACCACATGATATTGGGAAGGCCAGAAAATTTAAAGAATATTGAAAGGAACTCCAAACACATCTGGTAGAAAATCAGCTCAGTTTTCTCAGTGCTTCGACTATTTGGTGCGAAAATTTAAAGCTAATGGGAAAGTTGATAACATATAAAGCTCAAAAAATTCCAAACTGGAATTCTGCAAAAAAAAAAAAAAAAAAAATTACAAGCCAAAAATAGGACACGGAATTTAAAACCAAATTTCATAGAAAAATACTCAAGCTCTATAATTGACGAAGAAACGTAGGTGCTGGCAGAATATTCGCAGCTTGTGTCTCAAAAATTTTTATTGCTAATGCTCGAAGCAATGTTGGGGATAAGTTTAAGACCCAAAAGCAGCAAAAATTTCTTACAAAATTCATGGTATGATAAGCTTTTTGCAGTTGCGGCAAAACAGGAAAGTCATTTGATACATTCGGATCTATAAATACCAAAATATGCATAAAGGAATATTTGAAAAAAAGACTTCTTCTTTTCTTAAGAAAGCACAACGTGTCCACATATTTTTGGACCCATTTGGTATCATGTCACTACGGTAAGAAAGCTCTGGAGTGGTACCAAATCAATAACATAGTTTTAGTACCAAGAGAGGTCAATTTTCAAAATTGTCCATAGCTTAGACCAGTAGAGAGATATTGAGCTCTTGTGAAAAGTGAATTCAAGAGCACCAAAAAGGTGTCCCAAAATACCGAAGATTTTAACACAGAAGATGTGCACACTGTTCCAAAAAAGTGACTGAAGCAACTATCAAATCTCCAAAGAAAGGATTTTCAAAAATGGTCCACAATTTTATAATTATTGGTTAGAACCATAAAAGTTATATATTTCTGTGATCTGTGCTAAATTATCAAATGATTCAAAAAATAATGAAAACTCTAAGATCAACCGTTTCCAAGTTATTGAATATTATGTATGTTAAGAATTTTTCGATCTCACTCCTTATGGTGGTGTAGGGTATAATTACAAATATCTTTCAAACTTTTTATAGTACATTAGTTATTGAGAACATCATAAATGAAAATCAGATACAATTTTCGTGTGTTTGCCATACACATGAGAACTTGCTGGATAAATGACTATGAAGACCTTTTAGTCAAGAGAAAAAGTCGAAGTCAAATTATCTAACTTCAAAAAATGTAAGTTAAGCTAAAATGTGAACGCAAACACGGACAAAAATTAAAATAAGGAGTGCAATCGAAAAAACACGTTTTGCCTCATAACTTTTTTCGGAATCAATATTTATTTACCCTTCACCACAGGTGTAAAAGGGTATATATATAAGTTTGTCATTCGTTTGTAATTTCGACAATTTTCTTCGGAGAGCAAAAAAGTTAATATTTTCGGGATCTTTGTAAGTAGCGATGATGATAGGATAGGATGATGAAGCGCCCCGATTACTGATATATACAATATATACGTCAAACGATCGGAAATGCTTTCGAGAATTTTGTTATTGAAATTCAGCAAGATCGGTTTATAAATGGCGGAGATATGCTTAAAAACCCAATGTTATTAAACATTTGAACATTGATAGGAAACCTGGTTGGGGAAGAAAAAAAAGGTCCACATGATATTGGGAAGGCCAGAAAATTGAAAGAATATTGTAAGGAACTCCAAACACATCTGGTAGAAAAGTAGGCCGGTTAGCTCAATGCTCTGACTATTTGGTGCTAAAGGTTAAAGCTAATGCGGAGTTGAAAACATATAAAGTCCAAAAAATTCCAGACAGAAATGCTGCAAAAAATTTAGAAGCTAAGAATATGACATGAAATTAAAATCAAATTTCGTACAAAAATACTCATGTTGTATAATGGATCGGTTTATAAATGGCGGTGATATGCTTAAAAACCCAATGTTATTAAACATTTTAACATTGATGGGAAACCTGGTTGGGGAAGAAAAAAAAAGGTCCACATGATATTGGAAAGGCCAGAAAATTGAAAGAATATTGAAAGGAACTCCAAACACATCTGGTAGAAAAGTAGGCCGGTTAGCTCAATGCTCTGACTATTTGGTGCTAAAGGTTAAAGCTAATGCGGAGTTGAAAACATATAAAGTCCAAAAAATTCCAGACAGAAATGCTGCAAAAAATTTAGAAGCTAAGAATATGACATGAAATTAAAATCAAATTTCGTACAAAAATACTCATGTTGTATAATGGACGACGAAAAGTATGTGCTGGAAGAAATTTCGCATCTTCAGGGTCAAAATGTTGATATTGCTAATGTCCGAGCAAATGTTGAAGATAAGTTTAGGACCCAAAAGCAGAAAAAATTTTTTAAAAAATTAATGTTATGACAAGCTTTATGCAATTGCGGAAAAACAAGAAAGTCTTTTGTTACAGTCGACTCTATAAGTACTAGAGTATTAATTTTTCTCGACTTTTTCATTGTTCGAATAATCAAATAACTCGAAAATGGAGTTTTTAAATTACTCGAATAATCGATTAAATCTTTTAAGTTACTCGAGTTATTCGATTAATTTATACCTTAAAATTTTGCTCGATTTTTCAATGCTTATCAAAAAATGATACAAAAATATAATAAAATATTGTCATAATGTCATAAAATTTTACAAAGGAAAAGCAATAACAATATTTTTTATACATTGAAATATTTTAAGACATATGACAATACGACATGATAGAATACTTTGTGAATCCCCCAAATATATAATTAAAATTTGCGTAAATATTTGTGAATATTTGTCTTTTTTGCTTTGAAAATGCCGTTGTTTCTCTATATTTAATATATTCATTGATAGTTAAATAAATAGGTCTAACAAATTTGGTCTATCTATTTGAACCAAATTGTATATTAAGGGTAGTCCGAAGTGCAATTTTGTCTCATAACTTCACTTTTTAATTTGGACACATACTAACCTTTGCACAACAGAGGTTTTCAGTTATATTCAAAATGTTTGTACAATATTTTTAAGTGTATCGGAGACCTACTAAACCCAGATTTATTTTTAGAATGTTTTATAATTCATTGTTCATTTATAAATTATACAAATGTATACAGTTTTTAAGATAATTTACTCTTATTTGTATTATAGTGATCTCGTGATTATGTTTTAGTTCAATTTTATGGAAAATTGTTTCGCAACTTTTAATTTTCTATCAACATCAGTGTACAAATATAAGAAATTCTATAAAATTGTATAATAAATTAGTAAAATATACAATTAGTTAGAACTGCTTTCTTTTCTCCATTTAATGGGCACATTTACTGTAAATTTAAAATAAATAATTCTTTCTCCCAAATGTATGCGTAAGAATTATAATTGGCTCTATTTTGAATTAAACCACAGTTTCTATCAAAATGTAAAATATTTTAATTCACATTTCTTCCCATTTTTGTTAAAATTTAGTAAAACCGACTCAGTATAATATTTTACACAAATATTATATGGATTTTTGTCCGTTAGGCTGTGAAAGAATTGTGAAAATATATTTCTTAGTTTCTGAGTTATTGCATTTTGAAAATGACAAAAAGCACTTTGGACTATCCTTTTTTTAGATAAAGTAGTTCAGCGATTCTTAACATAAAGAACAAGTTTACATGCTAAACTTAATTTTAAGTCCAAATTCCTTCTATATAAAAAATTTCATTCCAACTATCACCATTATATCCTCTACATCAGATTGAGAATTTATTGGTGTATCAACTATATACCTTTAATCGTAGAAACAATAATATGTTTTTCAAAATCAAGTTTAAAATCCTTCAATTTGTTTCTTGTTATATTTATATTAAAATTATTTGAATTTTACTTTATAATTTTTTAAAGTGGCGTTTATATTTTTATTTAATTTTTGTAATTAAAAAACGACCTTTAAATATGTATTGTAATTTAGGCATATATTCGGTTATTTTTACTAAATACATTTTTTTTATAAAATTAAAATTTGTGGCACCACTTTTATATGCGAAACATTCTATACAAAACTTGAAACATTGTTTTTAAGCTAAGTTTTTTAGAAAACTAAAATCAAAACATCCTAAAAACTAGTTAAGAAAGAAAATATTTAAAATATTTTTTACTCGAATTATTCGATTAATCGGCATAAATTGCTCGAATAAATTGTTACTCGAAATTCTTGATTTTAATTTAATCGAACAGTTGTTTGATATTAATTTGTCGATTAATCGAACAAACAATATTCGAGTGAATACCCTAATAAGTACCGAAATATACATCAAAGAATGTTTGCGAAAAAAGTGTGTGTCCACACATTTTGGGCCCGTTTTGGTATCATGTCACTACGGTAAGAAATAAAATAAAATAGTTTTTGTACCAAAAGAAGTCAATTCTCCAAATTTTCCGGAGCTAAGATTAGTGGAGAAATACTGGGCTCTTGTGAAAAGGTGTCCCAAAATGTCGAAGATTTTAAAAGGGGATGGGCAAACGGTTAGAAAAAAGTGATTGAAATAACTATCTAATCTCTAATGGAAGAGTTATCAAAAAAGTTATCATGAGTTCATAAGTAGTGGTTGGAACTATAAAAATTATATTTTTCTGTGATCCGTAATATAATATCAATTAAATAAAAAAAGAATGAAAACTCTAAGATCAACCGTTTCCAAATTATTGAATTTTATGTATGTTAAGATTTTTTCGATCGCACTCCTTAAGGTTCTCCTTATTGCACAGTATTCGGTGCATTTCTTTTTTTGTTTAATATTATTTTTATTAGACTGCGAGATATGTTTTCTTTGAAAACAAGTGTCCGTGTGCGGCCAAGAGAGCGTCCACCCAGCGAAGATTAATTTACTCTATATATTCCACCTAAATAAACCATGGGACCTATAAAACTGTCCTTCTACCGGAGCTGTACGGCTTGGGAGCAGTCCGTTAAGGGAGCTTTTATTGAAAGTTATTTTTGCTTAAGTAGATAAGAATATTTTGTGATAAAACCAACATCACAAAACATTTCATATATTGTTTTGTTTACATTCTTTTTTTGAAATTTTTTTAAAATTTAACAATTTTAATGATTATTTTCTGCTTAAATAAAAAATAAAAAAAAAATTATGTATTAAAGTTAATACATAAGATTAGTGATACCTTAAACTAACTACTTATGTGAAAATCAGCAAACAAAAAGTCAAACCTTTGCGATTGTTAAGGATATTGGTTTACCATACGGTCAGCCGGAATGTTAGTATTTTAATCCAAATGCATCCAGAATAGACTTTTTCCTTTCGTTTTTATGATTTTAATAAATAATAGCTTAAATTCAACATCGTCACCTAAAATGCAAAAAAGGCCGTAACTACTGAAAAATCAGATGTTGGTTTTTTACTGTATTATAATGCATTGACCCAAACTTACATCAATAATCACAAAAGCCAAAAGGCCGTAACATCAACTTCGTTTATGAACAGTCGTAAAATTTGTTCAATTTAAGAAAAAATTGGTTCGAAGAATGTTTTCTGCTTTATATATTTTCGCTTTAAGTGGACAATTAACAAATTTTACTTAATTCATTGGTTTTAAAGCAAAAAATTTAAAATTGTGGTTACGGCCTTTTGCATTTTAGTTGACGTTATGTATGTTAGGAAAATATTATCCTGTCCCAGAATTCGTTTAATAAGTTTTTAAAAAGTTGTACAAAATCGGGGCCCGCGGACCAGTAGGGATGAGGTCTGAAATACCTCTGTCAAATAATTATATGTGCAATATTTGTTTTCTGGTTTTTATATGTTCCAAGAGTGATATAAATCTTTTTGGTTTATAGTTTTTTTTTTTAATTTATATTTTTACTCAACACACTGACATAAAGTCCACAGTTCAAACTGTTTGACCAATTAAAGTTAAAATTAAATTTATTTGGGGAATATTTAAGACGCTTGGACCTAACAAACGATAACTTTTTGTTTTTAAGTTAAATTTATAGCCGAAACAAGTCACCAGGTCGTAACTGTCGGTTGAAGTGCTGAAAACATTAAAGTAAGTCCACTATTTCTGTAAAATTTTGCGAAATGGTATATACAGAAAATGTTTATCATAATACTGTTGCAAAAAATCTGACTATGATTCTAAAAGCGGTATTCCATAATAAATTGCTAATTAGCGGGACTTAGTTACATTTTTCGACAAAAAACAACATACAGTGTTGGAAAAAATAATAGGGACACTCTAATTTTTCAATATATTCTTACTTTTTTATTTACTATTCTATAAATAGTAAAAAGTATATATATAAAATTAAATAACTTCAAATATTTTAACTTATAAAGCAAAAATAAGGAACTAGTTCGGCCAAAAAATATTTTTTTTAAAAAAGACCTGGAAAAAATAATAGGTACACTTAATGTTTTGTGAAAAATATTTATTTTTTTTTAACATTACCATCATTTCCAAATACTTTTTCAATACTTGGTTGAAGATCCTTTCATTTTTATAACCTCATGACAACGGCGATTCACAGATCCCACAAGATTCGCACATACCTAGGGCGGAATTGAGGACCAGGTTTCTTGCTTGAATTTTTTCCCACAACTCTTGCTTATTTTTTGATATAAAGCTACCAATTTTATTTTTGAGGACTCCCCAGAGATGCTCAATGGGGTTTTAGTCCGGTGATTGGGACGGCCACTCCATTACAGGCACCTCATTCTGCTGAAACCACGTTTTGACGCTTCTAGCGGAATGCTTGGGATCATTATCCTGCATGAATTCCAATTTTAGTGGCATTTCATTTTCAGCAAATGGAAGCATTTTATTCTGGAGAATGTCTATATCGTCAGCAGCATTCATTTTTTCCTGAATCCAAAATATTGGACCAACTCCAGAGGCCGGAAAACATGCCCATAGCATTATAGAACCACCACCGTGTTTAACGCTTTTTTTTGGTATATTTTGGATCAAATTCAGCATTTGCAGAACAACGTACAAATGATTTTCTGTCAGATCTAAATAAATTGACTTTTGTTTCGTCTGACCATAGTACGTTGTTCCAGTTTTTACGGCACAAATGTCGCCTGGCAAATTCCAACCTTTTTTGTATGTTTTTCTTGCTCAACAGTGGTACTTTTCTCGGACGCGTCCCATTAATCCGACTTCCTGTAGCCTATTTCTTATTGTTCGACTTGTCACTGAATCACACAATTCATTTTTAAGGCTATTTGATGACATAAAGGGGTTATTTTTGGAAAGTCGAACTAAACTTTGGTCAAAACGCGCTAACGTTTTACGCTTTCTACCTCTAGTTTCATGACTTTTTTCGAATGAATGGCATTGAATACTTTAGTTTTGGAACACTTCATTATCTGTGCAATTTTTCTAATTGATAACCCGTCCGAATTTAATTTAAGAGTAACATTTTTTTCAGATTCAGTACAATGAACACCACGACCCATTTTCAAATTTATTTACCGAAGACATAAATCATAAACACGAAAGCAATATGATTAAATTAATCACATAAACTTTGCTCTACGGATTTTTAATATGTTTATGTTAAAAATAATAATTCTTATTGACTAATGGTAATTTTTTGTAGTGCGTCCCTATTATTTTTTCCAATTGAAATTACAACTTCACTGATTTTTTTAGCAAATAAATATAAAATAAAAGCGCAAAAGAGAAAAAGTAAACAAATAATGAAATTCCGTTATTTTAGGAACAGTTAAATAGCGGGACCTCAAAAAAAAAAAAAAAATTAATATAAAGAAACTGTTTGCATCTGTTTGCGAAAGTAAGGGTCGTGCCTATTATTTTTTCAACACTGTATGTTACAGAAAAATAAATGCGAAATGAAAGTTTTTTAATAACTGGTCATGTGCAACAAATAATAAAGTAGGTTTTAGATTAAAATTATGACTCTAGGGTGGAAAAACATAACTTATAGAGCGGTACAAAAATCCACACGCAAGATTTTATGATAAATATACATTTATGGTTAAAAACTTTAACTTAAATTAGATTTTTCAGTATATTAATGTGACGATGTTACTATATCGAGCCTAAAAGTCGATTTTTAAGTGACAAAATATTACAAGGATTTCCAAAGAATACTCTCTGCTGGATATACTATTTATATTCAGAGGTATATGACAATATAAAATGCTTCAAATTGATTTTGTATAAGTATACTACAGTTTTGACCTATTTATTTAAAGGAAAAAAGAACTTATTGGTACCACGAGGGATGCATCTGGAGTAACGTTATATTAGGACAACACAATTCCTTAACAATTATCATGAATATTGAAAATATTGAATATTTTACCTTTGGAGACCCCTAGTAAAATTTGACGAAGAAAATATCAATAAAACATTTTAACCCATTAAAACCAAGTTTTAATCGACCTTTATGTCATTTTGTTAAAAAAAGGATTAGAAATGACCCTTATAAGGTAAGAGAAATGAATTGAAAGTTCCAATATTCCCCTCTAAATATTTATGCAAAAATATTTTAGCTTTGAACTATATTTATATTATTTTTTTCAATTTAACTCAGAGTACCTTGATGCAAAAATTTTACCCACCAGCGAAAACTCCTTTGGAGGGTTTATTACACATATAAAGAGCTATCAATTACAGGTGGGTATGTGGTTTAATTAGACGATTTAAAAAAGGAGATTTTAATGTGGGAAAAAAGTTACAAAATGAGAAATTGTAGGCTTTACTCGATAATGACTCATGTCAAATGCAATAAATGGTAATTTTTTGAAACACTTGAATGATTTTTTATTGGATATGTATGGTGCATTCAGTACAAAAACTGTTAGCTTTCCATTGATATAGAATTTATAAAAATATCTTAAAGTTAAAGTGACAATATTGTTTACTCTGATTAGTTCCCTGTGTGTTGTGTTCAATTTGAATACTAATGAGGTTGACACACTACACTGAATGTTATAATTTTGTGCACTGGTATTTTTACAAGTATACTTTTTATCCGATTCATTTAAAATTAGTTCTAGTCTGAACTAAGGAGTGAGATCGAAAAAATCTTAACACACATTTTGCCTCATAACTTTTTTCGGAATCAATATTCAAATTTATTTTTGATCTAGTTATCATGGAAAAATACTTCAGTTATTATTTTTAATAACAACCATGTTAATTTGTCCTTATTTTCATCAAAATAAGTGACGAAAAAGATTTACGTCCTACAAGTTATTAAAAAATTTCAAAAAATCCAAATAGGTCTTACAAATAATTGGCCACAGAATTAAATGTCGTCCGTAAAACCGTTTCTAATGTATCAGGAGAATTTGACTATTGATGTGAAACCTAGTTCGGTAAGAAAAAAGGACCACATGATATTGGGAAGGCCAGAAAATTTAAGGAACTCCAAACACATCTGGTAGAAAATCAGCTCAGTTTTCTCAGTGCTTCGACTGTTTGGTGCGAAAATTTAAAGCTAATGGGAAAGTTAATAACATATAAAGTTCAAAATATTCCGAACTGGAATTCTGCACAAAAAAATTACAAGTCAAAAATAGGACTCGGAATTTAAAACCAAATTTCATACAAAAATACTCAAGCTGTATAATTGACGAAGAAACATAGGTGCTGGCAGAATCTTCGCAGCTTGTGTCTCAAAAATTTTTATTGCTAATGCTCGAAGCAATGTTGGAGATAAGTTTAAGACCCAAAAGCAGCAAAAATTTCTTACAAAATTCATGGTATGACAAGCTTTTTGCAGTTGCGGCAAAACAGGAAAGTCATTTGATACATTCGGATCTATAAATACCAAAATATGCATAAAGGAATATTTGCAAAAAAGACTTCTTCTTTTCTTAAGAAAGTACAACGTGTCCACATATTTTTGGGACCCATTTAGTATCATGTCACTACGGTAAGAAAGCTCTGGAGTGGTACCAAATCAATAACATAGTTTAAGTACCAAGAGAGGTCAATTTTCAAAATTATCCATAGCATAGACTAGTAGAGAGATTGAGCTCTTGTGAAAAGTGAATTCAAGAGCACAAAAAAGGTGTCCCAAAATACGGAAGATTTAACAGAAGATGTGCACACTGTTCCAAAAAAGTGACTGAAGCAACTATCAAATCTCCAAAGAAAAGGTTTTCAAAAATGGTCCACAATATTATAATTAGTGGTTAGAACCATTAAAATTATATATTTCTGTGATCTGTGCTAAATGTCAAATGATTAAAAAAATAATGAAAACTCTAAGATCAACCGTTTCCAAGTTATTGAATATTATGTATGTTAAGAATTTTTCGATCTCACTCCTTCTATATAATTATATTTTACCCATTTTTACCACTAAATAGTATTCAAATTTTTAATAAAGTAGTAACAATATGCTCTACATTATAATTTTTATGTTGATTAATTTAAATTTTTTTTTTTTTTTTTTGCCGTTACTTCCTTTTAGATCTACTCATTTTTCACTTTTAATTTCAATTTATTTATAACATTTCATTACAATTTTACTTTTTCAGTTTTCTTTTTTAATTTTCTTGATTGTGTTTTTGTATATTCAACCACATTTCAGCGTATTAAATTACCAAGGTCTTTGCGGGTCTTTTTTTTTTTGAACAGAGTCAATGTCTCGGCTAGTGTTAAGGAAAAGAAAACATTATTTTTTTTTTCAATATGAAAGTAAAAAATAATAATAAATATGTATGTAAATGAGATACTTTTTGGCAAGTAGTATAGGCAAATTTAATATACTACTTTATAATACATCGATAAAAGTAATAGGAATCAAAAAACATATGTTTTTCCTTTTAAAATATTTTCAAAATATCAAGGAGTATAGGAAAAATATATAACATATGTTGTTATTTATTAGATAATGAAATAGAAACAATTCTATTTTATTATATTCCTGTTCAAGTGATTTAACTTAAAGCTAAAAATATATGCGTATTGAAATAATAAAATCTATAAATTTACTTATTTAATAATATTGCAAAACATAGGGTGAACTTTATATAAAATGTGATTTGTTTTTGATTGAATATATGTATTTTGATTAAGAAATGTTATTCAAAACAAAATATAAATCAATATAACAAAAATAGAAAATATATTGAAAGGAAAACATAGAAAGAAATTGAAAATTAATAATAAAAAATACACTGGAAAAAAAATTAGGTAATATTTTTTGCGTTGTTAAAAATCATAATTCGTTATGAAACTGTAATAAAATTTCTAGGAACATTTTTTAAACTCGAGGATGTACAAGGGAAAAGTAATTTCTTAAGACTTGGACTACTATTGATATTATAATATTCCTTACATAATAACGTCTTCAATTGAAATCTAAATTGTCTACAATATTTAATAAATATTGGATTTTGTTTCTTTAGAAGTGTTAATATTTAATTTTTTGCATTTTTTTTTACAGTGTCGTACAAAAATGTTTACAATTTGTTTTAAAAACAGAAAAACTATATTCGTACAAAATACAGTTACTGTTCACTGAGCAATGAACGAAATTTGATCTTATTGTGGATGTGAGGAAAATGGAATAAAATGGAATGGATGCAATCTAATGGTGAAGATGCTGAAGAGGATGATGATGATGATAAAATGATGGTACTCGTATCAACATCATGTTCGAAAAAAGAGTACAATCAACTTATATTCCTTTTTTTTTTTTTTTTCTTCAACATCTTTGGTATCTTATTTTACATTTATTATAAAGACAAATACGAAATGATGTCCGCATTAAAGATACTCTGTAACAAACAAACAAACAAACTACACTGACATATGAGAGTAGAGGAGGAGTAGGACGGACAGACATGAAACTTTTTGTTTTACAATGAAAAAATTTAATAAAAGCTGATGTTGTCATTCAAATGTGTATTAATCATTTTATATTTGTCAAACGTATAAGACAGACACAACGAAAAGATAACTGTATAACAAGAAAATAAAAAGGATTCATTCGAGAGCGGGGAAAGAAAACGCGTAGTCGGCCGTTGTCAAGTGAAAAAATAAAAATAAAAAAAAAAGGATTTTCGTTTGTTTTCAAGAAGTGCACAGAAAAAAGAATACAATCAATGAAAGACGAATCTTTTTGCAGTGTATGAACAAACTAAAACAATAGTTTAAAAAAAAGGACTTTCTAAGGATTTGTTTCTTGTTGCTTTTATTCTTGTGACAAGAAAATGCTAAAATGTGTTTTAATTTATTTATGGATTTATATTGGATTATTTTATATGATTGAAGCTGGCGATGATAATGAACAGTGAGTGTTAAAAAAATAAAATAAAATAAAAAAGTATAGCAATAGTTTTGCAAATTATATATTTTGTAATATAAAACGGTTCTAAACGTCATGAAGTGATTAAGAGTTAATTTACATAAACTAAAAATCTTTGGATAGTTAAGGATTTTTTAAAGAAAACTGCAAAATTATTGAATTGTTAACATTTTCGTGTATTTTCTGTTAATATCTATTTATAATTAGGAGACGGATTTTAAAGCAAATGCATGTTTTTTCTGCGGCATTTAAAATCTTTCTTATGTTGTTATCTATCCGAATCTGAAATTTTTCTATAAAATGGCATCGATTTGTTAGTGCTTATTTTTTAATATTTACTCTAAAATACGATTTTTTTAATATTATTTATTTTTTTCTTCACCTTTTTTAAACTTTTTTGTTAAAGTTTTGTTTTTCTAACAAGCTTATCAGGTGTTATGTGCTATTTTGAACATTCATTTACGGCAACGGTTCTCAATTGGGAGTCCGCAAGGGCATTAATGGGGGGTTCGCGAAGTCATCTTGAGAAATATTTTTAACACAAAATTTTTTAATGTAATTATAATTTAGAAATTTATATAAAAATTCGAATGAATGCTTGAAACTATTCAGAAATGGAATTAAAGACAAAAGTAAAGATTATTTTATAAAATGAGATCTTTTAGGAAACATAGTTCACTTTTATTTGAGTAAATCAGTTTTTGACATGAAAACCTATATTTAATGGCTTTCCGAATTTAAATCATAGAATAATATCTTTGCAAATAGATTGTTAAAATTTGCTTGAAAGATGCGGTGCGACATCTTAATGCTGAGTGATCAAAACTTTTATTTCTCAGAGAAATTTTCGGGCTTTAACAATAAAATTTTTTTAAAGGACTTTATAATTTGAAGACGGATCGTTATTCATATTTTGAATAACGATATTTAATATTTCATATTTATGTATTTCAAAAGGAGTTAAAAAAGTAACATATTAAATAAATTTTTATTTGATTTCAAACCATTTTTGTAGAAATACAGAAAAGTTTATTCGTTTGTTGGGTCCGAAGCCCTAAAAATATTAGAACAATTTTCATCAACATACATTTTAATGTGAAACTATTTTCTTTTTTTAACGATATTTAATATTTAATATTTCATATTTATGTATTTCAAAAGGAGTTAAAAAAGTAACATATTAAATAAATTTTTATTTGATTTCAAACCATTTTTGTAGAAATACAGAAAAGTTTATTCGTTTGTTGGGTCCGAAGCCCTAAAAATATTAGAACAATTTTCATCAACATACATTTTAATGTGAAACTATTTTCTTTTTTTATACAAAGATCTAATGAAGCAAAAACAAGGAACTGAAAAAGTCATGAATATAACATTGTGTTGTAATTGGTAGGATGTTCTTTTATACTTCGTGTGCATTGCTTTTGAAGTAAATCGTTTAAAACCATGTGTATAACATTTTTTAATAAAAATTCAGTTTTATTTTTATTAAAATATAATAAAAATGTTTTAAAATTAGCGAAATTTTAATTTGTAGAAATTATTAACTTTTTTTGAGCTAAAAATTCATTTACTTTCACTTTTTTAGAAGTAATTATAAGGAACTTCAAAAAAAAAAAGTTAAAAATATGCGCTTAGTTCTACTTTTGAAGTGGTGAAAATGTTCTTTTTTAGAAGTACTAAATCGTTTTTATGTTGGGTTATTTTATATTTTTAAGCCAATAAAAGTTGTTGTGGGTCGCGCTACCATTGATATGCCAAAAAGGGTTCGCGAAGCAAGACCTTGTGAGGAACCCTGATTTAGGGGTTATACTCAAATAAATTATAAAGTAGGGGAATTCTCTTATATTTATTGTATGCGGCTGCAAATATTGTAAAATCAGCAAAAGCCATTAAGATTTGGTATCAAAAAATTTTGCATGTAACCTGCTTAGTCCACGCACTGCCTCGAGTAGCAGAGGAGATGCGTAATAATTACGCTGGACGACAAAAAAAAAAAAATAAATTTCTTGCTCCTTGAAAAAAAAAAAAAAAATATGTGGACTAGATGGAATTCCGAATGCTAAACTCGAATCTGCTTTCAGTTTTTCCCATCGGGTCGAGATTTTTTTTATGGGCGTGTCTAATATTGCGTCCTAAACAAGCCGATTACTCGAGAACGGTATGCACGATTTATATAAATAATACACCAAAATATGCGAAATAAAATTAGATTAAAATCGTTTTACTAACAAATTTTTATACGCTCAATATTTCGAAATGTGTCCGAAAAAATGTTTTCAAGCTAAATTCTAGATTTCTTTTTTTTTTTACTGAAACTTCTTTTTAAAAGTGAAAACATAAAAACTGTTTCAGTTTATCATCTTTATCTCAAAGCTGGTTAAATAAAGCCACGTATCATAAAAATTTATGCACAGATCTTGATTGCATTCGCAGTTTAGTTAGGATATCCATGCATACCTACAGTTAAGTGGGCAAAAAATATTTCTTTTTTTTTTTCGCTTTAAATAAAAAAAAAAAATAGGTGGATTAGATGGAATTTAACGTGCCAAATAAGAATCAGCTTTTACTTTTTTTTCTATCACGTATTGATTTTTTATGGGCATGACTACTATGACCCCGCCGTTAGGCAGTCACACTTGTATAACTCGAGAACGGTTTGTCATATTAAGATAAATTAAACTCCAATATATAGCGACTTAAATTATCTTTGAGCTGAATTCACATAATTTTTTTTCCAGTTAATATTTCCGTAGTTATTCGGTAATTAGTAGCGAAAAAATTATTATAATTTTTTTTTAATGGTGAAAATTTTGATCCATAACTCTGAAATTCCTGAGCGAATAAAAAATGTTGTTCAGACACCTTGAAGACAATTTTCGTATGCATCTTCATCAAAATCGTGTAAACGGTTCTTTAGTTATAGTCAAAATTTGACAAACCATTCTCGAATTTTATAGTGTGACCACTGAATAAGGTGATGATATTAGTCATGCCCATAAAAAAAAAAAATCAAAAAAATAGAAATGATAGAAAAAAAGTGAATGCAGATTCTTGTTTACCTCGTCAAAATCACCTAGTTTTTTGCCCACCACTGTATTTCTATTTAATTGTATGTAAACATGGATATTTTTACTTAACTGTGAATAAAATCAAGATTTGTGCATTTTGAAGATACATACCTTATTTTGTTCGCAGCATTACCAGCTTTAAAATAAAGATAATAACCACACAGATAATAAAAACACATTTTTAAAGTTTTCATGAAATTTTAGTAACAAAACAATCTAAAATTTTGCTTGAAAAAGATTTTTTTTTTTTGACACTTAGTTCAAAATAACTATTGAGCACATAAAAAATTAAGTTTGGGTGAGTTGAAGATATTATTACGCATCTTTTGGTGTATCACTTATGTCGATCGTACACACCGTTTTTGAGTTATGGGCAAATATACTAGAGTAATGGCCTTACTATGGGCGAAATATTAGACACGCCCATAAAAAAATCCAGACCTGATGGAAAAAACTGAAAGCAGATTCGTGTTTAGCACATCAAAATGCATCAAGTTCAACTATTCATCTTCGATGGAGGATTTTTTTTTTTGTCAACCAGTGTTATCACAATGTTTCCTTGATTTCACATGGAAAAACAGATATTTAAAAGCGCGTTGCAATATTAGAGGAAAATTATCCCAATTTGCCTCTTCCTCCTCAATCAATTATTACGAGACGGGCATGATACTGCAAAATATTATGAACAAAATTTTGAATATTTCAAAAAATAAAAATAAAAAAAAACCTTGATGAATTGAATGATAACGTCTCTAAAGCTATGAAAAATGTTAAACGACTATTAAGATCAAGAAATATTAAATATAATCTCTTCTTTGGTTGTCCCGACTATGAATTACTAAATGAATGAATGGAATGAAACCACTTGAAATTTTCAAAGTGGAAAAATTTCTTCGTTTCATGTTTTTTGAAGAAGAAAAGTACGGAATTAATTCCACTTTCGATCGGAATGGTTTTATGTGACAGGCCTGATAATCTCTTTTTTGTTTGTCCCGACTATGAATTACTAAATTTCAGGGTTTCCATTAGTTAAGTACTTAAATCAGTTCAATTGATAGGGCTATTCAAAAAATCGAAGCGGCAGCAGCCCCTACTGCTGAAAAAAAAAAAAAAAATTGCAATCTGTTGCTTATAAAAATAAAGGATTTGAAAAAATTAAAAAAATCAAACTCAATTATTCTATATTCAGATCTTGTGTTTAGAAGACTCTTCTTCTGAAATACAATTATTGAAACACGTTTCTATTACATCGGTTCAAATAGAAGGATAATTTTCTGTGTAAAAATACATATGTTTACGCCAAAATAGACAATCATTTACATTTGATAACTTAGTAAAAAAATTGAACTGTCTGTTGTCCACTTGTGTTTTGTCAATGTTTAAGGCTCAGCATTAGTCTTTCATAGTTCTCTTTTAACAAGTGTCAAATATCTTTCAATTGGTCAAAATTTTGGATAGTTTGAAGGTTTGCTATTTTTCGGAACAAAATTAGCATTCACCCTTACTACGAAAACCTGTCGTCTTCTTTAATTATGATTGCCGTAAACATCAAAAAAAAAAAAAAAAAAAAAAAAAAAAATACATGCTATCAACATTGATTTTGTTGTTTAAAACGACTACGACTTCGACTACGACACTTGTAATAAGGTTGATTATATTTACTGTACCATTCTAAAGTACTTTTACTGTAATGAACAAGTCAGGCTAGAATAATGTTTAGACTCTATATTTTCTTATAAATGGTATCAGTCACCTTTTTTTGAGCACTCCTCGATTTGAATATCCGAGTTTATTCACTTCTCTCATCACAGCTGCATATACATACAAGAAACTTTTTGAGAAATTTTTATTTTTGGTACGGTTTTCTTCAGGAAAATTTCCTCCAACATCTGCTACCTAAAAGTTTTGTGAGAGGTCAGGAATGACGCACGTTTCATCAACCATTACACAACAATAAAAGTTAAAAAAAAAAAAAAAAAGCTTTGTCCTCTCTTTTTATATTTGCTTTCCTCTCTGGTGCTTTTTCACTTTAAATGTTTGAAATACATTATTGGCTTTAAATTTGTGCAAATAGCGTTCAGAACAGTTAACACGTCCGGCCATTGCGGGTCCGGAAATACTTTTTAAGAACTGTTTCACCTTTTTGGATTTGTATACTTTCGCGGTCTTTTTTGTTTAACTTTTGTAAGGTCATTGTTTAACTTTCTTACCACTATAGAACAATTTTTCTTTATTATTTTCTTATTAATTAATGCAATATCCATTTCGTTTTTGTACTTTTCCCTTACAGTGTCCACATAGGAGATGCGTAATAATTACGCTGGACGACAAAAAAAAATTTCTTGCTCCTTGAAAAAAAAAAAAAAATATGTGGACTAGATGGAATTCCGAATGCTAAACTCGAATCTGCTTTCAGTTTTTCCCATCGGGTCGAGATTTTTTTTATGGGCGTGTCTAATATTGCGTCCTAAACAAGCCGATTACTCGAGAACGGTATGCACGATTTATATAAATAATACACCAAAATATGCGAAATAAAATTAGATTAAAATCGTTTTACTAACAAATTTTTATACGCTCAATATTTCGAAATGTGTCCGAAAAAATGTTTTCAAGCTAAATTCTAGATTTCTTTTTTTTTTTACTGAAACTTCTTTTTAAAAGTGAAAACATAAAAACTGTTTCAGTTTATCATCTTTATCTCAAAGCTGGTTAAATAAAGCCACGTATCATAAAAATTTATGCACAGATCTTGATTGCATTCGCAGTTTAGTTAGGATATCCATGCATACCTACAGTTAAGTGGGCAAAAAATATTTCTTTTTTTTTTTCGCTTTAAATAAAAAAAAAAAATAGGTGGATTAGATGGAATTTAACGTGCCAAATAAGAATCAGCTTTTACTTTTTTTTCTATCACGTATTGATTTTTTATGGGCATGACTACTATGACCCCGCCGTTAGGCAGTCACACTTGTATAACTCGAGAACGGTTTGTCATATTAAGATAAATTAAACTCCAATATATAGCGACTTAAATTATCTTTGAGCTGAATTCACATAATTTTTTTTCCAGTTAATATTTCCGTAGTTATTCGGTAATTAGTAGCGAAAAAATTATTATAATTTTTTTTTAATGGTGAAAATTTTGATCCATAACTCTGAAATTCCTGAGCGAATAAAAAATGTTGTTCAGACACCTTGAAGACAATTTTCGTATGCATCTTCATCAAAATCGTGTAAACGGTTCTTTAGTTATAGTCAAAATTTGACAAACCATTCTCGAATTTTATAGTGTGACCACTGAATAAGGTGATGATATTAGTCATGCCCATAAAAAAAAAAAATCAAAAAAATAGAAATGATAGAAAAAAAGTGAATGCAGATTCTTGTTTACCTCGTCAAAATCACCTAGTTTTTTGCCCACCACTGTATTTCTATTTAATTGTATGTAAACATGGATATTTTTACTTAACTGTGAATAAAATCAAGATTTGTGCATTTTGAAGATACATACCTTATTTTGTTCGCAGCATTACCAGCTTTAAAATAAAGATAATAACCACACAGATAATAAAAACACATTTTTAAAGTTTTCATGAAATTTTAGTAACAAAACAATCTAAAATTTTGCTTGAAAAAGATTTTTTTTTTTTGACACTTAGTTCAAAATAACTATTGAGCACATAAAAAATTAAGTTTGGGTGAGTTGAAGATATTATTACGCATCTTTTGGTGTATCACTTATGTCGATCGTACACACCGTTTTTGAGTTATGGGCAAATATACTAGAGTAATGGCCTTACTATGGGCGAAATATTAGACACGCCCATAAAAAAATCCAGACCTGATGGAAAAAACTGAAAGCAGATTCGTGTTTAGCACATCAAAATGCATCAAGTTCAACTATTCATCTTCGATGGAGGATTTTTTTTTTTGTCAACCAGTGTTATCACAATGTTTCCTTGATTTCACATGGAAAAACAGATATTTAAAAGCGCGTTGCAATATTAGAGGAAAATTATCCCAATTTGCCTCTTCCTCCTCAATCAATTATTACGAGACGGGCATGATACTGCAAAATATTATGAACAAAATTTTGAATATTTCAAAAAATAAAAATAAAAAAAAACCTTGATGAATTGAATGATAACGTCTCTAAAGCTATGAAAAATGTTAAACGACTATTAAGATCAAGAAATATTAAATATAATCTCTTCTTTGGTTGTCCCGACTATGAATTACTAAATGAATGAATGGAATGAAACCACTTGAAATTTTCAAAGTGGAAAAATTTCTTCGTTTCATGTTTTTTGAAGAAGAAAAGTACGGAATTAATTCCACTTTCGATCGGAATGGTTTTATGTGACAGGCCTGATAATCTCTTTTTTGTTTGTCCCGACTATGAATTACTAAATTTCAGGGTTTCCATTAGTTAAGTACTTAAATCAGTTCAATTGATAGGGCTATTCAAAAAATCGAAGCGGCAGCAGCCCCTACTGCTGAAAAAAAAAAAAAAAATTGCAATCTGTTGCTTATAAAAATAAAGGATTTGAAAAAATTAAAAAAATCAAACTCAATTATTCTATATTCAGATCTTGTGTTTAGAAGACTCTTCTTCTGAAATACAATTATTGAAACACGTTTCTATTACATCGGTTCAAATAGAAGGATAATTTTCTGTGTAAAAATACATATGTTTACGCCAAAATAGACAATCATTTACATTTGATAACTTAGTAAAAAAATTGAACTGTCTGTTGTCCACTTGTGTTTTGTCAATGTTTAAGGCTCAGCATTAGTCTTTCATAGTTCTCTTTTAACAAGTGTCAAATATCTTTCAATTGGTCAAAATTTTGGATAGTTTGAAGGTTTGCTATTTTTCGGAACAAAATTAGCATTCACCCTTACTACGAAAACCTGTCGTCTTCTTTAATTATGATTGCCGTAAACATCAAAAAAAAAAAAAAAAAAAAAAAAAAAAAAATACATGCTATCAACATTGATTTTGTTGTTTAAAACGACTACGACTTCGACTACGACACTTGTAATAAGGTTGATTATATTTACTGTACCATTCTAAAGTACTTTTACTGTAATGAACAAGTCAGGCTAGAATAATGTTTAGACTCTATATTTTCTTATAAATGGTATCAGTCACCTTTTTTTGAGCACTCCTCGATTTGAATATCCGAGTTTATTCACTTCTCTCATCACAGCTGCATATACATACAAGAAACTTTTTGAGAAATTTTTATTTTTGGTACGGTTTTCTTCAGGAAAATTTCCTCCAACATCTGCTACCTAAAAGTTTTGTGAGAGGTCAGGAATGACGCACGTTTCATCAACCATTACACAACAATAAAAGTTAAAAAAAAAAAAAAAAAGCTTTGTCCTCTCTTTTTATATTTGCTTTCCTCTCTGGTGCTTTTTCACTTTAAATGTTTGAAATACATTATTGGCTTTAAATTTGTGCAAATAGCGTTCAGAACAGTTAACACGTCCGGCCATTGCGGGTCCGGAAATACTTTTTAAGAACTGTTTCACCTTTTTGGATTTGTATACTTTCGCGGTCTTTTTTGTTTAACTTTTGTAAGGTCATTGTTTAACTTTCTTACCACTATAGAACAATTTTTCTTTATTATTTTCTTATTAATTAATGCAATATCCATTTCGTTTTTGTACTTTTCCCTTACAGTGTCCACATAAAATTGCATATGACAAGTGGCCAAAGGAAGCGGGCACAAATACAACTGCATCATAAAAAACGTCACAGTCCACCGCCACCATCAGCCTCACATCATCACCCCCATTCTCATCCACAGCCGCCACCACCACCACCATCATCATCGTCAGCAACAAATTTATATCATGAATCGCCACACAATTATTTAAAAGGAATAACATCAACATCATCATCGTTGGAACCACAACAGCATATATTTAGCCGCACAAAGAAATATCCATCTTCATCAGCCCTATTGCAATTGCATGAAAATGGTCAACTCTTAAATATAGATGAGGATGTGTATGGCCAAGGAGATAATGGTGGTGGCAGTTTTATACTCAGTACTGATACAGATGTCGGTGAGCACACGATACCATCATATTTGGCAAAAAATTTTGCATTATTCCCACAACCAACGACCACATATGAAACCGAAATAATACCAAACAATTCCGAAGGATTTAATGTGGTCGAACAGGGTGGATTGGATGGGCTGGACGACTTGGAAGAAGAAAATGAAATCCAAAAACATACAGGAAAAGGTGCAGCAGGAAGCATAGAGTCGATAATACTAGCAGAACAAATGGAAAATTATCAACGTCATAAACCATCAACGTATTCATCCTCTACGTCGAAAATCATAAAAAATGAACAATTGTTGCAACAACTATTGCAGCAGCAGCAACAACAACACAACAATGAAGAAGCGGAAATTATTAATGCAGCCGCTTATAAATCAACCAAGCTACGGGGAAACAAATATAGAGCCGAAAAAGACTATCACACTGAAGATGACTTGACAGAGGCCATGATGTATTCATCAAAACACAATCCAGCACACAATTTTAAACGGGACGAAGAGGAGGTGCCATATAGGGGAGGTATTAAGCCCTTAACAGTAGATGACATATGGTCACAATTGCAACAACAATATCTAAACAAATACTCACCACAAGCTCAAGCCTTAACATCAGTGGACAGTGAGGAGCAGCCTTTAACAAAGACAAAACCTAAACACAAAAGAAATACCAAGAGACAAAGACACGCAAAACCAACTATAACCTCATACCCCAGCTCCTGGCCAGTTAAAACTTTAAGCTATGTCAGTAGCAGTAAACATCATAAACACCAACTAAAGCAACCACAATTTCATTATAATGATGAAATACTTTCCTTGCCCTCAGCTGCCGCCTTTAGCAGTGGCAGACTGTCATCGCATCGGGATACAGATTTATTTGCTAAAAGACCTTTTAACAAATTTACTGCTCACGATGATGAAGATGATACTGCCGAGATAGATGATGATAGTGCTGGTGCTGTGTATGGTGAGGATAGCGAGGATGATGATGTGGATGTAGATGTTTATGGTGATAACACTGATAATAATCATGATGAATCATTTGAAGAAGCTGTCTACCAACGTGGAAAAAAGTTTACAGGCCACACAGCTCATGGCCAGCTCAAGCACACGAATAATCCTTTTAATTACCATGATCTCTATGGTTCCTACAGTACACCCATAACGGCTACAGTTGCCACACATATACAACCTTCCACATATCATCCCAACTTGGTGTCTTCCACTTTACCCTCCTATACAGGCACTAGTAGCACTAATTCACATTTGTCGGCAATTCCACAACATCCATCTACATCATATCAATGGCGTACACAACAAAATTATCCAGCCTCCTATCAAACTTATCACTTGCAACATCAACAACAACAACAGCAACCAGAGTGGTCTGCAGTAGCATCAGCAGAAGGAGTAAGAGATGGAGGTGAACAATATGCACAACATCATCAACATCTTGCAAAACAACAATCCAATGCTGCTTTACGTTTACCCAAGGCAACAATTACACAAACACCCAATACTAGTAGCTCATCCTCTAAATTATCGCCCACCCAGTCAAATGATTTCACAGTATCAACCTCCTCCTTGTCGCCGTCCTCGTTATCATCATCGTCAGCTAAGTCTACCGTACAACCACCACCGGCACGTTATAAAAAACGTAAAAATCGCATAAAAACCAAAAGGAATCGTATTGTGGTCATCTAGTAGACTTAATACTAGAAACATAGTGTTGTTGTTGCTGTTGCAAATGTTATTTAATACCTTGGCAGAGATGCCGGTGGCAGTGTAGTTTTAATGTTTAGCCTTTAGCTTTCATATGCATTGTATGTATGGATATTTCTGTGTAACGGTTTAAGGGTTTTATGTCTTGACTTTTTGCAATAAGTTCAAGTATTTATTGCAGTGTATACTTTAAGGGGATTTCTAAGGTTCTTTCTTTCGTTCGTTGTTGTTGTTTTTTATTTATTTTTAATTATCTTTTTTAAGTTTTTATTTAAGCTAATAATGATTTCTGTTATTTGTTGTATTTAATTTATTAAATAAAGTTAAAATAATTACACAAGTGTTTCCTTTTTTAGCTAATATAAAGCGGAAGTGGCTGATTCGAATTATACTGGTCGATAGAGAAATTCTCCCTTAAACAATAATTTGTGGACTAGACAAATTTGACGCGGTACGCAAGAATCTTCTTTCAGTTTTTTTATTTTTATCAGGACCTGATTGGCATGTCTAATATTTCCATAACTCTAGAGAGATTTGTACGATTTATACACGCAGAGAAAAAACATTTCTCAATATGATTGGCCCAACAATATTATTTTCATTGCAGAGAAATTTTTCCATCGCAAACATTCTTATTGTAGCAATTATACATTTATTCTCAATTCACAATTATATTGTTGGCACAACATGTTAAGCAATATGTTTAAATTAAAGCCACATTATTGTTATTAAAATTCCATGTGCAAAAAATTATTTTCAATACCTGAAAATATTATTATGTTTTTAATTTTGAATTGACAACAACATTTCTGTTTTGTATTGGCAACAATATACATTATCAGTACTTGACAATAAGTATACTTGCTGATTTTTATTCAGTTTAGCGTGCTTCTTGCACAGCGCTAGTTGTTTGTCGGCAAGATAAAAATGTATTAGAAAATATACTGAATGTATATTTAAAAAAGTGAATTATTTGAAATAAATTATTTTAATTAAAATTAAACTAGAAATAAATAAGTGTTTCAGATTGTGAAAATATTTTAAATGGATAATATACAAAGAGAACTACATAATAGGTTATCTTCGGAGTGCTAAAAAAAGATGTCACCTTGTACGAGTATTCAAGAAATTTCTCAGGTTTCATCGTTCACCGGCGATTGAATCCAAAGTGATTTATTTTACATAACAAAACTATAATTAATTTTAATAAAAACTACCATACGATAAATTAATTGGCTTTTATTTGTTTTTAGGCATAACAATTGTTTCTCGACACTATAAGTATTCTTATTGTGATTCAAGCATATGATTGCTGTATACATGAATCAAGTACATATGTAACAAAAATATGGTTGCTGATCAACAATATTTTTATAGTAATTTAACCATATTATTGCTGTATACATGAATCAGTTACATATAAAACAAAAATATGGTTGCAGATCAACCATATTTTTGTTGTGATTAAAACATATTATGGTGTTATATCCAACCATAATATAATTTACAAACATCTATTAAATCCAACCATAATATGACAGTACTCTATTATGGTTGCTATTCACCATATTTTTTCTTTGCGTGTATAGATGTAACACCAAAAGATACGAACAAAAATTGTCTTCAAGTCGTCTTTAAATTTTTTTAAATTTTATATCTGATCAATAGTTTTGGAGTTATTTCAAATTTTCCAACACTAAAATAAAAAGTATTGAGTTTTTAATCCTTTATCATCAAGTTTGTAATACTATGAATAAAATAAGCCACTTGGGTTCCGTTGAGTTACCCTGAGGGATCATGTGGTTTTGGATCACCTGTCCATGACAAAGTTCGAATCAAACCAACCCAATAAATGTATACAGGAGTTCATCAGTCTGATGTCAATGTCAGATAGATTAGATACTACATGGACATACAGACTGTCGAATTTTGTAGTCATAATGTCTGTGTCCTCCTCTTTCTCATCGCACTCTGAATACCCTGTAGAACGAGATTTCCGCTTGTAGAGATCCGGCAATATGAAGGAAATATATTTTCTACATACGGGAATCTAAACAACACCTTCAGCATATTTAGACCCATCAACTAAGCTAGCCCTTAAGACTGGATCAGTTGAAATCAATACTAAGATGCTTCTGTCGAAAAAGGGTATAGGTATACAATAATTAATAGTATTACCGAACTAATAGCGATCCATTTGCCCATAAGGTCCACGGGTAGCCTTGGATGGTGTTGTACGAAGCGCGCTCGTTATAAGTAGCGATAAGTTGCTGAGAATCGTAGGAAAGATTCTGTTATAGGTGGATTTTCCATCGCCCTCCACCATACTATAGTTCCATACATATGTATGGGCTTGACTACCATGTCGTACAGGTTCAAAGGAAGATACGTTTACATTAAAAACCGCATTAACCGCTTGTTAACTTTTAATCTCTTATCCGATTTGAAATATGTTTACATTTTCTTAAACAAGATCTAGGTGATATTTATCTCTTATAGTTTTTGATTTATTTGCATTTATAATTTCAACTGTCTCAATTTTTGTAAAATATTGGTCCAAATTTTTCTGTATATAGCCCAACATATCCATACCAATTTAGCTAGATTTTTCTTTAGTTAAAGAACAAAATTATCTATCGATTAATAATTGAAAATAAGCATAAAAATTGCATTAAAAAAAAAAATCTAAAAGAGAAGATTTCAAAATTTAAAACGAGCCCCTATTACATAATAGAGCTAACTACAGATCGTGCCGAACTTCAGTTTTAGCCTAAATGTTCTAAAATCCCAAAGCAAGGTTCTACAAAGAAAATGCAGTTTTAGAAACTCTGATGTGTTTCGAAGAGTTTGTCAATGGCTTTTTCCAGACCTACAACAAATGTGGATTTGATTTTTGTATTTTCACTTTTTTTTTTTTTGAATTTGCGGGTTTCCTTCATATGATAAAGTCAACAATCAAATCTAAAAGACTATGGATTCCAATTTTTTTCAAATATATTATTGACTAGCTGACGTAATCCTTACACTGGTCGACAAAAAAATTTTCTTCGTGCTCCTTCAAAAAAAATAAAAAATATGTGGACTAGATGAAATTCCGCATGCTTAACTCGTATCTGCTTTCAGTTTTCTCCCATCAGGTCGAGATTTTTTTTTTATGGGCGTGTCTAAATTGCGCCCTAAATAAGCCGATTACTCGAGTATAGTTCACTATAACTCGAGAACGGTTTGTCCGCTCAATAGTTTTGGAGATAAATTCAAGATTTCTTTTTTTTTTTCTAAAACTTCTTTTTAAAAGTGAAAACATCAAAAATGTTTCAGTTTATCATCTTTATCTCAAAGCTAGCAAAACTATGAGTAAATAAAGCCACGTATCATAAAAATTTATGCACAAATCTTGATTGGATTCACAGTTAAGTTAGGATTCCCATGCATACCTACAGTTAAGTGAAAATACACTTGTCGGCAAAAAAAAAAATAAATTTTTTCGCCGTTAGGCAGTCACACTTGTATAACTCGCGAACTGTTTGTCCAATTAAGATAAATTGAACTCAAATATATAGTGATCTAAATTGTCTTTGAGCTGAATTTAAATAATTTTTTTGTCCAGTTAATATTTCCGCAGTTATTCGGAAATTAATACCGAAAAATTATTATTATTATTTTTTTTTTTTTTGAAAAATTGTGAAAATTTTGATTCATAACTCTGAAATTATTGAGCGAATAAAAAATATTGTTGACATATCATGAAGACAATTTGCGTATGCATCTTTCTTATCAAAATTGTGTAAACGGTTCTTGAGTTATAGTCTAAATTGGACAAACCATTCTCGAATATTATAGTGTGGCCGCTGAATAAGGTGATGATATTAGTCATGCACCTAAAAAAAATCAGTACGTGATAGAAAAGAAGTGAATGCAGATTCTTATTTAACTCATCAAAATCCACCTAGCCCACCTATTTTTGTTAAAAAATAATAATAATAATATTTTTTTTATTTTTTTTTTTTTGCCCACCACTGTATTTCTACGCAATTGTATGTAACATGGGTATTTTTACTTAACTGTGAATAAGATTTATGCATAAATTTTTAAGATACATAGCTTATTTTGTTCGCAGCATTACCAGCTTTAAAACAAAGATGATAAACTGTAACATTTTTAATGTTTTCATTTATTAAAAGAAATTTTTGTAACAAAAATCTAAAATTTTGCATGAAAAATATATATCGTCCATTCCATGAAAGAACGCCCAAAAATATACCAAGTGATCTCCGATTTTTATAAAATTTTATTCGTATAAGGTCAATGGGTGTCTATAAATATTTCCGTTTTCAGATTCGCTAAATTCAGAAAATTCGCGATTTTATTTCGCTTTTTCACTTTTGAAAAAATCTAAAAAATCTCAAAAGTATACAACTTTAAATACAAATA
This sequence comes from Protophormia terraenovae, assembly GCA_951394005.1. NCBI lineage: Eukaryota > Metazoa > Arthropoda > Insecta > Diptera > Calliphoridae > Protophormia > Protophormia terraenovae. The sequence goes on from OX596073.1 coordinate 62,707,485, forward strand.
TTTCTGGGAAGGCTTTGCAGAAATTTGTGATTTAAACGGCGTTTGAATTGTAATTATGTTAGTTTAAACATATATTTTTTATATTTTTTATAAATAAAAAATATTTTTTAAAAATGTATTTTAATGCAATTGCATTTTTTAAATGCATTTTTCTTTAAATATGCTATTCAAATTTTTTAATTTTTTAACATAAATGAAAAGTTTGGAGTCTTTACATTAAAATAAAAATCTAAAATTTTTGGGACGCACACATGTACTGTGCATAATTTCCCCTCTTCTTCAACTAGTTTAAATTTTTTCATATAAAAATTATATTTTTCTGGTATTATGAAAATCCTGAAAAATAGTAAAACTTTATGTATCTAACTATTTATTGTTTTAAGTTATAATAAACAAAGCATTTTTAAATACAGTTTTGAAAAATTAAAATTTAATAAATTCGCAACTAACAAAAATGCATCTAAAAACTGCATTTATATTTTTAAAATATTATGGATCGAAGACGTGGTTTTTGAAATGCTGACTAAATTACACAAAAAATATACTATGGCCTTTTAAATACTTTTTAAATTACAAAAATCCATTAATAACTTCAAGAGATATGAATATTTAAAATTGCATACTTTTTATATTTTGTTAACTTTTATAAAAATTTTTAAAGAAAATTTCAAAAAACAAGAAAAAAATTTAATTTTATATGAAAAATTTTAAACATGTTTTTATAAAAATTGGATTATGTATATAAGATTTTCGCGTCCCAAAAATTTTACACTTTTATTTTAATGTAAAGATTCCAAACTTTTTATTTATGTTAAAATATTAAAAAATTTTAAAAGCATATTTAAAGAAAAATGCATTTAAAAAATGCAATTGCATTAAAATGCATTTTTGAAAAATCTTTCTTATTTTTAAAACGTTTGTCGTAAAGCCGCCATATGCGAAATTTTAAGGCCGTTTAAATCATTAAAATTCACAAAGTCTTTCCAGAGATATTGCTATTCAAAGTTACATACTTTTGAAATTTTTTTGGTTTTTGAGAAAATTAAAAAACGAAATTAAATCGCGAGCTTTTGCAATTTCACAAAACTGAAAACTGAAATTGATAAAAGGCTTAATGGAGTTTATGTATACAAATTTTTATCGAAATTGAAAGCCATTAAGTAAAAAAATATACTTTTTCGGGCGTTCTTTCCTGGAATGGTCGATATATATATTTTTTTTGGCACTTATTTCAAAATAACTCCGAAACTATTGAGCACATAAAAAAATTAAGTTTTCGTGATTTGAAGATATTTTAGTCCGCATCTTTTGGTGTATCACTTATGCCAATCGTACACACCATTCTTGAGTTATGAGAAAATACACTAGAATAATAGCCTTACTATGGGCGAAATATTAGACACGCCCATAAAAAAATCCAGAGCTGATAGAAAAAACTGATAGCAGATTCGTGTTTAGTACATCAAAATGCACCAAGTTTAACTATTCGTCTTTGGGGAAGGATTTTTTTGTCGACCAATGTTATAAACGCGAAGATTGAAGTAAGTATCTGTTAAAAACCAAAATTACATACCCACAAAATAAATTAAGACTTGATAGATATAAACTGAAAGCAGATTCGCGTTAAACATGTCGAATTCTATCTAGTTCACCTATTTTTCTTTAAAGGGGAATAAAAAAAGATTTTTTTCATACCAGTGTTATTAATCCATTTAAACATTTTAAACTTTTGGTAAGAATTGATTTTTAAGTCATTTTATTTCACTAAAACTTATTTGTTATTAGTTTACTTTAAAGCAATTTTTTAATGGTTATGATATTTTAAATTTAATATTATCATTAAAATGCATAACTCAAAGAAACCTTAATTTAATACAATATTCTCTTGTTTTTTTATTTTGAGAACTTACCCAAATTTTATAAAGTTCATTATAAATGTATATAATCTTACCTGCAAAGATAATTAAAAAAAAAATGAAAGCAAATTAGCACACAAATTAATACAAATTTTAATTAGATCAAAATCTTTTGCATATCATCTTCATTTAAAACAGAAACATTTATAACCATAATTATGAGTAAAAATAGATATAAACAAGTTGAATTTTAGCTCAATTTATGTCAACTAAAAATTTGAAGCTTTAAGTGTTAAAAAATAGTTGAAAAAATATAAAATTTAAATAGAATAAAAAATATAACAAATTAAATAGTTTGTAAAAAGAAAAAGTAACAGAATATACATATATGTATTTGAAAAGGTATTGGGCAGATTTATTTAAATAGATGTCAATTAAGCTTGAATTTAAGATATTACATAATTTAAAGACAATTTCAAAATAAAAACAGCAATTCAAGGCTTTTAAATGCAAATAAGCAAATACAGACATACATAAAGTATATCAAGATTTAAAGCAAAAATTCAACAGCTAAATATTTTATTAAACTTATTTTATTGTTCCTATATTTTAAATCAAAAAGGATCTTTTATGAGTAATAATTTTTATAAATTTATCAGCTTTTGATTAATTACAACCATATAAGAAAAATAAAAATTTCATATAAAGAAAACTTATAATTAATTTTCGAAACAAAAAGAAAAACCCATTAAGTCATGATGACACTGTATGATTGCCTAGAATTTTTTTACAGCCTAAAATTGCTAATTGCAATTGACTTACACCCCCACCCCCCAACACCCCTGATATACACAATACATTTTTCTCAGAGTATAGATTTTTACTAAGGTTTTTGAAAGGCTCTTAATAAACAAATACACACACACACGCGTACGTTTTATGGAGGTCAACATATGTTGTTCGACAAACTAATTACACAAATAGTAACGTGTTACCCCACACCCTTTCCCTCTCACATAAGTACCCAAATACTGGGGTATAACATGACCTTTTTTTTTACTTCACCCCTAATTGTTTATTTGTTTACTCCAGTAACTCATACTTTGAATTTCTCCATATGAGTTGACATCATTTTATTATTTATGTTGGAGAGTGTGAGAAGAAAATGATGGGGGAAAAACTCTGTGGGTGTTTAGTGTCATTTCAATGATAAACAATATTAAATATACATACATATGTTTAAATATATGCTTACTCATACATTGACATATGTTTATTTAAGTACATGCAGAGTTGCAAAATTAAAATTTAAAAACTTTACATTTTCGCTGCTTATTGTATTAGTATTAATTAATTAATTAATTAAAAAAATACAAAAAGGAAATAAGAGACATTCAGAGAAGTTAATAGTATTCTCTTTCTTCAAGTCATTATCGTCAATTTTTATTTCCCGTAAGTAAAACAACTTCGGAACTGATGGAATTGATGGAATCTGATTTATTGTTTCTTAAAACCAGTAATAAGCCAATTAAAATTTCCTTGACAGGCTTTTAAAAAATCCTTCCATAACCTAAAGATACATGAAAGATTCGAAGGAAGCAATGACGAATTTTTGAAATCTTAAAAATTATCGTATTATCCATATTTAACCTTAAATCATCATAGGTTGTTGGGGAGTTATGCGTTCCCAACAGACAGAAGAAATCGTTAGATTCTCACTTAAAGTCGATTTAACAATGTCCGTCCGTCTATCTGTATAACTGATTTACTGTCCATGCAATTTTATGGACAATTTGGTGAAATTTGGAACATATAATTAGATTAGATCCTCCCAGAATAAGGTATATCGCGTTTTGGTTTAAATAAGTTTTATATAAGCATAAATCTAGTTGTTAAATTTAACTTAGGCCTATTATGGTACTCTATAAGGGAAACAATTATCTCCCCTCCTACCATAAATAAAATTAGAGCTTTTTGGTTTACTTTATTATCAACTCATACTCGTGACAAACCTATTCGGTCTTATCAGTGCCATGTCATTGAGACAATTCAGAAGATAGAATCGTATATCGTTATCTACACATCAGAGAAAAATCTACCACATACGTGTTGAAAGTGTGAATCTATCTCGTATAGGTTCAATTCAACACAGAGGGTTCAAATCCTAACGAAAATCAGTACCTAATTGGTTTCATGTTGACACCAGTTCGGTATCAAATTATTAAATTGCATTATGTTTACTATTACTATTGACCACAAACATAGCGGATTTTGAATCCAATTTTTTTCCCTCAGTGCAGCTTTTTCAATAGCAATTCCATGGATAACCCATGACATGCAGTACCCTGTGAGAAGCGTTATGGATGTTCCATCAAGGAATAGTCGTGTCCTAGTATTCTCTTATCCAAAATGATCAGAGTGTCTTTGATATCCTGCAAGTGGTGATTGAAGACTACCTGAATATCATATCGCCTACTGCAATTGTATTGGATACAACAACAATGGAAGTGAGAAATTAAAAATCATCAGAAATGATGCCTGGGCCAGTTTCCATCATCGATCCATCAGTGAACGTTGACGTAGCATATTCCTTGAACACGGTATTTGCTACACACTCTTCTCTAGATGGGATCCTACTACTAAATAATCCAACCCCTGTACCAGAGTTGGTCTGCCTATTATATCCAGTATAGTTCCATGATGAACATGGTCATGTTTAAGTTCGCCTGACTTTTTAAGACGTAGAGCGGACTTAATGGATATGTTTAATGAAAATATCAAGCATATTAATACAAGATAGGAAAAGCCAATTTCTGCACTTTGTTCAGAGCAGAGATATGTGTCTTTGGGTCTACAGCTTTTCACCACACCACGTATTAACCGCAGTGGTCACCCAAAGGACGACATACGGTCGTCTCGACGCCGAAGTTCAGGTTCGGTTTGAAAAAGTGCGTTCGGACTAAATTGTTGAGAACTTGCTCTGTCCAATACTTCTCGATCAGAATATCTTTCTCTTGAGTTCTCAAAACCAAGTGAATAGACTATTTTCGAGCTATAAATATCGTTCAAGTTAGACATGGAAAATTGTAAGATCAATGTTTGACTATATCGTGATAAATTGATAAAGGTGTTAAATGGTGCGATTTATATGAGCTTCGATTTAAAAGACAAGGGTACTCATTTACCTCCCTAACTCACTTAAAATCGTAAATATTTCCTATGCTATTTGTTCGATTGCAAAGATTAAGGTGTCAATTAAAAGCTCTTAAGGGTGCATTTACAAAAATAAAATAAAAATAATACAAAAAGTTTCATAAACATAACTTTTTAAGTATTTTGTAATTTCTTGTGCAAAAAATAAATTGTGGAAATAATTTTTCTTAATAGCCTGCCTTCGGCCGGTCGGAAGGGTTTTTAACTCTGTGGTATGTCCAAAAGCGGCTCATCTAACGTAATTCTTCCTTTTTTACCCAACTTTTTTTATAACGGACATTTTTTTGATACGAGTTTCTTAGGGAAATTCGATTTTCAAAGCCCTTTAACTTCCAACATATTTAATTGCGCTCATACATTTTTAAATCATTATATTCACCGTTAAAAGTACTATCAATGGCAAAAAAAAAAAAAAAATAATCAAATAAATCGGAGCTGAATCAGGATGGTCTATTTATGCCAAGACAAATTTTGTAAAAAAAAAATTGTAGTTGAGCTAAATAAAGGTATTTCCAATATTCAAGTCTAAGAATGTCTAAATATTTACAAATTTAAGTTTCTACTCTAATATAATTCTTACAAAAAATTGTCTAAACAACTTTTATTTCAAATAAATTAAGAATTTTATTAAGAAAAATGTTATAATTGTACTAAATTAAACCAAGCACCCGAAAACGTTTTATTTTTATTTTTCAATCAAAATAAATATCTTTAATGTTCAAAATGTTTTTCATTTTTATGGATTTTTATTTTTAAAATAAATATCCATCAATGATGAAAAAAATAAATATCTTTAACGATAAATATCAGTTCGAAAAAAATTTTAAATGATTGTTTTTTTTTATTTTATTCATACTTTTGTTTTGTTTTAAAAATATTTTTTTATTTAATTCAAATGAAATTGTTGTTGTTTAGAATTTTTTCCATTCGATGAAAAAAGTTCAAAATAATTTTCAACTTTTGAAATAAATATCACAAAAGATATTTATATTTTTATTTCCATCATGATGTTTTTCGATTGAAATAAATATAAAAAGATTGTTTTTTTAGTATTAAAATCCGGTCTCTGAATTAAACATTGGAATACTGCTGTGCTTTTGATGAGTGAATTGTGCTGAAAAAAAGTACAATTGTACTGAAATTATCATCCCTGATATATGTCTCCATCAAATTGTCGAACTGAGTGAAAATCTATCAAGTTCTTACTTGTCATACAATCTCTATTCCGATTTTAGCTTCTTAGAAAAGAAATGGGACTTTTGAAAACCATACACGAAAGTCAAGCAATGTTAAGTCGCACTATCTTGGTGGACAGTTGAGCCACATGCATGAGAGATAACCCATACAGGATCACTTTGCTAAAACGTCAACGTTTATATCAATTCGAACCAAAACAAATTGGTGACAATTGTGATGTACTGCGAGGAATAAAAAACTAAAAGTCCTGTTTATTTAAAGTACAGCAAACACATGATATTTGATAATATTATTTTTCATTGCCCTGGTTATCAACATTAAATTTTAAATTGTTAATTAAATTAAATGGTAAATTGTTAATAAAAACATTTTGAATTTGGGAAAGAGCTGATGGAAATTGAAAAACAAATTTTAGGCGTGATTATCGATTGCATAAAAAAATGTAAAAGGGTATAAATTAGGTACTTATTTTCGGAAGTACGACTATATCGCAGATTTGTCCCAGTATGGAACGAATCTTACAAAGTTTTGAACTAGAAAATTTGCCATTCCTAAAACAATTGTAAATAATAAGTGAGAGTGTTGTTTAAATATGTATGTTGAACTTGATGTCAATTGGTGTTGGAGTGAAATGATGCGCAGATTATTAAATTTTGTTTTGAACTTTTGAAGCAATGATGACATCCCAAAGGACTTCATTTTCACTTTTGTGTGCTAAAAAAAAAGGGAAAAAACTTCATAACGAAAAAAAAAGAAAACTAATGTTATTTGAATGACATTCCCACTAAATTTCACACTATCTCGCTCACTCTTAACTTCCACAGTTAGAGAACAGAAAATGTTATATCATTAAGGATTGAGATTAAGCAAATTGTGATAATTTACTAAAAATATAAAAGATTATCAGAATTAACAGGATTCGAAAAAAAAAGTTATAGAATTTGTGAATGCACTATTTTGCCTATTATGAGTCCTTATTGCTATGGAGTTGATGTCATTTTTTTTTGTGTTATAGTTATTGTTGTAGTAGTTTTATGTTGTATGACTTCAACTGCGTGGTGTGGCATGTTGCTGCGTCTTTCAACTTTTAGTTTTATTGCATTTTTAGCTGAAAATAAAATAGAGTTTCAGTAAAAGAAAGAGAGAGAGAGACGAATAAAAAAACACACACTCAGAGGACGAATAAAATTAGGGGAAAGCATCATCATCATCATTGCTTAAATGTCTGAAATTACAGTAATGCTAAACTTTTTTTGTTTTAAAGGAATTTAATGTAATTTATTTCAGTTTTGGCGACGTGAGTTGTTTATGGCTTCAATTTGTCCAAAATGCGTTGTTAATTTGACATTTTGCTATATTTTTTGTTTTTATTTTTTCCCCCCTTCATGTACCACTTTATGGTTTTGAAGTTTTTTCTTTCAATGTAGTCTATTGTTAAAGGGGGAAATACTATCTATGGCTTTTACAATATTCTGTGGGTGTTAGAAAAGAAATCAATGATCCTTGGAGGGATGGTAAGTAAGTGTTGAATATAAATTCAAATTTAATTATGTGCCATGTTTTAATATTTGGAGGGTTGACAATTTTATTATTTTATATGCTATAAAGCACAAATAATAAAGTGTTTATTTGCTTAAAGGAAATTCTTTATGCACAGTGGAAGAAAAAAAATAACAATTAGCTTATGTTTTCTATTACATTTCATTAGAATCTCATGAGATTATAGTCTGCAGTTTGGTGTTTTCTATCAAACTTAACCCAGCAGGATATTTTAGAGTAAAATATATTAATCACAATACTTTAACCCTCAGATTTTTTTACTTTAGACTAGTGTCAAGCAACACCAAAAATTAAATTGGTCATTATTTCCATATTTATTAAAACAGCCCATGGACCATATTATGCAGCATATATTTATGATTTTACTGACTTGTATAGAAAAGAAAACAAAAGATCCAACAATCACAAATGATGTACGCTCCAAAAATATTATGTTCCATATTATTCGGATTATATTGGACTTTGGTTCAATGTGACAAACTTTCAAATGTTCGAAAAAAATAAATAACATTCTGGAAGTTTAACTGCACTTTTAAGTGATAAGTTTTTAATCTATTGCAATGTAAAATATTAATTATGAAGGTCAACACTAAAAAATATTATTCGTGAAAAATTGCGGATTTGGTAGGAAAATGAATTCCAATCAGTAGAAAAATACTAGAAAAATACATTTCATCACGTTAAAATTTAATCTATTGTCGACCAACGAAAATATGCTTCTCAAGGAGTTCAAATATATCATTCATGTTTTGTAGAACATTTTCACAAGTGAAGGATCACGTTTTTGCAAAAAACAAACAAATCGTACTAATTGATAATTTTTTTATTTTGGAATTTACATTACGGAAATTATTAAAGAAAAACTAAAAAAAGTAAAAAAAAAATCCAAATTTTCAAATTCAGACGCAAATATTTTTTTAACCATGTAGTAGTATATGTAGTTGTAGAAATTACGATTCTTTTATACTCAAGGTGGTCATCAAATAGGGTAACTACCAAAATTTTTGTGATCGGTTCCACTGTGTGACTTGATAAAAATGCTTTAAAATTACACTTGTCGACAAAAAAAAAAAATCCTCCTTAAAATACGAATAGTTGGAGTTGATGGATTTTAATGTGCTAAACACGAATCTGCTTTCTGTTTTTTTTTTTTTTTTTTATTTTTTTCATTAGGTTTCGATTTTTTATGGGCGTGTCCAATAAATCGCCTATAATAATGCCATTACTGTGGTACATTTCACCATAATTCAAGGACGGAGTGTACGATTGACATAAGTGATACGGGAAAAAATTTTTCATGCAAAATTTAATTTTTTTTTACAAAAATTTCTTTTGATAAATGAAAACATAAAAAATGTTTCAGTTTATAATCTTTATCTTAAAGCTGATAATGCTGCGAATAAAATAAGGCATGTATCATCAAAATTGATACACAAATCTTGATTTTGTTCACAGTTAAGTGAAAATACCCACCTATACCTACAGTTAAATAGAAATACAGTGGCGGGCATATAACAATTGTCTTCAAGGTAAGTTAACTATATTTTTTATTCTCTCAAAAATTTCATAGTTATGGATCAAAATTTTCCCGATTTTTCATAATTTTTTTTTTAATTTTTTTCGCTACTAATTTCTGAATAACTATGGAATTATTGATTCAACAAAAAAATAAATAAAAAATTATATGAATATAGCTAAAAGATAATTTGAATCGCTAGATATTGCAGTTTAACTTATTTAAATTGGACAAACCGTTCTCGAGTTATACAAGTGTAACTGCCTGAAGGCGGGGTCATAGTAGTCATGCCCATAAAAGAAAATCAATACGAAATAGAAAAAAAGTGAAAGCAGATTCTTATTTAGCACATTAAATTCCATCTAATCCACCTATATTTAAGACAAAAAAAATATATATATATATATATTATTTAATTTGCGCTAAATTTGGTATAGACGTACACCCCGGAACTAAGGAACCTTTGACATATAAAATTTTGAATCGCTTCCCAAATTTTTGTTTCTCGTCCAATTTAAAACATTTTTATATATTATTGGGCCTTAGTAAGACCATGCTTGTGTGTGCTATTTATCTCTTATGGTTTTCGAGTTGTTTGCTTTTGAAATTTCAAGTACCTCAATTTTGCAAGTTCTTGGTCCAGATTTTTGCACTTTATTTTGTCCGACAGTATATAGTCGGACAAAATAAAGTGCAGTTTCGTAGTCTTGCTATTTAATTCACAATAATTGCCTTCTAGATGTATTATGGCCAACTTTTTTGTTTTACTTAATTATCAAGAAAAGTTTCTAAATTGGGTTGGATTATTCATGGATTTTATGCGACAAAAAATATAAAGTGATATTTTACTAATTTTTTTAATTTAAGTTCCAATTTTCCACTTTTTTATGTTTTTTGTATAGACAAGTAGTTTAGTTAGAAACAGCAGTAATATAATGAATAACAGTGTTGTATATGCAGTCTGTACAAAAATAAATAGATATGGAATTGTTGTTGTTTATTTTTAAAAACTAAAACATATCTGTTAAGAATATACATAAATACATACACAAACATGTATATTAAGCATTGTAATGACTATTAGTGACGTTTTTGCCTATAAGACAAGTAGTTTAGTTAGCAACAGAAGTAATATAATGAATAACAGTGTTGTTGTTCTTTGTATATGCAGCCAGTTTGTATATACATACATATATATTCAAATTTTCGTACTTTGAAAAAAATTTAGATTTATATATGTGAAAATATGAAAGCATACGTTAAGGCGAACATTTTATTATTTGTCGGTAATATGGTAATATGATGTCGATAAGATACTAAGATGGTAATATGGTAATATGGTGAAGGGTATCAAAGATTCGGCACAGCCGAATCTTTTTTTAATTTAATTTTTTTTTTAATTTCTTTTTTTTATTTCAATTCATTAAAAAATATTTTTAAATGTTTCCATGCATGAGTTTAAAAAAGCTTTTAAAATAGATTTTTAAATATTTCTTATGGTACGGAAAAAAGTTCTATTTTAAAATAAAGTTGACTTTAAATTTCTTTTGTGGTTAGGCTGTAAATGTACAAAAATATTAATTCATTAAAAAAAATATACAGTTAGGGACAAAACTATTTGTACACCTCATATATTTCGTATACCTTCAATAGTTTATAAAGAATTTAAAATTGTCGTATGCAGTATTATTTTTAATATATTTTTATTTAATTAAGTTATAAAAACAAAATTAATATCCAACACATTATTTAAAAAAATTACAAAATGATGAAAATTCATTGGGACAAAAGTATTTGTACATATAATCTACGCCTACTTATAATACTTATATTGGAAAAATTTAATATTTTGTGGGTCCTCCTTTTGCATCTATCACGGCCTGTAATCTTCTGGGCATCGATCGGACCAAATTTCTCATTTCATCTGGAGATATTTCTTTCCAGGCTTCCTCCAAAGCAATTTTAAGTTCATCCCTGCTTCGGACGTGCTTTGTAGCGACTTTACGTTTCAAAATATCCCAACAGTGCTCGATGGGGTTAAAGTCAGGTGATTGGGGAGGAGAATTAAGTTGTCTTGGTGCATGGTAAAGCAACCACTCCTTCACTGAACGGGCTGTATGTTTTGGGTCATTGTCCTGTTGGAATATCCAACTTTGGCCAAGACCCAAACCATCTACGGAATCCTTCAAATTGTCTTCCAATATACGTTTATATTGATGCTGGTCCATTACACCATCTATAAATACCATTCGCCCTACCCCACTGGCTGCTATTGCCCCCCATACTATAACACTTTCCCAACCATGTTTCACTGTTGGGGTCAAATTGTTAACATCTAACGCTGTATTTTTTTTTGCGCCACACTTTTCCCCTGCTATCATTTCCGAAAAGATTGACTTTGGTTTCATCAGTAAACAAAACCCTATTCCAAAATTCTTCGTCCTTATCAATGTATCGTTTGGCAAACTCTAAACGCAAGTGCTGGTTTTTTTTACTAATCAGCGGTTTCTTGCGGGGAATTCTACTTGCATATCCCGCAGAATGTAAGATCCTCCCTACTGTTTTTGGGTGAACAATTGTTCCGGTAGTATTTGCGATTTGTTCCGCTAATTTTGCCCGAGTTACTCTTGGATTTCTTGCCACTTCTTTTATCACCAAGTTCACTTCCCGTCTAGAAACCTTTTTTGGCCGTCCAGTTCTTGGCACATTTTCAACAGATCTGCTGTTTTTATACTTGTTTACAATGTATTGTACTGTGGAATGTTGCAAATTTACTAAATTACTTATATTCCGGAGAGATTTTCCTTTTTTATGTTCATCAATAATTAAATTTTTAATATCCAAACTCAACTCTTTTCGCTTTCCCATTTTTGATGTGCTTATTATTCAAAACGTTAAAACCAACTTCTTATTTTGTAAAATAAAACTCGATTAACGAAGAAAATATAACGGTATTTAAAAAAAATCATCATACAAGAGTCCAACGTACAAATAATTGTACAAAGTACTGATGTACAAATACTTTTGTCCCAAAGATTTTTACTTAAATTGTACTTTTTTTAACAATGTGTTATATATTAATTTATTTTTTATCAAATAATTCAATAAAAATGGACCTGAATTAAAACTACATATAATAATTTTTTATTCTTTATAAATTATTGAAGATATACGAAATGCATGGGGTGTACAAATAGTTTTGTCCCTAACTGTATATCATTTTTCTGTTTATTTACATAAAATATACCAATTATTTTCATGTTTTTACTAAACGTAAAATAATATTTCAATCAGTGGTTATTTGACTGAATCATATTTAATCATATATTTAATTTTGTTATAATTTATAAATCGAGTTATTTCATGTCAATATTCAATATGTTTATTAAATTGTCACTTCATCTAATTATATAATTACAACCTGTGATATTTATGAATGTTCTAATTAAATTTTAAATACAAATCTAGCAAAACCTTGAATATAAATTGTAATTTAAAATAAGGCCAGCCCCTTTTACAGTTTTATTTTTTAAATTGCTATAAAAACTTGTGATATATTTCATCACTATTAAATTTAACAAAAAAAAAAAAAAAAAAAAAAAAAAAACACTATAGTTTTGTTGTCACTGCTTTAGCAATGGGCATGTGCGTGTTACAAATGCCCGCCAGTATGTTTGTGACATTTAATGCAACTGCAATTGCTGCAATTTCTCTCTTACTCTGCTCCTCCCAGTTTAAAATCATAAAGAAGTGGGGACAAAGAGGAAAAAAAAAACATTAAAAAAATGGTGTTAATAGAATGTAAAACTGACAACAATTGTTTTGTTCCTCTATTATGTTTTTGTTGTCGGTTTGTTTTTCTTCATGCGTATTGTTTTTATTTGTGACAATTTTTAAAAATTATCATCATCATTGTCGTCGTGTGTTTGTGATTGTAATGATGATGATGATGATGATGATGGTGTTGATGTTAGGGATGGTGATCATCATTTATAAAAAAAAAATCTCATGTTTTTTATTTTATATATAATGACGTCAAATGCACATGAATTTGGTTTTTGCTTTTTGAAGGGGTTGTATGTTATAAACTAGTGACCATTTAAACATTAGATGAAAAAATACAAAAAAACTTTCCATTGTATTGTGTTCTTTTTTTTTATTGCACTAAATCTATGTGACCCATATACGAACGAAATTAAATTGTTGCTGTTGTTTTTGTTTTTATTACTTTTTGCAATTTACAATAAAAATGTCATTTAATCTTAGAAAGACTCTACTGGGTTGCTTGCTGGTGAATTATTTTCCACAATTTTATTATGATTAAATTTTAGAATATGAAAACACAAAATATTTGCTAATTTTAGTTTTATTTTAGTCAGTGGCAGCAACAGATTGTAGTTGCTGTTTCTGCTGCAGTTGTATAGTTTATTCTCAATTGTTCGCCACAATAAAATGTAGGGGTAATTTAGATTAATAACCTCTTTTGTATGAAAAAAGGAAAGGAATTTAAATTAAATAATTGTTTATATGTCGCTTTTACATACGATGATGGATTCGTAGAAGATGGGGCTTTTGCTATTAGAAAATTTGTGATAATAACAAGATTTTTGGAATTTATAAAATCAAAACAATTTATGAAATAAAACAAAATATTTAAAACAATAATAAGATCGTAATATTTCAAAATTAACATTGTTTAAGAATGGTAAGAGAAGAGTATAATCGAGTTTATAATTTGAAATAGAGCCTACTAAAGCTAAAAGGGGAGCAAAATTCTATCCAATGCAACTATCCTTAAATATAGAACAATGGAGTCATTTTTCCTTTACTTTTTTCCAGAAATATTTTGTGCCATTTTAGATACGAATTTTGTGTAGATTGTATTTTTCTTCCTCAAGCTTGAAAATAATACAACCGAGATTAAAATTCTTGTACAAATTAAATGTATGATATTTTAAATGAAAAATTTATTTAAAATGAAAAATAAATTTTACCTCTTTGGAGAACATTGATATGATTTCGTCTTTGTGCCAGACGTACGGACGGACGTTATGTCTTCAGAAAGATTTATAAAGCCAAACATTGCACAGAGGGCCAGAGAGATAGATTTTTGGCCATAAGTCGTTTTTAAGAATTTGAAAAAAAAAAACAAATATGGCAAATTATTAGGAACATTTAAAAGCAAGTTTCCGCAATTTTTTTTGTTATCCATCTACACCATTTCCTTCTGTATCGATCCAAAGTTAAAAAAGTTGTTAGAAATTAATTAATACATATTTTTATGACAAAAGCTGAAATTTTTTTTCGTATCAATTAACATCTAAATCGGCAATTATAACAAAAAAACACGAGTTTAAATTATTTACATATAGTATATATTTTTTTTTAAATTTTAATCAAATAAGTTAAAATTTTTTTGGTATTAACCTTCTTCCAAAGAAATCCACACAAATCCTCATTCCGATAAAAGAAATTTTTTCTATTTTTATATCTAATAGAATGTTAGTTTTTGAAAAAAGTTGCCCAAACTTGCTCCAAATGATAAGTGATCATATTGCACCAATTTATAATAGTGTTCCAAGATATCAAAATAACATAAATTTTAAGAAAATATTTAGATATTTTTTCAAATAAATAATTATCTAGTGTATTTACACAAAAATGGATACTTTCGATATAATTTAGATGCAGTTAATTTTCTATCTCTATTTAAAAGAAGAAAAACTGTATGGAATTTGGTCGTGATTCGTCAATTATTATAGCTATTTCAATAAAATTCAGTACAAATAAGTTTAATGCAATATTAAATCGGAGTACAAAATATCAGGAAGATCGGTCAACAATTAGCTCCCATATAAAGCCCACTTTCGAAAATCACTTTAACTCCCAAAATCGAACATAAATTACAGTGTAATGGCAATATTTGACACAATTAACTTTAAAATCAGTAAAAATCATATAAACTAATTTCATATTAGGTCCATTTTCGAAAATTTCGGAAATCTTTTTAATGTCCAAACACAATGGTGTAGGGTGTTATATTGTCGGAATAGACCGACTACAACTTTCTTACTTGATTTTTTAATGTTTGTTCTTGAACTCAGTAACATCAAAAACAAACAGAAAACTTAATTTTAGAAAGATACGCGCACAAAACAATTTTGGACGCCATATTGTTTCCGCCATTTTGCATTTTTTAAATATTTTCAATAATTTTATAGAATACAGATTTCAAAGTTTGCGTGTATTTGGTTTTTGACACGTTAATCGATTATAAAAAAAAATATATATATATATATTTTTGAAGAAATTAACATAACTTAAAGAAACATGTTGAGTCGGCCATTTTGTTTTTTCAAATTTTGATTTCAGTTTCAAATTAAGTAACTCTAAAACTGCCTATACACAAAATTTTAGCTGGATCAGAAAATTTTTTAAAAATTTTGGCTGCCATTTTGGTTCCACCATTTTGAATTTTTTATTTTTTAGTTCAGTTTTGGAATCAGCAAGTCCAATAACCTTGAAATATGAAATATTTGTCATATCCAACAACGATAAAGGGTTTTGGCCAAAAATTGATCTCCCTGGCCCTCTGTGCATTGTGCGATGCAAGAAATAAAATGGAAATAATTATGGAATTTCAGAACGACCGTTACGATTTCAATTAGCACATTGATAGTAGAAGGGTAGGCGAACTTGAATCATATAGACCTACCGGGGTTCCAAATTTCGACACGTTGGGTATGAACGTTTTTAAAAACTATCTTGAATAGTTATATCTGAATCGATTTCAAAGATTTTTATATGAATTCTACTGGTCGAGATCCACAAAAGGCTTTTTAGCATACATTAGTGTAGTTTTTTTTTTTTTTTTTTTTTTTTTTTTTTTTTTTTTTTTTAGCGAAAACGTGTAAAAAACAATTTTTAAAAATATTTACGGAGTCAAAAGTTATAAGCATTTAAATTTAAACTTTGAAAAAAATCGATTTTCCCGTTTTATTGCCAAAAAAAAAAAAAAAAAAAAGTGGTCGTATTTTTTTTAACACTGTCTGGCTAGGCCAATTGAAGATATAAATGTTATTTCCA
Source organism: Protophormia terraenovae (assembly GCA_951394005.1). Taxonomy (NCBI): domain Eukaryota; kingdom Metazoa; phylum Arthropoda; class Insecta; order Diptera; family Calliphoridae; genus Protophormia; species Protophormia terraenovae. The sequence continues at coordinate 62,723,913 of OX596073.1, forward strand.
TATATTTATAATCAAGCAGGGTTTGATTTTAATACTATATTTATCACATTTTGTAATAAATATCTGCTGCTAGCAAAAAAAAAATACTAAAAATATTTTTACTGTTTCATTTTTGTTTATAATTACAACTAAAATTATTTTTATATTTTCAGTATTGTCAATAAATATTGCAGCGTTTATTTACAATTTCTTGTAGCATAAACAAAAATTATTCAACTCGTATATAAATTAACATAGAAAAATTATACTTCGTGTTTTAGTCTTGTATACATAATTTTATCGGACACATATAGCACACGAACAATTTTTCTTCGTGTGCTGCAATAAACTTTAAGCAAATTTTCTTTGTTTTGATTTTGCAACTATAGTTTTTTTTTAGTATTTTTATTTAAGCAATTTTGTTGCTACTAAAATTTCTTCTATGAAGAATGAAACACATGTATATCGGAGTATACATGTATATGTGAATGTATAACAACAAATACATGTGTTTTATTCTTCATAGAAGAAATTTTAGTAGCAACAAAATTGCTTAAATAAAAATACTAAAAAAAAACTATAGTTGCAAAATCAAAACAAAGAAAATTTGCTAAAAGTTTATTGCAGCACACAAAGAAAAATTGTTCGTGTGCTATATGTGTCCGAAAAAAATATGTGTAAGGGACTAAAACACGAAGTTTTAGTTTTTTTGATGAGCAATATTTTCTGTTTGCTGATAAAAATTGCAAAGACGATTTACATTGTTACTAAAAATTCTAAGGTTATTTATAATAATTTTAGTTACCGTGTGTAGTAAAAATGAAACGGTTTAATATTTATTGAATAGTCATAAGGAGAAGAAATTTTGCTGACGCATAATATTTAAACGCTGTAATCAAGCTAGAGACTTGGGTTTTCAGATACCATTTTGTTTTCTATCGATCTATGAAAAAACCAGAATGATAAATATATTACAAGGATAATTATAAGGATAAATTGGAGTACATGTCACATTCGTAACAAATATGGTCTCCGTTGTTTTTATACCCACCATCAAAAACATGGAGGGTATATTGATTTTGTCATTCCGTGTGTAACATGTCGAAGGAATCATCTAAGACCCCACAAAGTATATATTTTCTGGGTCCTGGTTAGATTCTGAGTTGATGTAGCTATGTCCGTCCGTCTGTCCGTCTGTTGAAAGCAGGATAGGGCACTAACGGGACAACGTAGGCAAATATTTATCTTATATAAAGTTTGTTTGGGATTGAAAATGGTCAAAATCGGTTAATAAACAAAAAAAAGTTATAGGCTAAAAACTAGAAACACAGGGTGTCCATTTCATACCTTTCTGCTGATATCTCTTAAACAAAAGCATGTATGACAACGAAATTTTGTATAAATAGTTTGAGGGTCGATGTAAACTTGGAAACCAAAAATGGGCGTCGTCCGCCCACTTTACCAACCACCTCCCATATAAGGTGAAACTTCATCGAAATTGTATTCAAATAGTTCAAGGACCAACGTAAACTCGGATAAAAAAATGGGCGTAGACCGCCCACCTCCCATATAATGTAAAATTTAAAAAAGTTGATGGTGGGTATATAGATTCGCCCGAGCCGAATATAACATTCGCGCTTTTTTTTATTGTATTTCAGTTTATTAAAATTTTTTACACCTTTATTTTATGATTTTCCACCAATTCGTTCACATTTTGTGTTATGAAAGTAGTATACCGATAAAACCTCAAATGTTTGAAAAGGAAAATTGTATGCGTTTATAGACTTAAATATCTCTATAAGTTGTTAACGGGTTTTAATGATTTAAATTGCATATAGAGAATTAATATGTCCTCTGTAAATGTAGTAACTTAAAAATAAGGATTGCGCACTATAACTTTTGATGTGGTGAAATATAAATAATTTTGTTGACTGATTTACATTTGTCATTATGCCCACTAGCCAAATTTCTTGAATATAGCGAAACTAGTTTTTCTTAAAATGACAATTGAACAAAAAACACCAAAACACATAATTGAAAAATTTCATGAAATCTTACATCGGTCATATAAAACAATTGCTAGGATATCGGGTGTGTCAAAAAATACAGTTTTTCGGTTCATAATATTATACAATGAAGTCATGGTCACTGAATGGAAACCTGGTAGTGGGAAAAAAAATAGTATCTTCAGGCTGTAGGACTCAGACAAAATAGAAAGGATTTTCAGAGAAAATCCCCTCATCTCTGGAAGAAAAGTTTCACAAAAAGTTAATTGCTTTCAATTTGATCAGAAAAGTTGAAAGGAAATCTAGCCTGAAGACTTAGAAAGTACAAAAAATCCCAATAGAAACGTAAAAAAAGAATTTGGAGGTAAAAATCAACGTAAAAGTTCTTCAGACAAATTTTTTCCGTAATTATTATTAGTGTATAATAGACGATGAAACGTTTGTACAGGCTAAATTTTTTCAACTTCCTGTCCAGGAATTCTATATTGCTGAAGCTAAAAGGAATATGGGAGAAAAATATCGTGTATCAAAGAAATCAAAATTCCCAAGAAAATTTAGAAAGCCATATGCATATACGAGAAAAAAGCACTTCATAAAAAATGGTTCCATTAACACAGAAATATACGTGAATGAGTGCCTTTGGAAAAGACTTCTCCCTTTTCTAAGAAAATACAGTGTATCTATTTTTTTTTTGGCCTGTTCTCGCTTCTTCTCATTACGGGAACAAAACAATGGAGTGGTAAAAAAGAAATTGTTAATGTGTGTGCCGAAAAATGCTAATCCATAAAATTATCCGGAACTCCAAGCAATTGAAAGATATTGGGCTCAAGTAAAAAAAATAATTTAAAGAACATTAAAAACTCAGCTTAAAATAAAACGGAGTTTTAAAAACAAGTGAACTTATTCGAGCAAAAAAGTGACCGAAATACAATAAAACCGTTAATTGGTAGAATTTTGGAAAATATTAGATATTTCCTTAAAAACCAACAGAAAATAATTTATTTTTTTATGTTTAGAACTTGAACATATCAGTCATTAATAAAAATATAATTTTAAAAAAATTCGCCCACTACTTTAGTTTCTATAAGCAGTAGGGTGATCGATTATTCGACTTTTTTGAGAAACCGGTTTTCGAATAGTTGGTATTTTAAAAAAACCGGTTAACCGGTTTTTTGCAGAAGTTAATATTTATATCAAAAGGCTACATTTCTTTAAAAAAAATCAATAACTTATAATATTCAAGTTAAAATTTATTAAATACAAGCGTATAAGCCTGACAATGCCAGGAAAAAATAATATTATATGCACAAACAAATCCGAAAATTAAAAGAAAAAAAATATGAACAACATATGGACACCTTCCTCCGAAGTCAATTATTTGAAGCCGTTAGAATTTATTGGGATAATATTGATTAAAGTTTTAAATTCGTAAACCTTTCAAAATAAAAAAATCGTCGTAATGCGCTCCCTGACCGAAATGCAGAATCAGTTTTTGAAATGATTTGGAGAGCAAATAATAAGTATAGCAACTCAAAAGTTCTTAATAACAAAAACATACTTTTCGGTCCCTGATAGAAACATCTGGCTCCGTTAGAATTTGTAGAATGAATAGTTTTATAAGTAAGCCGATTTTTAGTTTCTTATATCGTCTGGGAGCTTCAGAAAGCTCTGGAGAGGAAACAACGCTTAGGAATGATATACAGTATCGGTCACCTAATTAGCCCACCCAACCAGATTTTTTTTGGACTTAATTTTCTTTTTCTAGAAAAAAGTTTTTAATTGTTTTATTAATTCAATATATTGACTATTTTATACTTAATACATTGCAGCCAAAACTTAGCATTAATAAACTAGCAAAAAACTAGCGAAAAATTACTTTTTTTCAAAGCTTGCTTAGATTTTTCGTAATAAATAGTGTAAGTGGGCTAATTAGCTGTCCTTGATTTTTATAGGAATATTTAATAAACCAATGTTTTTGCGTAAAGTGTTAGTTTATTAATCCAAGTTTTGGCTGCAATGTATTAAGTACATAATGGTCAATATATTGAATTAATAAAACAATTAAAAACTCTTTTCAAGAAAAAGAAAATTAAGTCCAAAAAAAATTCTGGTTAGGTGGGCTAATTAGATGACCGATACTGTATATAAATCCATATATATAGATCCATGTGTTTTCGCTCCCTGATAGAGATTTCAAAATCTGGCTCCGTTAGGATTTGTAGGACGAATAGGGTTATAAGTAAGAAGAATTTTAATTTTCTACGTCTTCTGGGAGCTTTAGAAAGTTCTTGAAAGATAAAAAAAATTTTGAAAAAGACACATAAATCCTCTTATATCCGCTTGCTGATAAAAATTTCAAAATATGGCTCAGTTAGGATTTGTTGGACGAAAAGTTTTATAATTAAGCCAAATTTTAATTTTCTACGTCGTTTGGGAGCTTTAGAAAGAGACAAAATGCTAAGCAAATTATATATCTAGATGACTAGAAGTTAATTATGTTTCAAAATTGTAGAAAAAAAAAAAAAAATCATCAAAAATTAGACTAAATTTTAGTTAGCATAAACAGAAACCATGGCTTAATATGGAAGCCTGTCTCAATTGAAATTATTCTGCAGTTGAAACTTTTTTAACACAACACCTTTAAAAAATAAAGGAAATATTGGATCATAAAAAATTAAATTGGGTGTAAAAATATTACAGATACATATTACAATAGATTAAAAAATTCATACAGGATAATAGTTACTTATTTATAATATTACAGAATAAATTCCAATTTAGACTTAAACTATATTTTTAAAACATTTATTTATTATATTATATTTAAAAAATTATTCCTAAATTTCGATTCAAATATCACTATTTAGTACATGTTTTCTGAAATAAAATGCTATTTTTAAAACCGGTTTTTTGTGTTTAAAAAAACCGGTCTATTCGACATTCGAAAAATGAACATTTTGAAAAAACCGACAGCACATATACAGAAAAAAACGGTTTTAAAACCGGTTGGAAAACCGCGTCGATCACCCTAATAAGCAGATTTGTATGCACGGATTTTTTCGTGCGCAGTCCTTAATATTATAATTTAAAAATACATTCATAACTTTAGGATGTATTTTTGAAAAATGTCTACCCCTATAATATTTAATTGCTAATATATTATTTCCAATTCATCTAAATCCACATTTTTTCAATAAAATTCTTTGACTAATCCACTATATTTCTATATCAGATGCAAAAACTCAATATTATTTTTAGGACCAAACCTGTATCACTTTCAAGTTATGTAAATGTGTGGTTCTAAAGTTACAATTTTACTAAAATTAATAATACAAGCTCTTACATTGGACCAAACATGAAAATTGCAGAATCTTAGTGAAAACATAAAATTCATATATTCTTCTAATTACCTTAAATATGATTTAACATTTAATCATTAAATTACCTGGAAATAGAAAGAAGATTAAAAAGTTAGTAGATATATTATGCAGGAATGAGTTAATATTATTTTATTCTTAGTATATAATATAGATCATTTAATAAAAGTGAAGTATCTTCTACACCTAAGATAATTATTTTATTTATTATACACCCTTCTTTGTTCAAATTTGACATATACAAATTTCCAATAACTGTCACTTAGCACATCTTTCCCTAATTGTAGTTGACAAATTTCATACATATTAAAAATACTTTGTAAAAACATACCAAAACAAAACGACAAAAGTTTTTCAAATTAATTATTGAATATTAGTTTAAAACCCCTTTTCCCTTAGTTGAGTTGAGTTGGGTTACAAACGCAATTTTACTTTGTGTAAATTTAATTAATTGACATACTTAGATAGTTAAACATACACGCACACATTAACACTTACTTCATACACAGTGATAGACCAGTACTAAACCATAAATCCATTATCACATTCAAGCAATGATAAAGAAATTCCTGTGTTTACGAAAATGACATTCATTTGTAAATAAGAAAAAATATACATACGTGTAAATATTTTTATATGTATGTATATGTATACAAATATACAAATGTATGTACACTGAGGCCCCGGTATGCGTCGTTAATGGATAATCATAAACGACGCAAATCGAATCACTCTTTTCTTGTTTTCCTAATAAATGGTTGCAGGATCAAAATATTTTAACAGACAGGAAGATAAACTTTGACAAAAAAGGAGTATTTTAAAATACTTATATAAATGCTATTTTAATTTTCTAACTAAAATTAGAAAATTTAATAACAAAATCAATGAATCAATAAAATTTCTTAATTAATTTAATAAACTTTCAAAGAAAAAATATGCTGTACATAGCGATTAAAATCGAAATTATAATGACGCAAATCGAAATATTGAAAGTTGAAACAGCGACGCAAAGTAAAACGACACAAAACGAGGCTTGAGTGTACATATTTAAGATAAAATATTATTTGAAGTAGAAATAGTTGTTGGTTCTACATTTCAAAGGGCAACATTATTTATCAAATACTCTTAACGTACAAATATTTATCAAGAGCATATGCGATACATATAGGATAACTTATAAAAGAGAGAAAAGCATGTGTATATATTTGTTTGATGTATGACCATTTTGTAATGACAAATCCTTCATGTAAATCTCTCTGTATATGTAAATAAATGAGGATATTCCTTTGTCTTCTTTAAAAAATTAAAAACAAACCAAAAATATTTCTCAGTATTGGGAGTGAGAGGCCAGGAGTCAAAAAAAAAATACATAAGATTTTGTTACTGAGTGTCGTTTTGTTATTAATTATAATTAAAGCAATAGAATCCTTAACATATTCCCGGAGTGAGAAAATTTATTAAAATCTGAATATTTATAAATATTTAATTTTTCCAAATTATTTTATTACATATTTCGAAATGGTCACCTTATTTAATAACAAAATTTAACCTTCTTAAACATGTTTTTAATATTAAAAGAAATATATAATCACATACTACGAGTACGTTTATACGTCCGAATTCCGGATATTGCAATTAGCTTCCCTAATCACGATTTGTTTTCTTGAGTTACTCTATTAAAATTTAAACATTAACTCACTATTATGAGGAATTGCATATTGCAATAATTTTCAAAGCAAATAAGATGTGCGTATAAACGTAGTAACAATCACCACCAACATACGATATTCTATGTAGTATGCTGTGTGGTAGAGGAAAAAAATTAAAAAAAAAAAAAAAAAACATATGGAGAATATGATACTATCACAAAAAAAAAAAAAAAAAGAAAAGAGTTTGGTTCATTTAAATATTCCTATAAAGAGAAAACCAAGGTGTAAAAACAATGGATACAAATACATGATGTAAATATGTAACGTAAAAGTTTGTATGTTTTTTGTATTTAAAGAAGGATGTTCATTCTACCATGGTGGTAGTCTTTGACAAACAAAAATTATCACAGTTCTTCAACAGAAAGACACACACATACAAATATATGACAATAGATTTGTAAAATTCAACTGAATGACAAAAAATAAAAAGAAAAAAAAAAAAAAATAACAAGTTAATGAAAAAAGAACACACAAGTAAACAATTCATTAATTAAATTAATTAAAGGAATTAAACAGATGAGTGCTAGAGATATTCTATAAAAATTTTTTGTTTTGTTTTATATTTGAGGAGCAGGGACCATGGAAGTTAAACAAAAAGAAAATGAGCAACCAAGCATAAGCTTAATGATTGTCAATTTCGCTAACATTATTCTCAACAATGCCATCATTATTACAATTCTCACCACCATTGTCAGTTGCTATAAATTTTAGCATGTTCATATAACATTTAGGCTTGTGTTGACTGATTCCTGTTCTTGGGGACTATTCATCAGTTCTTTACTTGTTTAAATACACCAAGGAGTTGATTGTTCTTATTGTATTAAAAAAAAAAAAATACAAATTAAAAAAAAAAAAAAAAAGGTTGAATTTATAGAATATAACAATTGGGCGTTGCAAGTATGTTGGTTAGTAAGTCATGGGGTGTGTTTATTGTATGCAAATTCTAAAATACCAAAGGGAATTTTCTTAATAACACTCACTTAAGTCTCATTGGTCATCATAACAAACGTCAACTTAATCATTAGTATAATTATTATTACATTTTTACATTTATTATCACTAAAATACTATACAACTTATTGCTTTACTCTACTCTACTCTCTTTAGTTCTGTTCTATTTACATTGATGACATATTCATGCGTTCTTAGGTTTCCTGCGAATGAACAAGTATGCATAAATATTTGAATGTGTTTGAGTGTGTTTACTAGTGTTTAATAATGGTGTTGACATTTGTGGGACATGGTTGACATTTGAAACCCTTTCATTTCCGTACAATGAATTTAAAGTTTTTTTTTTTTTTTTTCATTTATTCTTTAAAGAGGAAGAAAAAATAGGTGTGGTTTTGTGGCTGCTCGTGTGATGTATCCTTTTGTACAGGTCACACCTTTTTTATAATTGTAGAGTATAATTTTACAATTAAATGTAATTTTAAATGGATGTTAATTGTGTTTTTATTTCAATTAAATGCATTAGCATTATTGTAATTAAATAGCTAATTTAGGGCTACACATATCCGTATGAAATAATTTTGCTATTTAAATGATTAAAAAAGGGAATGATAAAATAAAAAAATAAAGGAAAACGTAAAAACTATTTTTGCAATATAATCCAGAATTATTAAATAAGATTAATAATTTTTTCACTATATTTCTGATAAATAAATAAATAAATAAATAAATAAATAAATAAATAAATAAATAAATAAATAAATAAATAAATAAATAAATAAATAAATAAATAAATAAATAAATAAATAAATAAATAAATAAATAAATAAATAAATAAATAAATAAATAAATAAATAAATAAGTAAATAAATAAATAAATAAATAAATAAATAAATAAATAAATAAATAAATAAATAAATAAATAAATAAATAAATAAATAAATAAATAAATAAATAAATAAATAAATAAATAAATAAGTAAATAAATAAATAAATAAATAAATAAATAAATAAATAAATAAATAAATAAGTAAATAAATAAATAAATAAATAAATAAATAAATAAATAAATAAATAAATAAATAAATAAATAAATAAATAAATAAAAAAATAAATAAATAAATAAATAAAAATAAATAAATAAATTGTTTAATTTCGTTGAAAGTCGATTAAAATATTTCGTTTATAAATTTTGAAATCATTATTAAATGTTTGAACATATCGAATGCTGTTCATATGAATAGAAATGTATTTACCATTCAAATACGTTTAAAATGTTGAAAACTTGTTAAAACACAGCAAATTAAGCAGAATATAAAAAATTAACTCGTAGTTAATATTAATCATACGCAACAGTGGTCCCAAAACGAAGTTTTTTGGAAATAATTCTGTAACTTTAGAACAGCTGGATGCATTTAAATGAAATTTTATATGGACAATCCTGAGGTGTATGCCAATTGATGGAGGAGCACAGGTTCTTAGCGGGGGACGGGGGGTGGACCACCAAAGTTGGTCACCTCAGGTATGAACATTTTTTAAAAAATTGCCAAAAAAAAAATTTGATTTATGATTTGACTGAAAAAAATTTTGCACATAGATAGTCCTTATAATTCTCTACAAAAAAAATACGCTTACATGTGTGGGTTATCTCTTTTACTTTAAGAGATATTTGGACAAATTGTAGGACTCAAATTGTGTCGGGCACAATTTGAGTCCTACAATTTTTCTAAAATATTCTCTGGATTATGTACAAAATTCTAAACAATTTTTGTGCAAAGATCATATACCTGTGTGGATTAGATAAAAAGTTGTATTATTCTGAAGTAAATTGTGATTTTTTGTGATTTTTTTCAAAAAGGTGGTAACATTTTTTCACTTAAAAATCCATTATCCAGGATTATCCAGGTAAAATTTCATTTAAATACATCCAGCAGTTCTAAAGTTACAGAATTATTTTCAAAAAAATTCGTTTTGGGACCACTGTGCAGTGTACAATGTAATGAGATAATTTAATGTCATTTCAATTGGTTATGTATGTTTGAGAAAAATTATAAATCATTTCATCATTTAATTTGGAAAAAAACTTTTACTACTTTAGCTTCTATTTCCTTTTAAGATACGCTTAAGATACGTTTTAAATGAAATTCCTACTTCGAGACATTAGTAAGAAATATAAATAAAGGGAGGCTTTGTATTATATTTAAACACCAATAATTTATATACATACATATTTTTGAAAATAAAAAGGTACAAACATTTTAATTTCATCTTTATAATCTCAATATATGGGACAATAATTCTAAAACTGAATTAAAAATGATATGTTTATTGCTATAACAAATTACAAATACAAATAAACTATAATGGACTTAAAATATGTTCAGACATATTTGCAAATGTCTAAAGAAAATGCAACCAAGTAAACAATACAACACGATTTTCATCTTTCAAGTGTAGATTTGATTATACAAAGAATCGCAACGCAAACAATAATGAAGTCAGAACAACTATTTGTTGGGCAATTTTATTGTTCATAGAAGTGTTGTTATTGCTGGATGTATTTGTAGTTATTGTGATTTTGTAAACAACTTGAGAAATAGAGAAAGAAAGTGAAACAATTAAAATAGTTACTCAAGTAGTTGGTTGCAACATTTATAAAACAAATACAATTAATTATTTTGTTAAACAAAAATAAACAAAACATTAAGGCAAACTTATGTATTAACGTAGATATGTAGATTTAAATATTTAATTATATAAAAGAAATTTCCAAAGATTTGTCACTTACTACTTTTAGTAAAATAAATAAAATAGAAAAAGCAAAGCCACAATTTCAATATGTTGTCATGGACAGAATTGTTTGTTTGATTAAAATTTAGAAAACTTAATTTTAAATTCACAAGAAATCAAAATGTATAATCAATATAATTATTAAAGAAATATGTATTGATTGGAAAACTAAAAGAGATACACAAGTAAAATGAATAGAGATAATTTAGTATCCAATAACCCGATTTTAAGGTATCATAAATAGAAAAATTCTATATAGGGTGGACGTGTTTGAATGAAAGAAAAAATTGTTCTAGATGTTGTCTACAAAAGTTTAAGTTTATTTTAAGACACCGTTTTTCCCCAAACTCTTCCTTAGACTAATGTGAAAGGTCTTTGAAGGGCTCAATTAAAAATATTCCGAAAGAAGGACCTTTCTATTCTCAAATTTATCTAGCGAACAGACAACGACAGGACGAAAAGATATAACGTTAAAATGAAATAAACTTTTATATTAAATGGAAACATCGAAAACTTTTGTTTTGGAGCCCCCTTAATTTACATACATAATATGTATATATATATATATATATATATATATATATATATATATATATATATGATTACTTAAATGAAATGAATGTTGAATGATATATTTACGTTTCGTTTTTATAAACAAATACTCAGATATTGACACTTATACAAAGGCAAATAAATTTCTATTTCAATTAAACACAAATATTTAAACTTTTTCAAAATGCAAAGGAGCCATATACAGTGGTGGCCACGAATTTAAGACACGACATGTAACGAACTAAGTTGTGATAATTATTACAACCCTGCAATATAAAATTAGATTTTGTTAATTTTTCAGTGTACCCTGTAATGTTAAGATCAATTACCGTTATTTGGTTTTGTTTGTGTATACATTTTGTTGCTGTTTTTATTATATTTTCGTAAAAACGTGCTTTTGAAGCTGGTCACGAATTTAAAACATATAAGAAATATTTGGTTTTTAAGTGATTTTTTGGTGTTTTTTGAAGCTAAAAGGTAAGTAATGAATGTTTTATTCCATTTAATGTTAGAATACATCAAAATATTTAGTTAGAAATGGCCAGAGGTACTTGGAGTTCGGATGCCGAGCGAAAATTGATCCAACAAATGAATACTGATGGAAAAACAGTAATGGAAATTTCCAAGCTACTAAAATGTTCCAGATCCAAGATTTACAATGCACTGGAACACATCAAGCAACATGGCACTACCAAAAATGTCAAACAGCACCCTAGAGCCCGAAAAACTACACCCAGGGAGGATAGCTTAATTTATAAATCAGCTGCTAAAGATCCTTTCAAGAGCTCAAGTAAAATTAAAAATGAGATTTCATCGGATTTTGGTATTAATATATCGTCCAGGACAATAAGAAGACGTCTGAATGAGAAGAACTTACGTGGGTGTATTGCACAACGTAAACCACTTGTGTCAAAAAAAATATTAAATCCCGACTAGCGTTTTCAAGAGAAAATCTCAATAAGCCGATGACATTTTGGAAAAATATACTTTGGAGCGACGAGTCGAAGTTTTGTCGCTTTGGTTCTGATGGAAAACAGTACGTATGGCGTCCTCCAAACCTGGAGCATCACCCAAAGTACACCCTTAAAACGGTTAAGCATGGTGGTGGAAATGTCATGGTGTGGGCAGCATTTTCCTGGCATGGTGTAGGTCCCATTCAGAAGATTATCAATAAAATGGACCAGCATATTTACAAAAACATACTGACAAGCATCATGATACCATTCGCTGAAGACAACATGCCTCTAATGTGGAAATTTATGCATGATAATGACCCTAAGCACACTTCACGCCTAGTGAAGAGTTGCTTAGAGGAAAATAATATCACAGTTCTGAAATGGCCAGCTCAATCCCCGGATCTCAATCCAATTGAGAACTTGTGGAATGATGTTGAGGAGCATGTACGAGCAGTAAAGCCAAAAAATTTGACTGATTTATGGGAAGAAATTCAAAAGGCTTGGTATGCCATTCCAAAGGAGCGCTGTATGGCCTTAGTTGAAAGTTTACCCAGGAGATGCGCTGCTGTGATTCAAAATAAAGGATTTCCCACCAAATACTAATATTGTTTTATGAAGCTGAGCTTTACTTTTGTGAATTAACTTTTATTTTGCCTATGTCCTAAATTCATGACCAGGCTTAAACTTGTATTAATCTGTATAATATGTAAATAAAAATTGGAAACTAAATATAGGTAACAAACTATTGTTGATTTTTTTTCATAACATTACTAGGATCTTTAAAAAATAACATGGATCTAAAATTTGTTCGATAAGATGTAAAAATTATCAGAAATATATAAGTGAAATGTCGTGTCTTAAATTCGTGGCCACCACTGTAAACACATGTTTATTTTCAAGTGTTTGTGTCTTATTAAATTTGTCTTTTACTGTACTACACATACATAGTTACATAAATATGTGAACCTTTGTATGCAAATGGTTTTCTACAATGTGTCACTTCTTCTGTGCGTATGGGTGTTTATTTGAGAAATAAATTTCATAAATCCTTATAAAAAATGCAAAATTTTACTCAAATAAATTCAAATTTTCTTGGTTGTGTTTGCGGTTTTTTATTCATAAATGTCTTTTGTTTGTGGGTGATTTTATCATATCCCAGCAGTTTATTTAGTGGCAATTAACCCGCTTTTAGACAGTAAGATTCATTGGTGTATAGTCTCCATCGGTCACCAACGAGCGTATTGGCAACTGCCACTTTACTGACCCTATAGTAATCGGGAAGAAGAATCAAAAACTTTAACTGACCAGTAACCCGTAGTCGTGGAAATGTCTATGGTCACTTTATTGACCCTTCGGAGGTGATTGTGTGTGCAAAAAAGTGACTCTATGTAGTCATTGAGATGGCAATAGACTTCCTCCTAGGACAAACCCATGTTAAAGTGACTAATCACGTAGCTAATAAAGTGACTAGTGGTACCCTAATGTAGTCGGTTAGATAATGTGTACGCAACAGCCACCATAGACTGCTGGGATACTTCAACTATGTTTCAAACTAAGATTCATATAAACATATATTTTTTTATAAAGATGATGAACTCGTCTACAAGTGTAATGAAGAACATAAAGGTATTTTTTAGTAGATCACTATTGGTCGCCTTAATGAGTTTCTACTTAAAGAAAAATAGATTTTAATTGTTTAAAAGTCGTGAGCCTGACAGACCAAGTAATATACAGAGTTCAGAATTTAATAGATAGGAGTCTTATAGATCAGAGTTTAACATAACAGAGACCTACATATCAAAGTCTAAAAGAACAGAATCCAATACACCAAAGTCTACTAGACTTGAGACTAACAGACTTGAGTCTAAAAGGCTATAGTCCAATAGGCTACAGCCTAACAGACTAGAGTCTAACAGATTATGAATTATCAGAGTAGTTTAGATTCTAATATATCGAAGTTTGATAGCCCAGATTCTTATAATTCAAAATCGAATAGACCAGAGTCTAAAAAAATTAGAGCCTTTTATAACAGAGAATAATTGCTTTTATATACGAGGGTCCTATATACCAGAGTCTAATAGACCAGAGTTTAGTAGATCAGGTTCTGGTAGATCACTGTCAGATAGATCAGTCGGCCAGAGTATAACAGACCATACTCAAGTAACCGAAGACAAATAGACCTTGATTTTCTTGTTCTTGCCTTGCTTATAGAACATTTCACTACAAACTTAAGATAATGAAAGTGTCTATTTATTTATCTTTGTACTATTTATATGTTATTATTCTTATCATATTTTAATATTTGTATTAGTAAATTATTTGTATGTCGTTACGACAAAGACAAAAACAATCAATATATCCTTGATAAGGTTGTTAAAGTGTAATCTACACTCCAGTTGATGCGATTTTTTTTTTTCTGAACAAATATTAAAAGATGCAAAATAGCAGCCCATCACTAGAAGTTCTCCATCACACACTTATAAAAAACCATTTTGTAAATAATATGACTAGAGAGAGTATCAACAATATTTTCCCATATTTTCAGTTTGTTTTAGAAGTTTATTTGTGATTGTGACACAAACACTAAAATATATCCATATATGAGGAAATATGTATGGAGATGTGTACAATGGTCACTCAACTTTTCTGTGAAATTTGAGTTTTTTTATTTGTTTATTTGCTTGTATTTGGATGATTTTTATGTGCATATATTTTTTTTATATACTCCAGACACAATTTATTTTTGTTGTTTGTAATCTGAGATGAGTATTTTCACAACCATCAGCCACATCAGCAGCAGAAAAAAAAAACATATTTTGTAAAGAATACAATTTAATTAAGACCTTTTTTGTATTAATTTAAACATATTGAAAGAGTTTGTTGATAGTTTAATATTTTAGGGAAAACTAAAATTTTTGTGTAAAATTATAAATATTGAAAAGATAACTCAAATTATTTTTCTTGAGACGTGGTCTTTAAAATTCTCCTATATAACACTTTGGTGTTTCAGACTACTGCCTATTACAGTCAGATCTACTACTATCGTCTGTTATACCCTGTTCTATTAGGCTTTTGCTTGTTAGACTGTCGTCTGTTACTAACTAGCTTATTACGATCTTGTCTGTTAGACTCCCTTTAATTAAACCCTCGTTTGTTAGACTCACTTTTCTGTCAGACTCTATAAGAAGCTATCTATTGGAGCCTCGTATTTTTAACTCTCGTCTATTTGACTTTCGTCTGTCAAAAAAACGTCTATTGAACTCTCATCTATCACAAAAATTATTTATTTATTTATAATTTCTTTTTTATTTCTTCATTTATTTATTTATCTATCTATCTATCTATCTATCTATCTATCTATCTATCTATCTATCTATCTATTTATTTATTTACTTATTTATTTATTTATTTATTTATTTATTTATTTATTTATTTATTTATTTATTTATTTATTTATTTATTTATTTATTTATTTATTTATTTATTTATTTATTTATTTATTTATTTATTTATTTATTTATTTATTTATTTATTTATTTATTTATTTATTTATTTATTTATTTATTTATTTATTTATTTATTTATTTATTTATTTATTTATTTATTTATTTATTTATTTATTTATTTATTTATTTATTTATTTATTTATTTATTTATTTATTTATTTATTTATTTATTTATTTATTTATTTATTTATTTATTTATTTATTTATTTATTTATTTATTTATTTATTTATTTATTTATTTATTTATTTATTTATTTATTTATTTATTTATTTATTTATTTATTTATTTATTTATTTATTTATTTATTTATTTATTTATTTGTTTATTTATTTATTTATTTATTTGTTTATTTATTTATTTATTTATTTATTTATTTATTTATTTATTTATTTATTTATTTATTTATTTATTTATTTATTTATTTATTTATTTATTTATTTATTTATTTATTTATTTATTTATTTATTTATTTATTTATTTATTTATTTAAAATCTTAAGCTTTGTTCACATTTATAAAATATTTAACCAAATTTGCGTGTCCACTAGTTTTACATAAAATAGTTTGCCGTTGTTTGATCTAGCAAATGTTTTGTAAGAGGAAACAGCGTCAAACAAGATTCGGTAAAATGTTAACTATGATTACTGATAAGTAAAAAATATTTCCCGTTCAAATGTAGAAGTTAGAAAATATTCTATATAGTGGTTACGTCATTTTGGACAAATACTTGACTAGTCTGAACATACATTTAAGGAGTGCGTTCGAAAAATTTTTAACATAAATAAAATTTAATAATTTGGAAAAGGTTGATCGTAAATTTTTCATTCATTCTTTATTTAATTGATTTTTAAACAGAAAACTATAACTTTTATAGTCCTAACCACTACTTATGATCTCGTGGACCTTTATTGCTAACCCTTTCACTAGAGATTTGATAGTTCTTTCAGTCACTTTTTTGGAACAGTTTGCACATCTTTTAAAATCTTCGATATTTTGGGACACCTTTTTTGTGCTCTTCAATTCACATTTCACAAGAGCCCAGTATCTCTCCGCTGGTCTTAGCTCCGGAGAATTTAGAGAATTGACCTCTCTTGGTATAAAAACTATGTTATTGTTTTGGTACCACTCTAAAGCTTTCTTACCTTAGTGACATGATGTCAAATCGGACCAAAAATGTGTGGACACATTGTGCTCTCTTATGAAAGGATGAAGCATTTCTTGCAAACATTCTTTGATGTATATTTCGATATTTAAAGAATCGACTGTAACAAATTGGTTTCTTGTTTTGCCGCAACGCCATAAAGCTTGTCATACCAGCAATTTTTTAGAAAATTTTGTCTACTTTTGGGTCCTAAACTTATGTTCAACATTGTCTCGAGCATTAACGACATAAAAATTTTGACACAGAAGCTTCTAAAATTCTGCCAGCACCAACGTTTCGTGGTCCATTAAATAACATGAGTATTTTTGTATAAAATTTGACTTAAATTTCTGTGCGCTATTCTTGGCTTATACATTTTTTGGCTTATTACATTTCGTCTGAAACTTTTTAGACTTTATATGTTTTCAGCTCTGCATTAGCTTTAGCATTTCGCACCAAATAGTCAGAGCACTGAGCTAACCGGGCTGCTTTTCTACCAGATGTTTTTCAAGTTCTTTTCAATATACTTTCAATTTTCTGACCTTCCCAATATCATGTGAACCTTTTTTCTTTCCCAACCAGGTTTCCTATCAATGGTCAAATTCTCCTGATACTGTTTAATAATATTGGAAACAGTTTAATAAATAAAATAAAACAAATAAATGATAAAACGTACATTATTTTCGTCACTCATTTTGATAAAATTCACACCAAAGCAACATGGTTGTCATTAGGAAATATTACTTCCGAAAAAAGTTATGAGGCAAAACGTGTGTTAAGATTTTTTCGATCGCACTCCTTAGCAACAATCCGCTACTTTAAAGTTCATTAACTATGACGTATGATTAATATTATTTATGATTTAATTTACTAAATCCTCAGGACTTCACTTATTTTATCATAAATTTTAATTTTTTTTTTCGAAATCAAAGTAAGATGCAAAAACTTTCAAAATAACCTTCCTCTAATACGATTATCAACATAAGTATTTACTTTTTCTATTTGAATTTATTAGATTCATTTATTGTTGTTTTACAAGATTGTTACAATTACTTACTAATAAATGTCTTAAGCATACATACATACATACATGTTTACATTGGTTTCTGTGGATATGTTCTGATATTGCAACACATTATTGAAATATTATTCTGTTATGTGTTTTTCTCTCTACTTCATAGAGTTTGTTTTATTTGCTTATGTATTGGTTAGTTATAATGCTATTTCTATCATACCTTAAGAATTTCATTAGAAATATATTTATTGCAAAGATGTAAATACTTTTAGTTTTATATAAATATTTTCAATTGGTTTCTTGTTAAGTTTGAATTGTTCTTATTTATTTTAGCAACAAATACTTAGAAGTTTATGATACTACTAAATATTTGATAATTTTTTTTTTATGAGAATTTACAATATTAAAAGAAATTTAGGTAGATTTTTAAAATAAAAAAATTACATTTTAGGAATACGTTTGTTAATATGAAAAATGTTCAGTATATTAAGCTAGTGTTTTCAAAGTTAATATCGTTAATTTTTTTTTTTTTTTTTTAATTTCAATCAATATAGTAAGTTTTATAAAAAAAATATATAGAAAAAAATACATTGAGACAAATCACCTTATATTTATTAGGGTGATCGACACGGTTTTTCAACCGGTTTTAAAACCGGTTTTTTCAGGCAATGTGCTGTCGGTTTTTTCAAAATGTTTTTTTTTTTTTTCGAATGTCGAATAGACCGATTTTTTTAAACACAAAAAAAAACGGTTTTAAATATAGCTTTTTATTTAAAAAACATGTACTAAATGCTGATATTTGAATAAAAATTTATGAATATTTTTTTTAAATATTCAGAAAGTATGATTTCTAATGTTTTAGAAATATAGTTTAAGATAAGATAAATAAATTAGTAATAATTATCCCGAATGAAATTTGTTTTATCTA
Organism: Protophormia terraenovae; assembly: GCA_951394005.1. NCBI lineage: Eukaryota > Metazoa > Arthropoda > Insecta > Diptera > Calliphoridae > Protophormia > Protophormia terraenovae. The sequence continues at coordinate 62,742,820 of OX596073.1, forward strand.
TTGTAACACCTGTAATATTTTTACATTTAATTTAAATGTTTTTGTCTTTTTTTATCCAATATTTTCTTCATTTTTTAAAGATGTTGTGGTATAAAAGTTTCACGTGCAGAATCGTTTCAATAAAATTGATTCTGACTTTTGCCATATTAACCCATGGTTTCTGTTAATGCTAAGTAAAAGTTAACATAATGTTTGATGATTATTTTCTTACAATTTTTATATCCTACACCACAATAGGTGGAGAGAGTATTATGCATTTGTGCTGATGTTTGCCGAATTTCATGAAGATCGGTCCATAATTGACTATAGCTCCCATATAAATTCATATAAATGTTAGTATCGACGTAACATTTTGTATTCGTATATTTAATTTTACATTTAATACAAGTATCAGTAAACAATTCAATTGATGCACACAATAGTGTAGGGTATTGTCGAGCTTGACTGACTATATCTTTCTTTATCGTTCTTAATGGGTTAATAGTTATTTCCAAAAATAATTATGTAATTAATTTTAACTAGAACATTATAAATATTAACTTATAAATATTAACTTCTGCAAAAAAAACCGGTTAACCGGTTTTTTCTGAATTTAAAAAAGTGCAACCGGTTTTTTAAAAATACCAACTATTCGAACTATTCGAAAACCGGTTTCTTCAAAAAGTCGAATAATCGATCACCCTAATATTTATTAGGCTTTACATAAATAATTTAAATATTTTTGAAACCGATACGAGAGGCATATATTGAATTTACTTATGTTTCTTATTTAACAGTTTTCATATAAATTTCTTATTAAATTTATAAAATTTAGATTAAAATTTTACTTTTGTATAACAATTGAATTTTATTTAATTGTTTGGTTTTTGTTTTTTTATAGAAAAAATAAAATATTTTAAGTGTTTGTTACTTAAAACCAACAGCTGAGAGTGTGTTAAGTTCTAAAATGCAATTAAAATTGTAATATTTTCAATTGTTAAAATATATATAGTATATTTTTTTATTTTTTTCTAAATTCTATTGGTATTGTTGTGCTAAATAATAGCAATAAAAAAACTCAGAAAAAAAAAAAAACAAATAACACTTTTAACTAGTCATTGACTCTTAAATATTACTATGGAGTTTTCTAACACACATACATACATATGTACATATGAACTGCAATATAATGTATAGTTATTTAAATCAAAGCATTTTAACTAAAATACATTTAATTGACCTCAACAAATTGAAATAGTTCAGAATGCATTAAAACTATATAGAAATTTTTACGAGGGTTAAAGGAAAAGTTCTGCTTCAAGATAAATAAGAGGCACAAGAATAAAATAAAAATCGTTAAATTAGTAAACAACGATTTACAATTATTATTGAAGATCAGTTTTATGATTACACTAGTCGACATAAAAATGTTTTTTCAAGCTCCTTCAAAAAAAAAAAAAAATATATAAATAAAAAAAAAATTAATTCCGCATGCTAAACCCAAATCTGTTTTCAGTTTTTTCCCATCAGGTCGAAATTTTTTTTATGGGCGTGTCTAATATTGCGCCATAAATAAGCCGATTACTCGAGTATATTTCACTATAACTCGAAAACGGTATGCAATAAATGAAATAAATAATACACCAAAATATGTGGAATAAAATTGGCTTTAAGTCGCTCTGCTAACGGATTTTTATCCGCTCAATAGTTTTGGAGATATTTCGAAATAAGTTTCCGAAAAAAATTTTTCCATGCTAAATTCAAGATTTTTTTTTTTTTCTAAAACTTCTTTTTAAAAATGATAACGTCAGTTTATCATCTTTATCTCAAAGCTGGCAAAACTACGAGTAAATAAAGCCACGTATCATAAAAATTGATGCACAAATCATGATTGCATTCATGTTATTTTTTTAATGTGAAGAAAGCCCTTTTAAAATTATTTATTAAGAGTCAGCTTTTAGTATTTTTTTTTTTTATCACGTATCGATTTTTTTTATGGGCGTAACTACTATGACCCCGCCTTTAGGCAGTCACACTTGTATAACTTGAGAACGGTTTGTTCTATTACTATACATTAAACTCCAATATATAGCGACTTTAAACTGAATTTACATAATTTTTTGTTCAGTTAATACTTCCGTAGATATTTGGTTATTAGTAATTAGAAAATTTTGATCCATAACTCTGAAATTCTTGAGCGAATAAGCTTTACATAGCTTGAATTTTCGTGTGCATCTTTTGGTGTATCATTTATCAAAATCGTGTAAACGGTTCTTGAATTATAGTCCAAATTCTACAAACCATTCTCAAGTTTTATAGTCTGACCGCTTGATAAGGTGATGATATTAGTCATGCCCATAAAAAAAAAACAGTACGTGATAGAAAAAAATTGAATGCAGATTCTTGTTTAACACGTCAAAATCCACTTAGTTCATCTATTTTTGTTTTAAGAAAAAATAAAAAAAATGTTTGGCCACCACTGTATTTCTACTCAATTGTATGTAATACATGGGTATTTTTACTTTTACTGTGAATAAAATCAAGATTTGTGCATCAATTTTGAAGATTCATGCCTTATTTTATTCGCAGCATTACCAGCTCTAAGATAAAGATGATAAACTGATTTTTGATGCTTTCACTTTGAAAAAGAAATTTTAGTAAAAAAAAATAATATAAAATTTTGCATAAAAATGTTTTTTTTTTTTTTTTCGGACATTTATTTCAAAATAACTCAGGTAATTTGAAGATATTTTTATCCGCATCTTTTGGTGTATCACTTATGTCAATCGTATACACCGTTCTTAAGTTATGAGGCAATATACTATATTAATGGCCTTACTATGGGGCGAAATATTAGACACGGCCATAAAAAAAAAAAAAAAAAATACAGACCTGGTGGAAAAACTGATAGCAGATTCATGTTCAGCACATCAAAATGCATCATAAATACCGAAAGAATCAAACATCAAAGAATGTTTGCGAAAAAGCTTCTTCCTTTCATAAGAGATCACAATGTTTCCCATTTTTTGGCCCAATTTAGCATCATATCACTACGGTAAGAAAACTTTGGGGTGGTACCAAACAATAACATAGTTTTTGTATCAAACCAGGTCAATAACCCAAATTGTCCGGAGCTAAGACCAGTGGAGAGAAATTGTGCTCTTGTGAAAAGAGAATTGAAGAGCACAAAAGAGGTGTCCCAAAATATCGAAGATTTTAAAAGGAGATGGGCAAACTGTTCCAACAAAGTGACTGAAATAACTATCAAATCTCTAATGAAAGGGTTACAAAAAAAGTTCAACTAGTTCATAAGTTCATTAGAACTATAAGAGTTATATTTCTCTGTAATCTGTAATATAATATTAATTTAGTAATAAAAACCAAACCTCTTAGATCAACCGTTTCCAAATTATTGAATTTTATATATGTTAAGGTTTTTTCGATTTCACTTATATGTAATTTCCTAAGAATTTTTTGCCTCCCTAGAGCTTTCTGTAGCTTTCAAATAATGTAGAAAATTGCTTATAAAACGGTTTGTTCTACAAATTCTAACTGAATCAGATTTAAAATATTTTATAAGGGAGCAGAGATTTGTGGATTTATATATCATTTTCAGAGAATTTTTCTCAGAGCTTTCTGAAGCTAACAGACACCGTAAACATTGGCTAACTTATAAAACTATTCTTACAAATCCTAACGGAGATAGATTATTTTATCAGGGATTGGAAATACGCATTTTTTATTTTTATTTTATGTAATATTTTTTAAAATCTGTTTTGCTTTTAAAAAAATTTAATTTTCAGATTTTGCTTTTCGGTCAGGGAGCACATTTTAGTAGATTTTTATTATTATTATTATTATTTTTTTTTTTTAAGTTTTCAAATTAAATACTATAATACCACCCCTTTAACTTTGATTAAGGAGCGGAAAGGTGCCCAAATGTTGTTAATTTATTTTTTTAAAGACTTTCGGATTTGTTTGTGCATATTTTCATTATTATACTAGCTTTTCCCGGTACGCTTCGCTACCCCTTATTAGGCGATAGTAAATATTTACTACCGTTTAAGAGTTTTAAAAAAGTGGGCGTGACATCCAACCGAGTTCTTACACAGCATATTATTTTAATGAAAAACTATTAGAATCATAATGATAAACAGGACAACACAAAATATTTTGTATTAAAGTAAACGGAAAAATTGTTTTCTTATTTTATTTCATTTATATACAAATTAAATAATTCAAAAAGTTCTATTTTGGAAAATTGTCAAGATTATATTGTGTGCAAAAATTTGCTTAAAATCACATTCGACGATAAGCCAAAATATACAAAAATTCTTAAAATTGTCTGAAACGGATAAAAACTAAAAGTTTAGTTCATTTGAAGCCCAGTAAAAAGTATGATTTTGCTATTTTTGGTTGTCCAGATAATAAACAATGACTTAATAAAGCTGCTCGATTAGAGCATAAAATTTAATACTTTGGAATGACAGGAAATTAAACAGATTTTTAAATAACAAAATATTTAGATGAAATCGGTCGAAAATAATAATTTAAATAATAACTGAGGATATACAATTAAAGAAAAATAAATGCTAACTCAACTAGACTTCTTCGATTAAGATTACATTAAAATATTCTAAATCATCAGTAAATCAATCTCTCTATAAGATTCTTTACAGTTCATATGTAATGAATCTTACAGAAACGTAAATATTTATGATTTAAATCATATTTCTCATCATAACAAAAGATTTATCAAAACAATAATTTCAATAAATATAAAGAATATTAAATGCATTATTCTTATTTCGTATGTCTGTTCATCTAAACTCCATCTCTTTTTAAGTCAGAGCTTAACCTCTTCCAATCCTCCATCCTTTGTCCTAGTATTTTATGTCTTTAAAATAATGTTACATATGTTTGTTAGAATGTAAATATATTTTCATGACTTGTTTAAGTATGAATAATATGAAATATATCCTCATAAAATCGTACATTCATTTAAGGATAAAAGAAGACAAGAATAATTCTTTGATTCGTATATAAGACAAACATAAATATAAATGTATGTTCATATGTGTGTAAGTATATGTATATGTTTATGACATGACATAAGCTACAGAAAATAGGGAAGAACTGATGGTAGGGGTAATAGCAAAAATCCAGACATTGTAGAACAATAAAAACTAAAGTGTGATATAAATATTAGAAAGAACAAAAATAAAAAAAAGGAATAGAATAGAAATGATAGAATTAGTAAATATTTATTCAATATAAATATAAACATGTGTGTGTAGATATGTATATTCATTATAATCATAGAGAAAATATAAAACAAGATAAAAGTATACATTGTTTACACAATATGTTGTTATGTTTGTATGTGTGTATAATAAAGAGAATGTATTGCAAACAATTTCCAATTTGCATAAATACATTAATATATTAAAATGCAATTAAATATAAGGATTTATTGTCAGACACAAAAGAACTCTATAAACAAATGTACATACATATTCATATGTATATATGTATACAGGATATCCATTTGACACTTTAGTTAAAAACCAAAGAATATAAATAAAATTGTTGTTTTTAATATGAACACCTTTAAGGTTTAAGTTTTTATTTTATTTCTCTTCAGCAAATAAAGCAATTAGTTGTGCAAACGTTGGTATTTTTCTGCTATATTATTATAATTCCTCAGTCTCAAGTACTTTAACAGTTTAACAGTATTTTCATTCCCAGGTTCACAAAGAGTAAAACTAAAAAAAACTCTTCCTCTATAGAGGTATTTCATGTTGCTTACAAATTATTGTAGAAGAAAAAACAGCAGATATTTATGGTGTAAAAATGTTAAATACCTGCGCTTCTCATTATCACACAAACATCACAGTAACATTTTTTTTAACACTTGTGGATGCTTTTGTATAGAAAGTTTCCCAGTTATTTTTGTCATTGTATTGTATGGGGGGAAGTTTTAGTCCTTGAAAATGTTGCATGGCTGTCTGACTGACAAATTACCATTAACACTTGTATTATTACCATATTTTCATGGTTAACAAAAAGACATTTTATCATTAATTTTCTCGCCTTGACGGAATTTTATTTATTCATTTGCCACCAAAGAAAACAACACGAAAAACAGTATTTTTTTTTTTTTTTTTTTTTTTTTTTTTTTTTTTTTTTTGTACTTTTTATCGGGACGTAGACACTCTGTTTAAGGGGAACTATTTTTAAAGAAAAACTAATTTTGTTTAGAGATTTTATTGACGAGAAATTTTTAAGAATAAAATTCACAAAGCTTAAAGCTTGACTAAAATGCTATAAAATAGAAAAATATTGTGATATGACGGATCGAAGCTCTATATTAGAAAATAAACTTAGCTCAAATAAAACATTAAAATCTTAAATTGAACAGTAAATATTTAAACGAAAACGTCTTGTTTGACTCAGTAAAATTACAGCTATTGATAATGGCCCTGAAACTACGACAGGGTTCGAAGGACCAAAATACTATTTAATATAATATATACCTATATCAATAAATTTTTCTAAAAATATCACACATTCAGAAAAAAATAATTTAAATTCAATTATTTTTTCACATAACACAATATATGGCAAAAAATACAATCGAAAATCAATCAAGTGATTTAATCTTTCGATAGACATACATAGTTTTCAGTGACAGATCTTTATAAAAAGCATAAAACTATAAATACATCATTAGTTCAATTAAAATTTCCCAAAACAAAAATATTGTTGTGCTTATTTAATAATATAAAATAAAAATCTCAAACATGCAGATAGAAATGAAATGATTTATAGGCCATAATTACGAATTAAAATTTCACCCCTTGAAGTCCATATTTATCAGCCTATAAACGACTGTAGATCATAAAATTCACGATTCAATTCAACATCAATGATTTAAGAGAAAAAATAAATAAATAAATAAATAAATAACTAAATAAATAAAGTTGAATTTGGCATCACAATTAGAAATGAAGTTAAACATCTAAATGATCCACGTTTAAGGACCAAAATAATACAAAATAATGAAACATAATGATCCAAGATTTGTACTAAGATCTCCAAATCAACAAATATAGGCTAAATCAACCAAAAATATGTTAAATCATCTTGTTTCTTGGGCTTTTAATGAACCAAGCTTTTAATTATTTACCCGTTTCAGACATTTTTAAGTATTTTGGCATGAATTTATGCTTATTTTGGGCTTCGCTGCATATTGATAATATTTTCAGAGAAAATCCTTATTTTAGAGCTTATTTCGTCAATTTAAATGACATATTTTATACCAAAGAGTAAAATTTCACACATTTTGCACCCAATAGAATTTTTTGCGTAACTTGCCGTTAGTAAAATTTTTTTTTTTTACTGTCACATAATTTTCATCTGATAAATTGAGAAAAATTTTGTAATTTCCTGATACAATTTATTAGTTTTAAATTTTTCAAGTCCAAAAATATATATTTTCCGGTAATTGCTATTAAAAATCAGCATGAATATAAGATAATTTTTAAATTTAAGCCAGAAAAAGTGATATCTTAGAGCATATTTATTTCATTTTAAGGGCATAAAAACTCTTTAGAGCATATTTTTGTTTGCCCGGGTAATGCTGTAATGTTGGTAATATATATCAAGGTATGGATCATAATGATCCAATATTGAAGATGCATTTCGAAAAAAAAAAATTATGTTAATTATCACAAATTTGAGATCAAAATATATTAATTTGTTAGTGACTGATAAAAGGTCAAAGACCAACAATTAGATACCAAAAAAGACATTAGAGTGATTGGCGATCAGAGATCAATATCTGTATTATAATCATATTGATCTCGCCGCAATTTATTAACTTTGGACATCAAAATAAAAACTAGAATGATTCTAAATTAGAGATCAAAATTGGTTAATGATGAACTGTAAAAATCCAAATTGACTCATTATGATCCGCGATTGAAGATCAATAGAAGCTGATGCTAAATTTATATATTCATTAGAGAATATATAAATTTAGCATTTTATGTAAAGAATGCTCACGAAAAAATCCGTGCATACAAATCTGCTTATAGAAACTAAACCAATGAAGTAATTTTTTAAAAATTATATTTTTATTAATGACTGTTATGTTCAAGTTCTAAGCATAAAAGAATAAATTATTTTCTGTTGGTTTTTAAGGAAATATCTGATATTTTCAAGAATTCTTCCAATTAAAGTTTTTTTTGTGTTTCGGTCACTTTTTTGCTCGAATAAGTCCAATTATTTTTAAACTCCATTTCATTTTAAGCTGAGCTTTTAATATCCTTTAAATTATTTTTTACTAGAGCCCAATATCTTTCAATTGCTCGGAGTTTCGGACAATTTTGTGGATTAGCGTCTTTCGGTACAAACACTAACAATTTCTTTGTAACCACTCCAGTTTTTTGTAGCTATAACGAATAGGCCAGAAAAAAGCGGATATACTGTATTTTATTTCACGTATATTTCTGTGTTAATGGAACCAATTTTTATGAATGAAGTGATTCTTTTCCGCATATGCATATGGCTTCCAAAAACAAAAATTTTCTTGGGAATTTTGATTTCTTTGATACACGATATTTTTCTGCCATATTCCCTCTAGCATCTGCAACATAGAATTTCTGGCCAGGAAGTTGAAAAAAGCTAAGCTGTACGAACGTTTCATCGTCTATTATACACTAATCATAATTACGGAAAAAAATTGTCTGAAAACTTTCACGTAATTTGTTTACCTCCAAATTCTTGTTTTGCGTTTCTATTAGAATTTGTTTGTACTTTATACATCTTCAGGCTAGATTTTCTTTCAACATTTCTGATAACAATTCAAAGCAATTAACTTTTTGTGTCACTTTTCTTCCAGAGATGAGGGGATTTTCTCTGAAAATCCTTTCTATTTTGTCTGAGTCCTACAGCCTGAACATACTATTTTTTTCCACTACCAAGTTTCCATTCAGTGACCATGACTTCTTTGCATAATATTATGACCCAAGAAAATGTGTTTTTTGACACAACTGCCTTCCTAGCAATTGTTTTATATGACCGATGTAAGATTTCATAAAAATTTTCAATTATTTGTTTTGGTGTTTCTTGTTAAATTTCCATTTCAATAAAAACTAGTTTCGCTATAACCATGAAACTTAGCACATGGCTAATGAGCATAATGTAAATCAGTTAACAGAACTATTTATTTTTCACCACATCAAAAGTTATAAGCCCAAGAGCATCATGCACGGATTTTTTCGTGCGCAGTCCTTATGTAGCTCGGTTATAAGAAAAATCCTTTTAACTAAGTATGTTCTCTGAGGTGCTTTGAAATTATTTATTTTTTATTCCTTCACACTTTATTTTCTCCTCTGTCAAATTCTTCTTCTACTCAGGTCTGTTCATACATATGTATAAATATTTGAATTTGTTTTATGTTAAACGTTATTTCATCGTTCCTTTTTAAAAGAAATAAATGCTGTGCTGTCGCATAAATTAGTCAAAATAGGAAGAATAAATAGGAAAACCTAAAGATAAAAGCAAAATGTTTACTCTTTAATCTGATCATAAAGTTAAACATGACAAAACTTAAATTAAAAGAAATTCTAAAGAACATTTAGAAAATGTAAGATGGTAATTTATAGTACTTAAATAAAAATTACGTCAAGTTTTTAAAATCTCACAATTAATACTCACAAATTAGAGAAAATTGCACAAGAAATTAGGACACATACCTGCAAGTAAATAAAGAATAAAATAGTTTAGAAGGTTGATTAAAAAACAATTAAATAAATATCTTAATTTTAACTTATATAAAGATATTTTCACTCCTATACTCCTGTTTTTATGTTATTTTCTTTTTAATATTCTTTGCTAATCAAGTCAAGTTGTCTCAGCTGTAGTTTAACCTAAAACTAGTTAAATTCTCTTTTAGTTGACAAAAAACATGATGTCCTTTACTGTCATCTTTTTGGCAATATAAATTAATTTTTATTTGAAATTATGTTGGGGAAAAAAACGGGAATAGTGATACAGAAAAACAATTTGAATTTTAATAAATATTAATCTATATCCTTAATATAAAAACAACTACATTCTAACAACAATGAGAGATAGTTGAAGAAAAAAATTTAATATATAAATAAAAAAGAGCTTATGGCAGAATCATAAAAAAAAAAAAAAAACATAATTGATAACAATACATCAATCAATGTCATCTAACACAAGAAACATTTATTTAGTCATTCAGTCAGTCACTCAGTCACTCAGTCATTCCTTTGTTCGTTCAATCACTCTGCCAGTGAGCCAACCACCCAATTCACTCACTCATCTATTCACTTATGCTTGAGACTATATAGCTATTTTTTTAAGTAGAACAAAAAAAAAGGATGACTTCCTTTTTGTCTGATTGCTATTCATGTTGTTATTGTACAATAATGAAATAATAATTTTATTAAAATCAAAACATAGAAAAAAATATTTAGAAGATGATACTGGAATATAGGGAAAATTTATACAGAATATAATGTAGTTTTCCTCCTCCTCCTCTATTTATCTTATACAATTCTCTAAGGAACATCGAATAAAGCCATTATTTATTGTTGGCAATCTACAGTTTCTCTGTGAGCGTTGATGTTTTCTCTTTTATCTTTCTTTAGTTGTTTCATAGCGGGGATGGTCTGATAACTTTTAAGTCTCTAGAAGTGACATGTGCGGAATGTGTGGAATTTTAAGTATTTCAGCAATTAAATTTTTCACATATAATCCCTAATAATTGTAATTGAACTTTTATGATTCATTCGGCATTGTAATGGCATCTGCAGTTAAATATCTGAATCAACATCATTATAATCACCGATTAGGGATAAAAATTATGATCTAAATGATTTTCGATTATATATCAAAGTAAGCATTATAAAGATTCAAGATGGAAAATGCAAAATGTAATCTTAATGTTCAACAAATAGCGACAAAAATCATGTTAATGATCACAAATTTGAGATCAAAACCACTATCTAATTTATCTGATCTTATTGATCAACGATCAAAGTCCCTTTCATCCATATTTAAATAACAAAATTGACACTAGAGTGATCAGCAATTAAAGATCAAAATAGGATTGATGATGATTTACTTTTAAAAATTTAAATCAGATATTGATGATCAACGCACTGTGGTTCAAAAAACCTTTTTTTTTAATTATTCTGTAAATTGTAAGCCGTTATAAAATCGAAACATTGGGATATACAATAGACCTCCTAAGTGACCAACTCAGGTATCTAATATTTTTTAACAATTCGCCAAACATTTATTTACGATATGAAAGTAAAAAAAAATATATAGATAAAAAATTATAACGATAAATTTCTACAAAAAAAAAAAAAAAAAAAAAATATGCTTACAAATGCAGGTTACTTCATCGAGGTAAAGAGATATTAACGTCGAAATAAATTTTAACCTAATTTTGTTGCCTCCCTTTCTTTTAACTTTTTCAGCTTCTATGGCTTAATTTGGATCTTAAAATCATGAAAATATTCAATACATTTCTTAAAAATTCTCAATAATATTAGCGTAGATTCTTTTTAAGAAAAACCATACTATATTAAAAACTCAAATTGTGTTAAGTTTTAATTTTATAACTATACATTTTTGAACAATATTTCCAATAGCTAAACACAGTGGGCTTCGCTACTCCATTGTATTGAAATAAAATAAAAGCATCGAAACAAAATTCTAAAACAGACCAACAAACACAGGTTCACTTTTATATACATAGATAGCATTTAACTCGATCTTGCAGTACTCCTACATAGACAAGATAAAAACTTGGTACCCTTTATATTTAGAAAAATTAAATACCAAAAATTAAGAAACCCGTAAAATTCAACTATGATTCCTATCACCCCACGTTGGGGTAAAAATGTGTTCAAAGTGGCGCCTAATTTAATTTTAAAATTTTAAGTTTTGTAATAAAGTTGTGTACCGAATAAAAGTAGACAAAATTATGTATCAATATCAATTAAAATCTTTAAGCTAGGTTGTGTCGTTTTCTTATAAGGAGCTGTCAAAGTTAAGAATTTTTTTACATTTTTGAAAAATAGTAAAAAATTAAATTTTCATCAGATTTCAGTGTATTTATTTAAAAAAAATCTTAAAATTGGAAAGATATTTTATTACACTTCTTGATTAATATGAAAACCAAATGAAAGTATTAAAATTTTGATAGCACCTTTCTCTGAATTAAATGGCATTTTCGACACATTTAACCCAAATGTATAGACGGACGGACATTGGCAAAAAAAAATATTTCAGAATTCTAAAAATGCATTTCTTTACTAACTAATAAATAGAAAAAATAGAAAGTGATCAAAATTTGGATATCACCTTTTCGACCTATTTAACTCTAATGTATAGACGGAAGGACAGACATCACCGTTCTGCTAAAAAAAAATCTTAAAGTTCTATAACTGAATTTTTTTAAACTAATAATCAATAAAAAAAAATAAAATGTGATCATTAAAATATTGATATCACCTTTCCCTGAATTAAGCGCCATTTTCGACCCCTTTTACCCCAATGTGCACCCGTGGGAACTGTTGTAATATTCAATATTATAGAAAATTCAAAAAGTACCATTGGAAAAACGAAAAAGTACCACTAACTTCCCCTCTTGAATTCTTACACACATAGGACCATGTCTTTAATTTCATGTTTTTAAGTTCAATATTGTATAAAATTCAATAACCACCATAAAAAGAATGAAAAAGCACCACAAAGTCCCCTGTTATGGATTCTCATTCACTTAGGATCATAAATCTTTAATTTCATGTTTCTAGATTCAATATTATAGAAAATTCAATAAATACCATTAGAAGAAAAAAAGTACCACAAATCCTTTTTGCTACATTCTCATTCACTTGGACTATATATTCATAATTGTAGGTTCAATATTATATAAAATTTAAAAGGTACCATGGAAGAACGAATATTAGAAAATTCTAAAAGTACCATTAGAAGAATGAAAAAGTACCACAAAGTCCCTTCTTATGAATACTCATTTACTTGGGTTCATATATATTTAACTTAATTTTTCTAGGTTAAATATTATAGAAAATTTAAAAAGTACCATCGGAAGGTAAAAAGTACCACAAATCCTTTTTTCTACATTCTCATTTACTTGGACTATATATGCATAATTGTAGGTTCAATATTATATAAAACTTAAAAGATACAATGGAAGAACGAAAATTAGAAAATTCAAAAAGTACCATTTGAAAAAGTAACACAAAGTCCCTTCTTATGAATACTCATTCACTTGGGATCATATATTCTTAATTTAATTTTTCTAGGTTCAATATTATAGAAAATTTAAAAAAGTACCATCGGAAGAACAAAAAAGTACCACAAAGTCCCCTCTTGTAAATTCTCACATACATAAGACTACATGGACTTAAGTTCATATTTTTAGGTTTAATATAATATATAATGCATTATTTAATTTTGTTACTTTTTTTACTTTTAGATGTAAGAAAGATTATGTTCCAATGAATTTCTAAATTGTTCTGGGATCTAATGTTAAAATATGCATATGTATGTTTCAGTAAAATGAAAAATTAGTTAGTGAAAAAAGTACCAAAAACAGGTACGATTTTTACCCTATAAACATTCGAATTTCCAAAAAGTACCAAATTTGTATTCGCCAATTTTCGATAAGGTACTAATTTGATGAACATTTTATTTCTATGCTTACTGGATTAAAAGATAGATAGGTTGCCAAAAAAAAAAAAGTACCAAATTACAGTTTTCACCCTAAAAGAGCCGAATTTCAAAAAAGTACCAGACACCTATTCGATTATTTTTTAAATGAATAACGAAAACTATTCAACTTTATTTGTATCTCCAAAAATCACGTCTTTGTGGATATATTCGGTAGGAGACCAATCTACAGTTTATATTTCACCTTTCTAGCTTTAACCGTTTGGGCTATGCGATGATGAATCACCAAGTCAGTCAGTCAATCATTCAGACGTTTTTCTTTTATATATATAGATGAAACACAAAAAAAGAAAAAAATTGTCTGAGCCTATTCCAATAAAGAAGAAAACGAAATTTTTGAAACAAGTTTTCCCCGGATTGGGATTTTGGATATTTTGGTAAGAAAAAATCGATGTTTCTATAATTCCCTGGTTTTAGGATAAGTTCATCTATGTACATTGCACAGTGGGACAGAATCGAAATTTTTTGGAAATAAATCTGTAACTTCTGATCGGCTGGTTGAATTTGCATGAAATTTGGTATAGGCATAGCAGAGTGTACAATGTTAAGTTTGGAAGGGGGATCAAACCAACCCCTCAGGGCCGGAGCTAAAGGGGCTTAAATTTGGGTACCTCTGATATAAAAATTTTTTAATCGCTTGCCAAATTGTTCAATTTCAAATATTTTTATACATTATTGTAGGCACTGATAAGACCTACAAAAAATATGCTTCCATGTCCTATTTATCTCTTATGGTTTTTGAGTTATTTGCATTTGAATTTTTAAGTACCTCAATTTTGCATGTTCTTGGTCCAGTTTTTGTCATATATATACTATATGTTTTTTCTTTAGCTAATTAAAGAACAAAATTATCTATTGAATAAAAAAAATTTGAAGTCGATATCTTTACCGAGTCCAAAAATAAACGATTTTGAATTAGAAAATTGCAAAAATTACGATTTTTTTTTTTTTTTTTTTGGTCGAAAAAGTATCCACACTCTTTTTTCTCTAAAATAAAATTTTCTTTAACAACATATAATAATTTTATACTTTTCTGAAAGATATCTTTGCAGAGAAGTCTTTAAGATAAAAAAACAAGCCCAATAACTCAAACGGTCAAGGTACACACCCTCCCGAATTCGACCAATTTTATATGAAAGTTTTTACTTTAGTCTATATTTTCTCAAATCCCAAAGCACGAATCGGCAAACGTAATGCAGTTTAAGAATCCGTACTATGTTGTTAAAAGTTTTCAATCAAAATCTACGGGATTTCGGAAAAATGTGGATTTTATAGCCGAAAATGTGAAAATACCCATTTTTTTTTTTTTTTTTTTTTTTTTTTTTAAATAAATCTTAAAGTTTTTTTCACTTTCCCATTTTATACAATTAAGTCTACATCCACCGAAAATTTCGTTAAGATATCTTTAATAACAAAGATTTTATTACAGATAAAATATTTATAGTTTCTCAAAAAAACACTTTTACAAAAATTTTATTTTAATTTCAAAAATCAGAAAAAGTATAAAACGGGGGACCAAATGCCCCTGAGGGGTTTGTTTGGTCCCTCTTGCAAACTTAACATTATACACACTATGCCTATACCAAATTTCATGCAAATTCAACCAGCAGATCAGAAATTACAGATTTATTTCCAAAAAATTTCGATTCTGCCCCACTATCTATTCGTTTAAATTTTATTTATGTACAAATATTAACATTCACCCTTATCATGAACACTTTTTCCCTCGAAATGTTTTCCCTTTCCCTAAATTTGCAATCGTGAACAAATTCCCCGTGAATAATTTCATGCTAAAAATAAAATTCCCCTAATCGTGAATGATTTTTTTCCCCCGAGTTTTTTCACTTTTCCCATTAATTTGTTCACTTTATTTTTGCTGGGGAACAGAACAGAAAATGTAAGTAGATCCTCTTATAATTCGGATATTAAAGTTATTTTAAGGGCACTATCAGTTAGTAAGACACAAACTGATATATTGCTCAACATAAAATAAAATTATTGTTCCAATTCTAAACATAATGTACACTTTAATTTGTTACTAATTTTTTGTTGGGTTTCCAAAAATTAGCCGAATTATTTTGCTAAATAAAAGTTAAATAGTACAATATACTAAAGTTGCAATAAAACTATCACTCCAATTCTAAATATCTTGCTTTGTTTTTTTTTTCCACTTTAAAATATTAGTAAATACGTGTATATTTTTTTAAAAAAACTTTATTTTGATTTTTATTTTAATTTTCTTCCTTTTTTCATTCATTGAGAACTGATAGCGGGAAAATTTATTCACTTGAGATTCACGATAGCATTTTTCCCTTCTAGGGGAATAAAAATTTCATGGGAACAAAAATTCCACTTGTTATTCACGATAGGGGTGATTATTTCTAATTTATGGAGGATATTCCAGAAAATATGAAGCACTTTTTTAAAATCGAATAAAAAATAGTATTTTCCAACTGAATGACCTTTGACCTTTAGTATTTTAAATAACTTTTAAGTTAATTTATATGACATTCATTTTTAATTCATACTCGAAGAATCGATTATTCTAACATTCATAGATTTCTGATCTATTAAAACTAACTAATGTAAAATGTTTTTATTGCCGCAGCTAAATAATCACACAACCCTCGTATCAAATCTTTTGCCAATATTGCCATTGATTCTAATATCAAATTGGTTTTTTCCTGGTTCACAAGCCAAAAGCGATAAAAAGGAAAAAAACAATAACAACTTTAAAAGAAAGAAAAAAAAAATATTATTTAAAATCTCAGTTTAAATGGCAATTAATTTTGCATTAGAAATCATGTCATTTTAAATGATTTCCCTCCACAGATTTTATCTGATCAACAGAAGAATAGAGAAGGAGAGAGAGTTTTTCACTATAAATTAATGTTATATATTCCCGTAAGTATGAGTATAAAATAAAAGCGTTAAAAAAGAAAAAAAAAAAAAAAAAAAAGAAAAAAAAAAAACATTGAAGAAATAACATAAAGAATTATTTAGTGAAAAAAAATTTTAGCCCAAGAGTATAAATTTCCTTAGAAACAGAAGCAAACAAAAAAATCTTAGGCAGAATACAATTTTACAGATGTTATAAATTTCTAACTGTTTCGTTATTTGCATGTGTTAGATATGGATTTTTTATTTTTCTTGTTTAGATTTATGCTGGGATTTTTGCATAAATACGTAGGTATTAGGGTGATCGACTCGGTTTTCCAACCGGTTTTTAAACCGGTTTTTTCAGTCAATGTGCTGTCGATTTTTTCAAAATGTTCAACTTTCGAATGTCGAATAGACCGGTTTTTTTAAACACAAAAAACCGGTTTTAAAAATACCTTTTTATTTCAAAAACCATGCACTAAATATTGATATTTGAATCGAAATTTATGATTATTTTTTTTTAATATTCATAAAGTGTGATTTTGAATGGATTAAAAATATAGTTTAAGATTAAATAAATAAGTAGTAATTATCCTTAATGTAATATTTTTGCACCTAGTTTAAATGTTTTAGTTTTTTTTTATTCAGCGAAGAAATTGTTTTTCAAAGATTTTGTTTTAAAAGAGTTTTACCTGCAGAATCCTTTCAATAAAATTGATTCTTGCTTTTTTCATATTAACCCATGGTTTCTGTTTATGCTAAGTAAATATTAATATCATTTTTGATGATTATTTTCTTAAAATTTGTATACCCTACATGCCTATTATGCGTTTGTACTGATGTTTGTAACACCCAAAAATATTGGTCTAAGACCTACCTTCATTTGTACTAATCGGCTTTAAGTCGATTTAACGATGCCTGTCTGTCCATTCATGTAAAACTTGTAATCAAAGGTTATTGTCGGCCTTGACCGACCATATCTTTTTTTTCTCGTTCTTAATGGGTTAATAGTTATTTCCAAAAATAAAAAAGATTTATTGATTTTTCTTTAAGAAATGTAGTTTTTTGATAGAAATATTAACTTCTGAAAAAAAACCGGTTAACCGGTTTTTTCTGAATTTAAAAAAGTGCAACCGGTTTTTTCAAAATACCAACAAAATACGAACTATTCGAAAACCGGTTTCTCCAAAAAGTCGAATAATCGATCATCCTAGTAGGTATGTACGTACTGGGTGTTTAGAAGCATACACATAACTTTATATTAAGTACTTTTTAATTCTTTTTGATATATTTTTGAGTATACCGTCTTCCCTTTTGTTCCCTTGGTTTTATTTTTTTTTTATTTTTTTTTTTTTTTTTTTTTTTTTGTCTTGACTATGTAATGACATTATGCGTGCTGTTGGTTACAGAAAGAATTGAAAGGAAAACAATAAATGTGTCAAAAATCCCATAGGCAATTATCAATTGAATTTTTCTTTATTTCACTGCTAACTGATATTAAGAGACTTGAATAAATTTCATTTAAATTTTGCATAAATTGTTGTTGAAAAGGGACATGCTTAGCTGAAATTGATGAAATTGTATTAGGAGCGTTAAAAAGAAGTGAAATAAGCTTTTTTTTTATCAACAAGGCAACCAAAAATGTGCAATGTCATATTTTCTCTGCGCACAGTGGGCCGATCGCGAAATTGTTGATAATAAATCGGTGAAGTACTAGCTAGATCGAATTGAAGTGTATGGAGAGTTGCAGAGGAGGACTTTAGCTTTCAGAAAAATCATCTTGGAGTAATCTTGTAATAGTAAGAGATACAGCGGTCGAAATAAATGTAAGTTCACTTTAAATAAAAGTGGTTTACTTGGTTGATTAAAAGAAAAAGTGTTATAAAATTATTATTTAATTATCTGTCAACATGTTCTTTTAGATACAATAGTTTGCATTAAAATTCTTTTCTATAAACGTTATTCTCAAATAATTCGTGGAAAGCCGTTGGCCGCAGAAGAACAAGGAATATTTTTTACTTTTAACGATTAAACGCTTTCCAACTGCGTAATCACTTAAATAAAAGGCAGATCTTTTTATGTTGTGTATAATTTTTTGAAATTAAAATAAAATTATACCACTAAAAACAGTTCCGGTCGATATCCAATGTTGTCTCTGCATCAAAAAAGGATATTAGTCGATCGAAAGACCATCTACTAGAATTTGGGCCTCAAATTGAGAGTGTAACGTGTAGTTACAAATATTACACCACCAACATATTAACATTTTGTAATTACAATACATAAATAGTCAAAATTAGGATAACACATGGGAGCAAGAACCGAAGTACCGATCTTGTTATACTTTGATCTTAGGGAACAAAGTATCAGCAGACACGACCGAAGTTCTTTCTTCCGAACCGTAGCCGAATCCGTAGTTAGCCGACCGAGAGCCGAAGAATTTATCTCGTCGGATTGTAGTAGTATCGTAGTTAACCGATTGAGAGCTGAAGAATTTATCTCATCGGATTGTATTTAGTTCATAAAATAGCTCATACGATCTTAGTTAGCCGACAGAGGGCCGAATCATTTATCTCGTCGGATTGTAGCATAGTTAATACGATCTTAGCTAACCGATTGAGAGCAGAAGCATTTATCTCGTCGGATTATATTTTAGAGACGAAACCCGTAGTTAGCCGACTGAGAGCTGAGGAAGTTGTCTCGTCGGATTAAATCTTGTTAACTGGCCTGAGAACTAAATTTGCCAACACGATTCTTTCAACTCGTAGCTAGGTACCATTTCGTCGTTGTACTTGTCACAAGGAAGCTCTGTGGTAACAGTCAAAGGAAGTAGACATTGGAAGAAACTGGACAGATTGAGTATACCCCAGCTGGAAACAAAACTGCATTACAAGAGTTAGTTTTGATTTCCAGTAATGATTAGAAGAGTTTAAAAGGTTTTGTAGAGCTCAGAACACGTTACTTTTACAAAAATAATGGCGTTAACATAAGATCACAAAAATAGACCTTTGAGTTGGTCGAAAAAATCACATGAATTATGGCAAAATAAAGAAAGAAATAGATTTTAATGATGAAAGGAAGTATAATTTTCATGCACCCGCGGAATTCGGAATTGTTCACGTTAAGAAAAGGAGTCAATATGAGCAGAAATTTTGGAGGAGGTGCTTTTATGATTTTTTCAAAGGAAATCTTACACTGGCATGGATTTAAATCAGAATGAATTCCGAAAATAATGTGGAAATGCTAAAAACATCTTTAGTTTAAAACAATTAAAATTTAATGGATTTTAACTTTATTTTTCAGCAGGACAATGCAGTCATTCACAACTTCAGTCAATTTCTCAAAATCATTAACATTTTGTATTTCCCAGTCTGTAAACTTCTCCTAAATTTTATGGAAAACTTACGGGAAATCTTTGCGTGCAAATTATATGCCTATAGTGGTATGGTCCAAAATTCTTTTAAAAGCTAAAAAAGAAATAATAATTAATATTTATTATTTTTAAGCTTTTGTTTTTTGAACTTATCTTTATTTCGCACCTCATTTTTATTATTCTTGAAAAATTTTTGTTTAAAATATTTAAACAAAATAATTTGTATTAAATAATTAAATTTTTTTTAGAGTAAATATTATTAAAAAATATAAAACAAAAGAAAAAATTAAAAACAAAAATTCAACAATCGATTTTTGTTAAACTTTGTTGGTGAACTTATATTTATTTCGTCCGCTGTAAGCTTCAGGGTGTCAAAGTTGGTGACCAAAAAAAGTTTACAAAAAATCTTAACTTCATATCTGATTTCAAATATTTAAAAATCTATGTAAAGTTGTTTAATTATGATATTTAAAATCTATGATAAGATTTAAAAATCTATGTAAAGTTGTTCTCTTATGGTTAAAACGATATTTGCAGTTGAATTTGGAATTTTCGATTTTTGCCTTTATTATACTCTTCACCAAAGGTGTAAAGGGTATATATATGTAAGTTTGTCATTCCGTTTGTAATTCCCACAATTTTCGTCGGAGAGCAAAAAAGTTGACATTTTCGGGATCCTTGTAAGAAATGATGACGATAGGACCATGTCCGTCCGTCCGACCGTCAGTTCGTCCGTGTGTCGGTTGAAATGGCGTTTATGAAGCCCACCGATAACTGACCTATATAATATATATATCAAACGATCGGAAATGCTATCGAGAATTTTGCTATTGGAATTCAGCAAGATCGGTTCATACAATGCGGAGATATGTTAAAAAAACCGGTTTTTAGAACCGGTTTTCCAGTTTCTGAAGCCTCTGTATATACTAGGGACTTCGTTTTTACAAAGAAGTCTCGGACATTTTTTTTTCTAAATTTTTGTTCTGAAAAAATGAAATAAATCGGTTAAGTAATAACTGAGATATCGGACAAAACGAATTTTTTAATTTTTGGAGCCTTGGTTTAAGCTATAGATTTTTATTTTTATACAGATCGGTCACAAATATTTTTATAAAATTTCAGTTTTTTGAATCAGGGAGATCGGTTTGTAAATGGTGGAGATATGCTTTAAAAACCGGTTTTTTAGTTTCTGAATCCTCTGCATATACCAGGGACTTCGAATTTTTAAAGGGGGCTCGAAAATTATTTTCTGAATTTTTGTTCTGAAAAAATGAAATAAATCAGTTCAATAATAACTGAGATATCGGACAAAACGAATTTTTTATTTTTTGAAGCCCTGGTTTAAGCTATAGATTTTTATTTTTATACAGATCGGTTTTTTGAATCAGCAGGATCGGTTTATAAATGGAGGAGATATGCTTTAAAAACCGTTTTTTGGAACCGGTTTTTCAGTTTCTGAAGCCTCTGCATATACCAGGGACTTCGAATTTTTAAAGGGAGCTCGGAAATTATTTTCTGAATTTTTGTTCTGAAAAAATGAAATAAATCCGTTCAGTAATAACTGAGATATCGGGGAAAACGAATTTTTTATTTTTGAAGCCCTTGTTCAAGCTACAGATTTTATTTTTATATAGATCAGTCGTAAATGTTTTTATAAAATTTCGTTTTTTTTAATAAACCAAATTCGTTCATAATCAACAGAGTTATGGCCCAAAAACAAATCTGTTAAGAACATAAATACACACTCAAACATGTATATTAAGCATTGTAATGACTATTAGTGACGTTTTTTTTGTTTTTTGTATAGACAAGTAGTTTAGTTAGAAACAGCAGTAATATAATGAATAACAGTGTTGTTGTTCTTTGTATATGCAGCCAGTTTGTATATACATACATACATAAAAAAATAAATAAATATGGAATTGTTGTTGTTGTTTATTTTTTAAAAGCAAAGCCTGCTATGATTGGTTTCTTTTTTTTCATATTCAAATTTTCGTAGTTTGAAAAAAATTTAGATTTAAATATGTGAAAATATGAAAGCATACGTTAAGGCGAAAATTTTATTATTTGTCGGTAATATGGTAATATGATGTCGATAAGATAGTAAGATGGTAATATGGTGAAGGGTATCAAAGGTTCGGTACAGCCGAATCTTTTTTCAATTTCATTTTTAAATTATTTCCGTAAGGGGAGCATATTTTTTGAAAATAATAAAATTTAAAAATCTTATTTTTTAAGTGCACAAAAAATATATTGAAATTATATTTTTTAACACCTCAATTCATTAGTTTAATTCTGTCTTATGGTATAACATTTGTTATAATAAAAAATGGAGTAAATTTTTACAAAAATAAAGGTGCTACACATATTAACATATTCTATTGGCATAAGTTATATAAAAACACTCAGTTTATCAATTGTAAATATTAAAAACAACACAGAAAAATCAAATATTTTTCATGTGAACACTCTTTTTTTTAATTCTTTAACATAATTAATCTTATATTAGTGACGCTGACCAACCTTCACCTGTCGCAAAATATTATAAATAAATTAAATTAAAGAAAAAAATATATGTATCTTAAATTAATACAGAAAAAACTATAGAGAGCAACAAAAAAAAGACACAAATATAGAAAATGACAAATCAAAGTGTTTAATTAGACATGAGTCGCCTACGTTGTTGCAATAACGCAGCAGAAAAAAATTATTCCAAGGGACGACAAAAACGCAGAAAATAAGAAAAATTTTATAAATTAGCAAATGACATGAAACGTCACAGTTTTTCTTTCATACCTAACATTCATAATATTGAGGAGGGAAAACCTTTTTTTGAATTATATTTCTCTAACATTTAATTTATACAAATAAAGAACAAATGCAAATGTTTTATAAATTTTTTTCTAAAGAAAAATATTTAAATTAAAATTTTAGCACAAACTTAGCAGACAAAAAATACACTTTTCTAGCCGCAAATTTAAAACAGGTGGACTGTGAATAGTAGAAAAAAAAATACCGAATGTTTTTAACTCGTGCAAAATGCCAATGACACGGATGACTAAATTATTAATGACAAATGTTATATTAAGAAAAAAAATTCTGTTGTATAATTTAAATAGAAAAATAATAATTTTAATTATTGTATGTATATTATTAAAAATAAAATTAGTCACTCTGTGTTATTTAAAAGAAATTTTATGATATAAATATGAAACTGAGAAGAACAATAAAAAATAAAATAATTTATTTATTTAAATAAAAATCGCTTCAAAAATAATAGAATTATTTAAGTATTTATTAAAGCAGGTCATAATTAATATTAATCATACGTGTTGGTGCACTTATTAAAGTTTTTTCAACTGACAAAAAAAAATATATTTAAAATAGAATTATTTTGAATGTTTCAAATGAATTCTATTCAAATTTTAATATTAATTTTTATTATTAACATTAATTTAGCTAAAATGTTTTAAAGAGTTTTTTGTTCAATTTAAAAAGTATTTTAAATATTTTCCTAGATTTTATTTTAAATTAATCTCTAACCTTCATCTTCGCATTAATATTTTTATGTTTCTTTTGTTACCAATTTTTATATTTAAAATGTAACAAAGTAGTTTCAAAGAAAAAAAAAAACCATTCAAAGATTTATTGTTAATATTTACAATTTTTCATAATACATATTACATACATGATTTAAAATAAACAATTTGCAATACATTTCATAGCTACTCTCAATAACCAAAAAAATTCGTAACATAAAAACCACAATAACTTGAGAGTGGAAACAGCCAGCCACCAATACAAGAAGAAAAATCATATAAATGTATGGAAAATTATGCATATTTTTGATGTAATATAACGATCGAAAAGGGAATAATAATTTAAACAAAAGAATCAATACAAAGAAGAAAAAAAAAAAAAAGAAACAAGGAAAAATGCATGTACTTTTTGGTTGCAACAAACACATAAGAACTATTACTACTATTATGCAAAAACCAATCACATACACAACAACACAGTGGTTCGAAATCAAGCGTTTTTAGGCAAAAAGATACAAAATATAATTTTGTTATAATAATTCGGAATAATCATTCCAATTGATAGTCTTGATATGTGTAATAAACCCTCCGCCTCCAAATACTGTTGCATAGTGTTATTTATAAATAAGTTTAAGACTTGCAGTAAATATCACCTTCAGATATGCGAAAATATATATTTTTTTTATATGGGGGCTTCCCCTCTCGCTGTCTTTATCCGCCCTTTTTTCATTCCATCAACGTAATTTGATATGAAAGTTTTTTTTTATCAGAAATTTTATTTACTGAATCTTCACAAAATTTAAGTGAACTAACAATAATTAATCAAATCCAAAATCTAAATGTTAATAATCTATTTAGTCAAACCACCGTCGGATTAAAAGCGATTTTATATAGGCTTAACTTGGTTCAGTTCTGCGGTGTTTCTTCTTCTCAAACGGATGTGTCCACTTCTTTTTAGAATATTTTGAGGTAATGGGTTAGGGTGTATTTCCAATATTCTTTTATTACATCTTTTACAAAAGGAACGTTTAGATCCATATGTATGTATTTTTTTACATACCAAGGGGCTGCGGTTATAGTTCGCAATATTTTGTTTTGGTGTCTCTGTATTTTCTCAATATTTGATGCTGAAGCCGTATCCCATAACTGGATCCCATAACTTCATATTGGCTTTAATACTGAGTTATAGAGGAGTATTTTACAATCTAGACTGAACATAGAATTTCTACCAATTTATTTGTAGTACTTTCAATTTCATTTGGGTCAACTTTGCATCAATATGGAATTTCCACATCTGATTGCTGGGGTATTACTTGGTTATTTATTAGGATAGGTAGGCATGATTCCCTACGCAAGGTAAATGTTATGTGTGTGCATTTTTGTTCATTTATTTTTATTTTCCATTTTCTTAGCCATCTCTCAATATTAAATATATGGTCCTGCAAAATTCGAGTTGCCTCCTGTGGACATTCATGGGCGCTTAAAATAGCTGTATCATCTGCAAATGTTGATGTCAATTACATCACTTCAAAAATACCATTATTACAATAATTTTATTCATATATTTCCATTTGTTTTTATACTTATGAATAAATAGTGCAGTAAGTGTTACATCTATTTATTTAAATATTTAAATTCACACAGAGAAAACAGTTTCGTTTTGGCAACCGAATTTTTTGCCAATCGAATTTGGTAGGTTGTGAGTACTATCCCATAGTTATGTTTTTACTCCTATAATTAGAGAAAGTCGATTGAAATAATATTATTTCTATGATTGTAATAAATTATGCGTTAATTGAACTAAATTTGAATAATAGTAACCATTTTCCAACAATTCTTTTTTCTGTATGCAGGAATTTTAAATTTGAATGGTACCACATTTATAACAGATTATGATCACGGTCCGGAAGGCAATAAAAATATTTTTTGGGGGTGTAAAGTATATGGATGCAGGTTCCATTATTGTCAAGCAATACGTCGCCAAACTACTACAAATTATACAGAAGTTGCAAAATTTATAGCGAAAATAAGAAGGCATTATTGAAATGCCACACCCATACTTCACGTACTTCATTTGAAATAATTAAAAATGAGATCTAAAAGTTCGATACTCGCTTGAGTTTTTTTATAGTTTTATTACAGATTGATCCGTAAGGTATTTCTGTAAATGATACATCTACGAGAATAACTTCATTATAAGAAACATATAATGGAGTTCTAGGAACAATTATTATTGTCATCAGCAAGTAACCGACACTATTAATTTTTTTTTTTTTTTTTTTCTAAAACATGTTTTAACTACTAAACTTTATATATCTTTGAATTGAAAACATTTGGGTCTTATTTCATTTTCTTAGGATTTATTTCATTGGGTCTTATTTCTAAATTTTTCAGATGTTATTTCATTATGAAATAAAAACCAAATTAAAAAAAAAATACTCACTGTTTTAAATTGGGCTATATTTCGTTGAAATTGGGTGTTTTTTCATTATATTTTTGTTGGGAGTTATTTCATTTTATTGGGCTTTACTTCACTGGGTGTTAATTCATTTTCCTAATTGGGCGTTATTTCATTGGGCCTTATTTCGTGTCGCCGGGGTTCAACTGTTCTGAAATGGGGCACAACAGGTGGCAACTCAATTATGTCATTTGATTCGTTCGGGGTAAATACATTCTTTAAATGACTAACAAACAGATTCCCTTTTTCTGTATCGTTTCTTGACCATCCACCATTTGTATTACGTATAGATGGTATCCTAGTCCTACCCATCCTATTTGGATCGAAACTTATAAAGGTTATTGACAAAGTTATTCTTACAAAATTTTAAAACTTTTACTGCAGTAGTTTCTATGATATACGATATTTAATATTTTCATTTTGAGTTTGGTGGTTGATAAGAAAGATATTACCGTAAAATTTAAGACCTTTTTCTGTTAAAATATTTAAGTTATCTGATAATTAGTATAATTGTTTTATAAGGGCTTTTACTCCCCCGAGAGTAAATTTATAATAAAATTATTTCCACAAAATCGGAGGGCTTTATCTGTAATAGTTCTGCAGATATGAGATATTTAATATTTATTTTGCATGGGAGCTTCTATCGAAAATTAAAGTAGCTCCTTTTACTTTCATTTGTAAGGGCTTTTATCCTACTGTCAACATTTACGCAGACAAAAATTGCTACCATAAAATACATTTACAGACACATTCATTTGCACTCATATCAAATAAATTTGAAGACGGACATAAATATAAAAAAAAAAAAAAAAAATCACAAGAAAAAAAATATTGCAAAAATCTTTATTATACTCTGTCATAAAGAATCTGGATGACGTGAAAATGCATCAGTAGTTTTTTTTTTTTTTTTTTTTTCTTTTTCAGTTTATTTCGGCTTCTGATATTTTTTAAGACCCAAAGAATAATAATGGTTTTTAAACGTAACGTTCATACAAAACCGATCATATAAATTTCACAGGATGTCCATCTTGCTTTTAATGTAAAACTGTGTGTAAGTGTTAGAGCGGAACACGTGTGTTCATATACAAAAGTGTCTGTGTATGTGTGAAAAATAATATATGTAAGTTTATAAGTGCAAACATGTGTGTAAAGAAGAATATTTCTTTAAAAACGAAATAAAAGAAATCATGTTTTTAGTTTAATGGTCATAAATTCTATTGCTTGTGGCTCTGGCTACTTTATAATGTGTTCTACTCTCGCATTTAATATTTTAAAATAACCTAGCAAACATTTATTTAACCAAAAATATAACAAATTATTTCAAATTCTTATAGTTCTTAATGCGGTTTAGATTTTTAAAATATTTGCTGGGTTTTATATGTTTATCATGCTTTTATTTTTATGTATGTGTAAAAATGCTTTAAGTGCTGAGTTATTTCTTCTGATACATTTTCTCGAATGCTCAAAAATCCCTATAACATTCTAGTTCATTTTCAACAACACTTTTCAGTTTCTTCTCTGTCTCTTTTCTTGCATGTTTCTTCATTTGGTTTAGGTTTTTATATTTATAGGTATTTTTTTATAGCTTTAACGGAATATTTATTTTACTTTAAGCATTTTTTAATGATTAAGCTATAAGGCAAAAATAGAAAATAAAAAAATTTCTTTAAACAAAAATATTAATATTATAAAAAAATTTTAGACAAATTTTTTCATGTTTTATCAAAGAGATATCAAATTTTGAATTCAAAATATACTAAGATAGATGTATTTTCTTTTAAAAGATAATACAAATTTCAGATTCGTTGAAATCTATAGAGAATATGAAAAAATTTTTAAATTAAAATACAATTAATATTAATCATACGTCCTACTAAACTAATTTTTAGTAATGAAAGAATTGAAGGTTTTTTTTTTTACTATATTCTAGTAAAAATTAAATTTATATCATAAAAGTAAGAAGAGAATATTTTCCGTCAATAAACAAGGTTATTCAAAAAAATACTATAGCAAATGTTTTAAATAATATTCATGTTTACCTACTACTTATAAATATTTCCTCCTATTAACAACCTTTTGTGTACTAAATTAATTTAATTATTTTCTTTAATTTCTTTTACAACATTTACAACATTTTATTAATTCCTTTTTTAATTGGAAACAATTGAAATCATTACTATAGTTTCCATCCACTTTTCTAATAATCTTTTAATTGAAAATATAGTTTTTAACCCCATTTATTTTCTCTTATTTTGAATACCAACAAACAACTATATAAAAATCAAATAAAAATTTTAATTAAACTGTAAATAAGTCTAAAACCAACAAAACGAAAATGAAAAAAAGAAGAACTGAAAACAAATGAAATTGTGATTGCCAACACAAAATGTCAACAATGCAATTCAACATTTTAATTGTTATTTCAACATAATAAAAAAAAAAAAAAAATCACTACTACCACCAACAACAATGACAGGATAAAAAACCAAACAACTGAAAAAACTGTCAATAAACAGGACATTCAATCAATAATATGAAATGGAGAAACCTTTGGAAAATATATAACAATAGATCAAATAGAAACCACAATACAACTACAAAAACATACCCATACACACACACAACTACAACAGAAAATATGTTCAAAATGGTAGTTCTAAAGGACAAAACACACACACAAAAAAAAATTTAAATAGGCCAGATTTAAATTTAAAAACGTAAAGTGGTGAAAACAAACAATTTCAGTAGGCCCATGCAGCTACGATAAATGTAGGTGCAAGTGGTAAATGAGAAATTCAAAAATAAAAGCTCAGTTGTAAAATCATACTGCCAACAGCATGGTCTTAACAATTCACAATTGTAAATACACTTTAGGCCCTTAGTGCAGGGATTAAATTCTATTGCATTTTTTGTCTTTTTTTTTATTACTAAAGTTTGCCACTTTCCCTCCCACTCCTACTAACTACGTTGAGTGGACATCAGGAATGGCAATCATTATACTATTCAACTGCTTTTGATAATATTTGTATAAAAAATTGTTATAATACTTTCAACGATTATTAAAATCCAAAAAGTATATAATATAAAGAAAAGTAAAAAAAAAATTAGCTATAACCTTTTCTATAATTTTTTTTTTTTTTTTTTTTTTTTTTTTACATTTGCTACAACTGTCTCTTTCTGACCAACTTTTTCTGTAGAAAATTTGACAGCTGCTGTGAAACTCTTTCTGTAGAAAAATTGACAGCTGCTGAGAATCATTTTTATAGAAAAATTTCCAGTTACTGAGCAACTTTTTCTATAGAAAAGTTGTTAGTATCTGAGCAAATTTTTCTATAGAAAAGTTGTAAGTATCTGAGCAACTTTTTCTGTAGAAAAGTTGACAGATGCTGAGCTACTTTTTCTATAGTGAAATTGTCAGTATCTAAGCAACTTTTTCTATAGAAAAGTTGTCAATATCTGAGCAACTTTTTCTATAGACAAGTTGTCAGTATCTGAGCAACTTTTTCTATAGAAAAGTTGTCAATATCTGAGCAACTTTTTCTATAGAAAAGTTGTCAGTAACTGAGCAACTTTTTCTATAGAAAAGTTGTCAGAATTTGAGCAACTTTTTCTATAGAAAGAGTTGTCAGTATTTGAGCAACTTTTTCTATAGAAAAGTTGTCAGTATCTGAGCAACATTTTCTATAGAAAAGTTGTCAGTATCTGAGCAACATTTTCTATAGAAAAGTTGTCAGTATCTGAGCAACATTTTCTATAGAAAAGTTGTCAGTATCTGAGCAACATTTTCTATAGAAAAGTTGTCAGTATCTGAGCAACTTTTTCTATAGAAAAGTTGTCAGTATCTGAGCAACTTTTTCTATAGAAAAGTTTCAGTACAGAAAATTTTAAGTTTTTGGGCAAATTTTTTTTTTATAGTTGTAAGTTTCTGTTGAAAAGATAACTTTTTACTCCAAAGCAACTTATTCTTTAGAAAAATTTTCAGTTTGTGGTCCTAAATAATATATTGCTGGAATCTTATAAACTTTTTTAAGAAATTAATTGTCCGAATGTGATCTTAATTCAATGTTGATTTGTGATTTCTGTATAGAATTTTCCACAATAGTTGTTATTCAGAGTACAATACAAATCGGAAAAAATATATACATTCTTTTGTTTTTGTTTCATGGTTTTTATTACACAAAAATGAACAAAGTATACAAATCATTATATTTTGGTTGAGAGTGCAAAAGCTGCAAAACATTGTTTATTTGTTAAACCAGAAAAAAAAAAACAAACAACAATTCTACACCAACAACAAAAGTTTCAATCCAATAAACAGGATAAAAAAAATAGTTTTTAAATTACAAATCCTTTTGCAGGTTAACAAATGACCAACAACTTACACTTATAGTAGGCAGAATTAAAAACAACAATTGTAGTAATTTTGCTTTTATTTTGCTCTAACTCTGTGTAGTTTTTTGTTTTTATATTGTTGTCTTATAAATGAGCTTTTGTGGTTGTATTATTGACAACTTATTTGTATTGATTTGTGTTTAAGTATGAGTGTGTAAGTGTGGTTTTATTATTGGTTACCATATTTATACTGTAGATTTATTGTTACTGGTCAAGGGAAATATACTTGCATGTTACATATTGTTGTGGATCATAATAATAATAATTTTTTTTTAAAGGCAAAGAACAATACACTGAAAAAACCAATGAAATTGCTAGATGCAATTTAAAGTAATTAAAAACAATAAAATTTTTACTAATAATCTTTATTTATTCTAAGAAAAATGTGAGCAAAAAACAGGGAATTTACATAATAAATTTATTTGTACACAGTAACGTATGATTAATATTAATTAAAATTTTACAGGTAAATTACAGATTTCAAAAGCATTTTAATTGTAAACGATTTAATTTATTTATATAAATAATGTCTCAAATATTTTGACAATTCTAACTATTTAAAAACAATTACAGAAACTTAATATCAAAATTTTTCTTAAGTAAAATGTAATTAAACACACAGAAAATAATTTGCAAATTTATATGTATTAGTATTTACATATTGAATCCCACACTATGACCTTAAAGTCCCTTTTTTGTTTATTTGTCAAAAATATATTTATTTTTATTTGCGTATTTATTTAAAACATGTAAATAAATTATAAATATTTAAAACCATTAAAAATGACTAAATAAATTTATGACACACACATAAACGAACAGACAAGCAGACACAAATAACAAAATTAAAAACCCCAAAAAGAACATAAAACACAACATGTTCAAACCGAAATCTCACAAAAACACAATTTAAATAATTATTATTCAAAAATTTTTAATTACACACCAAAATGACAACAACAACAGAGTAAAACTACGAATACAGCAACAAATTGTATTTTAATCAATTCTAATTTGTGGCAAAATAATTATTTACACAAAGTTCATTAAACAACAGATGTCACATGAAAATACTCATACTCTCCTTCTTCTTACCCAACCCCCCAACATGCGTGTATAATGTGAATTTGAAAAAATTGTACAATAAATTAAATTAAATAAACACAAACAGAAAATAACTATTTTAAATGGAAGCAATATTTATGACAAAAACTAAAAAAAAAAAAAAAAAAAAAAAAAATTGCAATAATTCAACAAACAACGACTAGATAATGTGCCGTCAAAGGGTTGATCTGCGGTTTACAAATTTTCTATAAAAAAATTTATTCAACAGTAAGCTGATTTTCTATAGAAAAATATGCTCATCAGTTGGTAGTTTTTCTATAGAAAAATATGCTCGTCTGCTCACATCTTTTCTTTGGAAAAAGCTGCTCAGAAGCTAACAATGTTCCTACAGAAAAAGTTGCTCATCAGTTGGCAATATTTCTACAGATAATGTTGCTCAGCAACTGACAATTTTTCTATAGAAAAAGTTTCTCAGCAGCTGACTATTTTTCTATAGAAAAAAATGCTCAGCAGCTGACTATTTTTCTATAGAAAAAAATGCTCAGCAGCTGACTATTTTTCTATAGAAAAAATTGCTCAGCAGCTGACAATTTTTCTATAGGAAAAGTTGCTCAGCAGCTGACAATTTTTCTATAGGAAAAGTTGCTTAGCTGCTGATAATTTTTCTATAGGAAAAGTTGCTTAGCAGCTGACTATTTTTCTATAGAAAAAATTGCTCAGCAGCTGACTATTTTTCTATAGAAAAAATTGCTCAGCAGTTGACAATTTTTCTATAGGAAAAGATGCTTAGCTGCTGATAATTTTTCTATAGAAAATGTTTCTAATCAACTGATAAATTTTCTATAAGAAAAAAATTTTAAACTTTTCTATAAAAAAACTTGCTTAGTTGTTGAAAATTTTTCTATAAAAAATTGCTCAGTAGTTTCTATAAAAAACTCTATAGAAAAAGTCTACTAAAAAAAAACTGAAAATTGTTTTATTATTTTTTTTAAGTAAACTACCTTTTATTTTAATTGAAAATCTATAGGAAAATTTGGTTAGCTGCTGATAATTTTTCTATAGAAAATGTTACTAATCAGCTGATAAATTTTTTATAAGAAAAAAAATTTTTAATTTTTCTATAAAAAATTGCTCGGTTGTTGACAATTTTTCTATATAAAAAAAAAAAAACTCTATAGAAAAAGTCAGCTAAAAACTGAAAATTGTTATTATTTTTTAGGTAAATTACCTTTTATTTTAATTTAATTTTTTTTTTCTTACCTTTGGTTTAATAAAAGTGTTGCCTAAACTTTAATTATCAAAATTGTCTTCTTTAGCATGTAAAAACCATTGTTAAGACATTTTCACAAATAGTTTTTAAGGTTTTCTTATTAATTTCAATGTCTAGTCATTTGATCTTTGTTTGAAAATATTTTGAGACAATTAGTATTAAATGAATCTCTACTCAAGCCATACCCCCACAACAAAATACATATTTTTATAGCAAATCTAATCTGGAAAAAAAGCTGGTTGATTGAACAAAAAGTGTAATAGACAACTATGGCTTAAAGTGAAAAGAAAGAAAAAAGGAACTTTTATGGTAAAATTCTTGTCTTGTTGAACATTTTTGCATTGTTTAACTAAGAACTCAAGTTTTATTATCTGAAATTACTTGTTAAATAACTTTTTAAACAGTAAATGTGTGTGTGTGTGCGTTGAATTGTCCCACATCCACAGCACTACAACCGCAATCTTACCCAGGAATAATACAAATACTAACTCATACATACACACACACTCATAGTTAAATACTATATCGACATTATTATCGGAACATGATGAGAGTCTTAAAAGGTATATTAGTGTATATGTATGTGTGTGTTTCTATTGAGTTTGTCTTGTAAAGTTTTAAGGAAATAACAAAAAAAAAATCGTATAAAAAATAACACAGACACACATACATATATAATCACATACACTCTCAATAATCGTACACGAATGTTGGCTAAAAAACTCACAAACACACATATACTTGCTACTTGCTATAACCACACAGAGACTTACAACCAAAAACACATCTGTTGAGATTTTAAAGCCATAATCTTAGCAAAGGATTTAGTACAAGTTTTTTGGCTTTGTTGTGGTTTCAAGGACAATCATGATGATGTGCTGCTGCTACTTGTTTTAGTTCCTACCATATACTCAAGGAATGGAGGGAAAAAGGAGTCTTAGTAAATAAGGACTACAATGTATAGTGAATCTAAAACTTTTTAAAAACCATAAAATCTGTAAATTTTCTTGTTAATGAAGTTGACTGTAAGAATAAGTGAGTGAACATGAACTTATTTTAAAAAAACAGCAGGAGTAGATTTGTGGTATCAGAGGGTGTGTGTGAGTGTGAGAGAGAGAGAGAGAGAGAGAGAGAACGGGAAATTGACAGTATGTACGAAAATTAGTTTATAGGTGTAAGATTGCATTTTAACAAACACATCCAATATTAAGCCTCTAACAAACAATTGTTGTTGTTTTCTATAGAAGATCATATGTATATGTTTGCAAATAGTTTTTAAGTCTTAGTTAATTCTTTGTTCGTGTAGTTTATTGTCATCAGCTATTTGTTGTTCGTACGTGCACAAGAAACTTGCATTACACCGCATAAGGATTTTCTTCCTCTGGTGCCTGTTATTGCATATACTAAGGCGTTTTGACGTTCTCACCTACATTAAAACTCTTTATCTAGAGTTTGCTTGAGAATTTTATAGTCATGAGTTGTTAAAATCAAAGTTTGCTAATGACAATTGTTTGTGTGCTTATTGGGATTTTGTTTTTATAATGTTGTAACATCGATAGTGATGTTATTGTTTTAGTGTAGGTTTTTTCTTATCTATATAATCTTCTTTACAATTTTAAATATTAGGAATAGTTCACTGTCATAAAAGGTAGTAAAATTTTATTAACTTATAAAGTCTAATGTTCGAAATGGAAATTCATTCAATTATTAAACAAATAGGGCAATGAATATTAAGACAAATTAGACAGGTCAACACTAAAAAAGTATCTTGAAAATCATGTTGCAGATATTGTAGGTATATTCACCCCAATCACCAGAAACATTTCAGTTTTTCTCCATTCCTTCCCTGAGGAATTTTTAGGTTATAAAGTTTTCCAGATAATAGGTAGACGAAATTAGTCACTCATGTTTTACAAAATCAGTCAGCTATAGAAAAATTGTAAGCTGCTGAGTAACATTTTCTATAAAAAAAATTGTCAGCTGCTGAACAACTTTTTCTACAGAAAAATTGTAAACTGCTGAACAACTTTTACTATAGAAAAATTGTTAGTTGCAGAGAAACTCCTCAATAACAAAAAAATGTCCGCTGCTAAGCAACATTTCTATAGAAAAATTGTCAGCTGCTGAGCAACTTTTTCTATAGAAAAATTGTCAACTGCTAAGCAAATTTTGTCAGCTAAGCAAATTGTCAGCAGCTGAACAACTTTTTCTATAGAAAAATTGTCAGCAGCTGAACAACTTTTTCTATAGAAAAATTGTCAGCTGCTGAGCAACCTTTTCTATAGAAAAATTGTCAGCTGCTGAGCAACATTTTCTATAGAAAAATTGTCACTGCTAAGCTAATTTTTCTACAGAAAAATTGTAAGCTGCTGAATAACTTTTTCTATAGAAAAATTGTCAGCTGCTGAGCAACTTTTTCTATAGAAAAATTTTCAGTTTTTGAGCAACTTTTTCTGTAGGAAAATGTTCAGTTGCTGAGAAACTTTTTCTATAGAAAAATTATAAGCTGCTGAGCAACTTAAAAAAAAAAAAAAAAAAATTGTCAGTAACTTTTTCTATAAGAAATGTAAGCTGGTAAGCAAATTTTTCTACAGAAAATTAAGCTGATTTTCAGTTGAGCAATTTTTTATAGAAAAAAAAAAAATAATAATAATATCAAATACTGAACAATTTGTCTTAAGAAAAATTTTATGTTTCTTAGCAACATTTTCTTTAGAAAAATGTTTTAATTTCTGAGCATATTTTTATAAAGAACAATTGTTGGAATGAGCATCTTCAATGTATTTAAACAAAGTATTATAATTTTTCATCCCACGCTCCACATTTTCATGACAGAAACTTATAGCTTATTTTCAATTCTATTTGGGAATTATTTTAATTGCCTTTTCCCATTTTGTTTAAAACTCGACTAAATTATTTATTCAACAATACAACAAAATGGAATAATATAAGTAAATCGTAAAGAACAGAAATGAAAAACAAAAGTCGAAAAAAAACACTTGAAACAAATAATATAAAAAGTTGTAAATAATCATGTCAAGAGACCACACCGCAAATAATGCCAAACGGACGGAACACAAAACTCCTGGACTCAAAGTAAACACAACAACAAGCAAATTTTTAACAATTCGTTGCCTTTGAGTTTCATTCTTTTACTCCACACACACACAACTTTTTAAAACGAGTTGCAATGAAAATCAATTCAATACAAAGAATTTAAGCTGCCACCGGAAATGAAAGGAAGCTAAAAAATATTAAAAAACCTATAGAAAAAAAAAGAAACATAAACGAAAAACAAACCAAGAAGTTCAACACAAACAATGGAAATATATACTTTTTTTATATTCAATAGAACTTCACTTATTTTTCTATTTTAACTAGTTGACTGACTGTATTGATTGAATGAGTTTAAATAAAAATTTAATAAAAAGTAAAGAAATCTGATAGAAAACTATTTTAAAGAAAAATAAAAACTACAACCTGAATTTCTCACACAAGATATAAAACAACAACGAATTGTTAACCGTAGGGAGAAGTGAATGTCCAAGGACCACAACGATTAAAAATGCAATTGAGTGTCAAGTGTGTTAGAAAAGCAGCAATTGAATCTCCATGAAATTACAGAGAAAAAAAAATACGAAGAATAAAATAAAATACAATTTCAAATGAAGCAACGGTTGAATGGACATTCAAGTTTTAAAACACAAAGTGTTTCCTCTTCTAAGTGTTTAAGTGGACTATTGGACTACAAATCATACTACCACTACTATCAACCACTACAAACTCCCTTATAGCCACTACAACTATATCAATTGGTTTATATTATGGTTGCAGTTCTATTTACAAAGCTCAAAAGCAAATTAATGTTACGGAAGAAGAGCTGGAAAAAAGTTAAATTAAATTAAATTGAAACAATTAAATGAAAAATACATATTAACATACTTTAAAAAACTAATATTAAATTCATAAAATAATAATAAAAACAAATTAGTATTGAGTGTTGAATATAAAAACTTATTATTCTATACAAAATTAATAAATAACATACACAAATCAATAATTGTGTTATTATATATTGTAACTCAAAAATATTTTGTAAATATTACTTAAAAAAATTATACAGCTTTTATAATCTTCTTAAATATATACTGAATCATTTTACCAATTTCAATATGACCATAAATTTTAACCAAAAATTCTTAATTGAAACATTTATAAGAATTAAAAATATCCGAAAACTTTGGCATGTTAAGGACTTTTTCATGCAGCGACAAAAGTAATAAAAATCATTTTACAAGAAATTCTGCAATATTGTCGTATTTAAAAATAATAAATTAATAATGAGCAAAAAAATAATAACAAGAAAAATAAAGGGAAAAACAATTTAACCAGCAAAATACAAACAACCAATTATATTTTTGGTGGCTTGAAAAAAAAGAGAAAAAAACCGAACAAGAACACACAAAGTGGTCTTTTAAGTAAACTCGATTGTCGCGACTAAAGTAAAAACCTGAAAAATGAAAAAGCAGCCTCAAAATGTACGTTAATTTTAATTTATTAAATGCAGTGTTAATAATATTACTTTGTTCTACTTGTGGTGGTGCAACTACATGACAACAAATAAAAAGAAAATATGAATTTATTGAAAGTGCTGCAACATTCTGTAAAAAATATTTTAATTTAAAGAAACTCTTTCTATAAAAAAGTTGTCTGATTTTAAGGGAAATTTTTTCTTTAAGGCAAATTTTTTCTTTAGTAGAAATTTTTCTTTTTATAAATCCTTCTTTTACCAATGGAATTTCCAAATCCTTGTGAATATTTTCGTTTCTTATATACCATAGTGCTCCTGTCATGGTTCCAAGTATTTCGGATCGGACCCTCTGCGGTATTACTCGCTATTCCTCATAATAGGATTTCATATGTCCAAATTGGTTTTAAGATGCTTTTATACAGAATGACTTTACAGTTAAGGCTAAATTTTGATTGATAGTTGATTAGCCAGTGCATATTAGAAGCTTTGATTCTCATATGTAGCGTCTTGGCATCTATGTGTCGACACCAAGTAAGACGTCTGTCTAGATGTCACATGGTCAGACTGTGTGTGGGATGTTTACATTGTTATGCGTGACGGGAAGACAAATACCCATCTTGAGCGCAAATGTAACGTGTTTACTTTTGAGTTTATTTACTTTTATACACCAGTTTTTCAACAACGTCTCCACTCGTCTTAAGTAATTATTGAGTTCTCTAAATGCTTTGAACGAATCCACGTGTGAGCTAAGGACCGCATTAACATCGCAAGTTGGCAAATCAGAGGTGTATATTAGGTAGAGTGTCGGTCCGAGAACACTTCATTGCGGAACACCAGCATTAATTTCATAATCTCTTGTCACGTGTCCATTATACTTTTCCCTAAATAATGGATTGGAAAGGTAAGGCTCTAATAATCTATGAGTACTAGGAGGCAAAAAGAATTTAATTTTGTACATAAGACCTTGGTGCAAAACTTTATGAAAGGCTTATGCCACATCCAAAAAAATGGCAGAGCAATATTTTCGACAAATTTTTTTCGTGCTCCTTCAAAAAAAAAAAATAATAATAATAATAATAATAAAATATGTGGACTAGATGGAATTCCGCATGCAAAACTAATATCTGCTTTCAGTTTTATCCCATCAGGTTGATATTTTGGATTAGATTGGCGGATTAGATGGAATTTTACGTGCTAAATAAGAATCAGCTTTTACTTTTTTTTCTATCACGTGCCGTTTTTTTTTTTTTTTTTTTTTTTTTTTATGGGCATAGCTACTATGACCCCGCCTTTAGGCAGTCACACTTGTATAACTCGAGAACGGTTTGTTCTATTAAGATGAATTAAACTCCAATATATAGCGACTTAAATTGTCTTTAAGCTGAATTTACATAGTTTTTGTTCAATTAACATTTCGGTAGTTATTTGGTAATTAGTAGCAAAAAAAAAATGAAAAAAAAAAAAATTTTAATTTAAAAAATTTTAAAAATCGTGAAAATTTTGATCCATAACTCTGAAATTCTTGAGCGAATAAAAAACAATTTTCGTATGCATCTTTTGGTGTATAATTTATCAAAATCGTGTAAACGGTTCTTGAATTATAGCCTAAATTTTACAAACCATTCTCGAATTTTTTAGTGTGACCGCTGAATAAGGTGGTGATATTAGTCATGCCCATAAAAAAATCAGTACCTGATAGAAAGAAAAAAAGTGAATGCAGATTCATGTTTAACTCGTCAAAATCCACCTAGTCCACCTATTTTTGTTTCAAGAAAAAATAAAAAAAAAAATATTTTGCTCACCACTGTATTTTTACTTAACTGTGAATAAAATCAAGATTTATGCATCAATTTTAAAGATACATACCTTATTTTATTCGGAGCATTACGCTTTAAGATGAACATGATAAACTGAAACGTGTTTGATTTATTAGAATAAGAACGTGTTTGTTCATTTATTGAAAGAAATTTTAGTAACAAAAATATATATTTTTTTTACACTTATTTCAAAATAACTTCGAAACTATTGAGCACATGAAAAAAATGAAGTTTGAAGATATTTTTAGTTTGCATCTTTTGGTATATCACTTAAGTCAATCGTACACACCGTTCTTGAGTTATAAGGAAATATACTAGAGTAATGACCTCACTATTGGCGAAATATTAGACATGCCCATAAAAAAATTCAGACCTGATGAAAAAAAAAAAACTGAAAGTAGATTCGTGTTTAGCACATCAAAATACATCAAGTCCAACTATTCGTCTATGATGGTGTATTTTTTTGTCGACCAGTGTAATTAAGTTAAAACAATTATTGAAACTCTCGGTAGGTTTAATTATTAATGGTGTAACTAAATCATATCCTGGTGATTTTTTTATTTTGGTTTATTTTTTATTTTTTTAAGTTCGATTCTGATACAGTACGCGAATGATTCTCATCTAAAACAAATTCATTTGTTTAGACGGTACCTGGTACCCTGTCGTGCATAAGTACCGTTTGCTTTTCGTAGTGGACTTTAAACCTCTACCGGTGGTTTTTTTTAAGCCTCTGCTTTAATGCAGGAGATCTATTTTGTTGCTATTGTCTTCTGCGTTTTCTTTTCTCGCAAAGATCTGAATTAGAAATATGTCTCTTAATTTCTTAGGTTAAATGGCACTTAGAATAGTCTAAGGTCAAAACAATTAAGGACTTAGTCATTAATCTACATCTTCCTCACACTGCACATAAGGGCAGCTATAAGGAGACCTTTGGCAATAAATCAAAAATTAAAAAGGCGTTGATAAATTTTCTATATAAGTTTAAAGAGGACATTTTTCTGCGCAATGTTTGTTCACAAATTTTCTCGTCAACGCTAGTGCGTGCTCGTGACTGAAGTGAAGTGAAAGAAAAATTTGATACTTTTAAATTAATATTTTTTTTATTTTCATAAGCCATACATTAAAGTAAAAAACTATCATCTAACATTATAATAGAAATTAAAACTGTTTATTATTTATGATGGCAAATTTTGTTAAGAATAAGTGTAAAAAATTTTTGCATAAAAATACAGTCGTCAAGTGGTCAAATTGACAATTTATCAAAATAGTATATTTACTATTATTTTTTTTTTTTTTTTTTTTTTTTTTTTTTTTTTTTTTTTTTTGTAGTTTCAAAATTTTTTAAAGCAAAATAGTAACATAAATATTTGCGAATTTCGATTTTAAACCATTTTGAAATGTTTGATGGATCATTGAATTTTTTAGACCTGCAGCTCACGATTTTGAAAATAAATCAATGAAATTTGGTGTAAATGGTTTTTTTGACACGAGAAAAATTATTACAAAATTTTTTATGATCGGTCCATATTTTCACCTAGCTCCCATACAAAGATATTCCCGAAATAGAAATTAAATAATTATATATCACATATTTAGAGTCAGATTTTGATGAAATTTTGCAATACTACAAGTTTGGTAACCATAAATTAAAAAAATAAATAAAAAAAATGTATGTTTATATTTTCATTATATTTGAATAAATATTGTTCGGTGGGTTATAATATTAAACCATATTTAAAATCTAAAGAAAATTATCTTTTCAACGATACCAATCATTATGTCAAAATATCGCAGTTTATTTAATGCCACGTTTGGTATACCTTTGCCCCTATGTGCACTGCAGATAAGGATCACTTTTAAAACGAATATTTTCAGTCAGTTCCTGCGAAAATTTTTCTATAGAAAAAACGTCAGTTCCTAACCAAATTTAAAAAAAAAAAAAAACAAAAAAAAAAATGTTATATTCGACTCGGCCAAATCTATATACCCACCATCAACCTTTTCAAATTTTACGTTATATGGGAGGTGGGCAGTAAAGTGGGTGGACCACACCCATTTTTGGTTTCCGAATTTATATCGACACCCAAACTACTTTTACTTAATTTCGTTGTCGTACATGCTTTTGTTTGAGAGATATAAGCAGAAAAGTATGAAACGGACATCCTGTGTTTCTAGTTTTTAGCCCATAACTTTTTTATTTATAAACCGATCCCATTTTCAATCCCAAACAAACCTTATATAAGACAAATATTTGTGCCAAATTTCGTCCCTCTACGTTGTCCCGTTCGTGCTTTCAACAGACGGACAGACGGACGGACATAGCTAGATCGACTCAGAATCTAACCAGAACCCAGAAAATATATACTTTATGGGGTCTTAAATGATTCCTTCGACATGTTATACACGGAATGACAAAATCAATACACCCCCCTCTTTTTGATGGTGGGTATAAAAAAATAAGTTTCTGAGCAAGTATTTCTATAAAAAAATGGTGGGTATAAAAAAATAAGTTTCTGAGCAAGTATTTCTATAAAAAAAAAAAAAAAAAATGTTCTGTAGAAAAAATTTCAGTTGTTGAGCAAATTTTCCTATAGAAAATATGTCAGTTTCTGCGCAAAGTTTTCTATAGCAAAAATTAAAAATTTTTTCTTTAGAAAAAATATCTGTTTCTGGTCTTTTCTATAGGAAAGTTGTCTGTTGTAGGGAGATTTTGCTCAAAGAGAATTTGTCAGCTAATCAGAAACATTTTGCATAATAAAATTTTAATTATTACAAAACATTTTTGGAATCCTTTAAAGATTTTTTATTTAATTGTTATTTTTTTATAATAGATGAAGAAACTATTTTTGAAATATTTCCGCCAGCCTTTTCATTTTAACTCGTTAAAAAGTCAAAATTACATAAATCAGACAAGCAGACAATTGCAATAGTTAAAATAAATTACAAAAAGATTAAATTTAACTAAATTCAATTGAAAAATCCGATAAAAATGTACTAACAAAAACATTAAAAAAAAATATTTGCAAATATTCACAAATGTAAAAGAAAACGACAGCGTCCAATTTCCATTTATTGTTCAATTGTCAAGAATATAGAAAAATAAAAAGAAAACGAAAGAGAATCTAAAATATGAAATTGAAAGCGTTATTTATATTTATTATGCCTGATTGTAAATAACAATAAATTTATTAAGAGGAATACAAAAACGAAATCAACATATTTTTTTGTTCAAAAATAAAAAGAAATTACTAAAGTATTGGTTGTATAAGAGTACAGAATGATAAATAAAAATTGTTGCATTAAACTGTTGAATTGGCTTACAAAAATTTATGAAAAAATATTGACAATTTTATAAAGAAATTTAAAGTATAAGAGAAATAGAAGTGAATTTATAAGAGTAAGGTAATTATAAGAAATGTATAAAAACCCTTTAAAAGTTTAGTTTTTACCAATACATATACTTAGAAATAAATGCTCTTAAGAAATTTTTAAACAAAACTGTTGCATATCTTAAGGGTGTTTTCTTTTTATTTGTATTGCAAACAAATACTCTTATATTGGTATAATATAAATCTCCAGACAATAACTGTTGAATAATTAATAACTTTTGAAAACTTATTTATAAAAAAATATAAAAATATTTTGACAATAAAAATACTTTTTCTATACCCATCATAACATTTTTATTCACGATTTTGAGGTATAACAATTTTTCCATGAATTGTGTCAGTTGGAAAATTAATGCTTACGTCATTTTTATTTATTGTTTGCTTTAATCATAAAGGATAATTTCCTGGAAATTTTAGTGCAAGTAACACACCCGGCTCTTAACTTTCACTTACACAATATTATTTGTTGTTTTTATAAGAAAATTGATTTTTTTATAACAAATAAAAACAGGGAAAAAAAATTAAACAAATAAATAACTGCGCAGGACTTGCTCACTGAAAAGTAAAACTTTTTTCTTAAAACTAAGAGCTCGTTCAACTCTCGATTTTTCACTTAGTTATAAAATATCTCTTTATGAATAGCAAATACTCTTTAGGTTTATTAAAGAGAAAATAAACTTTCAAAGAGCGTGAGTTAACATCCTTTTAAAACACGACATTACAAATATTTTTTATGCTTCGCTATCGCCTGACTCGGCTGCCACAGAGAACAAAAAAAAACACGAAAATACGAAAACGGAAATTGCAACAAGTAGTTTTCCAAATGCCGACAAAGATTTTTATCATTTACTTCAAGTTGCACAGGCAGTAAAAAGCTTTCATTTTACACAACACACTGTCAATGAAATAAAAAGTTGGCAAAACTACAAAGTTTCCGCAACTCCTCCTCACTATTTTTAATGAATAATAGAGGAAATTTTTAGTATTTTTTTTTTTTTTATCAAATAGTAAAATCTAGATTATTATGCAGGAGGCACAAAGCCAACTAGTAACATCATTTTATATGAAGTTTAATAAAGTTTAATATTAAATCAGATTTCAGCGCTAAAAGATGTTTATAATTTTATAAGAAATTAGAAAAATTATTAAAACCACTTTTCCAAAAATAAATTATACAAAAATGTTATAAGCAACCGAAATAATTTTTAAACTTAAAATTTTCTTTCAACGCATAAAATTATTTTCCTTTCAAATAAAAAACATGTTTATTAATAAAAATTAATTAACTTCCATACAATTATTGCGGTTGCTTTGACAATATTTTAACCTTAAATTTAAAATTTTTCCTATAACCCATTAACAAAATTAATATCTTTACCACAATATTAAGACTCCTAATAATGATGTGATTATTAGTGAAAACAAAATATGGCAATTAATTAAAGCGTATACATTTGACTTAAAATTAAACTAAAATTCCTAATTA
This sequence comes from Protophormia terraenovae, assembly GCA_951394005.1. NCBI lineage: Eukaryota > Metazoa > Arthropoda > Insecta > Diptera > Calliphoridae > Protophormia > Protophormia terraenovae. The sequence continues at coordinate 62,786,802 of OX596073.1, forward strand.
TCTTTATTAACATACACATTTTGAGGTAGATTATATCTGTTTTACTGTAGTAGTGGTAAAATTGTTGCCACAAATCTAAAAATAATTAGATTAACACTTTAAACTATGTATGTATGAGGTATTTCCGGTTTCTCGGTTTTCTAATGTGTTTCTTACTTGTTGACAACGCACAGTGGTCCCAAAACGAATTTTTTTGGAAATAATTCTGTAACTTTAGAACTGCTAGATGTATTTAAATGAAATTTCACATGGACAATCCTGAGATGTATGCCAATTTATTTGGATGAGGGCAGGTTCTTAGCGAGTATGGGGGACGGGGGGTGGACCTCCCAAGTTGGTCACCACAGGTATGAAAATTTTAAAAAAAATCGCCAAAATTTGATTTATGATTTGATTGAAAAAAAATTTACACATAGATAGTCCTATTTTCTACAAAAAACACGCTTACATGTGTGGGATTTCTTTTTTACTTTAAGATATATTTGAACCAAAGTCAAATGTTGACCCATTTTTGGACATGTATCTTTTTAGTTTTTTTAACTTTGTGGGCTCAATTTGTGTCCTAAAAATTTGTTTAAATTCTCTGAATTCTATACAAAATTCTAAATAATTTTCGTACATAAGTCATATATCTATGTGATTTAGATAAATATTTATATTATTTTGAAATAGAAATTTTGAAAAAAGTTGTGATTTTTTTCAAAAAGATGGTAACATTTTTTCACTTTAAAATGTTATTAATATTATTATTTTCCTTTGGACCATACGCTTTTTTTCATGTTCCTAAAAGAATGCTTAACATAAATGCATGTAAAATAAATCCCAGGGCTGTTGGGTTAATAGTCTCCCCGCTAGCCTTATCAGAATTTCGTTAATTTTAATTTTTATTTTTTATTTTTTTGTGGAGCTCAAATATGTCAAAGCTGAAATTAAAAAAAAAAAAAAAAAATACCTTCATTACGTACCTACATATTTTTTTAAATACGCAAAAAGGTTATCCTCCTGCCCACAGACCAGCTAGAAACTTGTGCTCCACCAAAACATTTGGAAAATACCTCAGCATTAACTATGTAAAATTTCATTGATATATATTTAACGGTTCAAAAGTTACACAAAATTATTTACAAAAACACGCTGAAACATATAAACACAAGTGCACAGCAGTTTCAACAAGTTTTTTAAATAATTTTGTGCAACTCAAATTGAGCCCGCCAAGTTAAAAAAAAAAAATACTTGTCCAAAAATGGGTCAAAATTTTACTTCGGTCCAAATATCTTTTAAAGTAAAAAAGATATCAAATCATAAATGAAATTTTAGCGATTTTTTTTTTTTTAATTTCTTACCCGAGGTGACCAACTTTGAAGGTTCACCCCCGTCCTCAGACCCTCTAAGTCACCCGTCCCAGACCTCCTAAGTACCTCCCTCAAATCAATTGGAATGCACCTCAGAATTGTCCATGGGATTGAATTTCGTTCAAATACATCCAGCGGTTCTAGTTGCAGAATCATTTCCAAAAAGTTCGTTTTGGGACCACTGTGCAACAACAAGTAACACGTTGACATGAGATTATGAAATTTATTTACTTACATCATTAAATTTAGTAGTTTTTTATAAGAGTGAGTGCTTAGAATTACATACGTTTGTTTATAACAACAAAATTTTCCATTCAAATTTAGATTGAAGTTATACGAGGGGTGGGTGCCTTTTATATTTTGCGAAAAACGTGTAAAACAATAATATTTCTCTTTTAAAAGTACATTATTGTTTCCTAGAGTAGTATTCATGACTATTTTAATAAGTTTTAATCAAATCTTAAGGCAGTTTTTCCACCTCGATTGAAGCACCTCAGAAATACGTATTTTGCTTACAATAACCGATTTTCTAAGTGTCGAAATAAGTTATTCATGTAATTTATTTTGATACTGGGTGATGCAATTAAATTATTGGTTTATAAAGTAGAGTTCCGTGTCGAAAAATCGTACAGTTCTATGTTTGTGCTGATAATATTGACGGTTTTTTTAAACAATGCGAAAAAGCAAGAATTATCGTAGTGGAAAATGATCCGGGTTTTGCAGAAAATTTTCCTTATTTCTTGGAAGACTTTTGGCAAACAAATAATGGCATACTAATCACTACTAATAGTACTTTTATACTTCTGACCTACACTACCAAAGTGTACGTAATTCTCGAGAAACAAACAACCGTATGATTTGTAATGCTTCGTATGAGTGTAACTTTCATTGGACTGGACAAATTTTGAAGGAATAATACTGCTGACTAATCTCTTGTTTCGGAATCTTACTCATAGATAAACCTTTTTTCATATGTAACAATCTCATAAACACAACTTCAGGACATAAGACAAATTTAATCCTCCTGTTCTTGCATCGCCTATCTTTTTTAAACAATTGTTAAAGGAGAAAAACTGTTCTGGAAGGAAAAATATTTACGATATATCTAATATCTTTTAGTGGAATTAATGACCAGGAGGAGTTTCTCGATCAAACTATGTCCTATGTCGGTGTTGTATACTCAGTGCATGCACAGCATCAGTGTTTTCTAGCAAAACAACAGTTTTTAGAAGGCCTTCAAAAATGTATTCTGGAGACAACAGTATCCATGAATGGATTCCGCATACCAGCAATATAAGATGGCTTCTTATGGAGATTCATTTCTAAAAGTTAATTAGAGTTAAATAGTATATTATTTTGTAATTCATCTACATCAAAAGTAACAAAAAATCATTACGTGAAATTTTTTAATTGTAAATTAAATTTTTTGACGAAGAAAATTTTTTAAATAACTTTAAGATACAGAAATAACCCTCGTATAAAAATTTTTCTGAGAATGCAAGACCTTAAAAACGTCATATTTTATGATTCCGTTGCCAGATCTAACGTAAGTTTCGTAAATTTGCCGCTTCGCAAAACATAAATAACACCCCTCGTAATATAACAGTTAAGGATAAATAGAGTTTTAAGGAAGTTATCAGTTTATTTATGGTTTCCAAGCAATTCCTGACAAAAGAAGTTGTAAGTTGCTAATCATATTTTCCTATAGAAAATTTTTTGTTCTCCGAGAAACATTTTCTATATTAGAATTGTCGATATCTGAGCAACTTTTCCTATAGAAAGAGTTGTCAGTATCTGAGCAACTTTGTTTCTATAGAAAAGTTGTCAGTTCGTAAGCAACTTTTTCTTTAGAAAAATTATCAGTTTCAGAGCAACTTTTTCTACAGAAAAATTATTAGTTTCTGAGCAACTTTTTCTATAGAAAAACTGTCAGTTTTTGAGCAACATCTTCCACAGAAAAGTTGTCACTTTCCGAAAAACAATTTCTATATAAAAGTTGTCAGTATCTGATCAACTTTTTCTATAGAAAAGTTGTCAGTATCTGATCAACATTTTCTATAGAAAAGTTCTCAGTATCTGATCAACTTTTTCTATAGAAAAATTGTCAGTATCTGATCCACTTTTTCTATAGAAAAGATCATATTTTACTATAGAAAATTTGTCAGCCTCGGAGCAACATTTTCTATAGAAAAGTTGTCAGTATATGAGCAACTTTTTATAGAAAAGTTGTCAGTATATGAACAACTTTTTCTATAAAAAAGTTTTCAGTTTTTGAGCTACATTTTTTATATAAAAGTTGTTAGTTTCTGAGAAAAATTTCCTATAAAAAAGTTTTCAGTTTTTGAGCAACTTCATCTATAGTAAATTGTCAATATCTAAGTATCTCTTTCTACATAAGAAACTACAGCTTGTAAGAAAATGTTCTTTCAGAAAAGTTGCTAGTTTCTTAAAAAATGTTTTTGCGGAAAAGTGTTCGGTAGAATTTTAATAACGAACGAATTAGTTTCAACAGTTCTTTTACAGGATTAATGTTTGTTATCATAATATATTTTATAAAATATCCCTTTACAAACAAGGTCGTAAAATGTTTTATAGTTTAAATGTAAATATATTATTTAATTTCATATGAAATATATTAATATTGTGGCGAAGTATGTCGGTGTCAGAAAATTAATAATTTGTGGTTTATGAAAACATAATGTATAATCTTACTAATTCACTACAATACTTGTTTATACGAATAAAGTAATATCTGTATATTCATCTTGTATATTCCAGTAATAATGATGAGTTTATTTTGTTTAGGAGAAGCATTATTTTAATTAGAAAATCTAAAGTATGTTTTTACCAGTAATATACATAATTTTATATCTAATAGTGTTTATGGAAGTTGCTGAACTGAACTGAAGTGAATATAGTTTGTCCTGACCACAATTGCAACTAAATAAATATGTACATACCTATATCCTGCAATTAACTTATCTGCCAAACTCTTGCTCTTCTTCAAACAATTTACTATTACAGTCCTGAGCCAATCAACTGTCCATCATGAGAAATAAATTTAGTTTTATTACATTTGTTTAAGGTTTGTAAATCTGTTGCGGTATTATTGTTGATTTTTCAGAAAATTAAGTGTTAAAATTATTGTTATAATAATTTGAAAATTCATTCACACAATTCAAATTTCAAACAAAAATTATACATATGTTCATCTTTGGTTTGTGTAGTTGTTTGAAAATCAAAAAATTTATTATGAACTCTAATTAAATTATTAAACTCTTAATCAGCAAATGTTTAACAACAAAAATTTATTTGTTTCATATGATAATGAAAATTTAAACAAATGCTGTTTTTGTTAATAGGATTTTTAACATTGAAAAAATATGTTAAAATTTAAATATGATGTCTTTAGCTTCTGCAGGTTTTCAGTAAGAAAATACAAGGTGGTATCACTTGGATTTTGTAACTACTTGACAAATAATATTTCCAAACCCAGCAAAAAAAAAAAAAAAAACGAACAAGAGCTTCCAAAAAAGAACATTTTCACCACTTCAAAAGTAGAACAATAATTACCTCCAAAAAAGTGAAAATAAAGAAATTTTAGCTGAAAAAAACGTCAATAATTTCAAAGAAAATTAAAATTTTATAAATTTTAATGCATTTTTATTATCTTTTAATAAAGCTAAAACTGAAAGAAAGTACTTCAAAAGAAATGAATAAGAAGCATAAAAGAAGAACATCCTACCAATGACAACCCTGGGTTAAAAAAAAGAACTTCTGCAGCTCTTTTGCACCAGTAAATACTTCCTTCAATGCCAACACAATGTTAAATTCATGACTTTTTCAGCTCTTTTTCAATTCCTTTTTTGCTGGGTATCTAACCGTGGGTGTATCAAAATTAATCCTCTTCTAAGTTAAATAAATCAAATACAATTTTTACGAAAAACAAATACTTGTTTCCGTTTATATAATTTAAATATTAGATTCAAATATTTTTATGTATATTTTGGCTATTGGGATAATTGAAAAACAAAATCCACCTTAATCTAATATCTACTTTCAAAAGATGTTATTTTTAACTTTTAATTTGTTTATAATTCTACAAAATGAAACGTACGTCAGCTAATTATAAATTTTCTTTTTTCTTTTAATTATTAATTTATATATTTTGGCGCTTGTAGTTGTTCCACTAAATATTTCATGATAGATTCTATTTTGATGACATCAAATTATTAGAAAGAATATCATTATGAAAGACTAAGAAAATATTTTTGTTAATTATTTTTTTCTGCAACGACAACTAACAATATCATGCAGTCACACAAGATGAGGACAGACTTCACACCCTCATCTAAACCGTCAAAAAAATCAACAACTTAACAACTAATGTGGCAGCAATGAATACGTATGAGCTATGGACAAGGTGAAATCTTTTAGCATGACATTCTCTTATAAGTAAAAACAAAAATAAATGGAATAGAAGGGAAGCATAAACTTTTGGAAAAAAATCTAAATATCTTCATCAGAATTTGAAAATATTTATCAATATTTATATTTGTCTATTGGTTATACTTCCCTCTTCTATATATCTAGCTTTTTAATTAGTTAGGGGGCATACATATATCCGTTCATAAATTAAATACATTTTGATATTGAATTTATGTCAATTGTATAGAATATTTATGGACGGATGCTAAGTTTGTTGTTGGTCGGTTCAAGCAGTCTGTCTGTGTATGTGTATGCTTGTTTGTATTTGGCCTGAACAATTTGGCTGATGTTTTAGTTTTGTGCATTTTATTAAGAGATTGATATTGCAATCTCGAATATGTAGGTGCAACTGACCCACTACCTCGGCTACTGTTGCAATTATGCTGATATTACAAAATTCTAATGTTTGACGACGATAAACCATTTAAATTAGTTTGTCTTTTCCGTATTAAATACAGACAACACAGTAAGTAACAAAGTGATATAAGTGTCAGGTAGATGTGGGCGTAGGATGCTATGAGGAAGATTGTATAGAAACTAGACAAAATTTTAAAACCTTTAGGCAGAATATTTCTCTCTGATGTGTGTAAGTCGCTACAAGACTAAAAGACTCATGATGTAATACACTTAAGAGTGTTAATTAGAATTGATTTATTTTGTTACTATTGTAGGTTTCGGGTGTGACTAGTCACTAGTGGAAGTTGTTTTATTTACTCATTAAAGATTTATATAATTAACTGGCAAAACCAGCGTTCGAAAAAATAAGTAGCTTTAAAGCCGAAAAATATTAATTTTTTCTATAGAAAAATGATCTAGAAATGAACACAGTTCTATACAAAAAAAAGGTGCTCAGAAGCTGGCAATTTTTCTACATACAAGGTACCTCAAATTATAACATTGCAATAGAAAATTGTGTTCAGAACCTACTTTTTAAAAGAAAATGTTGCTAAAACACTGATAGTTTTGTTACAGAAAAAGTTGCTTAAAAAACTGAATATTTTTCTATAGAAAAAGTTGGTCAGAAACTGAAAAATTATTGTTAAGAATCTAATAAATTTTCTATAAAAATGTTGCTCGAAATCTGACAAATTTTCTATAGAAAATGTTGATCAAAATCTAACAAATTTTCTACAGAAAATGTTGCTCAGAATGTAACAAATATTCTACAGAAAATGTTGGCCAGAAAAAAACAAATTTTTTATAGAAAATTTTGCTAAGAAACTGACAAATTTTCTGTAGAAAATGTTGCTTAGAATATAACAAATTTCCTATACAAAACGGTACTCAGAAATTTAATCTAAGAAATTTTCAATGAAAAATGTAGTTCTGAAACAAACCACTTTTCTATAGAAAATATTTCCCTGAAACTGACAACTTTTTTATAGAAAAAGTTGTTCAGAAACTGACAACTTTTCTATAGAAAAAGTTGCTCCTAAACTGACAACTTTTCTATAAAAAAAAGTTGCTCAGAAATTGACAACTTTTCTATAGAAAAAGTTGCTCAGAAACTGACAACTTTTCTATAGAAAGTGACAACTTTTCTATAGAAAAAGTTACTCAGAAACTAACAATTTTTAAAAGAAAAAGTTGCTCAGAAACTTAAAACTTTTATGAAATAAATTGCTCCGAAACTGCAAGTTTTTCTGCAGAAGATATTGCTCAGAAAAAAAGAAAAAGTTGCTCAGAAGTGACAAAATTTCTATAGAAAATGTTGCTCAAAAACTAACAAATTTTCTATAGAAAAATGTTGCTCAGAAATTTCTATAGAATAACTTCTATAGAGTAGAATTTGTTTAAAATGTTTTTATCTTTCTTCTTCATAACAATTTTTTAAAAATACAATTAATTTTTAAAACTTACCCTCTTGTTTTAATATTTTTTACTGCTTTATATTGTTTGTTTATTAAATAGTTTCGTGTTAATTTTCAATTTCAACTTCATTATTATTATTCGCTTACCTATAAATAGAAAAAAAAATACAAAAATACTGAGTAACAGGCAGTAACAGAGAGATGATAAATAAATAAATATTTGAATTACATATTTTGCAACAAAGTAAAAATAAATACATAATAATAATTTAATTAAATTACAAAAATCGTAATTGAGGTCAATGTAAATAATGAAAAGTAAACGGAATCCTGCAACGTAAACACGTTTGCAATTTATATGAATAAAAATACCGGATATCCGAGAGAAAATTATTTATATATGTATGTATGTGCATGTAGTAGTTAACACACATACATACACAACAATTAAAAAATGTAGTAAATGTAAAATATTTTAATTTTTTTTTGCTTTATGAAATACAGAAATTGTAAAAATGAATCTTTTCTGTTACTAATGGGATATTTCAAAATAAATTATTATAAAAATACCTAGAAACACGAAATTAATTTTATATTACAATAATATCAAAAACATATAAATAATTCTTATTATTCTATATGAATAGATTTATTGTTGTAAAGAAATAAGACACTTTTCCTATATAAAAAATTATATGATTCTAATAACGCACGTTGGGGTAAAAGGGGTCGAAAGTGGCGTTTAATTGAATTTTAAAAATTAACTTTTTGTAATAAAATTGGATACCGAATAAAAATAGATAAAATTATGTATCGATAACAATAAAAATCATTAGCCTAGGTTGCGTTGTTTTTGTGTACTGAGCTGTCAAAGTTCAAAATTTTGTTTATATTTTGCAAAAAGGGGAAAAAATTCAATTTTCATTAACTTTCGGTGAATTTAAAAAAAAATACTTTGAAGGAAAAATTTAAAGTGGAACCATTATCTTCAGGTTTTTGGGTTTACTTTTATTCATGAATTTGTAAATTATTTTTTGTCCAGGTATTTTTGTTATTTTTTTTGAAAATTGTCCAAAAATACACTAATTTTCAACTTTCATGGAGTGCAACCAAAAATGTTACAAGCTGTTTGTTCTAAAAATTGTCTGAAAAATGTAGCATATTGTCTACTTTAGTATTCTGAAAAAAAAATCGTGCGCATATGTAGCACGATTTGAGAAAATAACAATTTTGTGAAAAAACTTCAGTAGATTTCATACAAAAAACTGCTCAAGTGCCAGAAATTTTCTTTGCTTTATCAAAAATTAAACAGTGGAGAAGAATCAAAATAAATCTGTAACTGAAATTGCATACAGGCGTAGCAGAGAGCAGTAGCATTTTGAGTTTAGAAGCGAGATCCAATATTCGCAACAGAAGCGGAACTATAGGGTTTTAAAATAGACAACTAGTAGTGTCACCACTACCGAATTTTTGTTCTTTACCCGATTTCCAAGATTTTTATATCACCTAATCTAATATATTTTTCGAGTTACATACATTTGAATTTTCAAAAATCTCAATTTTACAAGATCTTGGTTAAGATTTTTCCATATATAGCCAAATATTTTCAACCGATTTTATTATATTTTATGTAGTTGATTAAAAGCAAAATTATCTATCGAACCAAGAAAATTTTTAGTCATTATCTTTATTGAGTCAAAAGTTAAACGATTTTGAACTGGAAAGTTTACAAAAATTAACAAACAGACGGACAGATGGACGGACATTAGAATTCTTAAAAAAAAATCTTCAAATTCGAAAGATTTTTTTTGTTTTGTTTTCCACTTCCCGATTAATATGAAAACCAAATGAAAGTTTTTATCTTTTGATATCACCTTTCCCTGAATTAAGTGGCATTTTCGACACATTTAACCCAAATGTATAGACGGACATAGCCATGCTGCCAAAAAATATTTTAGAATTCTAAAAATGCATTTGTTTACTAACTAATAAACAGAAAAAATAGAAAGTGATTATCAAAATTTGGATATCACCTTTTCCTGAATGAAGCGTCATTTTTGTCCCATTTAACCCAAATGTATAGACGGAAGGACAGACATTACCATTCAGCCAAAAAACATGTTATAATTCTGAAAATAATTTTTTTTACTTACTAATAAATAGAAAAATTAAACGTGATCATTAAAGTGTTGACCACCCATCTCTGAATTATGCATAATTTTCAAATTTCTTTAATATTATTCCCCTTAAATAAAAATAAATGTTTTATATAAGAAAAAATAACACTCTTCCAAACAGAGAAAAGGAAACATTGTTAAACTGTAACATCAACACAAAAAAAAAAACAATTCAACTTTACATTTTACACGATTTGGGTTGGCACAAACAAGAGTTAATTTTTTCCATGTTACAACAGACATTTTACCGCCTTGTTTACGTTAGGGTCAGGTCGCACCAATTTACACACAAATACAATGAAATTAAATACAAAGAAAAATACGTTTAATGTTTAATAAACGAAATTTATTTATTTTTTGTATCTTATTTTGATATTTTAATTAATCTAAGAGCTTAAAAATTACAACTAAAATGTATATTTTATTAAATAAAAAGAAATTTCCCTAATAAGTTTCACTTTATAAATTGTTAGAAATTTTGCAATTTACTGATAAAATGTAATAGTTTTGGATGCATTTAAGTGCCAAAAATTCCATCAGGGAGCGGAATTACCAGTGTTACAGGAGACGATAGTTCATATTACACAGCTATAGCCTTGATCGTCACAAAAAAAATGTTATGTTATGCAATTTCTCTAATGAAATGCTAAAACCAAAAAGTCAATCTTTCATAACATGCTGTTCAGTAATTTGATCACTTCCCTCCTATGACAACCACGTGTTAAATTCATTAACTCATATCCGACCGCTCTTGTGTTTTCGCATCAGTAACTTTAACATCGCCGAATTAACTAATTATGGATTTAATGCTAATTTGTTTACAGTTATTATTGGATTAATATGTTGCCTTAAAGATAAGAGAAAAGAATTGATTTTTTTATAAACAGGCTTTCCAAAATTAGGTGTTAAAGTCACATGGATCGCCTAAAAAGTTAGTGTTGCGAAAACGCATCAATGGTCATTTCGGCGATATTTTTAAATCTACCTTCCGAAAAAGAGCTTTTATGCTATGGGTATATTCTAAAGGTAAATAGCTTTCAAAATGTTGTTCAAAAAATGTTTTTTCGGGTCCAAAAATGGTACGAAATCTTCCAGGCCCTGTATATCTAGGCGTTCAAATATTTTTAATTTTTTATCACAATCACAAAAACTAACTTTGTGCCAAATTTCGTAAAGTCATCTCAACGGAATCGGGTAGTGGTTGGAAATGGGTTAATGTTTCACCAAAATTGAAACTAGTTCGGATTAATTAGCATTTGTGAATTTACTAATGAATAGTATGCTCTTTTTTTGCTGGGTGCTTCTCATAAATTAAATGTTTATAACTAGGGCGCGGATTTATATGCAAATGCATGTTTTTTTTTGGAGCATTTAAAAATGATATTGTGTTGTTATCTATCCGAAACAGACGTATGTTGCTGTGAGCGGTCTGGAAGTTAGTATTTTAAGCAGCCTTGTTAGTCGAAACGACTAACGAAGCACTTAGTATGACTTTTTGAACTTTTATCGATAAAGTTGTATTAAATATAAATAAATATAAATATAGTGTTTTTAATATTTGTTGCTATAGTGTGGAATATATTTTTTGGGGGAAAATAAATACAATATGACTTCCAGAAATAATTTTAACAACACATAAGTATATTTTTTGTCACATTAGACAATGATGATGATTAAGCTCTATATCAAATAGTATTCTGAAGACTGAATAAAGCCATATTATAAAGTACTAACGATTACAGATCGTCTTCATCATATGAGTTTTATAATAAAACGTAAGGACACGATCGATATTTTCGTCCAAATATGCAGTGAAATGTCACACTAAATCAAGACATCGGCGCTGCTAAACATTTTCTTCATCAAACTAAACATTAATTATATTAATAGTTTATTAAAAAATATGTTAAAAATAACTAAAGAAACATTTTTTATAAAATTCCCTTAAAAACAGCGTAAGGATCTAATTTAGAGAAAAATATCTTATCTACTCCCAAGACTCGTAAAAATGTCGAAAATATCCTATATCCAGGTAAATTTATAACAATAGTGTACATTTTAGAAAAAAAAAATTGAAATATGCACACAGTATGCAAAAACATTTATTTTTTTTTTTTACTTTTTATTTTGGTTAGAACAATTATAGGATGCACATATTTAAAAAAACGTATGTTGCCTATTTAAAATTTAAATTGCCTATTTACAAATATTAAGGTCTTTTCAGTTTCTGCTTAATATTTTGAAAACAACGGAATTTATTTAGGAATTTTTGCTATTATTTTATTTAAATTAATTCATCAACAAAAAATCAATTGTTTTATTTTTCATGTTAATGATTCGTGTTAAAATATTTTTAATAAAAGTTAGTGTTAGTTGTTTAGACAAACGAAGCCCTTAGAAGGGTAAAATATTTTATTCATACTTTTTTTATTTTCGTTTCAAACATTTTTTCATTCAATGAAATTATTGTTTAGATTTATTTTTATTTTTTCTGAAACTTTACTAAATTAGAGTGTTTCGATTCATTAAGTACTCAAATCAACTTAATAGATAGTGCTATTGCAAAAATCGAAGTTGCAGAAGGCCCCGTTGCTATATATATATATATATATATATATATATATATATATATATATATATATATATATATATATATATAACAGCTTTCAACTTTAATTCAGCAACGGGGCCTTCTGCAACTTCGATTATATATATATATATATATAAATGATTTGAGAAAATGAATAAAAAAAAAATACGGAATCAATTACTTTACGTTCATATGATGTTTCGTGTTTAGAAGAATACTCTTCTTCTGAACTACACTTAATCAAATACGCTCCTATCACTTCTGTTGACGTTGAATAATCATTTTCTATGTATGTCCGCCGAAATAGATATTTTGAATTTTTAAGTGCATTTTATAGGCGCATATTTTCCAAAAATAAATGCATATAATTCCGCCCCCTATTTATAACATTATTTAATAAAAATGTTGTTTAAGTTTTGTTAAGAGATAATAAAAATACTTATAAATTTGTGAAATTTTAATCTTCTTAGAAATTTAACTTTTTCCTGCTATAAAAAAAAAAAAAAAAAAAAAAAAAAAAAAAAAAATACATTTATATTAATTTTTTTGAAGTAATTGTTCATGACTTCCAAAAAAAAATCCAAAATATGCTGTTAGTTTTACTTTTGGAAGTATGAAGTTCCATTAAAATTACGCAAAAATTACACAGAAATTTCATTATCCAAAAATTATCCAAGAAATTAAAAATTGTTAAATTTTTGAATAATTACACAGAAATCGTCAACACTGGGAGTTACGTAGATTTTTATATTTATGTGATATCCAAAGCATTTTTATCTTTCTACGGCTTTCTGACGACGTGGAAAATTAAAGTTCAGCTTACTTATAAAACTACTTGTCAAACAAATCCTAATAAAGCCAATTTTTTTAATTTCTATTAGGGGGCGGAAACAAGTGGACTTATGTGTCATTTTCTAAATATTTTTCTTATCCAGAGATTTTTTAAGCTCTCAGACGATGTTAAAAATTAAAAATAAGCTTACTTATAAAACTAATGTCCTACAAATCTTAAAGGAAACAGCGGATATTTAAATTTTTATTAGTGAGTGGAGAGCTTTCCAGAGCTTTTTCAAAGATGACATAGAAAATAAAAATTTACTATAAAAATATTCATCCTATAAATCCTAACGGAAACAGATTTTAAAATTTCTATCTATTTTTTGATACTTTGTTTTTCTTTAAGTAAAAAGTTTTATTTTTGCTGGCATGAATAGTTTTATTTTCTTTTTTATATACAAAATCTAACAGATTTTGAAATTTCTATCAGGGAGTGGAAATAAGAATATTTATGTGTAATTTTCTAAGCATTTTTTTTTTAGTATTTTATGAAGCTTCCTGATGTGATAAAAAAATAAATAAAAATTCGACTTACTTATAAAACTATTCGTCCAAATTTTTAAATCTCTATCAGGGAGCGGAGATACCCGGATTAACTTTTGGTTTATGTAATAATTTTTAAAATCAATTACGAATTTAAGAAATTTAAATTTGCTTTAATAATTGTTTTTTCTATAAATTTTATCGAAAACTAATTTAGTTTTGATCAGAGAGCGCATATATTTTAAAATAAAAAAATATGGGATTTGTTTGTGCATATTTTTATTATTATGTAATATTATTCTTGGCATTGTCAGACAGGCTTATACGCTAGTATAATATACAAATCAAAAATAATTTAAAACTTTTCATTTAATATAAATAGTTGCTTATTTCATTGCAATATTTTAAAATGTTGAAATAATATGTTTATCTGTGGAAGTCATAAATGATGTATTCATTTCTAAATTAAACTTTGAAAAGAAACTTTAGGCTTTGATACAAGCCCACAACAACAAAAACAAAATGCCAACAATTATTCCTGTAACCTCATTTAAAATTAAATCAAATGTCTACAAAGTTTTGGTGTTAGAGAAGAAAATTTTTATATTTGTAAATTTATGTAGTTTAACAATTGTCGTACATAGAATATAAATTTGTACCCTATCAATGGATCCTTAATTATGGTACTCTATGCTACTATTGTTGTTTCATTGGTACCGGTTTAATTGTAAATATTTCGAAATTTGTCTGACGTTACAGTATGGAGCAAAGGCGGGTCTATATTTCTGGATTAGGACACACTGAGCCCCAGCAGCCATATTATGTCTGACAACAGGTTCCTTGGGCGTATACATTTACAAGCCAGTCTCATGGACTTAATGTATAAACAGCACCCAATTTGAAAATAAATTAAGCTTGTCAAAGGTTGTTAAAGTCCAAAGTGCAGTTTACAAATATTGCAAAATATAACAAACGTAATGAAAAATTTAATAGATGAAACAAGAACAATTTACAATTTAACTTAAACATACCACCGTCAGAGATGGAAATACAAAAGAAACAAACAAAAATGTCAGAAGAAAAGTAAAATAAAGTATAAATTTCATAGAGTAATAAATGAATGTTGAATTAGTTTGAAAACATAAATTACATTTAGAAAAACATTATAAAAACAACAAAAACATTTAGATAATATTAAGTGAAATATTAAAACAACAGGAATTCAAAACTTATCATCGTCATTATCATCAACAGAAAAAACCCCATGAAGATCAAAACAATTGTATAAAGGAGTCATCATACAACATCATTGCAATCATTTCAGTTCAGGGAACAGAGTACATTAATAATTATATACAAACAAACATTTTCCAAAAGTATGTATGGGTGTGATTAGTAAGCAAGTGGCAAGTATTTCATTTATAAAAGTTCTCATTTTAAACACAACATTCAAACAACATTAAACAAACAAAAATAATAGACAGACTCTACAACAATTTGTTCTAAGAATCAAAATCAGGGATGGGAATTTTACTTTTTTTTTATAGAATTGTTGATAGTGACTAAAATAAGGAGGGCGATCGAAAAAATCTTAACACACGTTTTGCTTCATAACCTTTTTTCGGAATCAATAATAATTTTTTTTTTTATCTACTTATCATGGAAAAATAAGTCAGTTATTATTTTTAATAACAGTCATGTTGATTTGTCGTGATTGTCATCAAAATGAGTGACGAAAAAGATTACGTGCTACAAATTATTAAGAAAAATTAAAAAAAAATCCAAATGGGTTCTACAAATAATTGGCCACAGAATTAAATTTTTGCCGTCAAACTGTTTCTAACGTTATTAAACAGTATCAGAAGAATTTGACCATTGATATGAAACCTGGTTCGGAAAGAAAAAAAGGACATGATATTGGTAAGGCCAGAAAATTGAAGGCTATTGAAGGGAACTCCAAGCACATCTGGTAGTAAAGCAGCTCATAATCTCAGTGCTTCGACTATTTGGTGCAAAAATTTAGAGCTAGTGCATAGTTGATAACATATAAAGTCCAAAAAGTTCCAAACAGGAATGCTGTAAAAAATTTAGAAGCCAAGAAAAGGACACGGAAATTGAAACCAAATTTCGTACAAAAATACTCAATTTGTATAATTGAGGAAGAAACGTATGTGCTGGCAGAATTTTCGCAGCTAATGTGTCAAAACTTTTTATTGTTAATGATCGAGGCAATGTTAAAGATAAGTTTAGGACCCAAAAGCAGAAAAAATTTCTTACAAAATTCCTGGTATAACAAGCTTTTTGCAGTTGCGGAAAAACAGGAAAGTCATTTGATACATTCGGATCTATAAATACCAAAATATGCATAAAGGAATATTTGCAAAAAAGACTTCTTCCTTTCGTAAGAGAGCACAACGTGTCCACATATTTTTGGACCCATTTGGTATCATGCCACTATGGTAAGAAAGCTCTGGAGTAGTACCAAAACAATAACATAGTTTTTGTACCAAGAGAGGTAAATTCTCCAAATTGTCCATAGCTTAAACCAGTGAAGAGATATTGAGCTCTTGTGAAAAGTGAATTGGAGAGCACAAAAAATGTGTCCCAAAATATCGAAGATTTTAAAAGAAGATGTGCACACTGTTCCAAAAAATTAACTGAAGCAACTATCAAATCTCTAACGGAAGGGTTACCAAAAACGGTCCACAAGTTCATAAGTATTGGTTAGAACTTTAAAAGTTATATTTTTCTGTGATCTGTAATAAATTATCAATTAAATAAAAAAAAGAATGAAGACTCTAAGATCAACCATTTCCACCAAGTTATTGAATATTATATATGTTAAGATTTTTTCGAACGCACTCCTTAAAAAGATTAAATTTAAATTTCTTAAAGTCAAAATGTTATTCATTAGTTAAGTTTTGGAAATTAAATTCCAGGGAGCAATTAATATCATTTGATATTTCAATAGATTTAAACTGGAATTTCGACTATAATTTGCTCAATAGTTGTTGTATTCTCTATTGTATATCAACGGAAATACTGTTAGAATCCTTTGAAGGACGACAAAATATTCATCTCCTATTTCTATTTCATTATTACTATTTGTAAATATTATTTCGCATCCCTGATTTTATACATAAACAAGAGAGTAGTCTCTTATAGTTTTTCCTCCTGCTGTTCTTCTTCTTGTATCATTTTGTTATTTTTTTTTTTTTTTACCAAAAATTTTATATTTTTTTACTTTTATTTTTAAACATAACTGAGGCAACAGTAGAACGATAAAGTTTTTAATTTAAAAAACAATTTAATTTAACTTTGATATTATGCTACTACATACTACGAAATGCTGTTTTTGTTTCAGCTCCTATGGGGAGTTTGAATTAATATTAAGTAGTTACGAATAGTCAGTCAGTTAGTCGTATGTCTGTGTTTGTTTTATTTTTTATTTTTTTAGCAACTCATACGCATATTTTATGAGTTTATAAATAAAATGTGTATGTAAGTTTTATTTTTGGGAAAGTTTTTTTTTTTAATATTTAAAAACAAAACAAAAAACTTTATTTTGAAGCTGAAATAATAAAATTTGTAAGTATAAAATGATAACTTTTGGCGAGCTGAAAGTCAAAATAGCATTTAGTTTAGTTAGAATTTAAGGAAAAATTATAGCTATATAGCTTTTTTGTATAGAAAATATTATTTTTTCAATTAAATTGTTGCAACTAGCACGTGTAATTTTCTTACATAGTATTTTATTTTTTATATAGTCGAAACATTAGACTTGTCAGAAAGTATTTATTACCCAAATAACTTTTAGTTAGACGACAGAGTGCTAAAGAATTTAATTGTGCGAAACCGGAATATAAGGGGATTTTTCTGAAAGCTTTTTTAGGAGATACAAATTTATTACCAACATGTTTGCGATCAGGCCCACCGTGCGAACAGACAAGTTTCACATTTTAGAGTTTAATAGTTCATGCCCTCGTCCCAAAATTGTTTTTCGAATTTCACAAGATTTTATTGTGAAACTTAAGTGAAAAATCGAAAAATCGAATAAAGAAAATAAAGGAGATTTGAGCTCCAATCTTGTGATATTTTTGCAACAAATTATCCATTATATGTTTCAAATCAAAGGATTTGATATTACAGAGAATATTGCAAACAAGATTTTCTAATTACCTATCCGTTGGTGGTTTATTGGACGAAAAAGGTGGTAGCATATGCTGATGACCTAGTAATACTATCAATGGGTAAATTTCTAGATACTGTATCTGATATTCTAAGTAATTCTCTACATATGCTTTCAATGTGGACAAGAAGAAGTGGCCTCAGTGTAAATCCTGTAAAAACTGAACTAGTACTTTTTACACAAAAAAAGGAAAATACCCAGCATCGACCATCCTAAATTGTATGGAGTCAGTATTTCGCCATCTAGCTCTGCGAAATTTCTGGGGTTATATCTAGATAGTAGATTAAACTGGAAAGTCAACTAAAGTGAACGGGTCAAAAACGCCTGTCATGTCTAGTGGTACATGTTAGCACATTTAACAGACTCAATAGGATGGCACCGCACGATTTACATTACTCCATTTAATGTAATGGAAAGTGAATAAAATGTTAATTTCTAGTGTCCGACCGAACATTCGAGTTCGGCTACGGTGTTGGGTAAAAAGTGATGTTCGGTGGGTGTTCAGGGTTCGGCAATTTTTTTGGCCGAACTTTACCGAAAACCGAACTTTTTATTAAATCTGAATTAAACATGTATTTGTATCACCAAAAGCATAAAAACAGTACAACCGCAAATAATAATTAAAAGTACGAAAAAACCCAAAGAAAAAGATGAACATGACTTTAATGAAGAAAATTAAACCTATTTGACTACAACTTTAACTTCTCAAAATACAAATATCTATACATTTTCAAATTCTATTATATTTATATGCGTTTAAACAGCGTCTAGAAGGTACTTCTAAGTATTTTTGTTAATAATAATTATTATTTAATATAATAATTATTATTTTTTTTTTTTTTTTGCACTTTTTAGGTCCTATAACAAAAAGTTCGGGTTCGACCAAAGTTCGGGTACGGGTTCGGTTTGAAAAAGTGCGTTCGGTCGGACTCTATTACTTACTTATCACTAGATAATTGGCTTCAGGGGAAAATAAAAACCTCAAAATTGAATATCTATACTGATGGCTCAAAAACCACCAATGAAACTTTTTTTTTTTTTTTTTTTTTTTTTTTTCAGCGAATTGAAAATGTAATCTTGTCGTCGTTTAAAGACAGACTGTAGTATCTTCCAAGCTGAAGTTTACGCGATTGCCATAGCAGCAAAACAAATATCAATGTTACCAATATACGTAAACGATATTAGTTTCTTCATTGATAGTCAAGCTGCTATTAAGGCACTTACAACAGGTAATATAAGGTCTTAAGGCTCCGTTACTATACCGTAAATGCAAATGTAGCGAATCAGCTGATACGTTTTGCTTATGAGAGTTATGTATGTGTACTCAAAAACGTAAATGTAACGTAGTAACCTAATCCAATTAGGTCGTTCTACGTTTTTACATGACAGCTGTAAGAACAGTGTTGACAGCTTTTTATTTCAATATACTAAATCTGCGTAAAAAATCACTTTAAAAAGTTTATCAATTGGACAATTTATTTTGCTGTTTTCTTCACTACAAAATTTTTTAAATAATTTAAATAAGACGTAGAGTTGAATCAATAATTTAAAACTTAAAATTTTTATCATAAAAGCACAAATTTCGTTTTATATACAAATCGCTAAAATACAAACCAATAAATCTAGCGATTTTTAAACTGAATTTGATTTACTGGAAATACGTGTAATTGACATCACAGATGTATACGTGCACAAAACAACAACAAAGTACTTGCTACATTTACGTTTTTTGAGTAACTTACGTTTCGTTTACATTTTTACAATAACATTTACGGTAGAGTAATGGAGCCTTTATGTAGTCAGCTGCTGTCACAAATAGCTCCTAGCTCTTCGTGAACAGCATAATATTAATATTTTTGGTAACAGGCCATAAAAATATTCCAGGTAATGAGAAAGCAGATGAATTGGCGAAAAGAGGTGCGAACCAACAGCAGGAAACGCGGTAACGGAAATTTTTCCACCCCTATCCACGATAATTCAGGAAATAAACCATATATCTAGACGCGAATGGTTAATTAGATGTTTTTTTTTTTCAATCAATATGCTGTCGGTTTTTTCTAAGTGCTCATTTTTCGAATGTCGAATAGACCGGTTTTTTTTAACACAAAAAACCGGTTTTAAAAATAACTTTTTATTTAAAAAAAATGTACTAAGTATTGATATTCGAATCGAAATTTATTAATATTTTTATAGCCCAAGCGTGTTAAAATTGGTTATGATCGCTTCATTATTTCACCTAGCCCCCATGCAAATCTCGGAAAGGGGGTTTAACGATCATAAATCCCTTAAACGTAGCAAGAATTTTTTATGTGAATGCCATGCGCTATCTAATATTTCTTTTATTTTTTTCTTTTAGAACTTGTCAGATATAAGAGGATAAGTCCATTGAAATTAATAGAATATATAAAATCAACGAAATGGATAAGCTAGAATTAGGGTTTTTATCCCGGAAATTCCCGGGAATTTTGGCAATTTTTCACTTCCCGGGATTTTTTGTCGGGAATACCGGGAATTAAACACTACTAAAAAAATGTGCAATTTTACCAATTTAAAATTCAAAAATTCTATAAAAAACGTTGATTTATCATAATTAAGTAAATACAATATTGCCGTGCATCCAGTTCGATAGATACAAATCCACTAATCAAATCGAAGCAAAAAGGTTAAAAATATTTGAACAGGAAAGATGTTAGTACTTATTTAATAAAAAAAATAGTTTTTTTTTTTTTTTTTTTGTACAAAGTGGTAAATTTAAAATACCTTTAAAATTTTATTTAGATTTTCTAAACAAAATTAAAAACAGAGTATTTTTTAAGAAACTCAATGAACCAATAATTTTTTCACATACAGTTACTTTAACTTCCAAAGAAAAGATATGTTGTATATATCGACGCAAATCGAAATTATAGTGACGCATACCGAAATCATAACGACGCAAATCGAAACGACACAAATCGGGCCTGAGTGTACTAGAAAAAAAATAAAGCTTCCTACATATTTGAAACATCCGAACATCATTTGGACCAAAATTGGTAGATTTATTTTAATCTTTGAAAGTTTGGTAGTTTGGTTGGTTTCTTCCTAATATTTTGAGTTTTTGGTAGAATGCTTTATACCCTAAGTTTTTTATCGAAAGAAATATAATAAGAATAAAACCTCAGCAAAAAAAAACGAACAAGAACTTCCAAAAAAAAATTAACCTTTTCACCCGCAAATGTTCCCAAAAGTGTTCTAAACTGAAATTATTTATTTTCCCTTTTAAAAAGGATATTTTCGAAGATGTGAACAATTTAATTTATGAAAAATTTATATTTATTTTTTACAGGGAGTTATCAAGCTTTAATATTTATGATTGAACGTTTTGCTTGCATTAATTTTCAAATATAATTTTTTGCAAAATTTGTTTATTTCAAATGTTAGTACATTTTGGTAGTTTTTAGAGAAAATTTTGGTGGGAAAAATATTTTCTTTGTGGCAATATGTATTTCTGTTATAATAAATTCAGAAATCGATTATCTGATAATGTAATTAAAGCATTTCATCTCGCTTCGAAAATATTTCTATTTATAATTTTATTACACCAAGATTAAAGAATTTTTAAAACAACGCATTTAATTAAAAAGAATAACAAAAGAAATACACTATATAAATTGTCTATAATTCTGAAAAGACAATTCAAAACTCCAAATATAAATTCCACAAATCTACAAATGTAATGCATTTAATTTTGTGTATTTCTTGTTCCTTGTCTCAAATATAGCGTAGATTAAACAAGAATTTTAAAAAAATTTAAAATTTTCTCTCAACACAAATCAATATTTTTCTATAGAAAAAAATAATCCTAGACAATAAAAAATAAGGTACGATTACAAATCCGAGCACTCGGAAATATTTTTTTTTTTTTTTTTTGGGGCTTGAAAATATTAAATTTATTAATTATCCAACAGAAATATTTTTAAATAATTTTCAATGTTTACATATTGGAAATTCTTTACAATATTATAACAAAAATGTGGTCTTCAAACATATATTTTTAATAGATTCATGTATTTGCGTGCAAATTGTATGAAAAGTATAGTTCTTCTTATTTAGTTTTGATACTTTCTGAACAATATTGTATTTTTCCCGAATACCTGGGAATTTCCGGGAATGTCTAAAATAAAATCCCGATTCCCGGGAGTTGAAAAAGGTCGGGAAATTAAAAACCCTAGCTAGAATACAATAAGGATACGAAGTAAAGGGATAACGATAAGGATATGGAATCAAAATGGACCAATTTGGTCTTTATGGGCAACAGCTACAATTAATTGTTGTCATCCTTTTAACCTAACCTAACCTTTGTTGATTTTAAAACCTACTTTCTTATTATAGTTTCTCATAGATTTCCAATATCTCTAAGATTTTCCAGACCAGATACTTTATCCTTTCCTGTTCGCTCATAATGCTATCAAACTCTGACGATTTACATAATGTTCGAATGTCTTGTAGTCCATTATGGTAGTGCGAGCTAAGTGAACGTTCAGCTTTGTGTGGCCATTTTTGGTGTTGGCCTATTTAGTATAACAATCGCCCTTGTTTTCTCGAGCTTTACTATTTTTTATGTCAGTTCATCTGCAAGCCATTCACCCACTGACATTTAGGAAAATAATCTGTTTTAAATCTCAATTAGGTTTATTAAAAATGACAGAAGGTGGACATAACTGATGCTTATATACTTAGTCGAAACTAACCTATTCAATTGTAAGAATATTTATCAATTCCAAAAATTAGTTCGATACATTACTCTATTTCAGAACTCTTATAAAACTCAAGCTTATTAATAGAATCTTAGTTAAAGTAGTAAAAGGGAATCCCTTTATCACTCTATATATATCAAAACAAGCAACATGTTGCCTCTGTTTTCCCTAATTTTCTTTCACTGAGTCAGACAATCACACAGTAAATTCTATTTAGTACGCAACCATAAAAATCCCACAAATATTATGAAAATTTTATTATTATTTATTTTTATTATTCTATATGAATTGTTTTAAATGTTTGAAAATAAAAATAAAATTTTAATTTATCCCAGAGAAATGTTTTATTTGCCAGCAGTAGTTAACATTCCCACAACTTGTAGACTTTCTCTTGCAGCAAATGCTGAAAACAAACAGCAGAAACTTTTTTGCACTTTTTTTTATTATTTTGTTTCTTTTAGCAAATAAATTAGATTTCGGACTAAAAACAATAACAGTACAACAATTTTACTCTAATGCAGTTTTGCTAAGGACGAGGAGAAAAACTGAAGAAATAGAAGAATAAAAATAAATTTTATAAGCAACTGAAAGTATGCTATGAATTTATGGTAGAGCGTAGAACATTACAATGATGTAATTTTTGATTTAATTTTGACTTTCTCTTTCGTTCTTTTTTCTCTACTATGTTTTTATTTATAATGAAAAGTAATTTAACAAAAGTTTTATAGTTTTGGTTTGAATAAAGTATTTTTTTAAATAAGTTTTATGTAGACATTTTTTTTTTGTATAAAACCACCAAAACTTAACCTTGCAGAACATGAATGCACAAGAACAACTATATCTTTTTAAGATTTGTTTTAATAAATACAAATTTGTATTTATTCATCAAGATTTTGTACATTTTTGAAATGCATTTGTTATGGTTTCCAACATTAAAAATTCAAAAGCATACGCTTCAAAAAGTATAAAAATAAAAAAACAAGTTTTAATTCATTTTTAAGTTTAGCTTTTAAGTCTTCAAGAATACTTTGAGTTTTTAAATATTTTTTTTTTTTTTTTAAGAAAAATAAATAAAAAATAAAAATTAGTTTTCATATAAAAAGGAGAGAACAGAACAGAAATTTGTAGCCTACCTTAAGGCTTAATATAAATATGAAATTAACAATTGCTAAAATTTCGGAAATTATTTGAAACTGTTTTTTTCGTATAAATTTATAACAAAATAATGTCATAAGAATATATTTAATATATTCTTATGCTCTACCAAAGTATAGCATACTTTTGGGTTTTATCCTTAAATAGACATAGCAACACCTATATAACTGCTCTTTTAGGTAAATGAGTATTGTTTGTAAGTATTTAAATATTTATAAAATAAATTAAATTAATTTGCCGTAACATTTATTAACCTTAAGTTCATTTAATATGATGTCAGCATATAAAATCTTCTTATAGTCAAGTTAAATGACTTGACACCCCACCTTTATAAACGACCTACTATCTCTCAATCCTCTCATCCCTCTATCTAACACATAAATATACCCTCTGCAAAGAAGGACTTGTAATAAATGTTTTGTTTTTCTTTTTTTCTGTTGCTGTGTTATTCCTTTTTTTTATTAATTTGTCTTTATTTTAGTTGTATTGTTGTACATTTATTTTCTATAACGTAATTCAAATTTGTTGGAATTTTTACCCTACACCCTGCTGTGTTCCAATACAATTAAATGCTACAACAGCAGTTGTTTTTTTTTAAGTAAGGGAACCTGGGCAAACCTTAGTTCTAGTTGTTGTTGCTGTTAGATGTCCTGTTGACAGTTACACTTTGGGGAATTTGTAAATAATTTGCTATTAATTAACATACTTTTTTTCTAGTTTGTTTGTTGTTTATTTTTTGTTGTTGTTTTTACTTAAACAATCTTAAATGTGTTTAATGAAGAAGGAACAATAAAGATCCACGATGAGGAGCAAAAAGGAAAGTTGTATAAAAGACCCACAACAGCGGAAGTAACAAAAGAAATTACGTTTATAGCACCAATGTATTTTTTTTTTCTCTCTCTCTCTCTCTCTTTCTTTATTACAATGAATTGTTATTACGTCATTTATCAGTGGGAAAGCAAGACCAACAAACATTTAGGTTTAATATTATAAGTGAGGGGAAATACTTTTAATTTCATAATTTCTTTGGAGGCCAAAAGTTTGTTAATGATTTGATATGATACGAATGTAATGTTAAATTATATTACTTCATCCCTGTAAGTTTCAGTTGAAAGTATCCAAATCAATCTTCTATAAGATGTAAGATCAAAAGTTTCCACAATATTGCATTCATTTACGAATATGGTGAATGGTTAAATTTTGTAGATATTGCCTATGGCATAGGTAGAATCAACAATCTTTTTATCACCATCAGAAATAGATTTTCTAATTTTGGTTATATGATGAATTTATATATTTTTTTATACATATTTTTTCATTCTTGGTTTTGAGTCAGTAAATAAAAGTCGTATTTTATTTGCCTTAAGGCTTCAACACATACATATGAAGTAATGCACAATATATATTTTTGTTCAAAAGTATGTAACTTTTTAACATTCAATAATTAAAATTATAAAATTTTGCACGAATAGTCTTGAGATAATTTTCCATGTTAATATGAGCTAAACCTATTAGAAAATTTTTTGTCAAAATTTCTTTGAATTTGAAACTTATTGGTATTTTATTGCATTTATTTAAATTATACTTTAAAATTTAAGTTATTAAAAGTTTATCTCAAATCAAAGAATTATAATAGTAAATATTAAAGTGCTTGGCTTAGAGAGTTAGTGTAAATACATTAATAGATTTAAACCATAATTAAAAAAAAAAAAAACACAATTTCGGGTTAAAGTTTAATTTTCCGGAAAGACAGCCGGACGGTCATAGTATGGGTACTAGGGTGATCGATTATTCGACTTTTTTGAGAAACCGGTTTTCGAATAGTTCGAATAGTTGGTATTTTAAAAAAACCGGTTGCACTTTTTGAAATTCAGAAAAAACCGGTTAACCGGTTTTTTGCAGAAGTAAATATTTATATCAAAAGATTACATTTGTTTAAAAAAATTAATTCTTATAATTAAGTTAAAATTTATTAAATACAAGCGTAAAAGCCTGACAATGTCAGGAAAAATAATATAATAATGAAAATACACAAACAAATCCGAAAATTAAAAGAAAAAAATATGAACAACCTTTAGACACCTTCCTTTCCCTAATCGATCAAAGTTTTAAATTCGTAAACCTTTCAAAATAAAAAAAATCGTCGTAAATGCGCTACCTGGCCGAAATACAGAATCAGTTTTTTTAGGATTTGGAGAGCAAACAATAAGTATAGCAACTCAAAAGTTCTTAATACCAAAACAGACTTTTTGGTCCCTGATAGAAACATTTGGCACTGTTAGAATTTGTTGAACGAATAGTTTTATAAGTATGCCGATTTTTAGTTTCTTACGTCGTCTGGGAGCTTCAGAAAGCTCTGGAAAGGAAACATTGCTTAGGAAAGATATATTTAAATCCATATATATAGATCCACGTATTTTCGCTCCCTGATAGAGATTTCAAAATCTGGCTCCGTTAGGATTTGTAGGACGAATAGGGTTATAATTAAGCTGAATTTTAATTTTCTATGTCTTCTGGGAGCTTTAGAAAGCTCTGGAAAGAGACAAAATTCTTAGAAAAAGACACATAAATCCTCTTATATCCGCTCACTGATAAAAATTTCAAAATATGGCTCCATTAGGATTTGTTGGACAAAAAGTTTTATAATTAAGCCAAATTTTAATTTTCTACGTCGTTTGGTAGCTTCAGAAAGCTATAGAAAGTGAAAAAATGCTAAGCAAATTATATATCTAGATGACTAGAAGAAAATTATGTTTCAAAATTGAAGAAAAAATCATCTAAATTTTAGTTAGCCTAAACAGAAACCATGGCTTAATATGGAAGCCTGTCTCAATTGAAACGATTCTGCAGGTGAAACTTTTTTAACACAACACCTTTAAAAAATAAAGGAAATATTGGATCAAAAAAAATTAAATTGGGTCACACAGGATAATTATTAATTATTTATTTGTTTAATATTACAGAATAAATTCCAATTTAGACTTAAATTATATTTTAGAAACATAAGAAATCAGTCTTTATGTATATTTAAAAAATTATTCCTAAATTTTCAAATATCACTATCATTATTTAGTACATGTTTTCTGAAATAAAATGCTATTTTCAAAACCGGTTTTTTGTGTTTAAAAAAACCGGTCTATTCGACATTCGAAAAATTAACATTTTGAAAAAACCGACAGCACATTGACTGAAAAAACCGGTTTTAAAACCGGTTGGAAATCCGCGTCGATCACCCTAATGGGTACCGTGTAATTCTATAATGATCTATGGTAAATGGAGTATTATTTAGTATTATCTTTTCTAGCTCCATACAAATTTTTTTTAATAAACTACTTTGATTCCGAAATATTAACAAAAACGTTTTGATTATAAAATACATTTTGATGTCAAAAATTGTTTAGTCATTCCATTATTACGAGGGATGCCTTCTATATTTTGCGAAAAATATATAAAACGGTAATATTTTTTT
Organism: Protophormia terraenovae; assembly: GCA_951394005.1. Classification (NCBI taxonomy): domain Eukaryota; kingdom Metazoa; phylum Arthropoda; class Insecta; order Diptera; family Calliphoridae; genus Protophormia; species Protophormia terraenovae. Next base: position 62,814,089 of record OX596073.1, read on the forward strand.
CTAAAGATGCTATTATTCTTTTCTAGAGTAGTATTGATGACAGTTAATACCTTTCCCGATCTGTCTAAACCAAATATTAAGGCAGTTTCTTTCACTTTGATTGAAGCACCTCAAAAACACATATTTTCATTACAATATCCGATGATTCAGGTGTCGAAACAAGTTGGCCAAGCAATTTATTTTGATAAAGGGCAATAAAATGAAGTTATTGGATGTTAAAGTAAGGGGAGAATGATCCACATTCGAATGTTAATTTTTCTTACACTTACAATTTTAAGACTTTTGGTTAACAAATGATTGCGAACTATAAACATCTAAAAGCTCTTTGATACTCCAAATGTACAGTAGAAAAGTGTCTGGATCTCTGTGGTAATACGCAAACGTTTGATTTTAAATGATTCAACGAGGTGCAACTTTTATGGGGTTGGGTAAAATTTGAAGGAATAATACCCTTGACAAACCTCTTGTTTCGGTCTCATACACGCAGAGAAAAAAGTAATTTATTTTACATAACTAAATTATACTTAATTTTAATAAAACTACCATACGTTAAATTAATTGGCTTTTATTTATTTATTTTCTGGCACAATAATTGTTTTTTAATACTATATATATTTTTATTGTGAATCAATAAAAATATCATCTGCTACAATATCATAAGCACGATTCGTATAACATAGTCTAATTTATTCATAGTTTCATTGCGGAATTCAGCGCGAGTTATTTTTTAATGATTGTTAAATTATATGAGGTTAAATTAGAAACACTGACCCGGATGTTCAAATATTTAGGAAATATTCATTATGTGTTAGTGGAATTAATGCCCAGGAACGACAGCATCAGTGTTTTTCTTTTAGCAAAACAACAATTTTTAGAAGGCCTTTACAAAATTCGTTCTGGAGGTATCAGCGTCTACAATTGAATTCTGCATACCGATAAGCTGGCCACATAACTAAATATATTGTTTTTCAATTAATTCACACCGTAAGTTGTAGAAAATATTTGAATGAACTTTTTTTATTTTAAAATTAAATATTTTGATGAAGTAGATTTTTCAAATAACTTTAGCAAACAGAGCTAGCCCTCTTATAAAAAAAAAAAAAAAAAAATCTGAGAAAATAAGACCTCAAAAACTTCATATTTTACGATTCCGGTGTCAGATGAAAATTTTCAGAGCAATTATGGTTATAATAGTATTATTTTAAACCATTTTGGTGGTATAATAACGTCCGTCCGTACGTCCGGAGCAGAGATTATGTTATGTTATCTCCTGGCTGCATCCGCAAATAAAATTTTAAAAACCCAATTACACATAATATCAATATATCCTTTTATGTTGTCTTTAAACAGTAAACTATATTCGTAATATTGCTTTTGTCCTAAAGGCCTAGATATATTAAATCGACGATACTACCCCAGACATGGGGTGAATACGCCAAGTTGGTGGAGCAGAATCGTCAGAAATTAAATCTATTTTGCTTCTTGTTATTGTTCTTTGTTCCTGATACTGAAAAAATCTGGTACAGTTTGAAGATTTTGAGAAATTAAATGAAACATTTGACTTTATGTTTATCTATGTTCTAAAGGTAAACTTTTCTGAAAATAACGCTCGCAACAAACATTCAATAGTGAAAAGTATGAAATATAACTGAAATGTTGTTCTTTAATACAAAAAGCTTGTATTAATATAAAATGATTATTCAGCTATCAAACGTTATAATTAAAGGATTAAAATTTTAATTATGCAAATAGTTGCATTTTTTAGTAAAGTAAAAATGCTAATAAACCCAAAATCAATGAATTTATTAATTAAAACCACAATACCCTAGTAAGTTTCTATTAATATGATATTTAATATGATTAGTTGCATCACTTTCCAAAATTAATATACTATCATTTGTTGCTACACTTTTACACCATACTGTTCAATAATTAATGACATAAATTAATAGCATACTTTTAGGGGCTTATAAATATTAAATGTCAAATGCAAATACTTACACTTCAGGAAACAACTCATACATTACAAATTAAAAGCAAAAAAAAAAAATAAAAATATATATATATATATATATATATTTATTCTTAAATTAAACACACACACACACGTATACGCTCTTTTTTCGATATAAATTATTAATATCAACATTAATAAATACTGATACTGAAAGACAAATAAGCGAAGGGAAAAAAAGAAGAGATGGAGATAAACCATGAAATTAAATATAAAATAATTTATTAAATAATTCAATAACCACACAACACATACATTCATAATTTTGCTATTTGTATAACGTAAAAAAAGCGAAATTATTTAATAATAACAACATCTACAATAACAATCATAATTACAACAACAATAACAAAATCCAAAAGTACATAAATAAATTAACAAACACAAATAAAAATGAGTTTTAACTGGCACTAATTAGCATTTAATTAACTGAAAAATTAATGAGTTCATATTGTTATTTCTCATCTTTGTTGTTGTTGTAATTGTAATTGTTGTCTGTTATTTTTGCTCTTGTTACTTTAGTTGTTGTTGTTATTTCATTATTGTTTTTTGTTATTTTAATACAATATTGAAAGATGTGTTGATAATAAACTTTTATAAAAAACACATGTACGTTAGCATTTCTGTCCCATCAATGGCATTTTTTTTTACAAAATTTAAGGACTGCGCACGAAAAAATCCGTGAATGCAAATCTGCTTATTGAAACTAAAGTAGTGGGCAAATTTTTTTTAAATGATATTTTTATTAATGACTGTTATGTTCAAGTTCTAAACATAAAAAAATAAATTCGTTCCTGTTGGTTTTTAAGGAAATATCTGATCTTTTCCTGAATCATTCTAATTAAAGGTTTTATTGTATTTCGGTCTCTTTTTTGCTCGAATAAGTCCACTTATTTTTAAACTCCGTTTCATTTTATGCTGAGCTTTTAATGTCCTTTAAATTATTTTTTACAAGAGTCCAATATCTTTCAATTGCACGGAGTTTAAGATAATTTGATGGATTAGCCTCTTTCCGTACAAACTTTTACAATTTCTTTGTTACAACTCCATTGTTTTGTTGTTGTAATGAGAAGAAGCGGAAACAGGTCAGAAAATAGCGGATACACTGCATCTTATTAGAATAGGGAGAAGTCTTTTCCAAAGGCACTCATTCAGGTATATTTATGTGTTAATACAAAAATTTTTTTTGGGAATTTTGATTTCTTTAATACACGAAATTTTTCTGCCATAATCCCTCTAGCATCTGCGACATAGAATTCCTGGCTAGAAAGTCACCCTGTACGCACGTTTCATCGTCTACTATACAGAAATAAAATTTCTGAAAAAATTCGTCCGAAGTACTTCATGTTATTTTTTACCTCCAAATTCTTGCTTGCGTTTCTAGTACGATTTTTTTCTTACTTTATACGTCTTCAGGCTAGACTTCCTTTCAAATTTTTTGATAAAGATTCCAATCAATTAACTTTTTGTGACACTTTTCTTCCAGAGATGAGGTGATTTTCTCTCAAAATCCTTTCTATTTTGCCTGAGTCCTACAGCTTGAAGATACTATTTGTCTTCCATTACCAGGTTACCATTCAGTGATCATGACTTCTTTGTATTATATTATGATCCAAGAAAATGTATTTTGCGGCACAATATCCTTCCCTGCAATTATTTCATATGACCAATGCAAGATTTCATGAAAAATTTGAATTATGGGTTTAGGTGTTTTTTGTTAAACTTCCATTTTAAGGAAAACCAATTTTGCTATTACCATGAAACTTTGCACATGGCAATTGAGCATAATAGCAAATACAAACCAGTTAACAGAATTATTAATTTTTCACCACATCAAAAGTTATAAGCCCAAGAGCATGCACGGATTTTTTCGTACGCAGTCCTTAGATAGGTATAATAGATAACAGAGTAGAGCTTTTTAGAAATCTTGGATCATTATTTATTGATTGAATTTCTTTTTGCGTTGTGTAGTTATTAACCTTCCACTTATAGTCTTTAATTTAACAGCTACCGAATTCAAGATCTGAGCATGCTTTGGCCAAGGACATTGCTAGGAATGTCGTTCAATATTGGATTTACATGAAATCACATAGATATAGCTGAGGAGTATACAATTTAAGGTTTGACAAGGTGGACCCACAGACCCCACAGGAGCGGACCTATTAGGGCTAAAAATGGGATACCTCTACTTTTTGCATATTCTTAAAGCTATCGATAAGGCATATGATGAGAAATGTCCTTGCATCCGCCATTTATCTCTTAGCGTTTTCAGGTTATTTGCATTTAAAATTTGCATCTTAATTTTGTATGTGAAATTTCATGTAAATCTAACCATCCGAATAGAAGTTATACATATATTTCGAAATCTGTAACTTCACTATTAAAAAAAAATAAATAAAACAATAAATAAATCATATGAAAAATTGTGTAACAATCGGTTCTGATGACAATGTGTCCGCTATAAGCCTCCCGGTTTTAACTGCTTATAAGATTCATATTAATGAGCAAAATATTAAGATTCGTGAATTGGCAAATCGTTCCTGGATTGATTCGCGTACTTTGGACAATGGCAGCTTAAGAGCTACACTGTATACTCCGAAAATGTCCATAGCTATGAGCAATAAAAATGTATCTTTTCGATTTTAATTTTCCCTTAAAATACTATTGTATTTTCCATTCCTGGTTAGAATATTATAATAAAAATTATTAAATAGTATATAATATTTTTTATATATAAAATTTAGTTTTTGCTAATAGAGTGTCCAGTCGGAAACAGACCATTTAGGCGAAGAGTATTTATGAGCTCAATAAAGAATAAAATAAAAATCAAAAACTATTAAAAAATATTATTTAGGACCAAATTTATAAAAAAAAAAATTATTTTCTTAAAAAAAAAAAAAAAAAAAATTTTCTTCACGCAGAGAAAAAACATGGTTACAGCATGATCATTACAACTATTCAATGTTGTATAGCCGTTTTTCATTGATTTAAATAATAATGCCGTGTTCATGATAGCAATGTTTATGATTCTGTTTGATCATTTAATGATTACCCACAATCAAAATTTAAAAATGGTTGACTGAATTATAATATGTATTTAAATATTTTTGTATGAAATCATATTTATGAAAAATCCAAACATTTAGTCAATTCTACAACTATTCAGTTAATTTTACAAATTTGGTTAATTCTACAACCATTAAGATAATATTTTTACTTTTTTAATGCCTTTTGAATACACATTTTTGTGTAACAGTCCAGTAGTTTGCTAGTTTATTAATTCTCATTTAGTTTAGATATGAACAAATATAAGTTGACAAGGTTTGTTTTTATTCAGTATGATGAATGTTCCACATATCGTGGTACAAATGAATATAAATATGAAAACATGGGATTATATACAGTGTTGGAAAAAATAATAGGGACAACCCTTACTTTCGCAAACATATGCAATCAGTTTCTTTATATTAAGACTTTTTTTGAGGGTCCCGCTATTTAACTGTTCCTAAAATAACGGAATTTCATTATTTCTTTACCTTTTCTCTTTTACGCTTTTATTTTATATTTATTTGCAAAAAAAAATCAGTAAAGTTATAATTTCAATTGGAAAAATAATAGGGACGCACTACAAAAAATTACCATTAGTCAATAAAAATTATTATTTTTAACATAAACATATTAAAAATCCGTAAAGCAATGTTTATGTGATTAATTTAATCATATTGGTTTCGTGTTAATGATTTATGTCTTCGGTAAATTAATTTGAAAATAGGTCGTGGTGTTCACTGTACTTAATCTGAAAAAAATGTTGTTCTTAAATTAAATTCGGACGGGTTATCAATTAGAAAAATTGCACAGATAATGAAGTGTTCCAAAACTGAAGTATTCAATGCCATTCATTCAAAAAAAAGTCATGAAACTAGAGGTAAATAGCGTAAAACGTCAGCGCGTTTTGAACAACGCTTAGTTCTTTCTTAGTACTTTCCAAAAATAACCCCTTTATGTCATCAAATAGCCTTAAAAATGAATTATGTGCTTCAGTTACAAGTCGAACAATAAGAAATAGGCTACAGGAAGTCGGATTAATATGACGCGTCCGAGAAAAGTACCACTTTTGAGCAAGAAAAACATACAAAAAAGGTTGGAATTTACTAGGCGACATCTGTGCCGTAAAAACTGGAACAACGTACTATGGTCAGACGATAAAAAAGTCAATTTATTTGGATGTGACGGAAAATCATTTGTACGTCGTCCTGCAAATGCTGAATTTGATCCAAAATATACCAAAAAAAAGCGTCAAACACGTTGGTGGTTCTATAATGCTATGGGGATGTTTTTCGGCTTCTGGAGTTGGTCCAATAGTTTGAATTCAGGGAAAAATTGATGCTGCTGACCATATAGACATTCTGCAGAATAAAATGCTTCCATTTGCTGAGGATGAAATGCCACTAAAATGGGAACTCATGCAGGATAATGATCCGCTAGAAGCGTCAAAACATGGTTTCAGCAGAATGAGGTGCCTGTAATGGAGTGGCCGTCCCAATCACCGGTCTTAAACCCCATTAAGAATCTCTGGGGAGTCCTCAAAAATAAAATTAGTAGCTTTAAATCAAAAAATAGACAAGAGTTGTGGGAAAAAATTCAAGAAACCTGGTACTCAATTTCGCCCGAGGTATGTGCGAATATTGTGGGATCTATGAATCGCCGTTGTCAGGAGGTTATAAAAATGAAAGGATCTTCAACCAAGTATTGAAAAAGTATTTGGAAATTATGATAATGTTAAAAAAAAAATAATTATTTTTCCCAAATCATTAAGTGTCCCTATTATTTTTTCCAGGCCTTTTAAAAAAAAATATATTTTTTGGCAGAACTAGTTCCTTATTTTTGTTCCTCATTTTTTCCTTATATAAGTTAAAATATTTGAAGTTATTTAATTTTATGTATATACTTTTTAATATTTATGGAATAGTAAATAAAAAAGTAAGAATATATTGAAAAATTAGAGTGTCCCTATTATTTTTTCCAACACTGTATATGATAAAATGGAATTATATAGATGATAAAATGGAATTATATATATGATAAAATGGAATTATATATATGATGAAATTAATTTATATATATGATAACATGGGATTATTAAATGATAAAAACATGATGAAATTGAAAGCAATATTTAAGAAATGGTTATAAACCTTACTAAATGTTATTAGTAACGTTATAAACTTTACTAATAAATTATAAAATGGAATCATAATAATGATTACGTACAAATATACTTGTTGTTATCTGTAATCATATATTACAATCATAGTATGTTGCTCTTAGTTTATGGTCACTAGAATCATATTTTGTTTTTTGCGTGTTGGTATACCCTAAATTGCCATAATATATGTTTACCATTTATTAATGATTTAAAAGTTAAATAGTATAGTTAACGAATAATTTGCAACAATTCATCACTAATGAAAATAAAACAGCAATAACAACATTTTTTCTTACATGTTTTTATTAAATTTAAACAGAATTTTCCTTTTTGGTTTATAATTTAATTATTATAATTGCATAAAAAATGTATATTTATTTTTTTATTTAATTAAATATGAAAAATTAAATAGAATATTTTATTAATTGTGGTAAAAATATTTTATTATTTATTAACATACGATAAGATAATTTTTTGTTACAATATAAAATAGACCTTTAATAGTTAATGAACAACACACAGATTTTAATTCTTAATACTATAAAAAATAGATTTGTTTGGTGGATTATTTAATGTCAATTTGATAAGTTTTCGTAAAGTAAAAATAACAAAACAAATAATGTCAAATTAATTGATTTAAAAACATGAACGTTCGTTTTTGTTTACTCTAAATAAAACTGCCAAAAGTACTTAAAAGAAAAAACAAATAATGAACCTGAATAAAAAGAGCAAAAAGAAAATTTTTACCCGGTCGCTATCTTGTACTTACACCCTAAGCATTTTCTGCTAAATAAATAAAAACCAACTAAATAAAAACAAAATTTTCTTAAAATTGAGTAGACTAAAAAGAAGCACGTACATAGGAAAAAAAATTAAGGTAAAAAGCAAAAGATTTTCCAAAAACAAAAATGAAATAATATACATTTTGTTTTGTTTGTTTTAACCCCACAATGAAATAATTGTTTACATCAATGTCTTGGTAGTTGTTTTTATGTAATTTCTATTTTTTTGTAGCATACATTAAGGATTCACGTTGTACTTCTTAATGCTTATTGAAAAAAAAAATTTGCAAAAACATAACAAGTTCTTAAGCAATTTTTACTTAATTATGAAACTTGTTAAGTATTAATGAGCAGAAGAACAGCAACAACTTTAAGGTAATGACAATGGTACAAAAAAAGACATTACAGCTTATAATTCTTGCCATATTTATTCTATCCTCCTGCTGCTTTCAAACTTTTTCTTTTCGTAGAAAAAAAATACGAATAAAACTGAAAGATTGTTGAAAATAATTAACAGTCAAATAAAGTTTACAGCTGTAAAGGAGACTTTATTTAAATACTATTTTAATGATAGAAAAACTAAAAGTATTGCATATTTTAGAACAGCTGATAAAATTAAAAAAAAAAACTATTGCATACTTTCAAGTGTCGTTTTTTTCTAATTAGTAAGAAAATAAAGAAAAGAATAAAGATTTATATAAAATAAAATGCTTTAAAATATTCATTTATTGTAAAAAAATTATTTAAGCGCAGAATGTTTATAATGTAACAACATTTTTAAGAACTTTTAAGAATTTGCCACTTAATAATTAAAAAATAATTGTCTAACATTTTGTGGAATTTATTAAAAATAAATCCTTAATTAGTATTTTTTATTGCAACTTGGGAGACGAATTTGGGTGTACAGCTAAATATTTTATCAAATTAATTCAAATTTATTATCGAAACACATGTTGAAAATATACAAAAATTGCTAGGGAAACAGAGAAGACGAAAAATATAGAAAATAATCCTGATAACCGAAGAAAAAATAGATTAACAGATTTTAGGATCGCAAGCAAAATAAATTAAATTTTAAGAAAAGGACTCTATAGCTTTGGATGGAATGTGACTTATTCTTTTAACTGTTTATAATAAAAGTTAAAAAAAAAAAACTATTCTAAAGATCCACGAAATAAAAAAGGTTCCAAATGGGAGCACTGACAAAATTTAAAGGCAAACAAGAGGACGTAAATTACTGAGTACATAAGGTGATAAAAGTAAGTACTGTGGAACTTTTTACAACTTCTTTGTCTTGAATTTTATATCACATATTTTATGGGAGGTGTTTTAGTTAAATATCATGCAAAGGAATCAACATTTTGGAATTAACTTATGGTCTGGCAAGGTATTTGTACATGTGGGGAAAAAAACAACTTCACTCTTAACAGAGAAATATACACAAATGAGTACCATCAGAAAAGATTCTTTAATATCATTGCAAAACACAACAAATTCTAATTTGTTTGACATCATCCCTCTTCTAATTATTTCAATAAAAAATAAACTGAGTGGCATTAATCAAATGGTGCTGCTATGTGAGGCTATTTCACTAAATTATCCAAAACTCTTTTAATTTTAAATGTATTGGATAATAATGAAAAAAAATATATATTTAAGGAATACTTAAAGCTGATTAAAAAATAAAACCAAGTTCAAAAATAAGCGAAAACACAATAAACTTTAAAAGTGAATAAAAAAATAATTTTTCTTTGAAATTAAATACTTTATTCTAAAACCCATCAACAAAATAAAAATTTAAAAAATATTGACTGATTTAATATCTATAAGATGAATTGTATGTATTACATTTTTGCTGCGCAGTCCATATTTTTCACTTGGAAATCTGATAAATTTGTTTTAATTTAAAAATACAACAGGGCAACGAGACAAATCCTAAAACTGTTGCATATTTTTAGGTCTTTACATTCTTCCAAAACTGTTGCATATTTTTAGGATTACCTATGTACTTCCATTAAATAATCAACATTTTATTGATAATCAACATATTTTACAATATTTTAAATTTGAAATTATATTTATGATCATATTTAAATTTTGTAACCATAATCAATATATTTAAATTTAGAAAAAATGAAGCCAACTTTTAGGCTTACAAAATGCAATGAAGCATTAAATTTAGTCATTATTATTTATTTGAACAAAACCAAAAAAATCAATATTTAAAAAAAAATTTTTTAAAACTAAATACTGAAGGCGTTTTTACTATATTCTATTTTTTATTTGCTTATTGGCCCATCATAAACACATTCATAAATATGAATTATAATCAAATTGTTCGAACTTTTGCCAAAAAAAATTATTTCAAAAAACAGCAGCATTTCAGTTTAGACCAACAACATTTTAAGCAATTATCTTGTACATAGCAACAACAACAAAAACATTAGGCAGCAAAACTATTGAGTTTGTTCATTTATAAGTTTCCACTCTATAAATCAAAATTATATATAATTTTAAACATACGAGTACAAATATAAACAAAATTCTTTAAATACTTTAATGCACTTAAAAGCAGACAATTACATATGCACACACAAACTTACAAATGATATTGTTTATTTAGGAAAAAAAGGCTTAAAAATCTAGGCCAATTATTAAGTAAAAAAAAAAAATTAAAGCCAGTTCCGAAAATGTAGAAATATTGCAATCATTGAGGGAGAAAATGATGTGGGGCATACATATGTATAACCACATAAGTTTTAAATATTTTAGTTAATTGTATGACTCTAAGTAAAGATTCTGTAAATCCTAAACAGGCCATTAAATGCTGAGATGCTTCTTGCTTCACAAACCCCTATATTTACTAAGCAGCTTATTTATATAAATTTAAATATAAACCAATGCCAAAAAATTATAAAAATTATTTGGTATTCAAACGTATTTAGGCACTCATATTCATGCCCATACGCATAGTCTTGATAGGTTTGTATTGAGAAATAAATTTAAAAAAAATTAATATAATTTCTTGCCAATTATATGTTTGTTTATCTATCTATATGTCTGTCTGTCCCCTGTCCCAGTGACCATAAAACTATTTGCTAATTAGTCATGTAATGAAATGTAATAAAGCGTAAATAAAAATCTAAACAAGATGTTTATTAAAATCGAAAATTTTAAGGCAAACGCACATAACATTCAATAAAATTAAATTTATAATTTAAATAGAAAAAGATATTTTGAAAATTTAAATAAAGAATTTGTATATAAATAAAGCATACTGCCTTTAAAGACTTCTTTATCTTGTATGTAGGTATTATCTTAAAAAACTCCTTAAGATTTAGCTAACATTTTTTTCTCCCTACTTACTTTTCCACAATATGGTTTAATTTAATTGAGGTATATATGGGAAATTCTTCAAATTCGTTTACTTTTGGTGTTCAAAAAAATGTCGAAAATTTTTAAATGACACATCAACGATATTTAGTACCAATAGTCCTTGGTTCTAGTGGAACACAGATATATTCGCGTGAATGACCTTCACCGAACGGCATCAATGTTTTGGCGGTTTAACATAAAAATTTATAAAAAAAAAAAAAACAAATTAAAAATATCGCGATAAGTTAATTATGCGTGGATATATTAGCGATTTAATAATTATTAAACCTTCTTATAAAATTTGCAAAATTCAGTTTTTAGTGATGTAGTGTTGTTCATATTCATCCATTTTGTTAAATAAGTCATAAGACAATGTCATTTATATACATTTTTTAATTGCACTTAGTCTAATCTCTAAAGTTGCATTAAATGAAAAATCGTACTTTTTTCGAACGCCATATTGATTTTGATATATGGCATTAAAGCAGCTACAGATTGACATATATCATTTAAAATTGATTTAAAACACTGTTCAGTTATAATCTGCACGCATAAAACTGTTAATAACTTTTGATTGAAACAACAGAATTAAATGTTTTATATCAAAATTGAAAGATTGTTTATTATTGTTTAAAATTATAATTAAAAAAATTTTAAATTTCTTTATTTCGAATGAAATTTCTTGCATGTTTCTTTATGCTTCACATTAAATTCGGCACAACTTTCCTTTGAACTAAAGCAGCATATTTATACCAAGCTGTTCTCATAGAATCCTCATTTTTAATAACCTTGGCACTCTTCTTCAATTTAGATTTAACAATGGCCCAAAATTTTTCAATTGGGCAAAGTTGTGGACAATTTGGTGGGTTAAGTTACAAAATCGATGTTATTATCTTGGTACCACTTTATCGTGGTATTGGAATAGTGACAAGATACTAGGTCCGGCCAGAACTTAGTCGGCGACTTATGAAACCTAATGAAAGGCAACAGTCGTTTTTGTAAACATTCCTTTGTATACATTTCTAACGTCATTGAAGAGGATGTGACAAAAGCATTGCTCTTCCACCCGCAGCTGCAAACTGCTTGCCAAATCAGAAACTTTTTACCAAATTTATCCATTTTCGTGTACTTAAATTTGTCGGATACCTTTCGACGGTTGGATGAAACATAAAATTTTTGGCCTGGTATTTGCTTAAAATCGGCTTTTACATATGTTTCGTCGTCCATTACGATGCAACCGCTAAATTTGGTTTTTTTGCTACTGATTCTTGCTTTTCTGTTCTGTTTGGGTATTTAATAGTTCGATATGCTTTTAATCTAGCATTTACGCGAATTCTTCGTATAGTATTCATCATTTTAAATTTTTTAGCACGATCAGCGTCAGATAATCCAGGATTATTTTTGATTGACCTTAGTACTATTAGTCTCCAATTTTTTGTTTCTTATACCTGTCTTTTTTACATTTCTCTTTTTTCTTTCTATAGTCAAGGTTTCCTCATATCTTTTTAAAACACTACACACCGTACTTTTTGCAATTTTAAGCGATTTTGCTAACTTAGAACGAGATCAAGTCGGATTTTCATTAAATTTGTGCAGAATTTTTTTACGAGTTTCAAGTTCCATCGCGTGTACTTTCTTTAAACCTCAACAGAATCGAATGAATGAACATACTTCAAAAGTTTTCTACTTCTGCCACCAGAGGCGCTGCAATTCAAAGTACAGTGCGTCCAGATTATAACTGAACAGTGCTTTATAACACCAACATCCGCTATAACAAAATATGCAAAATTGTTGAATTCTTTAAAATAGCTATACACGTTTAGCAGAATAATATTTTAAAACGCCACAATGATTTTTAAATGTCATTTGGAAACCTTCTTTGATAACGCTATATTCTAGCATCACTGAAATAACGTTGCTAGTGTGCCTCGCGAAAAAGGCACCTCTTAAAGCCATTCTCGTTTTTTCTCTCCAAGTTTGGGTACCTCCTACAGCATTTCTGCTGAGGACACATTAACGAGATATATGTCAAATGATGCATAATTTCAAGAGCTATTAGGCTCTGTTTTGAATTTTGCGATACCCGAAACGGCGAAAAATCCCCAGTGATAAAACTGCAAAATTTTAAAATTTTTAAAAATTTGGTTTCACGACTTTTGCACAACACAATTTGACACTGGTTAATTGCACGCTAATTAAATCCACGCTGATCTTTTTCTGCAAATGTTTATAGTCTACATTAGATGAATTGGACATTTATGATAAAATCCGCGACTACAGCAATAAAAAGAAATAAAAAAAACTTGTTAGTTTCAAACACTTTTTTTGAAATTTTTTACTTTAGGTGCTTGCCGGCACCACATGGAACCGTATCAGGTCTTGAATTTTTTTCTGTTACAGAACAAAGTGTTGTTAACATAATTGCATCAAAAGTTGTTTAAAAAAGTCATATTTGAGGTTGAGGTCGGTTTCATAAAGACAAACGTAAAAAGAGAATTGCCCATATGTATTATTAATATTGATTTCTAAAATATATTGTACATTTTTTTTATCTGACTAGCATAGTATTTTACTAAGTATATTTTTCAATTTACTCTTAATAGAAAAGGTAAACAAAATGTAATTAAGCTTTTTACCCTCCTCCATAACAACACCCCACGTTGCTCTCAACATTTTTACACCCAACTTTTATATTAAAGCCAACACTGGATACATTTTGCCAGCTGTAATGATATTACAATATAGTGCGCCATCATACGGAAGTCAATTACATCCGCCATTAAAGTGAACGTTAAAGGAAAGGAAAACCTACAACTTAAATGACGCAGAGAAAGAAAAAAAATCAAGGAAAGAACACTTTTATGCAGGCAATATCAAAAGGGAACAACATTAGATTTCATTTGCAAATACTGTGATTTAAGGGAATAAGAAAACATTTATAAAGGAACTAAATAATTAAATAAATAAATATTCGAGCTCTAGGTCTTTATGTTTATTTATTGTAACATTTATTCAATATTTCGACATCCTTTGGATATCATCTTCAGGAATCTAAAAATATATTTACAAACAACATTTATCAACAATTGTGCATCACTGTAACGTACATATTTAAATAAGAACGAAAAACAGAAATATAAAATTATAATTACAAAAAAAAAAAAAAGTGGAGCTTACGAGTAACAATTAAATGGTATCAATTACTTGAAGTTTATTATTGTACTAATTTATTGTTATACTTCTTATTTATAATATGCCTATAGCTTTGAGCACAATTATCAGTATCACTCTTAAAATTATCAAAGAGAATGAATTTTAAGAGTGATACTGATAATTGTGCTCAAAGCTATAGGCATATTATAAATAAGAAGTATAACAATAAATTAGTACAATAATAAACTTCAAGTAATTGATACCATTTAATTGTTACTCGTAAGCTCCACTTTTTTTTTTTTTTTTTTTTTTTTTTGTAATTATAATTTTATATTTCTGTTTTTCGTTCTTATTTAAATATGTACGTTACAGTGATGCACAATTGTTGATAAATGTTGTTTGTAAATATATTTTTAGATTCCTGAAGATGATATCCAAAGGATGTCGAAATATTGAATAAATGTTACAATAAATAAACATAAAGACCTAGAGCTCGAATATTTATTTATTTAATTTTTGATTAAACAGAAAGGTCGAAGAACAATACACAGATTATTATAACTACGGAGAGCACGCCGTCAAAATAAACGAATATGGTTTATGGAAGAATAAAGGAAAAACACCATTCCGTTAAAGGTTATGTGAATAAACATAAATCTTTAAGACAACAACAAGTCAACACAAGATCAACTATCACTTTTCTGATAAGATGTAGACATTCTGGTGTAATACCTAACTTTTTACATAATTCAACAAGGAATATAAGAAGAATATTTGCGACTGAACATCTCATGGATGCAGGAATTGACAATTCATTGGATAATTTGATACTTAATTTCCAGTTAAAGATTTTAAATCTTCTTATTAGACAAAAACATGAAATTATGAAACAGACTGAGACCAATATAAGGAAGATAAAAGAGATGATAGATAAACACTTGACGCTTGATGAAATGGAAGAGTTATATAGGAATGAGGATACTATAATGAGAAGAGTTTACATCAAAAATAATGAGAGACAAAAGAAAAAGTACGAGGCACTAATTGTTAAACAGATGAGGGATTTGAATACAAATTTAAATGAAGAGTGGTTTGTAAACAAAACGAACAGCAATATCCCGAATGACATACAATGGCTTCTTTCCCTAGGCCCGAAACATGCAATACCGACGAGAAAAAGAGAAATCCCCCTCTTTCAACTTATCGCAGATGGAGAAGATTGTATACAAACAATAGTTGGAAAGGAAGAACAGGAGATGGCAAGAACGAAGTTGTGTAATATGCTGGATAACTTTATTAATAAGAAGAGCCTGGACTTAAGAGAACGACATATTCTAAACACAGTGGATCGAACGGAAAGATTTTTGAAAAGGAATAGAGATATATTAATACTTAGTGCAGATAAGGGTAATGTCACAGTGGCTATGGAACGGGAAGATTATGAAATGAAGATGAAGGACATCCTGGGTGATATGATGACATACAGGAGAGTAGCTAAAGATCCAACTTCATCACTACAACGCAAGAATAATGATCTAGTTGAAAAATTACACCAGTGCAGTATAATATCGACAACTGAGAGGAAAAAATTAAAGATTGACACAGCATTAGCTCCGAGAATTTATGGACTACCGAAAATACATAAGGATAACCTACCTTTGAGGCCGATTTGTTCTTCGGTAAAATCACCATCCGGGGAATTATGTAAGTTCATAGTCAATATTTTAAAAAAACTTACAATGGACTCTGAATATAACGTTAGGGATGCAGTGCAATTTAGAAATAAGATTAATAATAGTGCAATAGCAGATGACGAAAGATTGATATCATTTGACGTAGTTTCATTATTTCCAAGTATACCGGTAGATTTTGCTATAAGTACCATTATGTCAAAATGGAAGGAAATTCAAAAGTACACTACAATGGAGAAAGATTTATTTAGGACAATTTTAAAGTTTTGCATTAAGGATAATAGATACTTCAGATACAAGGACAAAATTTACACACAATGCAGAGGATTACCGATGGGCTCTCCGGCATCTCCGATTGTGGCAGACATTGTTATGGAAGAACTATTGAGTGAATGCATTGGAGGAATGACAATTAGACCAAGGATACTGACTAAATACGTTGACGACCTATTTGGAATTATACATGAAAGTGCAATAGAGGATACTTTGACAAAACTCAATAGTTTCCATCAGCAGATAAAATTTACAATGGAAGAGGAAGAGAATGGACGACTACCATATCTGGACACTGTAATAATAAGAAGAGGAAATAAATTGAAAATAGATTGGTATCAAAAACCAACATCTTCCGGAAGAATTATCAATTTCTACTCATGTCAACCCAGGAGAATTATATTAAATACTGCAGGAAATCTGATTAGGAGAGCATTGACTATTAGTGACAAACAATTTCATAAGCCAAATATTATGAAAGTAAAGAATATTCTGAGAAATAATTCCTTTCCGGAAAATATAATTGGAAAATTGATACGAAAATATGGGAAACTTGACAAAACGAAACAAACAGCGGATAGAAACACTAAAATATACAAATCAATAACCTATTTACCTGGAATAGCAGAAAGAATGGATAAATCAGGATTATACGACAAAGAAAATTATAAAATTACATATAAGGCACAAAACACATTAAGAAAACTATTTGCGAATACAAAGGCTAAAATAGATACAATGGATAAGGCGAACTTAATATATCATATTGGATGCAATGGAAATGAAGGGGAAACATGTGATAAAATATACGTTGGTACTACGAAAAACAAATTAAAAACTAGAATTTCCGGACATAAAACTGACATTAAGTATAAAGATAAATTTTCATCACAAAAAACAGCACTAACTGCCCACTGTGCGGAGAGAGGACACGTACCAAACTTTGAGAAAGTAAAAATATTACAAACGGAAGAGAGATACAACAAGAGATATACACTAGAGATGTTACATATAATTAATGTTCCGTTATCAAAGAGAATGAATTTTAAGAGTGATACTGATAATTGTGCTCAAAGCTATAGGCATATTATAAATAAGAAGTATAACAATAAATTAGTACAATAATAAACTTCAAGTAATTGATACCATTTAATTGTTACTCGTAAGCTCCACTTTTTTTTTTTTTTTTTTTTTGTAATTATAATTTTATATTTCTGTTTTTCGTTCTTATTTAAATATGTACGTTACAGTGATGCACAATTGTTGATAAATGTTGTTTGTAAATATATTTTTAGATTCCTGAAGATGATATCCAAAGGATGTCGAAATATTGAATAAATGTTACAATAAATAAACATAAAGACCTAGAGCTCGAATATTTATTTATTTAATTTTTGATTAAACAGAAAGGTCGAAGAACAATACACAGATTATTGGAACTAAATAATTATAATGCAATAGAAAAAAATCCTAGAAAAGTTAAAAATAGAGAAAATTCAATATTCATCAGCAGGAAATGAAGAATGGACTGTAGCTTACTGCAGCAAATTAAATATTCAAGCCGAAGTGATTATCATAACATAAAAAATAATCTATATAGTATATATATATTCGTTATCATGCTAGTATTTATGTTCATGAAATTGACATTTCCCATTCAGCAAAAGGGAGCATTACTATGTTAAGAATCTATTTATATTGGGCACGTAATTTAATCAGTAACAGGATGAATTTAATGGATGAAAAACACTCCCACATCCGGGCTTTACAGTTATGGTTCTGTATTTACACCCAGAAAAATCGACCACATACGTATTGAAAACGATACCATTCAGTGTCAATAGTGAATCTGCTTCGAATGTGTTCAAATTTAATATTAACGCAATATTAACAGATCCTAAAATAGAGGAGTCAGTATATTTGTGAGTGTATTGTTTAATTTATGAAGAGAAATATTATTTTCTAATTCTTACATCAATTTTGTACCAAAAAAAATAGTTTTGCAAAAAAAAATATATTAAAAGGTTAAAGAAAATTGTCATCAAGTTGTCACCATTTTGGTATCAAATTATTAAATGTTTTCTATTAAATTCGTATGAAAAAGTCAATACCGAAAGTAACCAATGTGATCACAACCGCATAGGATTTTGAGTCGATTTTTTTCCCTCAGTGTATGATAAAATGTTTTGTATATAAGACGTCTAACATTGACTCTTCCACCTGACCCTTGGTGACTGATTTAGGACTTATAAGATCATAATACATTTTTGCATTGTAACATCCAAAAATATTGGTCTAAACCCCACCTTAATTTAAACCATGTAAACCTTGTAATCAAACTACAGGTCGCAATTTTGAACACAAATTAATGAAATTTTGCACACAGGTTTCTTGCAGTCCAGGGACGAAGCCTATTGAAATTGGTTGTGATCGGTCCATTATTTCACCTAGCCCCCCTAAAAAATAGCAATATTTGAATGGCATATATATGCAATATTTTAATGGCACATATAGGTTCCATATAAGTCTAAATAAATGTGCCGAATTTCAAGAAGACCGGTCCATAATTGACCATAGCTCCCATATAAACCCCTTTTTAGAAAATCACTTTAATAGGCATAAATCCCATTAAAATGATAGTATCAAGTTAATATTCGATATAAATAAATAATATATAAACATAAATGACAATGCCAAATTTTACGAAGGTCGGTCCATAATTTACTATAGCTCTCATATAAGGCCTCTTTCGGTAAACACCCAAAAGTGAATAAATTCATATAAGTGTTCATATAAGTATCGACGTAATATTCTGTATTTGTATGTTTCATTTTACACTTGATATGAGTATCGGTCCACCATTGGCTTAAAGTCTAATAAAAGACCCCTCCCCTAATTATAATGTACACAATCATATGGTCGGGCTTACCGATTATACCTTTTTTTCTCGTTTTTTTTACTGCACTTGTATCTTCTGAGTTCACATTACTTAACGCTTTATTTTTATAGTTGAAAGTCTTCTAATGCAATTTAACTTCTGTGGCAACAGGTTTTGGATATTTGATAAAAAAAAACAAAAATATTCCTTATTTTTGAGACTCGATTAATGATAATCTACTGTAGTGTCTTCCCTTAGGCCTTCCAATATAGTGACCGCCTGCTTTAGAACCAGTAAACTTTATCCTTAAAACATTGCCATTTAGGAAGATGAACTTTGCAGTTCTATCACGTATGTTGTAGCTTAGTGTAAGGAAAGATGTTTTTAAAAGTTCAGGCCTGATCTATAAAGCAATTGACAACGTTTTTGGTGGGAAGTTGAAATGTTCTGATGCTTTTATGGGTCACAGATAATGAGTTCAAAGACTAGCTCGCAGTTTATTCACTAACATTGAATAAAATTTCTTAAACATATAAATCAAATTTATATGTTATCGAAACACATGTCGACCGTATAAAACAATTGCTAGAACTACAAATGAGTTGAATAACTCAGTTTTTAGAAACATAAAATTGAAATTAACCCAGGATAATTGAAATTAACCCAGATATCCGAAGAGAAAGTTGAAGGAATGCAGAAAAAATAATATGAATTTTAAGAGAAAAATATTTACATCTCTTAATGGAATGTGATCTACTCTTTAAATTGCTCTGTATATTTTATAAGAAAAGTTTAAAAAAGCTATTCTGAAAACCCACAAATTTCATATCACAAATGTTATAGGAAATGTAGCAGATAAACTTTTAGTCTGGCAAGACAGACAGGAGAAAAAAATCACTTCATTCACAACAATTTTACGCAAATGAAAATTAGAAAATATATCCTATTATTAGAAAACAAAACTAATTCTTATTTTTCTTGATTGATCTTTCTTCTCATTATTATAAGACAAAAGTAACTGTGGGTGCGGCTATATACCAAAGAGGGACAATACACTAAACAGTTCAGAAATCTGTCCATTATTAATGTATTACTTGCATTAACAGCCTTACCAGCCTGGTCTATAAGGGTGCTTACTCCTAACACTTCACTGCTAAATAATTATTATTTTTATAGTATTTTTGAAACGTTTATAAAAAAAGTTTTCTCTAACTCTAATTCTCACCTTACTCTCTTAACTTAGAGTGTAATGTGAATTATGTATAACTGGTATGTTGATATTGAAAAGCTCGTACCAAGTTGTATTTCTCGATTCATGTTCATACATAAATTTCATTAAAAGTAACATTTAGAAATTGATTAGAAGACCTTTTAGTCTTTCGTTTTGTTCTTTTTTTTTACTTAATTCTGATTTCTTATGAGTTTATTTTTTTATAAAATAAATTGTTCTTTTCTATTAGTTTTATAACAAAAAGCTTTTTACAGTTTTAACATCAACACAAACACACACACACACACATATACACATGCAAACTCTTACATATGTGTGTAAGAATATAAAGCCGAGGGGAAAATTACAGTTTAAATGGATTTTTAAAGTGAAAAGTTATAAATAAATAAGAAAAAAAAAAGAAAAAGAACAGCAGCAAAGCCTAGGAAAATATAACAAAATCTAATAATTTTTAAACAATTAAAAATAGGGAAAGAAATCTAAAGAAAGTAGGTCATAAGTAAAGAGTAAACACAAGTAATTTGATAAATTAAAAAGAAAATATGTAAGAGGGGACAGGAAAATAATCAGTGATTAACTGATTGCTTGTACAAGAGGAAGGCAGCAATATTTGTCTAAATTTTTTTCCCATAAACTCGGGTTTTTAAGAATTTTGGAGTATATTTTCAGCTAATTATTAAACGATTTTTCTTTTCATCACAAAAAAAAAGTATTAACTGTGAATCACAAGATATCTATTAATATAATTTAAAATTGTTTCATATACAGTTACAGACAAAAAAAAAAAATAGGGTCAAGTATATTTATTTGAAATTTTTGAGTTTTCGAAAAATTTTTATGCAAAACAATAAAACTTTTAATGGAAAATCATTATATTGGGTTATAAACCTATACAAAAATAATATTCTTTAACATTATCGTGAAAACGGTACATCGTATCAAGCTGAAATAGCCCTTTTTTAGTGTGGACAAAAAATAGGGTAAATTGTTAAAATTTTAATTTTTTTTTTTTTTTTTTATTGTTATGAAACTTTACTTTTTTTAAATCTTTATAACGATATTAAAAATAAAACACTGAAAAAAGATGAGAATCATCGATGATCTCCAATTCCGAGAACTATTTGTATCAGAAAGGATCTATAGATTTAGAACTTAAAAAATATGGATAAAATCGAAGTTCCCGACAAAATATGAGTACCGAAATCGATCATTATAGGTAAATAATTATATTTTCAATTAAAAGGCAGCAATTAAAGACAATTTAAAAATATTTAATGTAAAAAAAAGTTCTTTGGGAACAGAAAATCATCAAAATATTTTATCAAGTCGTGGTCTTTTAATATAAATAAGTCGATCCAAAATTCGCTAGGAATATAAATTTCTTCTGAGAATATGAGAAGACAATTGGTAAAAACATAATTTGTTCCAAATACCATTCTGGAAAGCCCCAGTCTTTTAACACAAACCGGGAAAGTCCTCAAATACTATCCTCATGTACCCAAAAGTATAAAAATTGCGTATTATTCTCTAAAAAAAGGAGTATTTATTTTATAAAATAATATAAATGTTATATTTGGTAGTAAAACTTTCGTATGGGTACAAAAAATACAGATTTGGAAACATTTGATACCCCCTGTACAATTAAGCATTATAGTATTTGTAATATATCGGAGAGGGTTACTAAAATTTCAAATTGTCAGGTCAATATCTCAGCAGCAGGAAACTCTAGAATGGTCTTCCAAAGAAATAATGTTTCCTCCAATTGTTTTCTTATGTTCCCAGAAGAAATTTATGTTCCATGTAGATTTTGAACCGAATTAATAGAATTATAACTTCTAGACTTGGTTATTTGTATTTTTGGATGATTTTCCGTTTCCGAAGAACTCTTTTTGCACTAAATCTTTTTTAATTCAACTTAAGTTCTACCATTTAATTGAAAATAAAATTATTTAACTATAATGATCGATTTCAGTACCCATTTTTTTTTTAGGACCTTAGATTTTACTCATACTTTTAAAGTGCTTAATCTATAGGTCCTTTCCAATACGAATAGTTCTCGGAATTGAAAATTATCTTTTTTCAGTATTTTATTTTAAATATCGTTATCAAGATTTAAAAAAAGTAAAGTTTCATAAAAATGTTTAAAAAAAATTTTAAAATTTTAACAAAATTACTGCTGACCCTATTTTTTTTTGTCCTCACTGATAAAGGACTATTTGTGCATCGTCTTAAGCACCTTTTTCGGGATAATGTTAAAGAATATTTTTTTTTTTTTTTTTTTTTTTTAGGTTTATAACTCAATATATTGGCAATGATTTGGCATTAAAAGTTTTATAGTTTTACATAAAATTTTGTCGAAAACTCAAAATTTCAAATAAATATACTTGACCCTATTTTTTGTCCGTAACTGTATGTATGTACATTAGGACGGGTCGAAAAAAAAGTTGTGGAAATTTCTTGTTAAAGGAAATTACTTTAAACTTAAACAGTTTTTTTAACTTTTGCAACTTTATTATTTACGCATAAAATAAAATACTTTAAAAACAAAAAATAGTAGGTTTTTAAAGGGATTTCATTACATATGGAAATAATTGGAAATTAGGAAGGATGTATCCGGGATATCAGAAGTGACATCTAGAATTTAATGTCAGATTCAAAATTCACCAAAGAGAAAAATATTTAGCAGTTGTGAAACCATTAACAACGATATATCACGTTCTTTAATCGGACGTAAAATGGCGACGTTATGCACAAAAAACAAAAAGGGCGGTATTTTGGGGCATGTTAAACACAACTTATATTTTTTGTATGGAAACCGACCTGCTCTAATGTACATATAAACATTTTTGTATATTCAATTCACATATACAAAAATAATTTTGAATGGAAAACCACAGCAAATTTATTCTTAAATGAAAAATATAAAAATCTGTTAAAAATTTTGTTGGAAAAATCCCAAACTAAATTAACGTTCCAACCACAGATTTACACATAATATATTTTTTGTACAATTACAGTTGCAACTGGACCAGAGATGGAATTTTTATCGGATTTAAGAAAGTACTTTTTTGTACAAATATTTTTCAACTTTTTTTTATTATAAAAATTAATTATTTTATATCCTTTATTTTATTTATTTTTTTTCTGTTATTTATAAACAAAAAAATACACTGTGATTTTCCAACTTTAATTGTGTTTAAAATGTAACAAATTTGTAACCTCAAAACTATTGACTAATTTCTCTCTGTGTTGCTTGATAGTTTTGGGGAAAAAACATTTCAAGTATGTTTGAAAACAAATGCTCAAGCGTAAAAAAAAAAAACTATAAACTTTTCAAAGCTAAAAGTTGTTGTGTTGGTATTCCTCTTTTTTTTTTCACTTAGTTTTAGTATCAGCCAACAAACTTCATAGAAGTTTTCTTAAAAAAAAAAAAAAAATCTCGGCAAAACTTTTCTAAACACACAACAGACAGACAGACGGACAGAAAAGATAGACCAAAATACCCACACATGAAGAGCAAAAGAGAGGAGAAAGATAATAAAGCCAGAGCATTTAAAAAGACAAGTGTTAAAACAAACCACACATATTCACCCAAAAAAAAAAAAAAAAAAACACACATACAAACATTCTAACACACTTTTACATTAAACTTACCAAACTATTTCCGCTTCTACTAATACCCGTTTCTTTTTGGCTTATTTAAAGAAGTGGAAGATAAAACCGAATGACTATTTACGAGAATTAAACTTGGAAACTTTTATTTAGGCTTCATCGTTTACAGTAAGGGGGTGGAGGGAAAGTTGTTGTATAAAGGAGTGAAATAGCAGTTGGTAGATTGTTGAAATTAAAGTTTTCACTTATTGAAAGATTTTCATTGCACTCAATATATTTATACCGTACTTTTAAGAGTCGAATGATATTGAAAAACAAGAATGTTGCTATAAAATTGTAAAGTACCATTTTTATCTGTGGTAAATTCGAGAGTTTTTTTCACTTATGTCTACTGTTAAGAAAAGATTCATATCAGAACACTTTATTTTCATACGAAGCATTTTAATTTATTATGATTTTTTTTTTTTTTTTTTTAATTAACTACTACTAATTATATTTTCTTCATTTCGTACCCTGTGATGTATGATTAATATTTATTATGCCTTTAGTTACGAATTGCTTTAAAAACTAGACTGCACACATAAAATTGGTCTTTTATTTTTTTTATTATTCTTAATTATGTGCTTAATTTTATTATAATAGCAATTTTTCTTAAATTTAATTGAACAAAGTCCATGCAAACTCATAATTCAAACTTGAAAAAAAAAATTAAAGGCAAAAGAGAGGACGAAAATTATTGAGATTAATTTTTTTAAAAAATATGAATTCTGCCTAAAGAGTGATAAAAAGTACATACTGGTCATGAATTCTATACCACAGATATTGTGGTAAACAAATAAATATCGTGTAAAAATATCGAAATTGTCGAATAAACTTTTGGTCTGGTAAGCCAACCTTCATTAATAAGAAATTACACTTTTAACAGAAATATGCACGCAAATGAGTGACTTTAGATAATATTCCTCTCTATCATTAGAAAACACAAAAAATTCAATTTCTTCTCGCCTGATCTTTACAACAAAAGGTGTCTGAATAGTATCAAATGGTGCCGCTATGTACCAAAGGGGACAAACCCACTATACTGCTAAGAAGAATACTGAATTTTTTAATGTTCTGTCTTATCTTAAGTTAATTTTTTTGGCTTTAATGTTCCTTGAAATTTCATAAATTTGTAATTATATTTCAACTTATATAGTACGAGCAGTATACCCGCTACTTCCTTAGCGTAGGTTTTTTTTTTTTAATAAAAACCACCTTACTTTAACGTTCGAAGGTTCAAAAACTTACAAATTATTTCTATTATTATATTTTAGTAGAGAAGAATGTGACCAATAATTTATTTCTAATTTCGTTTTTGAAAGTTAATTATTTTTACAAAAAATTCAAAGAGTAATATAATAACGAAAAGTACCACAAAGTATCCTCTTATGGGTTTTCATGCACTTAGAACCATATATCTTTAAATTCATGATTTTAGATTAAATATTATAGAAAATTCAAAAAGTACCATTAAAAGAACAAAAGAGTAACAAATAAGTCCCTCCCCCCGTTGAATTATTACCCGCATAGACCATGTATCTTAATTTTATGCTTTTATGTTCAATATTATAGAAAATTCTAAAAGCACCATCAGGAGAACGAAAAAGTATCACAAAACCCCTTTTCTGGATTCTCATTCACTTGGGACCATATATTTTTAATTTCATATTTCTGGTTCAATATTATTGAAAATTTAAAAAGTATCATTGGAAGAACGAAAAAGTATCACAAAGTTTCCCTCTTCAATGTTTACCCACATAGGACCATGTATCTTTAATTTTATATTGCTAGGTTCAATTTTGTAGAAAATTCAAAAAGTACCATTAGAAGATGAAAAAGTACCACAAATTCCCCTCTTGTGAATTCTCACTCACTTAGGACTACATGTACTTAAGTTCATGACTCTAAGTTTAATATAATAAAAAAATGCATTATTTAATTTGAATAAAATTAAATTTAAGATTTTATCCCCTTTTTACTACTTTTTATTCCCCCTGAATGTAACAAAGATTGTATTTCAATGAATTTCTAAATTGTAATGAAATCTAATGTTAAAGAATTCATATGTGTCAGTAAAAAATAAATAAAAAATTTTGCGAAAAAAGTACCAAAATCTGGAACGATTTTTTCCCCTTAAACGTTCGAATTTCCAAAAAGTACCAAACTTGTGTTTGCCAATTTTCAATAATATACTAATTTGATGCACATTTTATTACTATGCTTACTGGATTAAAAGATAGATATGGTTCCATGAAATAACAATAACTATTCAACTTTTTTGTATCTCTATTAGTTTAGGAGATATAAGGTTACCGATTTTACCCGTTTTACCTTTTTTTATCCCCTAAACATTAGAATTTTAAAAAATCCCGTCTTAGTGGATCTATTCGGTAGGAGACCAATCTACAGTCCATATTTTATCTTTCAAGATTTAACCGTTTGGGCTGTTGATGATGAATCACAAAGTAAGTCATATATATATATATATATATATATATATATATATATATATATATATATATATATATATATATATATATATATGCTGCTAATAAAATAAGGCAGGCATCATTAAAATTCATGCACAAATCTTGATTTCATTTACAGTTAAGTGAAAATACCTACAATTACATTGGCGGACAAAAACAATCTCGAAGTTTATTAGTGTGACCACTGAATAAGGTGGATTACACTGGTCGACAAACAAATTTTTTTTCGAGCTATGTAGACTAGATGGAATTCCGCATGCTAAACTCGAATCTGCTTTCGGTTTTTTTCCATCAGGTCAGGATTTTTTTTTTTATAGGCGTGTCCAATATTGTGAACTAAATATGCCGATTATTCGAGTATACTTCACTATTACTTGAGAACGGTATGCACGATTTATATAAATGGTATACCACGATATGCGGAATAAAATTAGCTTTAAATCGCTCTACTATCAAATTTTTATCCGCTCAATAGTTTAGGAGATATTTCGAAAAAAGTGTCGGAAAAAAATTGTTTTATGCAAAATTCAAGATTTCTTTTTTTTTTTAATGACATTTTTTTTAAAAAGTGAAAACATCAAAAATATTTAAATTTATCACCTTTATATCAAAGCTGGCGAAGCTACGAGTAAATAAAGCCACGTATTATAAAAATTGATGCACAAATCTTGATTGGATTCACAGTTAAGTTTGGATACCCATGTATACCTATAGCTAAGTGGAAATATTTTAGTGGGCAAAAAAAAAAAATATTTTTTTTTTTTTTTTTGTCTTAAATAAAAAAAATAGGTGGATTAGATGGAATTCAACGTGCTAAATAAGAATCAGCTTTTACTTTTTTTTTTTATTACGCATTGATTTTTTTTTAATGGGCATGACTACTATGACCCCGCCTTTAGGCAGTCACACTTGTATATCTCGAGAACAGTTTGTTCAATTAAGATAAATTGAACTCCAATATATAGCGACCTAAATTGTCTTTGAGCTGAATTTACATAATTTTTTGTCCAGTTAATATTTCAGTAGTTATTCGGTAATTAGTACCGAAAATTTTAAAATTTATTTTTTTAAAAAGTGGTGAAAATTTTGATCCATAACTCTGAAATTCTTCAGAGAATAAAAAATATTGTGAACATAACTTGAAGACAATTTTCGTATGCATCTTTTGATGTATCACTTATAAAAACCGTGTAAAGGGTTCTTGAGTTATAGCCTAAGTTCGACAAACCATTCTCGAATTTTATAGTGTTTCCGCTGAATAAGGTGATGATATTAGTCATGCACATAAAAAAAATCAGTACCCGATAGAAAAAAAGTTAATGCAGATTCTTGTTTAACTCGTCAGAATCCACCTAGTCCACCTATTTTTGTTTCAAGAAAAAATACAAAAAAAAATTTTTTTTGGCCACCATTGTTTTTCTACTCAATTGTATGTAACATGGGTATTTTTACTCAACTGTGATTTCGATTTCTGCATAAATTTTGAAGACACATGCCTTATTTTATTCGCAGAATTACCAGCTTTAAGATAAAGATGATAAACTGTAACATTTTATATGTCTTCATTTATTAAATTTAAGTAACAAAAAAATCTAAAATTTTACATGAAAATTATTTTTTTCGGACATTTTAAAATAACTCCGAAATTATTGAGCACATAAAAAAAATTAAGTTTGAATGATTTTAAGATATTTTTAGGCCGCATCTTTTGGTTTATCACTTTGATCAATCGTACACACCGTTCTTGAGTTATGAGGAAATATACTAGAGTAATGGCCTTACTATGGGCGAAATATTAGACACGCCCATAAAAAAAATCCAGACCTGATGGAAAAAAACTGAAAGCAGATTCCCCGCCATGGGGACGTAAAATACCGTCCACTACGGCAATTTTTGGATGCCCGCTCATAAAAATAAAAAAAAAAATATCCGCTGTGCTAGCCCTATGCAGTGTATTTTAACATTGAATATAATGTAGCTTTTGATTATTATAAATTCACTTAATTTACAAAATATGCAATTATATTTTCATTACAATTTTAATATTTAATCATACTCTGAAAGTAAACATTTTAATAGTATTTTAAAAACTTAAGTAAATCCTATATAAATTAAGTACTTTGGAAATCTTTAAAAATTCTATTAAAAATGAAAAATATCTTTCTGGGATTATAATTCGATTCGTTAATTCTTTATGATATGCACTAGATCATTTTGAATAATACTTAATTTTAAATTAGTCTAGAAAAATGTTAGAAAAACACTTAATACAACTAACTTTGTATAATAAAAAAGGAAAAAGCAAAATTTCCAAACAAGATTTTGTTCATTAAACGATCCTGTTTCAATTTTAAATTATTTGTAAAAATCGAAATGTCGAATATTTATTCTCCATACAAAAAGCATAAAATTTATCAACATTCCTGAATATAACTAAATGAGCATCTATAAAAGCCCCTATTTAAGTTTATTTTCTTTATGGTAATTTTTAATTGATTCATTAGTAATGATAGCAAACGATATTTAATAACACATACAAACCAATACACACACCCCGCATACAGACACCAAAGTCAATATTGTTATTAAATGAAGAAAAAGTTTTTGTCTAAAAGATAAAATACTCTACTACTAAATGACCAAACAATTTAAAAATTTGTTAAATAAAAACTTTTTGTGTAACGTTTTATATGAAAAAAAAACTATGAAACACAACAAACCTCAAAACTAAAGTTTTTCTATTTTACTATATAAAGTCCTGGTTACCAGAAGAAGATTTAAATCAAAGTCTTTTGTTATGTGGTCAGATAGAAGGGGAGACAGACGGTTAGTTGGTCTAATTTACAAACTTGGTAATAGAATAATAAATAAAAAAAGGCAAACTATTTATTCAGAGTCTGTTTCAATTCATTTAATAATTTCTAAATTTATTTGAAAATCTTTTGATGTCATTTGCCTAAAGAATGTGTTGCATATGTTTATAAGTAATTTGCTTAAATTCCTAAATATATGCAATATATACATATATTTTGTTTTGTTTTTAAAAATGTTTTAAATGGAAAAGTATTGTATTTTAAAGTTCGATAATGTGGTATTAATTAAATCAGATAATTCAAGATAAAAAAGGGAAAGAAAAAGTAAAAAAGAGCAAAAGGATTTTTAGTTTGTTTGCAAAATGTAAAATAAATACATTTAAGAGCAACTAAATAGAACTAACTTTTTATTTTATTTTATTTATTTTTATTTAAAATTAAGAAAATACCTTTTATTGAAACATTCAATCACGAAACTTACCTAAAAAGAAAAAAGGATAAAAGAATATTAATTAAAACAGCAATTAGTGTTTATATTAAAAATAATAAAAAGTTTTTAGAACTTTAGTTACTTTAAAACTAAAAAAATATTATTAGTTAATATTAAAATATTGTTTATCTCAAAAGCGCGACCACGTGATACCCTACACTTTAATGTATGTGCATCAAAATTCGTGGAGGGGTCTTATATGGGAACTTTGGCCAATACTTATACATATTTCGCCTAATACAGGCAAAGAAAAATATGGTTCCAGAGACCATAAACTAAGAGCAACATACTATGATTGTAATATATGATTACAGGTAACAATAAGTATATTTGTACGTAATCATTATAATGATTCCATTTTATAATTTATTAGTAAAGTTTATAACCTTACTAATAACATTTAGTAAGGTTTATAACCTTTTCTTAAATATTGCTTTCAATTTCATCATGTTTTTATCATTTATTAATTCCATGTTATCATATATATAAACTAATTTCATCATATATATTCCCATTTTATCATATATATAAAATAATTTTATCATATATATACCCTAGAGTAAAGAGAACCGGTTCTAGTCACGTGACAGGTTATCAGGGCTAGTGACCGGTTCCAGTTCCGGAACTTTATATGAGAAGAACCTGTCACTTTTACACGGGGTTGTCATTGGAGGTGGCTAATTAGCCCCTTGGGAAAGGTCACAGGACTGGTCCAAAAAGACAGGTTTAGTGACAATTAATATAATAAAAATGTCAAGTTAGATCACAATTTGAATCTGGCCATCCCAATAATACCCCAAAAACATATGGTATTGTAGGGTAAAAATATGAAGAGGTTTAAATAACTTTTGATTTACCTTTATTGCAATTTCAGAACCAAATGATTATTTGATTCTTAATTAAGACGTAGAAAGAACAATTATGTAACAAAAATTTTATAAATTTTAATGATTAATATTAATTATCACTTAAAAAATCGTTTATAGTTTAAAAAATTTTAATCATTTATAAAGTTTTAAAGAAAGATTTAAGTACCCAGTTGGAAATTACGACTTGAAGACCGTTTCATAAATGATTTATATTGTAAAAGTCATTAGGTGATGACATTTATATGGGATGACTACATCACGTGTCAACACTTTTTCTACAGATTACTATCATATGAAAATAGTTGTATGTCTGAATGACTTTGATAGCTAGAAAATCTACAATTAGAGAGAAAAAATATTAAAAACTACAGCGAAATAAATATGATTTTCTTTTTTCTTTTATACAGTAGAAAATAAGGCAGATCTAAATGCGAAATACTAAATTTAATGCTCAGATGTTCCAATAAATTTGAAGAAACATTTTATTTAATTAATATTTTTTCACTTTTAAAAAGTTTATATATTTGTTATACTTTTTAAATAGTTAATAATTTAAAAAGATAATAGACTAAAATAAATATTTAAGTAAAAATTTATTTTAACAAAAACTATGAAAAATTAGTTAAAAATATAAACTATCAAAAGTTTGTTAAAAATATAAAATAATAAAAATTAGCAAACAAAATAAAATTTCACGTATGTCTCATCGAAAAAATAGCTTTATAAGAAATAAATAAAACATTTAAATTAATGTTCGATTTATTCTTTTAGACATTCTGATTGAGTTATCTCAACTAAAAGAGCAATTTCAGTGCTTGCACTCAGACGTCAAGACTGCTTTGAGCCAAGAGGAAATTAAAGTATTGCAGACGGACATAAAAAGCAATTTGAACCAGACCACAGTTTTTACCAATATCGTTGGAGAGACTAATGTGTTGGTTCAAAATGCGACTGGGTTTAATATTGATATTATTGTTATTTTGAATTTATGTTAGAATACTTGATAGTATCTTTAATAAATGAATTTCTATTATTTCCATAAACTGTATTTCTTTTAATAAATGCATTATAATTAATATAAAGGGTAGTAAGCATCACGTATGCACTTTTGACTGCTGATATTTTTATCGACATGTCAGCAGTAGTGACCAATGAAGGAAAAGATATCACAGACAACACATTGAATTTTTAAATGCAATAATCATGTAGACATCACTTAGATATGTCACAAATTTCTCAGCACTATTGACAATATGCTGATTAAGTCTTGAAGAAATTTTACAAAATATACGAATACGTCAGTAGTTGTCATGATTTATTTTGTATGGGCACAAATGACAAAGTCAGCAGTTATTCTGACGCGTCATGAAATTGTCTTTTATAAAAGAAATTTCAAACTGGATACTTAGCTACTGATTTTGGGGTATATTGTAAATTTTCGCTATGGTGTAGTAATCCTGCGGGAAATTTGTGGCAATTGCACTAATGAACCGGTCTCTCAATAACAGTTGAGTACCAATTGACACCTAACTGATCACCAAAGTTCCAGTTGAGAACCAGTTAACACCACCTCACTCACTAAATATCAGTTGAGAGTGAATTTATAATAGGCATGTTAAGTGCGCAATTAGCAACTCGCTCGAAATAGCAATCTGTGGCTGAATGGTTAGAATTGAAGACTATAAAAACGTAAGAAACTTCAGAAGAACGTGGGTTCGATCCGGGTGGCGCCATCGACATTAACGAAAAATTATAAAATAAAAATAATTATAATTCAATAAAAATAAATAAAAAAAAAAAAGAAATAAAAAGAGTCTAAAAAGTAAAAATATTTCTTCAAATTTTTATTATATTAATCTACTTTGAATATGTCCTCTTGGACCAGTCCTATGACTTATCCCAAGGGGCTAATTAGCCACTTCCAATGACAACCCCATGTAAAAGTGGTTCCTCCCATATAATGTCCCGGAACTGAAACCGGTCACTAGCCCTGAGAACCTGCCACATGGCTAGTTTTGAACCGGTTCTCTTTCTTCAAGGGAATCTACTCACTTATACCTACAAATTACACTATATTTGTTTTACTTTTTTTTAGTATTTACATTTCATAATTGTATGGACAATGTGACGTATGATTGATATTAATTATATCTTACTTTACAAATTGTTTAATTTTGGATTTCAAAGTAATTTAAAAATTTTAAACGCAATTTAATAGGAAACATTTTTGTTCTATTGGAAAATTCAAAACTAATACTTTAAAATATTTAGAAATTCTGTCATATTTAAATGAAGAAAAAATATTAAATTATATCTTGAACGAAAATAAATAATGAATATTAATACCAACTGACATCATGTTGACACCACTTCACTATCTAATTATTTCAAAAAGACGATACCGAAAATTGTTAACGTGACAAAAACCGTCGTGGATTTTGAATCAAATTTTTTCTCTCAGTGTAAGATCAACTTCGGCAAAAAAATACAAAATACCTTAGCCAATATTAAAAGCAATAATTTGTTTTTATACCCTACACCACCATAGGTCTGGAGGGTATTATGCGTTTGTGCTGATGTTTGTAACACCCAAAAATATTGATCTATACGATTTAGCGATGCCCGACCGTCTGTCCGTCCATGTAAACCTTGTAACCAAACTACAGGTCGCAATTTTGAACAAAAATTAATGAAATTTGGCACACAGGTTTCTTACAGTCCAGGGACGAAGTCTATTGGTTATGATCATTCCATTATTTCACCTAGCCACCATACAAATGTCCTCATGGACAAAAGGTTTTAACGATAAATTTGGCACATATAAGTTTCGTATAGGTCTAAGTAAGTGTGCCAATTTTTAGAAAGATCAGTCCATAATTGACCATAACTCCCATATAAATCCCTTTTCAGAAAATTACTTTAACGGGTATAAATCCCATTGAAATGTTAGTATCTAGTTAATATTCGACACAAATAAATAATATATAAACATAAATGATAGTGCCAAATTTTACAAAGATCGGTCCATAATTTACCATAGCTCCCATATAAGGCCCTCTTTCGGGAATCACCAAAAAGTGAATAAATTTATATAAATGTTAGCATCGACGTAATATTATGTATTCGTATGTTTTATTTTACACTTAATATAAGTAAAGGTCCACATTTGGCTCCAAGTCTCTTTTATTAGACTCCTCCCCGATATGATACAATGGTGTAGGGTATCATATGGGCGAGCTTGACAGACTATATCTTTTTCTCTCGTTATTACTTCGTTTAAGCCGTTGAGAAATGTTATCAAAAGATTTTACAGAAAATTTTAATAAATTTGTTCATATTTAGTTCTCATGAAATAATCTTTATTATTCCTTAGATGACGTCAAAAAAAAAGCCCTTTGACATTTTCCTTATAAATATTCCTCGAAATTTTAATGAGAAAAAATATTCCAATTTAGTTACAAACAAATAACAAAATAATTATAAATCCACAGCTTAATAATAAGAGTTTTCCTAATTCAAAACACACCTTTTATTATACGTTATAAAAAGTAATACAAGTGCATACTTTAAGGAGCAAATATGATCGGTATGTTGCTTTAAGTATCCTCTTAGAGAAAGTAAATACATAGTATTATAAACATTCAATTTGTTAATAATAATAATAATGACAGAAATTCTTTAATAGTATTTAGGTAAGTGTTTAGAGAAGAAGACAAGAAATGAAATATGTTTTATATAATATTTAAACAATGAGTGTGTCATTATTGCGCATTAAAAAGAATATAAAATAATAATAATAATAATAATAATAATGTAAATAATTTTCTTTTTATACCCTACACCACCATAGGTGGTTGGGGTATTATGCGTTTGTGCTGATGTTTGTAACGCATAGAAAACGTTATCCAACACCCACCTTAAAGTATACCAATCGACTCAGAATCACTTTTTAAATCGATCTAACGATGTCCGTCCGTCCGTCTGGCTGGACGGCTGGCTGGCTGGTTGGCTGGCTGTCCATGTAAACCTTGTGCACAAAGTACAGGTCGCAATTTTGAAGATAATTGAATGAAATTTGGCAGGTGGGACTTTTATGACACAAGGACGAAGCCTATTGAAATTGGTTATGATCGGTCCATTATTTCACCTACCTCCCATACAAATGTCCCCCGGAATTAAGTTTCAACACTAAAAAATGCTTTAGAATTAAGAATATTTTAATGAAACTCGGTACAAAGAAGTTTTGTATAAGTATCAATCTTTGTACCGAATTTTATGAAGATCGGTCCACGATTAACCATAGCTCCCATATAAACCCCTGTTCCGAAAATCACTTTAACGTGCATAAATCCCATACTAATGTTAGTATCAAGTTAATATTCGACACAAATAAGTTTTATATAAGTAGAAACAACATTGCCAAATTTTATTAAAATCGGTCCATAATTTACAACAGCTCCCATATAAACCCACTTCCGAGAATCGCCCTAAAGTGCATAAAATCAAGTAGATGTTAATATCAACGTATTATTCTGTATTTGTATATTTTATTTTACATTTAGTAAAAGTGTTGATCTAATATAGGTCTCCTCCCCGAATTTTTATGGTCATACATAATGGTGTAGGGTATTATATGGTCGGTCTTGACCGACTATACCTTTTTTTCTCGTTCTACTTATATTATTATACAAATATCAACGGTTTTATTGTTGAAAGTTAAAGTTTATGTTACATATATTTTTCCGCTATTTTACTCATACCATTTAAGCAAATGTGCTATGAAAGTTAAGGGTGTTACAGAAAAAAAAAATTGTTTTCTTAATTTCTTCTTAAAGAAATCTACTAAAGATTTTATTAATGTAATAGTCAATTTAATAATTTCCTAAAACGATAAATATTTAATTAAATTGATTAATATGTTCTCAAAGTTTTGTCAAATATAAAATAAGCTCCAGATACAATAATAATAAAGAACGAAAATATAATTTTGTAAAAATTTTTACTTTTTCAAAATAACAATCTTAAGCCTGAATTTTCTTAAGAAAAAAAAAAAAAAAAAAAAAAAAAACAATTCTTTGCTCGGAACACCCTTAACATTTTTTTAGTCATGTATACATTTCTTTTTTTTTTTCGCCCAGTGTATGTAATATAGTGTTTTTGAAATTATACTTTCCTTGAATGCCACCAACACACCCTATTCAAATAATAAGAAACATTGCGTCATATTTTCTTTTATATTCTATTTTTTTTTTTCCGGGTATGAGTTGTGTTTTTTTAACCTAACAAGTCCTTTGAGTCCATATAAAAAAAAATTAAGCGCAAACAATAAAGAAAAATATATAAACAAGAAAATGAAAATATTTCAACTTAAGTGACATTTTTTACCCACTTAATAGAAACGCCATCATTATGTCACACACTCACTCATTCCCTATTACTCTTCTTCTAGCTGCTGCTAATATCAGTTAGTGAGCCAACAAAGCAGCCAGTCATACTGTTGAATGCTGATGATGATTATGATGACGTACGATGACAACAATGATGATGAAGTTTATTATATGCCACGATTATTTTGAATAATACAATATTTTTGTATTTGTATTTGTATTTGTATTAGTATTTTTTTTTTTTTTTTTTTTTTTGTTTTTTGTAATGAATGACATTTTTTTCTTTCTATTATTGTTGTTAGTATTGTATGATTCTTTTGAAAATCTATGCAAAACCTATAATTTATACGGCCGCTTTCTATATTTCTTTCTCCCTTTTTTTTTTAAATTTAGCTATTTTAAGGGGTTTAGTTTCGTTATAAATGTTTGTTTGTCCTTTTCATATATTTTTTGAAGAGGCTTAGTTTTGTTGTTACTTTATTGTCTCCATTTTCCGCTTCTCTATTTTCATTTGATACTCCCTCGGCTCCTTATAAAGCTTGATAGACATTTGTCAATCAAAATTATGAAGTCTTGTTATGAAATTTTTCTATTCTATTTCTATATCTATTATTTCTATAGTCTTTATTTTTTTTATTTTTTTTATTTTTTCTATTAATTTCTATTCCTTTGGTGGCCTTTCTTTCAGTTCTATTTTAAAAAGGGTTTCTTTTTTTGCGAAATACTTTTACATAAAACACAAGCTAATGCCTTAGCGTTTTCTATGAATGCACACAAAATTATAATATTTTAAGCTGTAAAAACACTGAACGAACAACGCATTCCTTATTATATGAATGTTTTCAAGACAAGAAGAAAAAAAAGTAAAAAAAGAAAAGATTATCATGACTATGAAAAGAAAATGACACTTATTGTTTTGGTTACAATAACTTGCATAATGATGTTGACAATAATCATAACGAGGTATACAAAAGTTTAGAATTAGTACTAATGCTAAAATGTTTATGATGAAAACAAAAAGTAGGCGTTTGTTTTTAATCAGGAAGAAAGTTTTCTGGCATTAAATTCCAAAGAAATGCATTAATTTAATTTGGTTGTGAATTATGGAGGTTTTTCTTTTTAAAGCCTGAAAATAGGCAATATTTATTCTATTCAACTAAAGCCTAAAGTAGGCTTTATTATTTAATAATTTTATTTCTAATCAGAATTATAAAATTTCTTAATGTTATTTCTTCAAATGCCTTACAGTACACGCAGAGAAAAAACATGGTTACAGCAGGATCACTACAACTATACAAAACAACTATACGTTTTTCATTGATTTTAATAATACCGTGTTCATGATAGCAATGTTTTTGTTTTTGTTTTATAATTTAATGAATACCCACAATCAAAATTTTTGTATGGTTGACCGTAATTATAATATGTATTTAAATATTTTTGTATGCAACCATATTTTGTTAAGCCATATTTTGTTTTGTACAACTGTTGAATGTTTGTTTTGGAAAATGTTTATGTTTTCCTCAAATATAGAATATTTGTTTTAGACTATGATTTGATGTCACACAACTATTGAATTTTTACCATTAATCATATTTTTTTTTTTTTTCTGCATAACTGTTAAATACACATTTTTCTGTATCAGTTCAGTAGTTTGTTAGTATATTTACTAATTCTCACTTAGTTTATATATGAACAAACATAAATTGACAAGGTTTGTTTATACACAGAAAAAAGTCACCTCTCACCAAAATGATTATCAATTACTAAAAACTATAAAAAATACCAATCAAAAAAAAATTCCCAATTAATAAATTAATTAAATCAATCAAGCAGATGATTGAATGAATTAAAAATGTGTATAGGAAAAAAAATCATACCAAAATTTATTTTTTATTTTATTTTTTCTTGAACATATTTATTAAATTTTGATGCAAAACTAACAACTGAGTTAATTGTAAAAAAGATGATGAATATACAACGTATGGTGGTACAAACACAGAAAAAAGTAAAAAATGGACTTCAATTACGAAATTTGTAATATTAATTAATTTTTAATTGATTTGCTCCAATCATCAAAATGATAATATTAATAACTAGAATAACTGATATTATTATTACTTCTTTTCCTTAAATAGATGCAATGAGTTGAAAATTTTTGTAAAATTACTTAAATTTATTTTATTTCTGTACTTTTATCGACAAATATTTAATTTTTCTTTATATTTTATTAACAGCTGTCAATTTATTAAAAAAACAAAACTGAAAACCAATTAGAAAATTTATTATATTAATAAATCATATAATTAAATTTAATATAAACTTAATTAATAATTTTATTAAAAAATTATTTGAAATATTTTTTTCTGTGAATGAATATAAATATGAAAACATGGGAGTATATATATATGATAAAATGGAAACATATATATGATAAAAAGGAATTATTTATAGATAAAATGGGATTATTAAATGATGAAATTAGTGTACATATATATGAGCTGTAAACCCGCTACTTCGTTAGCGGAAATTTTTTGTAAAAACCTACTATACAATAAATTTTAACTAAGATTCTTAAATCCCGTGGGAACATTTTTAATAATGGGGTTGTGTCGGCAATAACAACAATAAATAATATTAACTCACCATTTATACGGCAAAATTTTCATATCGTAATGTTTTTAATTGCGAGCTAAAGGAGCGTATAAACGCTATAATAGTCTAAATGTTAGTAACACGTACTAATTACAAATGAGACACTAATTCCGATTATCAAGAGAAATGTAACATATATTTCAGTGATAAAATCAAAGAATTATTTGATTTCATGAATAGAATTTGTTGCGGAAAACGTCTCCTTTTCAAAAATTCTAAGCTCATGGAATATTTTCAAACCACGTAACCACATAGAAATTTACCTTATCAAGAGAATCTTTAAAACACTTAGCCACAAAGAACAAAAATCAAAGAATAATATTCGAAAACTAATGAGCGACGAAATCTTTAAAAAATATTAAAACTTCAAACAGAGAAATAGTTTTAAAATCTTGTTCGTATCATTATTGGTTAATATGAGTTAATTGCGATCGAATATTTTTAATACTTAATTCTCTTTTTTCGCTATTTTGATGTTTCATATAAAAGTTACAGATACAATAAAATTCAGCGAAAATAAAAGTAATAATACAAATATACAATTTGGCTCAAATATTTATCTTATAAACGTAAAAGTCGGTTAACAAACAAAAAAACATATTTGACAAATACTAGAAACAAAATGTGTCCGTTGTAACTTCACTTCATACATTTCTGCTCATTTCTCTTGAACAAAAGCATGCATGTACGGCATCGAGATATTGTGCAGATAGTTCGAGGATCTACATAAAATCGGAAGCCAATAATGTGAGTGATAGTAAAAAAGTATTTTTGTTGATATCTCTAAAACTAAAACCAATTCAGCACCCTAAATAAACTTCAAAGCATAGATGCCCACGCATACTAACACAACACATGTAGTTGTGTTGGTTAAAAAAAAAAAAAATTGTTTTCATACATAATGTGCAATTTTTTTCAGTGCATTTGTGTACTCATCGCTCTCTCAGCGAAGAATAAATGAAAGAGTATAAGAATATGTGTGAAGCTCTCAGCACAAATGTGCTTGAAGTGGGCATCTATGCTTCAAAGCAACTTTCTGTTGTTTAAATCCAAAGCTTTTTATAGCTGATATGATATAAGGAGTGCGATCGAAAAAATCTTAACACACGTTTTGCCTCATAACTTTTTTCGGAAGCAATATTTAAAATTTTTTTTGATCAGTATCATTGAAAAAGATGTCAGTTATTATTTTTAATGACAAACATGTTGATTTGTTGTGACTTTGATAGAAATGAGTAACAAAAAAGATGTACGTGCTACAAATTATTAAAAAATTTCAAAAAAATCCAAGTAGGTCCTACAAATAATTGGCCAAAGAATTAAATTTCTGCCGTCAAACTGTTATTAAACAGTATCAGGAGAAGTTGACCATTGATAGGAAACCTGGTTCGGGAAGAAACACAGGTCCACATGTTATTGGGAAGGTCAGAAAATTGAAAAGAACTCCAATCACATCTGGTAGAAAAGCAGCCCGGTTAGCTCAGTGCTCTATTTGGTGCGAAAAGTTAAAGCTAATGCGGAGTTGAAAACATATAAAGTCCAAAAAATTCCAGACAGGTATGCTGCAAAAAATTTAGAGGCCAAGAATAGGGCACGAAAATTAAAATCAAATTTCATACAATAATACTCATGTTGTATAATTGACGACGAAACGTATGTGCTGGCAGAATTTACGCAGCTTCCAGGACAACATTTTTATGTTGCTAATACTCGAGACAATGTTGAAGATAGATTTAATACCCAAAAGCAGGCAAAATTTCTTAAAAAATTCCTGGTATGAAAATCTTTTTGCAGTTGCGGCAAAACAGGAAAGTCATTTGTTACATTCGGATCTATTAGTACCGAAATATACATCAAAGAATGTTTTCAAAAAAGGCTTCTTCCTTTAGCACAATGTTTCCACATATTTTTGGCCCGATTTGGCATCATGTCACTACGGTAAGAAAGCTCTGAAGTGGTACCAAAACAATAACATAGTTTTTGTACCAAGAGAGGTCAATTTTCCAAATTGTCCGGAGCTAAGAACAGCGGAGAGATATTGAGCTCTTGTGAAAAGAGAATTGAAGAGCACAAAAAAGGTGTCCCAAGCTACCGAAGATTTTAAAAAACGATGTGCACACTTTTCCAAAAAAGTGACTGAAACAACTATCAAATCACTAACGGAAGGGTTACAAAAAAGGTCCACGAGTTCGTAAATAGTGGTTAGAGCTATTAAAGTTATATTTTGTGTAATCTGTAATATAACATCAATTAAATAAAAACAAGAATTAAAACTCTAAGATCAACCGTTTCCAAATTATTGAATTTTATATATGTTAAGATTTTTTCGAACGCACTCCTGATGTGATGTTTTTATTGTGTACAATCTTGTATGAAGATTTGTGGAGTGTTATTAACGGTTTTATTTTTTCGACAAAGTTAAACATGACCCTTAAGAGTTTGTGTTTTTTTTTTAACCCTTAAATATGTAGGTATATAATTTCGTAAAACTATTTTGTTGTAAACTAAATATTGTAAAAAATAAACAATTCTTTGATTAAACATAATTTCGTTGCTTTTGTTCTGCACAGTACTGTATATAATAGATGTTAGTACAGTTAAAAAAAAGCTACGTATTTCTTCATAAATCTAAAACTAAATTGAAATTAAAGGATCTACAAGGTCTTTGGTGCAGGAACTTATCTCAAAATGATTTTGTTGTAATATCCCAAAATTTAGACTGTTTTCAAATTTTTGTTAAATTCTTACGTGATGCCCTCAAACTTGATTTTAAAGTAAAAATAATAAGTGTCATTTTGTAGCAAAAAGTTTAATTTAAAAAAGATTTCTAGTTATTTATTATTTAATATGACAGGCGCACGTTATCATTTTGCTTTCTTCCACCAAAATCTACTATTTCATAGAAAAAGAAATCATCTCTAGTAATTTTCCAAAAGTATTAAAATCCTGTTTTCTTTTGAATTATAATTTTTTTACGCATTTAGCACAAAAGAATTGAATATGTACCATCATTTATTATTTAGATTACTTTTCATTTCAAAACCATAAAAATATAGTGCGACATTAGTGTTTTGTTTCCTTTTGTTAAGTATTTTCTTTTCTTGTAATATTCTAATTTGTAAATTCCTTTTAGTCATTTATATTCTTTTTTACGATTTTAAAAATTTAACAATGTGTTCATTACAGTGACCATCATTACAAATATAAAAAAAAGCACCACCAACTATCTACTTACATTATATTCATTTAATTTCTTTTTATGTTATATTTTTTATTAATAAATTATCATTTATTCTTAAGCAGTCACTGTGTTGACGTTTTCCTCTTTTTTCACTCTTTTGTTGCATTATTCATGATGCATTCTACTCATTATTGAAATTATTGTTGTGCTTCTCATTGTGCTGTGGTGTTGTTGAATGAATGGTTTTCTCATTCAGTCCCGTTTTGTTTTAAAGGTAACAAATCAAACACAAACAAATACTGACATTATATATTATAAAGTTGAAATAAAAAGTTTTCCTTGGTGGTTTTTTGTCATCATTTTGCCTTTAATTTCTATTTTATTCTAATTCTAATGAATTACGTCCACACTAAGACAATAATTAAAAAAGAAAATACATAGTTAATGTAATGAATGTTTAGAGGAAAAATCCGTGAAAAAGAATGCAAATTGTTTAAGAAAGTTTAAAGAAACAGATCAAATATCAGTTGGACAAAACTTGCAAGTTAAAAATAATACAAAATTCCTTAATATAAAAGTGATTTAAAGTTTTAGCTACTATTTGTAGCATTCATCCTTATGACATTTCAATAAATTAGGGTTTTTTTTTATTTTGTAATGATTGTAGATGTCACAACAACTTATAATATAAAAAAGCAACTCCAACAGATATAAGTGAAAAGGTTAGTGAGTTAAACACTACCAATCTAGGTAGCTTTTAAAAATAAAAATCTAATTAAGGATACACAAACTTTACACCTTTTGTGTATAAAATTTTGGGTGTCATTTGCATGTGTGTATTAGTAAGTGTACAAGTGTTGGTGATAAGTTCTAAATTAACTTTAACTTCGGTATTAAAAGTGTTAAAATAATAAACTTTCTCATTGAAATTACAAAAAAAAAAAAAAAAAAAAATTACTCTTTAACACTCACTGATTTTTTCACATTTTTTTATCACGCGATTTGTTTAAATGTGTTAGTAATAACATATATTTACTTTTTGTTTTATTACAGCTGCAGTTTAAAGAAAAAGTTTTGTTTATTGTAGAACAACAAAAACAACATTATGTGTTTAAAAGTTTAGGTGTTTACTGCAAGTAGGGACGACCTGAAGGAAGGGGAAATGAATGATTGATGACATTAAATTAAATTACACTTTTGAAATCAGTTTATTGTATTTTTTTTTTTTTTATTCTAAAAGATTAAAAGTAAATAACAACATTTATTTGTGCATTTATTTATTAAATACAAAAGTATAAGCAGCGCCAAAAAGTATGCTTTAGAAACTGTATGATTAAGCACGCAACAGGAGCAGAAAAGAAATTATGTTATAAAATACAAGTTAAAACATTTAAAAAGAAAAATTAAAAAAAGCAATCAATAATTAATTTTCTTAGAATTAATATTTTATTTGCAGGTAACCTAAATTTAAAGCGAAAAATAAAATATTTACTTAAATCTAAATAAATATTTGAACTAATTAATAATTACAAAATATGTACATTAAATATTTGCTTTTAAAATGAGAATTATTTTTAAAATAAAACTCCATAAAAATTCACACCTAAAAGTATGATTTAAAATCTCACAATTGTTTGTACTAAAAGTATGTAGGTTTTTATACCCTACACCACCATATATAGTTTTATTATTATGAGTGCAGAAATTGTAATGCAGGGAAAAAATCTTTAAAGTATGCCGTCCGACTCAGAATCACTTTCTGAGTCGATTTAACAATGTCAGTCCGTCCGTCTGGTCGGCTGGCTAACATGCTGGCAGGTCGCAATTTTGAAGATAATTTGATAAAATTTAGTACATATGATATTTTTTTTTTTTGCACAACGACGAAGCCTGTTGAATTTGGTCATGATTGGTTCTTTATTTCATCTAGCCCCATACATATGTCCTCCCGGAATGGAGTTTCAACACTCATAAAAAAATATTAATATTTTAATGAAATTTGACACAATAAGTTTTATGTAAGTATAAATCCGTTTGCCAATTTGCGTGAAGATAGGTCCCATATGAGCTCCCGTCCGAAAATCACTTTGACGTGCATAAATTCCATGAACATGTTATGATTGGTCTTGACCGGCTATATATTTCTTACTTGTTTTTAAATGGCAAAAATTATATTTATAAGAAAAAT
Source organism: Protophormia terraenovae (assembly GCA_951394005.1). Taxonomy (NCBI): domain Eukaryota; kingdom Metazoa; phylum Arthropoda; class Insecta; order Diptera; family Calliphoridae; genus Protophormia; species Protophormia terraenovae. The sequence continues at coordinate 62,858,415 of OX596073.1, forward strand.
ATAATTAGGAGTTGGATTTGAAATACTGATTTGAAAAAAAAAAAAAAAAAAAAAAAAAAAAAAAACGAAATTAAAAAAAATCTCTCCAATAACACAGGTCAACAAAATCGCGAAAAAGTTTTATATCTCGAATAATTCTGCGAAATTATTATTCCTTAGGCTCAATATAGTGTAGAAAGTTAAACGAAAATTTTCCATCACGTCACATTTTTAACCCATTGAGGACCAAAGAAAATTTGCTTCCTTGAGGAGTTTTTAGGTTATAAAATTTTCCAGGTAATATGTAGAGGAAATTAGTAACACATGTTTCATAGGCAAGGCATGGGGCTACAAAAATGTAGTACTAGTCAAGTCTCTAACTTGTCACACATAGCCCCTAGAAGTTTTTAAAGTTGTAAAAATAGAAAATTTCTCAATTAACCCTCATAAAACCATGGAAAAATGAGGGATAAGGTGTAGGTTATAGGGGAAATTTGTATTTGATATAACTAATATAAAACCGCAGATTTAAAAAATGGTAAAAAAAAAAAAAAAAACATTTGCAGTGTCCAGGTGGGTAATTTTCTTATTTTTCATTGGAAAATTCAACCAGTCGAAAGCAAAATAGCAAGTGACCAATTTAGACATTTTTGTTCGTATCGTTCGACATACAGAAACCCAATTTTGTATGAAAACAGCATATCTTTGGTGACAGGCTACAAAAAATTTCATATTTATATCTTCAAAAATGACATCAGTAACCACAAAAGCTGAAAGGCCGTAACATCAACTTCATAAACGAAACTGTTGTAAAATTTGTTCCATTTAAGAAAAATTTGGTTCGAAGGGTGTTTTATGCTTTAAGTGAACGATTTCAAAATTTACATAATTGCCTAAATTTAAAGCAAAAAATTGGAATGTTCTGTGTATGTTACAATTTCACTACTACTTTGTCATATACATAATTATATTTGTGTTTAAAAACTATTTTGTTAAGAAAACTTAATTAAATTTATAAACAAAAAATTATATTATTTTAATGTAATCAAATAAATATCATGTTGATATTACATTTGTACTACTTCAAACATATATTTTTCTGCTCGACAAGGTGTCATCATTGTCAAATAATGATTAAATAATAAAAACAAAATAAAATACAATAAAACTACAGTAAAAAATTGTAGTCGAAAACATAACAGACACACGATATTTATGAAATACATACATACACTGATACATACACTGATACATACACTGATACATACACTGAAGGTTTGTAAGAGTATTTATTGCTATAAAAAAGGAAGGACCTAAAGTGAAAAAATAATATAATCCAGTTAAAAATAAAAAAATAAAAAATTTAAGCAAGAAAAAGTAAGTTAAATTTCATGAGAAATTTTGCAAAATTTAATTTTTTCTTGTTACGGTCTTTTTCAATTATTCACTAAAAATAAAATTTATATGTTTCATAAAAAGAAATATTTACTATTAACTCCAGCTATAAAAACTATTCATATTTTGTGTTATAGGAGACTCCTTGGTAACAGATATATCAACTGCCTAAATTGTTATAGAAAACGAGGAACAAAAAATTATTTTCAAGTACAGCTATGAATAAGTTTTAAATAGTTTTTTTTTTTTTTTTTTTTTGTTTTTTTGCAATACAATCCAATGCAATTTTGTATTCAATTCATTTATTCAAGAATATTTTTTTTTTATTTGTTTCAAGTGCTAACAGGAATTCAAATGAAATGAAATATTCGTTATTCTAAAGAAGCACCTAAAATAATATTGATTATAATGGTGTTTGTGTGTGTATGAAAATCTATATATTGCATGTCACATGAAAATTTAATTTTCTTCATGCATGTTGCTGCAAAAAAATATATATACAGTGAAAGCTCCCATATGCGGACAGCGATCGTCACGCTAATTTTGTCCGTTATAGGGAGATGTCCGTCTATGGGATATGGTACATAATTTTTTTATTCAAAGGTGTAATTCCGTACTATATCTTTTTATTCCAACATTCAAGATTGATTGCAATGAATTAACTTTTAAATATACAAATTCTTATTAATACATATATGTATATCGTCAACTAAAATGCAAAAGGGCGTAACCACTTAAAAATCAAATGTTGGTTTTATTTACTGGTTTATAGTGTACTGACCCAAACTACATTTAAACAAAAAAATTCATGTTTATATCTTCAAAAATTACATCAGTATTGATAAGTCAAATAATCGTAACATTAACTTCATGAACGATACAGTCGTAAAATTTGTTCAATTTAAGAAAAATTTTATTTGAAAGGTGTTTTGTGATTTATCTAATCTTGCATTAAAGGGATATTTGAAAAATTTTACTTAAAAGCTCAAAAAAAAAAAAAAAAAAAAAAAAAAAATGAAAAATAATATTCTACAATGTATTGGGGTGACGTTAAATATGTAGCATCGGGCTGGCATTTTTTTTTTTTTTTTTTTTTTTTTTTTTTTTTTTTTTTAAGAAATCATTACTAGCACATAGGTCCGAAGACACAGTTTTTTTTTTTTTTTTTTTTTTTTTTTTTTTTTTTGGCCAAATCTCAACTTGCAAAAGCTCTAAAGCAAAAAAATAAAAATTGTGATTTCTTTTTTCTTTTGCTTCTGCGGCAAACGACGTTTTGCATTTTCATTTAGACATTATTTGCAATAAATTATGATTATGATTCTCATTCCATTTTCCTAAATTTACTTTCTAAATGATTTTTTGACGAAATTTTAAAAATGAAAAGCATGTTCAGGACAAGTTTGACAACAAAGTCATCATTGGCATGTTAATCCATTAAAAAATTATGTTGGAAGCCTGGCCTCGATCTTAAGCAGCGCCCAATTATATTTTTTATATGACTGATGACAATGTCGACCTGCTTGTTGTGCAGAATTTATATGTAAAAGTCAAAGTTAAATTAAAAAAATTAGTTTTTGCTCAAAACAAGCAAAAAGTTAAGTAAAAAACGAATAGTAAACTATTTAACTTAAAAAAATGTAAATAAAGATGAAATATGAATGCAAATACGGACAAAAATTAAAATAAGAAGCATTTCAATATATAATATTTGGTACATTTCTTTTACCGTTTATGATTTTTGTCCGCCTACGAGAGATGTTTTCTTTAAAAACAGGTGTCCGTGTCCGCTCAAAAGAGCGTCCGCCTAGCGGAGAGGAATTTATTCAAAAAATGCCACCTAAACCATGGGATCTAAAAAATTGTCCATCTACTGGAGCTGTCCGCATATGGGAGCTGTCCGTTAAGGGATCTTTTACTGTATATATATATATTTTTTTTTTATTTTTTAATTTTTTTTTTTTTTTCGTATTTTTTTAATTAAATGGATTTAAAATAAAAAGTATTTGCCAAAAATACAATTGATAATCAAAAGTAGTATAGAGTATAGAAAATATAAACGAAACTTTCGTTTAAATTATAAAAATGAAATTATGGAAATAAATATATTGTTTTAGCATGAGAAATGCTTTCGTTTAGCTTTAGGCTGGTTACTAAGCCTTACTTTACTATCGCTAAGTAATCTAGGAATGCTACAGGCTACTAGACTTCCTTCAATACAGTGGTAATCCTTAATTGGCTTTCGTCTATGACCTTAGAAAATATAATTCAAAAGTTCATAATAAAATCGCTAAATCAGTTAAAGTCTCCCAAAATGCACTCCAGTGCTTGCCAGTGCTGCTTTATTTTTCAAATTTTTATAACATTAATAAATTCTAGTTTTAACAACGCCTTCGTTCACGATAATGTGAACAATTGTACTCGAAAATATTGTCCATATTTTGTTTTTGATTTAATACCATTAGTGATAAATTTTGAAACGTATTTTTTCCTCTGTTTATGTATTTCAATACAACATCATAGAAATTCAAACATTTTTCAAAAAGAATAAATGAATTAACCGATAATTAAAAACTGGCTTATGATTGCTGTTATTAAAATAAATTTTAAGTGTATGATTTTAAAACAAAAAAACTACTTAAAACTTCTGCCCTAAAACATCGAATACCATATAGGAACATTTTAAATGTTAATATTATTATATTAAATATTTCTTAATTCCAAAGAATAAAATCAGTTTCTCTATAAAATCCAATTCTGATCATAAAAAACATATTAAAATCGTGATATCAAATAAATATTTTAATATAACATCAAAATCATGGTGTAAAATTTTAACACCTACATACGTCTCAAAGTACAAACACATATTCATTTATTTTAGTAAGGTGTGCAAAAAGAAAATGCCTTCTTTATATATAAAACGATAAACGTGTTATGAACTTTTGTACCATAGGAAAAAAAATCTAAGAACGTTATGAATATTAATGATTTATTTAAAAGCAATAAAATTATTACACAGAAAAAAATATTTCAAATAATTTTTTAATAAAATTATTAATTAACTTTATATTGGAATTTAATTATATGATTTATTAATATAATAAATTTTCTAATTGGTTTTCAATTTAGTTTTTTAATAAATTGACAGCTGTTAATAAAATATAAAGAAAAATTAAATATTTGTCTATAAAAGTGCAGAATTAAAATAAATTTAAGTAAATTTTCAAAAATTTTCAGCTCATTGCATCTATTTAAGGAAAAGAAATTATAATAATATCAATTATTCTAGTTATTAATATTATAATTTTGATGATTGGAGCAAAATCAATTAAAAATTAATTAATATTACAAATTTCGTAATTGAAGTCTATTTTTACTTTTTTCTGTGTATAATGATATGTATTACGTTAGGGGATTCATAGGTTAGAAAAATAAAATCAAAGTGTAGGTCTAAAGGTACAAGGTGCAAAATCTCTAACTAGTACATTACGCATTTTTAAGATAGTAAAGTAACTAAATGAATTATTAACCTTGAAAGGTTACACTTATTTTTATTACTAAAGGCTATACTTTGTCGAATCGAAAATTTTAAACTCGCTTTAAAAATTACTTGTAAACAAAAGCGTTTCAAATTTTATTTAGTTTTATTAGTATGTTTTATTGTAAATTAAATTAATTTAAACACAGAAATTACATTTTTTAACATGAACTTTTTTGGGTTGTCGAACTTACAAAAATATGAAAAATAATTAAGTTACAGTACTTATAATACCGTTTTTTTAAATTTTATCTTGAAATTAACATAAGAAACTAGTAAATGAACTTATTTTTCCACGAATTAAATTTTATAAAGTACAAAAGGCACAAAGTTCAATTTCGTGCTACTACTAGTGGAATTTGTTATGCATTATCCACGATTTTTTAATTTTTATACCCTACACCACCATAAGTGGTTGCGGTATTATGTATGCAGAAATGCAGAAATTGTAACGCAAAGAAAAAATCTTCGGACACCAACCTTAAAGTATACCGTTCTACTCAGAATCACATTTTGAGTCGATTTAACGATGTCCGTCCGTCCGCCCGTCTGGTCGGCTGGCTGTCCATGTAAAGCTTGTGCGCAAAGTGCAGGTCGCAATTTTGAAGATAATTTGATGAAATTTGGTACATATGCTTTCTTCAACACAAGGACAAAGCCTATTGAATTTGGTTTTGATCGGCCCATTATTTCACCTAACCCCCATACAAATATCCTCCCGGAATAGAGTTTTAACACTTATAGAAATAGGAATATAAGTCTTATATAAGCACAAATCCGTTTGCCGAATTTCATGAAGAGCGGTCCATAACTGACCATAACTCCCATATAAACTCCTCTCCCAAAAATCATTTTAACGTGCATAAATCCCATACAAATGTTAGTATTATGTTAATATTTAACACAAATAAGTTGTATATAAGTAAAAACAAAATTATGTCGATCGAAATGGTGTAGGGTATCATATGGTCGGGCTTGACCGACTATATCTTCTTCTCTCGTTTTTTATTTAAATGAGGTATAAATGTTATAAAATACTATTTTTTTCTATCATGGATTACAATTTTCGCGATATTAAGTCTTTTTTTCAAAAATTTCAAAAATTCTGAATTTTAAAATGCTGTTTTTTATGAAATCTACTTTTTTTTTTTAATATATTTTCTCAAATCGGGCTATATATGCGCACGATTTTTTATTTTTTTCATAATATTAAAGTGGACAATATATACTATTTTTCAGAAAATTTTCAGAACAATCATCCTGTAACATTTTAAGTTGCATTCCATGAAAATTAAAAATTAGTATATTTTAGGACAATTTAAAAAAAAAAATAACAAAAATATTAGGACAAAATTTAATTTGCAAACACTTGAATAAAAGTACACTTAAATATCTGAAGTTGATGGTTTCATTTTAAATTTTTACCTTAAAAGACTCTTTATTTGAAATAAATATATCGAAAGCTGATGAAAATTTAATTTTTTACTATTTTTCAAAAAAGCAAAAAATGTTTTACTTTGACAGCTCCTTATAAGAAAACAACACCACCAAGCTTAAAGATTTTAATTGATATTGATACATAATTTTGTCTATTTTTATTCGGTACCCAACTTTAGTACAAAATTTTAAATTTTAAAATTCAATTAAGCGCCACTTTTGACACATTTTACCCCAACGTGCGTTGGTTGTTGATGTAAAGACTATTGGTGTTTATCGAATTGGTTTGCATGATATTTGATTATGCAAAATATTAATTAAATTTTTTAGAATACAGTAGTTTACCGATTTAACGAACCTAATTGTTGTCAGGCCTGTTCGTTAAACCGAAAAGTTCGTAATATACAGCACTAACATAAAGTACATTTTTTGCATACAATTTATTAAAAGTGTGAAAATGTTGGCTTCTTAAAATGTATTTTATGAAAAATAATTATTTTAAATAAAATATCTTAAAAATAGAATAAAAAAGGACAATTCATTAACAATTGAATCTATTTATTTTTCTTTATATGGTAGTGGCAAGTTTGAAATCAAGAAAAGAGTTTATTATGTGCAATTCTTAAATATTAGCCCTCATTTTGTAACTACATTATGGGTATCCAAAAATGTTTTTTAGTTTTTTAGATTATCTTTAATTTTAAAATCTTATAACACTACGCGACAAATTGAGGATCATTGCATGGGGGCGGAATCATTCCGATTGCAATTGATAGCTCTTGATATGTGTAATAAACCCTCCAAAGGATTTTTCGCTGGTAGGTAAAATTTTTGTTTTATGACCAATAAAATTTTTATATTTTTGCACCAAAGTAGTTTCAGATAAATAGAAAAAAACTTTAAGTATAGATTGAAAATGTTTAGAGCATTTAAATGGCAATATTTCATTAGAACTTTCTATTCATCTATCTCTGATTATATGCAGTCATATCTAGTCCGTTTAAACAAAATTGAACAAAAGTCGATTAAAACTTGACTTTAATGGGTTAAAATATTCTACAGGGTCACCGAAGGTTTAAAATTTATACGGTAAAGCATTTATCCAAAAAAAAAAAAAAAAAAAAAAAAAATGATGAAATTATTATTAATTTTGTTTACGATTTGTACAAAGCTTTTAATTTTATGTTATATTTCATTGCCTAGTTTAAGGAGTTTATATAAGAAATGTTGAAAAATTTCATAATTTTCTTTTTTAACAACACATGATAAGTCGGATGATTTTTTTTATCTTTGGAGACCCCAAGTAAAATATGACGAAGAAAATATCTGTAGAACATTTTAACCCATTAAACTTAAGTTTAAATCGACTTTCATATCACTTCCTAAAAACGGACTAGAAATGACTACTTATAAGCTAAGATAAATGGATTTAAAGTTGTAATGAAATAAATATTCCCCGTTAAATGCTCTAAACATTTATGCAAAATTTTTTTAGCTTCGAACTATATTGATATTATTTTTTCGATTTATCTGAAACTACCTCGGTGCAAAAATAGAAAAGTTTAAGTGGTCATAAAACAAAAATTGTGCCTACCAGCAAAAAATCCTTTAGAGGATTTATTACACATATCAAGAGCTATCAATTGCAATCAGAATGATTCCGCCCCCAAAATACTGTTGCATAGAGAAATCAGTGACTTATAAACATTTGGCACAAATCTGTCACTCGTAAGTCTTTTTGGTGATTTTTAACACTTTTTAGTTTAATTTATTTATTTGTTCGTAAAATTTGTTCGTAAAATAATGAATTTTTTGTTCGCTATATAAGATACTCAATAGAAACATATTGCTCGTTCGTTAAATGTGATGTTTGTAAATACGAATATTCGTTAAACCGGAAAACTACTGTACTTCGATTTTATAGGCTTTCAATTATTTTTAATTTATAATTAAAATTGCTATATTTAGAATTATTTAGAATTTTGTAAGGAATCTAGCGAATACTTTTTTAAAACAAAAAATCTCAAGTTACAGAACTATGACCGCGTTTTTAAGCTACGATGTATTACACTTTAACAAAAAAAGTAAAAACCTACTTTTTTATCTTTAGAAAGGGCTATACTTTAACAAAAATTATTTTAAGTACTTTATGATTTGAATACCACTACTATAACCAACATAAGCTTTTAATGTATATTAGCTTTCATGTATATAAACCAATAAAATGTTCAGTTTTTTTCCTTTGATTGACAATTGTCAATGTTAAACGGAGAATATAAAAATAAAATTCATGATAATTTAAAAAAAATACTTCGAATTTTAACAAAAGCCTAAAAAAATGCCAATAAAATAGAGATGAGTAGGTGAATTGATGTTGTTGCCTTTATTCTACCTTCTAAAATGAAAACATGTTCGTCGTTCAAACATTTTTACACAAAACGTGCGAAATTATTGTTTAATAAATAAAACAATATTGTTACACAAAATCCCTACAAAATCACGTTTTATTTGTTAAAAATTTTGAGGAGAAAAAAATTAAAAATTTTTTTGAAATAAAAATTCTGACAAAAATTTTTTTGTTTGCGGTTTAAAATAAAAACACTTTGTCCATAATTAAACACAACAGAGAGTTTTTCATTGATTGGTTGGTTGGTTGCCTGGATGCAATAGAACAACAAATTTAATTAAAAATATTAGTTTGTTAACTAATAAACAAACAAATACAAATTATTTAAACTAAATTTAATAAATAGTTATTAAACAAATTTGTAAGCAAGAGAATTTTCAAATTTAATAATTTACCTGTCGATTGTTAGGATGATTTCATTGAATTTTATGTGGTTGATCAGTTATAAATGGTTTTTTAAATTTAATTATTTATTATTTATATTTTTGTTTAATTTTTTCTGTTTTATTTTATTACGTTTGTGTACTCAAACAAAATTATGTTGTAATACAAATTTTATTTTCGCTGCTTAATAATTATTTTTGTTTTCAAATTAAACTTTTTTTCAACTCTATTTAAGAAAACCACAGCATAATATTTCCACAACAAATTAGGAATACTAAATAAACTTTATTGAAACCAAAGACACGCTACTTTTACAAAAGCCATATGCAAAAATATCTATAACCATAAATGAGTCAAAAAACAACTTAACAATAGATCTTAACAAGTCCACAATATTACATATTTAGAGAATCGATTTATTATTTTAAAATCATTATTTTAGCAAAATAATTTCAACAAAAAAATTAAACACTTACAATAGGGTATTTTCCTAAAAAAAAAACTTCAAACTAAATTTTCATTTAAAGCAATATTTGTTTAATATTAACATTTAACCAAAACACATTTAAAAAAAATCACGCAAATATTGTTAAATATTGATTCATTTATAACAGCCAACAACAATATAATAATATTTTTTTATAATAATCACCACAAAAAATCCAAATTGAAAAATAATTATTTAAAGTTTTTCATCATAAAAATTTTACGTTCAAATCAAACCAAACCAAACACAAAAATAATTACGAGGTGTTGAAAATCGTGCAAAAATAAAAAAAAATAATAATAAAACTTAAGAAACACTAAGAAATCATTACTGAAATATAAAAAATATTCAATAAACAGAGCATAAAAATAAATAATGTTCTGTTGTTTAGTTTCTTCTTTAAATTTAATTAAAATATTATTAATAAAAAGAAAAATATAATAATAAAAACTTAAAAGCACTTGGGGTGCTAGAAGAGGTGTAAAAAAATTAATATCTGCATTTGTTTAACCACAACAAAGTAATTGTGCAATCAATCTTCTTTGTTTAACAATCAAAAAAAGAAATTATTTTAAATAAAATTGAAAGCTTAAGTTGAAAGAGAATTATGAAAGGAAAAAATAAAAAAAAAAATTAAATATTTTTAAAGAATATAAAACCACAAACGTAAGTAGGGAAATTTAATAAAATGTTACTAAAGTAAGAATTTCAATTAAATAAATTCAAAGAAAAAGGTATTAAAAATATTGCTAGGAAATTGTATTGATTTTTATTAGCCGAAATAGGACGAAATGTTTTATTTTGGAATTTATATTTTATACTTTTGTTGGTCTAATTTTCTTAAGCGATACACATTGGGGTAAATGGGGTCAATAATGGCGATTAATTCAGGGAAAGGTGATATCAATATTTTAAGAACGGTAATGTCTGTCCGTCCGTCTATACATTAGAGTTAATTGGGTCGAAAATTGTGCATAATTCAGAGAAGGATGGTATCAACACTTTAATGATCACGTTTAATTTTCCTATTTATTAGTAAGTAAAAAAAATGCATTTTTAGAATTATAAGATGTTTTTTGGCTGAATGATAATGTCCGTTCGTCCGTCTAAACATTTAAATGGGTCGAAAATACCACTTAATTCAGGGAAAGGTGATATCAAAATTTTAATACTTACATTTGGTTTTCATATTAAACGAGAAGTGTAAAAAAATATTTTTCGAATTTTAAGGTTTTTTTTAAAGAATTGTCCGTCCATCAAAATCGTTAAACTTTTTCAAAATCGTTTAACTTTTGACTCAATAAAGATAACGACTCAAAATTTTCATTGTTCGATAGATAATTTAGCTTTTTAACCAACTAAATAAAATATAATAAAATCGGTTGAAAATATTTGGCTATATATGGAAAATCTTAACCAAGATCTTGTAAAATTAAGAATTTATCAAGGAATAAAAATTCGCTAGTGGTTAAACATTTTCCATGACACTAGTACTCTATTTTGAACCCACGTAGTTCCGCTCCTGATGCGTATATGGGATCCTGCTCCTAAACTCAAAATGCTACTTTCCTCTGCTACGTCTATTTGAAATTTCATACAAATCCAAACAGCCGATTAGAAGTTAAAGTTTTGTTTCGATTCTTCCCCACTGTTTAATGTTTGATAAAGAAAAGAAAATGTTTGCACTTAAGCTGTTTTTTGTATGAAATCAAAGGTTTTTTCGAAAAAAAAAAAAAAAAAAAAAAACAAATTTCAAATCGAGCTATACTGTGAGCGTCAAAATAAAAATAAAGTTTTTATTTCAGTCTTTTAATATACGATTAAATTTATAATTGTAGGGTTTTTAAAACATTATCCAATTCTCTACTTAATTCTAAAAAAAACAGCAAAAAATTATTATAAAAAGAAATGTTATAGAACGAAAACAAAATACATTTCATATATAACGCGTCAAAAAAAGTGTACAAAAGTACTAATCATAAATATGGAACCGATTCAGTACTTGGTTGCTTTTCCTTTTGCTTTAATAACGGCGTTTAGTCTTCGGGGCATCGATTCTACAAGTTTTTTAGTTACGTCAGATGAAATTTTCTGCCACTCCTCTATTATAACGGATTTCAGCATATCCTTATTGCTAATTGTCCTTTTACGGATTTGGCGGTCTAGAGGCTCCCACAAATGCTCGATTGGTTTTAAGTCCGGTGATTGGGGGGGATGATCAAGTGTTTTAGGAGTGTTATAAAGTTACCATTCTTTCACTATTCTGGCAGTGTGTTTAGGATCATTGTCTTGTTGGAAGACCCAAGAACCCTGTAAGCCTAATTTCTCCACACTAGTCAGCAAATTATTTTTCAAAATATTTAAGTAGTCCGTTTTGTTCATAGTAGTTTCAATAAAAACCAAATTCCCAACTCCGCTTTCCGCCATACATCCCCACACCATCACCGAAGAAGTTTTCTCTGATTAACTGCCGATATTAGCGGCTTCATTCGTGGGAATCGACCATGTAATATTGTGCTTGCACTTACGTTAGTACCTGATGAAATTGAAACCTCCTGTGATATTTTAACAGCGCTTTTAAATGGGTTTTTCTTCACATCACGCACTATAGACCTGATTTCAGCTTCATTTAAAACTTTTGGTCGGCCGGCACCTGGTCGGTTTTCTATTTTGCCGAATTTGTTGTACTTATCAACTATTTTCTTTACAGTATTATGACTTCTGTTGATAATGGAACCAATCTCTCGAAAAGTTTTACCTTCGTTTCGAAGCTTTAACACAAGTTCTCTAACATCAGTGGAAGTTTTAAAAAAGTTATAATTTACTTTACACAGAAAGTTATTACACAATCAATCTCCACTAATTTAAACAAAACATTAACAATGTTTCAATAGAATGCAAGAAACAAATAAACAACCAAATATAACGGCATTTTTTACAGTACGTCATCGTTAAAATGCTACAGAAGTAAGATGTACACTTTTTTTTTGACGCGTAAAATATGGATTAGATTTAGTTTTTGTTCTACAACTTATGATGTGGTAAAATTTTCTTTCTGTTTTTTTTTAAGAATTAAGTAGAGAATTAAACAATGATTTCAAAACCCTAAAATGAAAAATCTAATAGTATATTATTAGACTACAATTAAAGCTATATTATAAAAAATAAAAAAAAAAAATCGTGCTCACAGTATATGCGCACGATTTTTTTTTTTTTTTTTTTTTTTTTTTCACAATATTAAAGTGGACAATATATACTATTTTTCAGAAAATTTTCAGAACAAACATTTTAAGTTGCATTCCATGAAAATTTAAAATTTTTGTATTTTAGAACAATTTTCAAAAAAATAACAAAAATATTAGGACAAAATATAATTTACAAATACTTCAAGAAAAATGTTTACTCTTTTTTAAAAATGTAAAAAAATGTTTAACTTTGACAGCTCCTTATGAATAAACAACATAACCTAGCTTAAAGATTTTAATTGTTATTGGTACATAATTTTGTCTATTTTTATTTGGTACCCAACTTTATTACAAAAATTTTAATTTCAAAATTCAATAATCACCACTTTTGACACCTTTTACCTTAAGTGTCAGTAATAATATACCCAATGAAGCTTTGTCATGACATATAATTACCGAACTTTATGTCATTACCAGGACAACTAAAAATATTCAAAATCAGATATTTTCCTGGGTTTCAAATTAACCAAATTGTTAGTTATTTATAAGTTTCAGAAAATTTTTAAATATTAGCATTGATTTGTTACAGTATATTTTTGCATATTTTGGGCTTATCATTATATTTGGTCATATTTTCATAGAAAATTCTTAAGGTTTGTTCAGACTAGTCAAATATTTGACCAAAAGGACGTAACCACTGTGTAAAATATTTTCTAACTTCTCCATTTTAATGGTAAAATATTTTTTACTTATCATTAATCATAGCTGGCAGTTTAACGAATCTTGTTTGACGCTTTTTTCTCTTACAAAACATTTACAAGATTAAACAACGGTAAAAATTTGTTTGTAAAACTAGTGGTACGCAAATCTGGTCAAATATTTGACAAATGTGAACATATCATTATGTTAGAGTATAATGTCAATTTAAATGGCATATTTTTTCATATTTTATTTTTAATTTCTTATACTTGTCAATTTTGAGTGCCTTTCCTAAGCATTAAGGGTTTCAAACAAGCTATAAGTGGTTGATATATCTGGAGAAATGTAAAAGTTAAGTGCAAAAGTATATGAAATATACAAAGTCGTCAAAAATATCTCCAGTGACATATTTTTTAGATAAGTCAATTTTCAGTTCCTTTCTTACCCCTTTAGACAAAAATTGTTATTTATATTCCATTCAATAGAAATTTTTCATTGGTGAAAGTTTTGCAAATCTAATTCCCTAATAATTGTCATCATATAAATTGATTGAAATTTTATAATTTCCTGACACAATGTTTGGCAATACCATAATTTCTTTGAATTAAAACCATTTTAGAATTATATTTTGCTAATATTAAAGAAAAGAACACTTAACTACATTTTATTAACTAAATTGTTATTTAAACTCTTGAATCTATTGTGTGCTTTAAACCAGTGTTTCGAATGGCTGCTTAAAGCAGTCGTAATTTTCTAAACAGTTGCTTTTTTTACAGCATCTTGCTGAAACAAGTTTACTTGATTTAGTTATCCACCACATACTAACTAAACACATTTTGCTGCTCACACACAAAACTGATTTAAGCAGCATCCAGTTTTTATTTTGTTCAGCAGTCAAATGAAATAAGCAGCGCACACACTCAGTTTTTTACTCAGCCAGTTTATTTTACGTCTTAGTCGTGTGCGCTCAGCACAACGTAGAAACCTTTTTCAGCAACGTAAGAACAACTGGATAGTAAGACTGTACAGTTCTGCGCAGTCAATATACAAAGTTGTTTGGTTATGGTTTTTACATTTAAGAAGGAAAATGAAGTGGTATAGTTTTTAAATGAAAACAAATAGAAAACGGTACAATAAAATACTATGAATTGTATTAAAGATATTTATATGTAGATTTATTAATTTTAATTAAAAAAACAAAAATTTTTTGTATAATATATTTATTTGCAATTTATTTAAAATTTTTGTAGAACTTTTATAAAAATATTAAATAATATTTAATATTAGTAGATTAAAAAATATTAAATATTGTTCAAATTAAAGAAAAAAATTAAAAAAAAAAATGTTTGTTCTTTTGAATAAAGAACAAACATTTTGAATAATGTTTGATTGAATTAAAACGTTAAATTGTAATACGAAACTCTTTTTATTTTTTATATTTTTTTTTTTTTTTTTTTTAATAAAGTGTGGTTCAAAGAGGTTTCTGTCATTTTTAAAATGCAATAACTGAGAAACTAATAAATATATTTTCATAACCTGATATAAGTTCTAATAATATGTATATATATACAATATTATACTGGTCAGAATGGAGGCGTACATTTGGAAGAAAAATTATATATTTTAAATTTGCAATACATATGACTATTAAATGGAAAAAAGTAGTTCTAACAATTGTATATTTGACTCATTGATTATACAAGTATGTAAAATTTATGTTGAATTTTCTGTATTTTTTCATCGATATTGTTAGTAAGTTAGAATTTGCGAAATAATAGTCACTAGATCATTAATACAAATAAGAGTGAAATCTCAAAAATTGTTTATATTTGTAAATAAATTGTCGCCTTTTTTAAATATTGAACAAAATTAATAAAAAAAATTACAAAGTACTATAAAACCTGGAGGGTTATTTTGTAACTAAATTCGAAAGGAAATTCTTTCTAATTTGTATACTTTATACATTGAAATTCGAAAGTGTTTTCTTTCGAACCGAATTACACAATAACCCCCCTGGTGGACAGAAATTATTCTGAGCATAATGGCCCAAGTTTTTTTTTATTATTTAGGGAATTTCAAGTCTCAAAATATATATTATTAAATATTAATAATCACAGAATTGAAAATATCTTAACTTTTGTTAAATTGATTAAGGATCATATTTAGTAGAAAAAATAAAAATTTTAATTTTAGAGTAGATCCGTGTGAGTGAAAAAAAAAACTATATGAAATTTGAAAATTGTTCCTAACATATGGACCTACTATTCCGAAAGATATAACATGGAATGTAGCACCCCAACAAAAAAGGAACCAATAAAGAGCTGAAGGAAGTACTTAGTGGTGAAAAAGTGCTGCAGAAGTTCTTTTTCTAACCCATGATTGTTATTGGTAAGATGTTCTTCTTCTATATTTCTAGTTCATTTCTTTTGCAGTTCATTTCTTTTGCAGTACTATTTTTTCTTTTTTCCCGTTAGAAATTCATTAATTTTAATTTTTTTGGAAGTAATTATATTAAATTTTAAAAAAGTTGAAACAAAGTAGTTGTAACAAAAAAGTATATATACACTTTGTTCTACTTTTGAAGAGATTAAAATGTTCTTTTTTTGGAAGCTCTTGATCGGTTTTTTTTTTGCTGGGACTTTTTAAATAAAACGTAAATCTTAAATATTATATAAATGTTACTTACAGTGCTATTCTCTAATTCATGACAATTATCATTAATTAATAATTATTTATTATATGCTTTTATGAGTGTGACAACTATCACCAAAAATATATAAACAATATTTTTTTTTTTTTCAAAGCCAGAATAAAAGCCAAAATAATAAAAATGTTTTTTTACTATCACAATAATTTTTTTTTTTTTTTTGTCACTCGGTCGAGAATTGCACTGTTATTATAATTATTTTTGTATAATCAAATTGTATAATATAATTGTTCGGCTGAGGTATCAATAAAAGTTAAAAATTAATTAAGACATTAAAGCCGATCAATAAGAAAATAATAAATTAATAACCAAAAAATCTTCAACAGTCTAAATTAATAACCAAAAGGTCTTCAACATACAAGTTAATAACTTTTATTTTTAGATACATAAATAAATAAATAAATAAATAAATAAAAATCACAACAAATCTTTATTATTTCGGTAACATAAAATATACATACATATAAATATAATGTCTTTTTTTATTTATCTTTACAAAATTTCTATATTTGTTAAATGAAAAACTTTTTTTATTTAAAGTTAATAAAATAAAGATATATGTATGTAATATCTTCAATAAAATTCATATTATTTTATTGGACCGTTTTCTATTTGTTTTCATTTAAAATATTCAACTTCATTTTCCTTCTAAAATTTAAAAACAAAAACCAAACAACTTTGTGTAATAGACCAAAACAAAGAAAGTTATACAAAATAACAAAATTTTCTTCTTATTGCAAATAACAAAAATGTTTTTAATTTTTTATTTAATTTAAACAACATTTAATATTTAGTTAATATTTTTTCATCTACTAGTATTAAATATTATCTAATATTTTTATAAAAGTTCTATTATCTTAAATAAATTGTAAATAAATATATTATATGCATAAAAATGTTTGTTTTTTTTAATTAAAATTAATAAATCTTCATATAAATATCTTTAATATAATTCGTAGTATTTTATTGCACCGTTTTCTATTTGTTTTCATTTAAAATAATAAACTTCATTTTCCTTCTTAAATGTATAAACAAAAAACAAACAACTTTGTAAATCAACTGTACAGAACTATACAGTCTTACTATCCAGTTGTTCTTACGTTGCTGAAAAAGGTTTCTACGTTGTGCTGAGCGCACACGACTAAGACGTAAAATCAACTTGGCTGAGCAAAAAACTGAGTGTGTGCGCTGCTTATTTAATTTGACTGCTGAACAAAATAAAAACTGGTTGCTGCTTATTTCAGTTTTGTGTTTGAGCAGCAAATTTTGTTAAGTAAGCATGTGATCGAAAATGAAAACTTAAACTGTTTTCAGCGCAGTCGCCAGTTGAAAAAAATTTTTTGTGTGCTCAAAATTAAACGCTGCTTTAAACCTTAAACTCTTTCAATTATTTATTTTGTTTTCTTCAATTACAAAGTTGAAGTATTGAAAAATTCATGATATAAATTTAATGACCTGAATTCCAGGTATTTAAAATACTAGAGGAATATTTTATTTCCGTTTTTTTCTTCTTTGCAATTGGTTGCTTCATTCACTTTTATCTTGTAACAAATTTTACAGCAAACTTTTTTTTATTTTTTTACTGCTTTATTTGATGTTGCACCATTCAACCAAGCCCCTTTAGATTAAAATACTTGTAGCAATGGGGAAACAGTTGCATAATATAGAAAAACATTTATTCATTCATACACGGCCGTATCAATGAATGTATTTTAAAAATGTAGGGTGTATATTGTATGGGGGGGGGGGGGGGGGGTGGTTGGTTATGGTTAATTGTAAAGAGCCATTTGTTCATTTGCACTTGCAGTAAATTGCATATGTATATACAACAGTCAGTCGTTCGTAGTCAATGTTGCAAATGCACAATTTATTGCATAAAGCTGAGAAGAAAAAAAAAAAATAACATCAAAAAGGAACAAAAAATGTATTTAAAAAATGGGGAGAAAATCGGATTTATTAGCCGCAAAATTGCTTTTCAATGCTTTTAAAGCTTTCTGGCTTAAAAGTTGCCAGCAAAAAAAATAAAATAAAGGCTGGAAAGAGAAATATCCATTTCTATAGAGAAAAGTCTAAAATAAAAAAAAAAAAAAATAAACCATTGAGGAATTGTTGCAAATGCGTATAGAAAATGAAAAACATGATGTTGCAAATGTAACTGAGATACTGTGTGTATGTGTTCCTTCTTCCGTTTCTGTTGCCAATGCAATTCCACAATTTTCCAACAGCCTCCCTAAATAGCCTGCTTTTTTTACAAAAAAAAATTTTGTCTTGTTTTTTTACAACGTTTTACAGGATAAAATTACCAAACAGTGGTTTTTAAAGAATAAAAATAAAAAAGGTTTCTACATGATTTCACATTTACAAAAGTTTCTGCTTAATTTGTTGCATATAGAAACACTGTGCTTTTTTTATTCAACTGCAGAATACGAATTTACATTGTTTTACTTCCTTGCTAAGTAGAATAAAATAAATATTCCAAAAAAGAAATACAATTCCATTGCTGGTGTATTGGAATTTTCTTTCTTTTTGTTTATTCTTGTATAAATTTCACCAAAAGATTTTTTAGCAGTTATGCCACACAATAGGCATGTGTTGCATGAGTGTGTTTTGTGTAAAAGTGTTTTACTTGATCTGTTCCGTTTCATTTGAATTTTTTGTTTTTCAATAGGAAGATTACCTTTAATTTTTTTTTTTTTTTATCTCTCAGTGTCTTTTTTGTTTTTGCTGTCACCAAATTGAAAATCAATAGTGACTTTTCTTATTTGTATCGTTGAGTCGTTAAAATTGTCTACATGTGTTTAAGTGTCAGCTGGAATTTCTTTACCAGAATTCATAGGCTGCTATTCCGTTTTTATGGTTTACGTTCATTTTTTTTACATTGACTTTATACAATATTTACCACAATCATATGACTGTTATTGTTCTTTAACATGACCACATTTAATATTCTACATAAATTGATATGTATATTCCATCATATTATATTTATGTTGGTTATAGATTTAATTTTGAGGTTTTTTTGGTATTTATTAAGAATATTTTAAGGATACTTGGGAAAATATACATACTTAATACAAAATATATTTGAAGAGTATAAAGATAATTAAACAATCTATCCGAAATGTGATAATTAATATGAATATACTACTGTATAGATATGACATTTATAGAAAACTTTACCCCAAGGAGCTTCCATACACATAAAACAATGAATTTATTTTAAAATTCGAATAATAGGCATCACCTGCAAGAAGACGATATCATAGTGTGCTAAACAATTCGTCAATTCCCTGGTAATTCAAAATGGTGAAGAATGTATTCTGCAGTAAGCATTCAAGATGAATGTAAGTAATTATAAAAAATTTCATAAGCTGAGTCATTTCATTTAAAACCAATATCTTCCAAAATATTAGCGTTACAACGTTCATTGCGGCAAATAGTTAAAGGTAAAGGTAATACCTGAAACATGTTTTTATGTTGAATTTCAATGATCGATAATTCGCGAATTAAATTTCGCGGGCGTTTATCTCCAAAAATTGTATTTTTAAATTCGTGCTAAAAATATATATGTGGAGGATGAAGCCATTCTGAATGTTCTCTGTATGTATCGTTCTGAGACTCTCAATAGTTTCTGAGTTATTACAAAAAATATAACGCAGTGTGTTATGTTTCTTAACCGGTAGAACTTTCATTTGCTAGTGTTACGGTTCTTAAGGCTATTGCTTGACAGCTTTGAATATTTCTCCATGGAGTGTCACTCAGCGAAGGTATCTAAGGAGTGAAATCGAAAAAACATTTTTCCTCATAACTTTTTTCGGAATTAATATTCAAAATTTTTTTTTTGATCTAGTTATCATGGAAAAATACTTCAGTTATTATTTTTAATAACAAACATGTTAATTTGTCCTTATTTTCATCAAAATAAGTGACGAAAAAGATTTACGTACCACAAGTTATTAAAAAATTTCAAAAAATCCAAATAGGTCTTACAAATAATTGGCCACAGAATTAAATGTCGTCCGTAGAACCATTTCTAATGTTATTAAACAGTATCAGGAGAATTTGACTATTGATGTGAAACCTAGTTCGGTAAGAAAAAAGGACCACATGATATTGGGAATGCCAGAAAATTTAAGGCATATTGAAAGGAACTCCAAACACATCTGGTAAAAAATCAGCTCAGTTTTCTCAGTGCTTCGACTATTTGGTGCGAAAATTTAAAGCTAATGGGAAAGTTGATAACATATAAAGTTCAAAAAATTCCAAACTGGAATTCTG
This sequence comes from Protophormia terraenovae, assembly GCA_951394005.1. Classification (NCBI taxonomy): domain Eukaryota; kingdom Metazoa; phylum Arthropoda; class Insecta; order Diptera; family Calliphoridae; genus Protophormia; species Protophormia terraenovae. The sequence continues at coordinate 62,878,911 of OX596073.1, forward strand.
CAAAAAAAAAAATTACAAGCCAAAAATAGGACTCGGAATTTAAAACCAAATTTAATACAAAAATTCTCAAGCTTTATAATTGACGAAGAAACGTAGGTGCTGGCAGAATCTTCGCAGCTTGTGTCTCAAAAATGTTTATTGCCAATGCTCGAAGCAATATTGGAGATAAGTTTAAGACCCAAAAGCAGCAAAAATTTTTTACAAAATTCATGGTATGACAAGCTTTTTGCAGTTGCAGCAAAACAGGAAAGTCATTTGATACATTCGGATCTATAAATACCAAAATATGCATAAAGGAATATTTGCAAAAAAGACTAGTTCTTTTCTTAAGAAAGCACAACGTGTCTACATATTTTTGGACCCATTTGGTATCATGTCACTACGGTAAGAAAGCTCTGGAGTGGTACCAAATCAATAACATAGTTTTAGTACCAAGAGAGGTCAATTTTCAAAATTGTCCATAGCTTAGACCAGCGGAGAGATATTGAGCTCTTGTGTCCGAAGCTCTTGAATTCAAGAGCACAAAAAAGGTGTCACAAAATTCCGAAGATTTTAACAGAAGATGTGCACACTGTTCCAAAAAAGTGACAGAAGCAACTATCAAATCTCCAAAGAAAGGGTTTTCAAAAATGGTCCACAATTTTATAATTAGTGGTTAGAACCATAAAAATTATATATTTCTGTGATCTGTGCTAAATTATCCGTTTCCAAGTTATTGAATATTATGTATGTTAAGAATTTTTCGATCTCACTCCTTACACTGGAGCTCTACTGTTTGTGGTAAGCCTTTTGCGCATTGTAAGTTGTATTCTTCTTCAAGCAAGAAGGATCCTCAGAGGACTTGTTATGATCCTAATTGACCACTTCGTCCTGACGTTCCATTCTGGCTGAATAAGATATTTTCTTCTGCTGCTTATCAGGTAGCAGCAGAAGTTGCAAGAAAACAAGTGTATTGTTTTGAACTCATAAGCGGATTTGTTGGTTCCAGCATTTTTGGGCATGTATGTCGAGGCAGCTGGTGGGACCCATGTCTACATACCTAACCTTACCTATAGCCTATGTGATAACCTTTCTCCTTGAGTTTAGAAGCCAATGTTGAGTCAATTGCAAGATTAAGTTCTACGATATTACACTTGCTGACCCTGTTCTGGACTGTGCAGTACTCTACTTAAAGGTCATCATTTTGTCTTCCTATTAGCGACAAGATCCTTTTCGTTTGTATGTTGAACTTTTCTGTAAAGTATCCAGCGAATATCTTCATACAATCGACTATCAATTCAGGGTTTTTAAGTAACCCACTGTGCCGATATTTTGTCTTTTCAATTAAGCTATGCAGCAAATTAAGGTTATAAAACACCTTTCTTAAACTCCACAATTTAATTCAGGACAGCAGTTTGAATACGTTTAATCTTGTCGTCAAACCAGATTGTTGCTGGAAAATCAGGTAGTATTACCCAGAAACTGACGACTTGTCTTTGTAAAGAGGACTTGAATTAAAATTTTTGAGGTGTCTGAATCAAAGTTTTAAAACTGCCATAACAAAAGTGACTTTTATATGTGAAACTAAGAATAACTTGTATACAATGCTGATATATTATAAACTAATTGTCCTCTGTGATTGAAAAATTCCGCCTCTCTCAATGAATGATAGCTTGGATATAAAGAAAACTGTAAATATTATTAAGACGCTTCTTTAGAAATTAGACTGAATTCATAGTTAAAACATGTTAATCCAAATATATGTACATTCCTCTTTCTAGACAAGCTGTATACAATTTCTTTATAAAATATTAAAAAAAAGGAAACTAATGTCACAGTCAGCACAGAAAATAGAAGGAAGGAAGAAAATAAAATAAAATTCAAATTAATAAAATAGACCCCAGATAAAATCAAAGCAAACCAAAAAATGAACGATGAAATACAAACGAGACCAGTAAAAAAAAAAACGTGAAAACATCATAGTAAAAAAAAACAACCAACATTTGCCACAATCCTTACTCACACATATACACAGTCTCTATGGAAACTTAAAAGAAAAATTTTTACTCCAAAAATATTTTCAACACCCTATCATCACCAACCACTAACAAACAACATGAATATAAATGGAAAACATGACGACCGTGATAATGAAGTATGTATCTTTCTTGCACTTAACTTTTTCTTGCTTTAGACAAGAATATTTCTTTTATTTAGGAAACAGCATAGAATATTGCAACAAATCTCTTTTTTAAACAACAAGCAACTGCAGTCAGTTTAATATTGTAACAGATTTATGGGTTTATTTCGGTGCTTTCGTCTTTAGCCGTAATAAAGTTTTGACTTAAAGCCAAACACCGCATATGTGTTTAAGTATTTAAATTGTATTTCAATTGTTGAATGTCTGTATAGAAATGGCAACATTTATTGGCATTTAAAATATTAATATCAATATGAGTAAATGTTGAAATCTGTATTTAAATAAAACTAAAAAAATATTTTTTGTCTAAGTATGTATTTGCCAATCAGGGGATCAAAGTGTCGATGTCATTTGTTGAATCTAAAGGGTTGATGAACTCGCAGAAATTAGTAATAAAAATTTAAAAGAAAATTTAATACATTTGAGAAGAAGTAACAAGTTGAAAGCAAGATGCTGCTTGTTTAAGTGTTTTGCTTTACAAAATGAAAGATAAAATTTTGAAATGTTAGACTACAAAACAAAAATTATCAAACTTTTTATTATTTATGCATTTTCTGTTTAATTCCTGGAAATGTTCGAGTTTTATGTAAATTCTCTTTCTTTTTTACTAAATTCTAGAAAATTTTAAATGTTTTCACTTACCTGAACATCAAAATTTGGTGGTTGTTGCTGCAATAGATTACCAGGAGATTCAATTTGATTTGGGCCTTGACCTTGATGATTTAACATGGGACTCTATTGGTGTGAAAGATAAAAAATTGCACATTAAATTAAGACATATTTAGAAATTTCAGATTTTATTCAATTAATTTACTAACCTGTGCCATTTGCATACCACCAACACCATTCATAACAGGAGGTTGTAGTTGATTCATCTGTGGCATTTGATGATGGGTAAATGTTGAATTCATTTGTTGACCAGGAGCACCAGGACCACCAGATCCAGAATTATTGCCAGGATGATCCATACCAGCAGCACCCAACATATGATTGAAAGCATGTGGTGGAAAGCCAGCATGTTGACTAGGATCAAGTAAAGTAGGAGGACGTGGTAGGTTTTCTTCAGCTGGTGAGGGTTGACGAGAACCGGGTGTACGACTGCAATAAAATAAAAAAAACAAATAGAATGATAAATAACATAATTATGTTAACTAACATTTAAATACAAATAAAATTTCCCTCTTATAGTTTTAGAAGCTATGCTGTTTTTGTCTTTAGCATAGACACTTTGAGTTACTTAGCCGAGTCACAAACCTTATGGGACAAAATAAAAGGGAAATCTAAAGGAAAACAAGAAATTTTGGCATAGTCTAGTGCAGTTGTTAACCCTGGTGGTGTTTAATGATAGAAATGTTATAGTGACTCTTAAACTTTTTAACATTTGGGACAAATAGGGAAATGTTAAAAATACAAGAAATATTTTGGTAACGATTAGTAGTGGAATATTTCTTCTACTATTACAGTAAGGTCTACATTATAAGTTTTTTCATGTCTGTAACACCTAAAATAGTTTTCTTCAAGACACATTTTTAAATGAAAATGATTTATAATTATTAACTAATAAAAAATATTATGATAATACAATAGTATTTTTAGAGCTTCATTTTGTAAAGCGAAATATTTTCAAGCGTTCAAATTTGTATAAAGAATACTGGGAACTTTAAGTTCTTTCTTTAAATTTTTTTCAAACATTTGTCGTTTCGTTTTTCTAAATGAGTCCTTCAATTGTTTCCCATCTTTAAAATATTAATTTTGGACAATAATCAAAATTTTTGGGAAAAAAAATAATAACTTAATAATGACATAGAAACATTTTAGTAGTGCTAAATAACCAAACAAAATAGTTACACAGTAATCCATACTGCTGTTTATTTATTTAAAATTTAAACCAAAAGTTTTCTTTTTAAAGGCCCACGTTTTGACGCTTCTAGCGGAATGCTTGGGATCATTATCCTGCATGAATTCCCATTTTAGTGTCATTTCATTCTCAGCAAATGGAAGCATTTTATTCTGGATAATGTCTATATAGTCAGTAGCATTAATTTTTCCCTGAATCCAAACTATTGGACCAACTCCAGAGGCCGAAAAACATCCCCATAGCATTATAGAACCACCACCGTGTTTGACGCTTTTTTTGGTATATTTTGGATCAAATTCAGCATTTGCAGGACGACGTACAAATGATTTTCTGTCAGATCTAAATAAATTGACTTTTGTTTCGTCTGACCATAGTACGTTGTTCCAGTTTTTACGGCACAGGTGTCGCCTGGCAAATTCCAACCTTTTTTGTATGTTTTTCTTGCTCAACAGTGGTACTTTTCTCGGACTGCGTCCCATTAATCCGACTCCCAGCTACATATTTCTTATTGTTCGACTTGTCACTGAAGCACTTAATTCATTTTTAAGGCTACTTGATGACATAAAGGGGTTATTTTTGGAAAGTCGAACTAAACGTTGGTCAAAACGCGCTTTCGTTTTACGCTTTCTACCTCTAGCTTCATGACTTTTTTTTCGAATGAATGGCATTGAATACTTTAGTTTTTGGAACACTTCATTATCTGTGCAATTTTTCTAATTGATAACCCGTCCGAATTTAATTTAAGAATAACATTTTTTTCAGATTCAGTACAATGAACACCACGACCCATTTTCAAATTTATTTACCGAAGACATAAATCATAAACACGAAACCAATATGATTAGTCACATAAACTTTGCTTTACGGATTTTTAATATGTTTATGTTAAAAATAATAATTTTTATTGACTAATGGTCATTTTTTGTAGTACGTCCCTATTATTTTTTCCAATTGTAATTACAACTTCACTGATTTTTTTTTTGCAAATAAATATAAAGTAAAAGCGCAAAAGAGAAAAAGTTAACAAATAATGAAATTCCGTTATTTTAGGAACAGTTAAACAGCGGGACCCAAAAAAAAAAAAAAAAAAACTGTTTGCGAAAGCAAGGGTCGTCCCTATTATTTTTTCCAACACTGTATGTGAGGGGACAAAATAACAAATAATATGACCCAAAAATTGTTTTGAAGTCATTCAAACACTATGGTGGAAAAATTAACGTATGGGGATGCGTTTAATATCATAGTCCATTGGATAAGAGGTAACATGGATGCCTCAATGCATGTGGAAATATTAAGAACAGTCATGGTGTCTTATTCAGAAAAGAGTACGCCCCACAATCGGGTGTTTTTTGCAAGAAATTGTCCTTAAGAACACGACCAAATTGACAAAAAAAAAATAGTTTTCCGAAACTAAAAATGATGTTCCAGAATGACCGACTCAGTCACTATCTGATCCACATTGAAAACTTTGGAGAGATGCCAATGATGCAGTTTTTAAAAAGAAACCGGGAAATGTGTATCCAGTGCAGTCAGCCTCGAAAAATATTCCCATCAAGAGGTCCTGGGGTTATTAGCGGACTCAGTGTCCGCCGTTGCGCCTCTATCAAAGCCAATGAGGACCATTACACACATTAATGTGTGAAAACAAAATACGCTAAAAAAATAAACACTTAATTACGTTGTTTTATTTTTCATCGATGCTACTATTATTTTGCACAGCAAAATTAAGATGTTCAATTTTAAGATTTACTTATTTTTTAAAAAAAATTTTTGGAAAAATATAACAAATTCCAAGAATAAACACTTTTTGAAATCAACAAAAAATCTTCATTTTATTGAAAGTAAAAATGTTACATATGGCGCTACTATTATATTGCACACAGCTGTACATTTCGTCGTCCATTATACAACATGAGTATTTTTGTATGAAATTTGATAATTTAATTTCCGTGCCCTAATCTTGGCTTCTAAATTTTTTTGCAGCGTTCCTGTCGGTTTTAAGTTTTCGCACCAAATAGTCAGAGCTCTGAGCTAAACGGTCTGCTTTTCTATCAGATATGTTTGGAGCTCTTTTCAATGTGCTTTAAATTTTCTTAAGGCCTCATTTTATAAAACAAAACAATTTCAAACGTTAAAATTTTGTATGAAGAATATTGGGAAATTTAACAGCCTGTTTCTCTATGTCGAACGAAAAATGGGGGGAATAAATGTAAGGAAAACAACAAATAAATTTAAAATTTTGTTTTTGTTTTCCATACATTTATTCGAAGCGAATTTTTCGTTCGACATAGAGAAACAGGCAGTAAATTCTTTTCATACAAATTTTTTGAAACGTTTGTCGTTTCGTTTTATAAAATGAGACCTTTAGCCTTTCCAATATCATGTGGATCTTTTATTTTTCTTCACAAACCAGGTTTCCTATCAATGGTCAAATTCTCCTGGTACTGTTTAATAACATTGGAAACAGTTTGACGGCAGACCTTCTATTCTTTGAGGAAAATTATTGTAGGAAAATTTTTATTAATTTTAGTACGTACTTCTTTTGCGTCAGTATTTTTTATCAAACTCATAACAGATCAACATGGTTGTCCTTAAAAATAATAACTGACATATTTTTCAAAGATAATAGATCAAACAAAAATTTAAATATTGCTTCCTAAAAAAGTTAGGAGACAAAACGTGTATTAAGATTTTTTCGATCTCACTCCTTATTAGTTCTTGTGACCTTTCCCAAAACTAGTTAAAAAGGGTAATTTCCTCCTTCCTAGGCTAACGCCATGTTAAAGTAACAAGTCCAGTTTATACAAAGTGTTACAACTAGAACCGATATCTATCACTTAAGACCAGTCCCGCGACATGCTTTTTATTAGTTCCCTTCCCTCTAGGGAATATTAAACCATTTAGTGGTTTGTATAACGTTTTATCTAGAGAACTAAAGTCGAATAAAAACAAGTAAAAAAAGGTATAGTCGGTCAAGCTCGACTATAAGATTCGGTACACCATTGTGTATTTACATCAAAATTCGGCGAGGGTCTTATATGAGACCTGTGGCCAATTGTGAACTGATAATTGCATTAAATCATTCGTATGTATATTATATTGATACTAACATTTATATGGGATTTCTGTATTTTAATATGATTCTCGGACGTGGGCCTCATATGGTCAATTATTATAGACCTTCATGAAATTTCGTAGTGTAGTGTCTACTTATATAAAACTTATTTGTGTTTAATTTTAACACAACATTTGTATGGAATATATTCACGTTAAAATAATAATCGGACTAGGAATTTATATGGACAATTATGGACCGATATTTATATAAAACTTACTTGTGCCTAATTTTTCTAAAATATCGCAATATTTAAGTCGAATTTATAGTCGTTAAACCACTATTCCGGGGTTGGGTAATAATGGACCGATCACAAACCAGTTTCAATGCACATGAAATTCTATTAGTTGATCTAATAGAATTTCATGTGCATTGATTTTTCTTTAAAATTGTGACCTGTAGTTTAATTACAAGGTTTATACAGACAAACAGACTATTAGAAGGACGGACTAATTTCTTAAGTTGATTGATAATAAAAAAGCATGAGATTAGACTACTTTAAAGCTTACGAAACCCAGTGTTACCTTAAAAAAATACCTCAGCTTCTTTTTAATATCTTTCATAATCTATACTCAATTAGTAAACAATTAAAATTCTCCAGTAGAAAAAAAAAAAAAAAGTAACAATTAATTTATTTATTTATGTAAATTAAGTGCAACTGTTAATTTACTAAGTAATAATTTAAATATTTCTTCTCTAGTTTCTTTTATGGCGTGTTAATGACCTCAAACAAGCTTAACAAAAAAAAAACCCGTCAAGAAACAATTAAAAGTCAGAGCAAAAAAACTGCAACTATAAATAAAACAGACAACAACAGAAACAACAGTAAAAAATATATAATAATGGCGCTTCATTATAATAATTTTTCAATTTTATTTTTTTGTGTTTTGCATTTTGTATTTAATTAATTCATTTAAAATAAGAAATTGTTGATCGTTTTAATTTAAAAAAAAAAAAAAGCGGCAAATTGATGATTCATTAGTTTTTGTTTTATTTTATTTAAAATATATACATATGTGTATGTAAGTGTATTAATATCGGTAAGTTTTTTGTTGTTGTTATTAACAAATGTTTATTGTTTTTAGAGGTAGTAGAAGAGCAACAACAACTTGCAAAAGTATTAAGTGTTGTTGTCTTTAGTAATTGCATCACGTTTGTTTTTATTTTGTTCTTTTAATTTATTTATTTAATTTGCATTTTATTAGCAATTTATTAGCGCTTCTCTCTGATCTACCTCAATAAGATGAAACATTGTGAAATGACAGACAGTAGAGGAGAATGACAGACATGCATTTGATATAGAAAATAAAATGCTTGATTTTAATAATGAATGAATTTAATTAAAATAAATTAATTTCCTCTCTCTATTTTTGTATATAAAATGTACTCTCTCTTTCTTTCTTTTTTTCTTTCTCTCCTTAAGTTCATTTCATTGATACGAGTGCATGTCTAATTGTTTATATGTATTTTTTTTGTGTAGATGTGTTGTTTATTTGTTTATATTTAATCAAGTTTGGCGTTTAAGTCTTTTGTTTTATTCAATTCAAATGCGGTTTTTTCTACACCAACTGACTGACAACAGCTGACTGTCTATTTGGTTGTTTTTTACGATGTGATTAAACGTGATTTATTATGTTAAGCAGCCATTGACATGTTTACGCCGTTACATTTTTTATAGTTTTTTTTTTTTTTTTTTTTTTAACTATTAATATTATAACGCCCACAGTTTCCAGTTTAGGTAAGAAAAAATATTTATGTGAAATTTTATCTGAGGTCTACGATCACTTATCAATTTTATTACAAATCTTTTTTATAGTTTAGCTACTAAAATATGAGGTGATTATAGAGTAAAACATATTTGAGAGATTTTATTAAAAACTTCTTTTGCTAATACTTTTTTCTTAACAAAATATATTTGGAAAATTTATCAGGTCTGTGAAAACTTTGGCATGTTAGAACGTACTATGTCATTAGATTTATATATGTATATTATGACACAGAAAAAAAAGTAATAGTTTGAAGCACGGGTTCTGTCTTAAACATTTTACAAATCGAAACGTTTTCAAACGTTAAAATTTTGTATGGAGAATACTAGGAAATTTAAATTATTTTCATATAAATTTTTTCAAACGTTTGTCGTTACGTTTTACAAAATGAGGTCCAGAGAATAAGTTCGTTTGCTTTTCATTCAGAAAGGGAGATCGAAGCCGATCGAAAGAACTAACTGAGATATTAAAATGCCTAATAAAGTCACTAAGTTCTTGTATATATATTGTCTAGTATTCGTGAGTAATTTCTGAAGAATAGAAACCTAATTGAGAAGTTTTGAAAGAGTCCGCGAGAGAAGTTATCGTGGGAACTCTTGGTTAAAAATGTCAGAGCTTGACCAGAGTTAGAATTATTTTAGTTCTGAAGAAAGCTGATATAGTCCAAATTCAAAAGGAACTAAAAAGTTAAGTCAGTCGGTTTTCATTTAATTTCTTATTAATAAAATATCATATTTTTATGCCGTTTTTTTAAACAAAAACCTAAATTTATACGTGAATATAAGTTTTACTCAGAAAAAATAATAAACTATGGTGTCCATTATTTCAAAACTAAAGGTTTTTGTTTGACATTATCACTTCTGAGAAGTTGTTATTATTATTTTGTATACCCACCATCAAAAAGATGGGGGGTATATTGAGTTTGTCACTCCGTATGTAACATGTCAAAAAATCATTTGAGACTCCACAAAGTATATATTTTCTGGGTCCTGGTAAGATTCTAATTCGATCTGGCTATGTACGTCCGTCTATCTGTTAAAAGCAGGATAGGGCTCGGAAAGGACCACCTAGGAGGAAGAAATTTGGCTCAAATACTTATATAAGATTAGTGATAGTGATTGATATTGAAAATGGACAAAATCGGTTAATAAACTCTTTGTTCTAAGTGGGCGTAGCATTTGTCGAAAAAATAATAATTTTTGTTTGGCGTCAGCGTCGCTTCTATACTTTTATATGCAGCGCCTTTTCTTGCGCATAAAAAATTACCTTTGATGGCAGACATCGTTGCTCGTACAATTGTGCGAACAAGAACAAGCCATGAACAAGTTTGGCCCACACTATCCAAATGCATGTGCACACAAAATTTTGTTCAATGTGCGAGAAAAAGCTCATGTAGACCGGAAACAAAGTGCTAAATAATCAAAAAAAATTTTGCTGAATTGTTCTCTAGCACAGGGATGGAAAAGTTGATACTATAGTACTTTTTTCGATACCATTTAACATTCAAAAATACCGAAGTACTCCCGCGAGTCATTTGATACTCTCAAGCGATAAAGTGGATATTCCACAATTCAAATTAAAAATTAAATGTTTAAGGAAAATATATTTTGGAGATATATAATTTTCTAATAGAAATCTATGTTTTTTAAAACCATGGTGTCCGGAAGTAATAATGGAATTGTAATGAGTACTATCTTTGACTAAATATTGAGGCTTCGAGGTCCCAAAAAAATAGACTTGTAATTAGGACACTTTAAATAAGTTTTTAAGGCAAACAAACTATATTATAGAAATATTTGACCTCTATGTTTTATTTATAATATTTTTTTTAATTATTATTAATTTATAATCATTACTAAAAGTGTCTATGCTCTGTAAATCAAATTGAAGTATAAATGAGGGTGAAAAAAGTACTATTTGAAATTTATTTTGATACCCAAACATATTTTAATTTTCCATCCCTGCTCTAGCAGCAAATGGCAAATGCTAAATTGTTTTATAAAGAAAAATTCATATTTTCGTTGCCGTTGTTTCTTGTAAAATATAGTTCATATAACAACTTAAAATAATTTTTCTTCAGAATTATTTATAATGTTGGAAAATTAAATAAAGAATGCAGCTTATTTTAAAACTGACAACTAATACCGTCAAACTTACTAAGAAATTCTTCAAAAAAACGAAAAGGATTGATGCAAATTGGTAGTGTATTTTAATCTGTTGAAATGATAAATGTAGCACTGAAAGTGCTAAAATGGCAACACTTGCACTCAATAGTTTCATTTATTTCAATTATTTAAAGAGAATTTTACAATTTAAATAAGCAATCTGTAAATTTTATTGCGTTTACATAAAACATCTATTTTTAGTAATTTAATTTACTTTTTTTCCCTTTTTGTTGGACTCTTTTTCTGAGTAAAATCACATAAAAAGTTAAATAAAATGCTGTTCTGAAAAAACCGGTTTTCGGTTACGGTTTTGAATACACTAGTATGAAGCATATGAACTTTCACTGAAGCAACCTATTTTCCAGGTGCCAAAAAACGTTAATCACCCAGAATATTCTTGGCGTGTGGAAATTCAATAAAGTCATTGTGATCAGAGGGGAGTTAGTTAACAGTTAACATTTTATTAATTTCACTCGGGATGTCTAGTTTTTTTGGTTTAATACGATATAAAGTATACTAATTGATAGCTAAATAAGTGTTTTTTTTTTTTTTTAATATTTTTATTATATTTACATAAAATAATTTTAGGCACCTTTTAAGCAAATTGATTTTTTTTTTTATACCCACCATCAAAAAGATGAGGGGTATATTGATTTTGTCATTCCGTGTGTAACATGTCGAAGAAATCATTTTGGACCCCATAAAGCATATATTTTCTGGGTCCTTGTTAGATTCTGAGTCGATCTAGCTATGTCCGTCCGTCTGTCTGTCTGTCTGTTGAAAGCAGGATAGGGCTCGAACGGGGCAACGTTGAGGGACAAAATTTGGCACAATATTTATCATATTTATGGTTTGTTTGGTATTGAAAATGGGCAAAATTGGTTAATAAACAAACAATTTATGGGCTAAAAACTAGAAACACAGGGTGTCCGTTGTAGCTTAATTTCATACTTTTCTGCTGATATCTCTTAAACAAAAGCATCTACGATAACGACATTTTGAATAAATTGGCATGGTCCGCCCACTTAACCGTCCACCTCTCATATGAGGTGAAACTTCAACGAAATTGTGTTCAAATAGTTCAAGGACCAATGTAAACTCGGAAACAAAAAATGGGCGTGGTCCGCCCACTTTACAGCCCACCTCCCATATAACGTAAAATTGTTAAATCTTATATATTTTTTCTATTTATAAAATTTATGAGAAAAAAGTAAATTAATTAAACTACATTTTTGTAAAAAAAAAAAAAAAATAATAATAATAATAATAAAAATAAAAATGGGAGGTCAACGGTGATGTGGGCGGATCACCCCCATTAATCTCGAGAACTAAAGTCAATTAAAAAAAAAAAAAAGAGATTATAGGCTGAGAACATGATTGCATCTTGATTGACGGCAAAGTCCCGTGCTGCGGAAAAAATAGTTTTTATCGTCCTGTTTTTTTTTTTTTTTTTTTTTTTTTTTTTTTTTTTTGTTTTTGTTTTTGTTCATCTTTTCTGTCAAATAATTGTCTAGTCTGACTGCACCTTTAGAAGAATTTTGAGAAAAGCAATGTAATGGCTACTTACTGACAGTGAGTAGGAATATTATAGAAACAGAGGCTATAAGCCTTACACAAAGTATCGAAAAGACGGAGTAATTCTTAATTAATTTCGATCTATAGATCCTTACAGTTCTCCTTATCAAAACCAAAAAAAAATACAAATATTATATTAAAAAATAAATCCACATCTTATTTATCTTATTGTGTACTTTAGAATTGTAATGTTATATAAACAATTAAAAGTTATAAATACAGTTTTATTACAAATTTCAGCTTTTAATTTTTCCTCTTAGTTTAATAATTATTTCTGTCCACCCATTGGGTAATATAAGAAGTGCGATCGAAAAAAACTTAACACACGTTTTGCCTCATAACTTTTTTCCGAAGCAATATTTAAAATTTTTTTAATCTAGTTATCTTTGAAAAATATGTCAGTTATTGTTATTTATGATAACCATATTGATTTACGTGCTATAAGTTATTAAAATATTAAAAAAAATCAAATTGGTCATACAAATAATTGGTTAAAGAAATAAATGTCTGCTATCAAACGGTTTCCAAAGTTATTAAACAGTATCAGGAGAATTGGACCATTGGTAGGAAACAAGGTTCGGGAAGGCCAAACAAATTGAAAGCATTTGGAAAATAACTCCAAACACAACTGGTAGAAAATCAGCCCGGTTAGCTCAGTACCCTGACTATTTGGTGCGACAAGTTAAAACTAATGCATAGTTAAGAACATATAAAGTCCAAAAAGTTCCAGACTAAAATCCTGCAAAAAATTTTGAAACTAAGAATAGGGCACAAAAATAAATAAAAAATTTCATACAAAAATACTCATATTGTATAAAGAACGACAAAACGTATGTACTGGAAGATTTTTCGCAGCTTTCGGGTCAAAATTTTTATATTGCTATGTTGAAGATAAGTTTTGGATCAAAAAGCTGACGAAATTTCCTAAAGAATTCGTGGTGTGGCAAGATTTATGCAGTTGCGGGAAAGGGAACAAGTCATTTGTTACAGTGGGCATTATAAATACCAAAAAATACACCAAAGAATGTTTGCAATAAAATATGTTTTCTTTTATAAGAGAGCACAATGTGTCCCCATTATTTTTGGCTTGATAAGAAAGCTCTGGACTGGTACCAAAGCAATAACATAGTTTTTGTACCAAGAGAGGTGAATTCTCTCAATTGTCCGGATCTAAGACCAGTGGAGAGATATTGAACTTTTGTAAAAAGAGAATCGAAGAGGACCGAAGAGTTCTCCCAAAATATCAAAGATGGACAGACTGTTCCAAAAAAATTACTGAAACAACCATCAAATCTCTAATGGAAGGGTTACCAAAAAAAAAGGTCTACGAGTTCATAAGTAGTGGACAGAAGTTTAAAAGTTATACTTTTCTATGATCTGTAGCATATTATCAATTAAATAAAAAAAAACAATCAAAACTTTAAGATTAACCGTTTCCAATCTATTGAATTTTATATATGTTAAGATTTTTTCGATCGCACTCCTTAATTAAGTTTTTATTTGTTAATTTATGTACACACTTGAAAGTCTACCTCCCACTTTTCCAACCATCAACATCAGATAACAATAATTGACCTAAAATACAGAAAAACGTTGATTAAGATATGAACTCTTATTGAGACACATGCATACGTATCACATACAATAGATGTCTTCAAAAAAAAATCAACACAGACCCTCAATTTTTAACATAAAAGACAAAAATAATATAGTAGTACTCTATACAATACTCACTACTCCACTTCACTTTCAATTGTGGTTATTGGGTTACAACAACAACAACCGCAGCAACAATCAAAACATCAAAATAAACAATGATGATATACGATATTTGATATCGAAATATTTATATAAATAAAATTAAATATAAAAAAGTGAGACCAAGAGGAAACAACACAAAAAAAAAAATTAAATAAAATACATTCAAATAAATCATCAGCACCTCCTAAAGCTAAAAAAAATGCTGGGTAAAAAAATAGCAACCATCAAAAGTAGAGAAAGAAACAAGTGCCTCGCTCGGTTGGACCACCACCAATATACAGACTCAAACACATTTTTCTTTTTACATACAACTAGACATTCATTACTCACTTGACTATTGAGCCAAATTGCCGGCCGGCCATTTAGACAAATACTTTTAGCACAAGTGTTTAGATGTTCATTTATTCTTTGGCATAACACATACTCATACTCATGAAACAAACAAGTATGTACTTGAACCACAAATAAACAAAAACAAAAACAAAAAAAGGCAAACAAACCTGTGGTAGCTATCTGGAACAAGTTGCAGCATCTCTAAAGGTTTTTTTTTTTTTTTTTTGTTTGTTACTTCGGTCACTTTTGTTTGTTTTATATGAATAGAGGAGGAAGAGTAAACTTTACAGAAAAAAAATGACTCAGCTTTTTTTTTTTTTTTTTTTTGATGCAGATGTAATAACAAAGAAATAAAATTGCAGGATATGAAAAGAATAACTTGTTACGTGTAAACTGTAGGTTCTATAAATACACATATCTCTTTGAAAAAGTATGTAATTTATTTTAAAATATATTTGTTATTGGTTTAATTTCAAAATTCATTGGCTCATTTAATTTTTTTGTCTTAAATGGGAAGGAAGTCTTCCTTTTGATTTTATTATATAAATGACCCTAACTGTTTGGTTAATCTTTATCTAATTGTGTTAATTTTGACCATGAATTTTTTATTTTATTTTTTCACTAACACAAAGTACAGAATGTAAAAGAAATAAATGAAAACCGAAAACAAAAAATTGGCAAGAAAATAAACAAAAAAAAAAAAAAAAGATATTAACAGAAACGGGTTATAATAATGTATATTGTATTATATGTACTCTTGCATAGCAACAACATAAATCAGAAAAAATTTAAACAGAAAATTAAATTTATAAACCACATTTAACAGAAGAGAACAAAATTATAGCACAAGTGAAAATAAAAGTGTTGCATTTCCCAGTTTTTTTTTTTTTTTTTTTTTTTTTTTTTAATGGAGATATTTTTTACCTAAAACTCTACAAAGCAAAAGTCTCCAAAAATTAGTCTGTAGCTATTATGGAGCAAGACGTATGAGCAGGACTAGAAATTTGTAGAGACATGTCATGCACATTGTCGTGAATGTGGCCCAAAGTACAACAATTGGGCACATTTTCTTAATATAGTAGTCAATAAATAGGGTAATACGACAAACGTAGACAACTTTGTAAGCAAACTTATCATCTGAATGCATTTTATTGACAACAAATTTTCAAAATTTCGTGAAGTCATTATTCGTGAAAATGTCGTCGATGGACGCCTAGACAACTGGGATGAACATTGCCGAAAACTCAATCAAAAATTGTATCTCCATCCACTTTATGGAAATATTATGAAGTTAATAATGTCTGTAATTCACTCGAACATTTGACTTTTAGGCATGATAAGCATATTAAATTGGGTAAAACTTTCAGGAGAAGTTTCAGATCTAATGCTGAGATATAAAAAATCTAAAACGTCTATCTCACCATATTATCATACAAATGGCCTCTGCAAATTTATTCATGGGACCATTGCCTTTGCTAACAAGTTGAATTTTACTAACCAATCCCCGACGGTGACCTACAGAAATCAGTGATTAACAAGCGGGATTTTTGGAAAGGAAACGCTAATATGGGCAATAGGGAAATAATAAATTACCAGGATAATAAATTAAATACGAGGGCGGATCAATATTTCCGTGACTTTTCGAACTTCCCTCGTAGTTATATGAAATGCAACACTGTTCCCATCAAGTACCACCTGTTAATAGACTAGACTACTGTCAAATTTTGAGCAAGTGTCGTCATTTACTTTGCGTTTAACAGCTGTTCAAAACATACAACCTCGTGTATTTTTCTAAAAATGGAAAAAAGTGAATTTCGAGTGCCCATTAAACATTATTTTTTGCGAAAAAAAAACCGTCAATCAAACCAAGGAAAAGCTCGATAAATACTATGGGGACTCCGCACCATCGATTTCAATGGTAAAAAAGTGGTTTACTGACTTTCGTTGTGGTCGCACAAGTACAAATGACGCTGGACTTTCTGGACGGCCAACTGAGGTCAGTACACCCGAAAATGTCGAAAAAATCCACGATATGGTGTTGGCCGACTGAAGAGTAAAAGTGCGTGAGATTGTTGATGCCATAGACATTTCATATGGCAGTGTGGTTTCGATTTTAAATGATCAGCTGGGTTTAAGAAAGTTGTCTGCAAGATGGGTGCCGCGTTTGCTCTCAATTGACCATAAATGTAAACGTGTGACAACTTCAAAGGATTGTTTGGAGTTGTTTAACCGCAATCTGAATGAGTTTTTACGGCGTCTTATAACTGTGAATGAGACATGGATCCATTACTGTACTCCGGAGACCAAGCAGCAGTCTAAACAATGGGTTTCTCCGAGTGAACCTGCTCCGAAGGCCAATAAGGTGATGGCAACAGTTTTTTGGGATGCACGCGGGATAATCCACATCGATTACCTTCAAAAGGGAAAAGCAATAAATGGCGAATATTATAGCAACTTATTAGACCTTATTAGAAAACGACCCCATATGGCCAAGAAAAATGTTCTTTTTTATAAAGATAATGCACGGGTGCACACGTGTGCAGTCTCAATGGCAAAACTCTATAAGTTGGGCTACGAATTGGTACCTTCCGCCATATTCTCCGGATTTAGCTCCTAGTGACTACTTCCTATTTCCGAACCTAAAGAAATGGCTCGGTGGAAAGAGAATGCCTATTTTAAGGACCTCGAATAATCCTATTTTTTGGAAGGGATACAAAAACTGGTTAAACGTTAGACTTTGACTTTTAGGCATGATAAGCATATTAAATTGGGTAAAACTTTCAGGAGAAGTTTCAGATCTAATGCTGAGATATAAAAAATCTAAAACGTCTATCTCACCATATTATCATACAAATGGCCTCTGCAAATTTATTCATGGGACCATTGCCTTTGCTAACAAGTTGAATTTTACTAACCAATCCCCGACGGTGACCTACAGAAATCAGTGATTAACAAGCGGGATTTTTGGAAAGGAAACGCTAATATGGGCAATAGGGAAATAATAAATTACCAGGATAATAAATTAAATACGAGGGCGGATCAATATTTCCGTGACTTTTCGAACTTCCCTCGTAGTTATATGAAATGCAACACTGTTCCCATCAAGTACCACCTGTTAATAGACTAGACTACTGTCAAATTTTGAGCAAGTGTCGTCATTTACTTTGCGTTTAACAGCTGTTCAAAACATACAACCTCGTGTATTTTTCTAAAAATGGAAAAAAGTGAATTTCGAGTGCCCATTAAACATTATTTTTTGCGAAAAAAAAACCGTCAATCAAACCAAGGAAAAGCTCGATAAATACTATGGGGACTCCGCACCATCGATTTCAATGGTAAAAAAGTGGTTTACTGACTTTCGTTGTGGTCGCACAAGTACAAATGACGCTGGACTTTCTGGACGGCCAACTGAGGTCAGTACACCCGAAAATGTCGAAAAAATCCACGATATGGTGTTGGCCGACTGAAGAGTAAAAGTGCGTGAGATTGTTGATGCCATAGACATTTCATATGGCAGTGTGGTTTCGATTTTAAATGATCAGCTGGGTTTAAGAAAGTTGTCTGCAAGATGGGTGCCGCGTTTGCTCTCAATTGACCATAAATGTAAACGTGTGACAACTTCAAAGGATTGTTTGGAGTTGTTTAACCGCAATCTGAATGAGTTTTTACGGCGTCTTATAACTGTGAATGAGACATGGATCCATTACTGTACTCCGGATACCAAGCAGCAGTCTAAACAATGGGTTTCTCCGAGTGAACCTGCTCCGAAGGCCAATAAGGTGATGGCAACAGTTTTTTGGGATGCACGCGGGATAATCCACATCGATTACCTTCAAAAGGGAAAAGCAATAAATGGCGAATATTATAGCAACTTATTAGACCTTATTAGAAAACGACCCCATATGGCCAAGAAAAATGTTCTTTTTTATAAAGATAATGCACGGGTGCACACGTGTGCAGTCTCAATGGCAAAACTCTATAAGTTGGGCTACGAATTGGTACCTTCCGCCATATTCTCCGGATTTAGCTCCTAGTGACTACTTCCTATTTCCGAACCTAAAGAAATGGCTCGGTGGAAAGAGAATGCCTATTTTAAGGACCTCGAATAATCCTATTTTTTGGAAGGGATACAAAAACTGGTTAAACGTTAGACTAAGTGTATTGAATTAAAAGGAGATTATGTTGAAAAATAAATTTTTGTTTTGCAAAAAACACTGTGTTTCATTTAAAAAGTCACGGAATTATTGATCCGCCCTCGTAAAATAAATTAAAATCAAATTTGATTTTTTAAATAATTAGGTCAAGTAGTTATAGAATATAACGCACACTTTAGCAATAACATAGATCAACAAATCAAAAAAATATATATATCTCGAATAATTCTGCAACATTGTTCCTTAGACTTGATATAGTATAGAAATTAAAGTGAAAATGTTCCATAACTTCACATTTTTAACCCATTGAGGACCAAAAAAAAAAACAGTATTTTTATTTTTTCATACTTTTGATGGCTACGCTTTTTCTGTCTGTTATTTCAAATTTCCCTCCACTTCTACACCCACTACTTAACCCTTATTTTTCAATGCTTTTATGAGGGTTAATTGACATATTCTTGATTTTTACAACTTTAGACCAGGGGCTAGGTGTAACAAGTTGACTAGTACTACATTTTTGTAGTCCCATGTCTTGGCTACAAAACATGAATAACTAATTTCCTATACCTATTACCTGTATAATTTTATAACCTAAAAACTCCTGAGGGAACCATTATTTCTTTGGTGCTCAATGGGTTAAAAATGACCCAAATGTTCCTGGTGATTGGAATGACTATACCAACAACAGCGGCAACATTATTATCAAGATACTTTTTTAGCTTTGACCTGTGTAATTGGAGCACTTTTAGGGACTGTGGCTTATTATGGTAGCTTCAGCTTGATGAATATGAACATAGAGTATATACCACCAAACATATCATTGAAAATTTTGAAACCGGGCAGTGTGGATTCTGCATGTTGCATTATAAGACATTTGAACATGTTTTTTTGTGATTGATCTGTTCCTTGGGTTTTACAAGAAAAGTTAGTTTTTTTTATGTTGTTATCTCCACGAAGATCCAAAGGTTCACAGTGAACAGGACCTCTAATATCTATCTATCTATCTATCTATCTATCTATCTATCTATCTATCTATCTATCTATCTATCTATCTATCTATCTATCTATATATATATATATATATCTGTATATCTGTCCACAACGTTCTAACAACTTCTACGGTATTCAATATAGAAGTTTTTATAAGATTTCCATACCCGATCGTAAGAAACATAGCTATGTATTTTTTATCTAACTTCTCAAACTATTAAAACGGGATTCTTTTCATTACACCTGGCATCACAGTATATCAGAAAACCAGCAGAAAAACACAACTACAGTGAAACAAGTGAAGTTACATTCATAAGTGTTAAACGATTTATTCCATAAAACCACAAAATAAATGAAGAAAAATAATAACAAAAACAACAGCAACAAAAATAATACCCCAACTACCTATGGTGGTGTAGGGTATAACAACAAAATTCACATATGATGATGATTAAGAAAAACTTGAAAATTGTTGTTGATGCAACTCTAAAGAATTGTGTAACATAATGAAGAGGAACAAAGTACAGAATATGAAACGTGTTGATATTGTTGTTATTGTAACAACAAAAAAAAAAAAAGAAACCACCAACTACAACACTAACATGTACTACATATTAATGTTGTTGCCGTTTTTCATTGTTGCTGGTTTAGTTCATCTGTTATGTCTGCTTGTTAGTCAAGCGTGGCTTTTCTTTAAAAGTTCCTCTTCAACTGTTGGTTGGTTTTGGTTGTTTGTTGGGTCTGATGGTTAAGTTTATTGCTAAACTTGCTTATTCAGGCTGTTTATAAATGCAGCTTCTGCTGCTACTGCTCATGATGGTGATGGTGATTCCATATAACTTGTGTTAAATAATACCATTGTTGTGGTCGTTGTCGTCATTGTTGTTGTTGCTATTATTACATATTATTGTTACCAGACATAGACATTGTCTATGTCTAGTTTTTGTTGTTTGTTTTTATAGTCATCGTCGTCATATGTAAAACATGTTGAAAACCAAACAAAAACAAACCGAAAGAAGAAAAAAAACAAGATATATGTTTGTATGTATTACCAGCAAACAGCCCAACTTATACAATACAGTGCAGTGCAGTGCAATGCATGTAAGAGAGAACCTTGAAGAAACCAGTTTAACTATTCTAATGTCAATGCCATTGTAGAGTAGTTGCTGTTGTTAATGTTATTGTTATTGTTGCTGTTTGTTGTTTATGAATGTAATGCTGGAAAATGTGCAACAGCAATAAATAAACAATAACAACAATAACGACAACAATGTTTTATATATACAAATAATAAATAAATTAAACTAGTATAGAGAGTTTGTCAACAAACTAAAAAAAACATAATTCTCTAAATAACATTATTACCCAGTAGTTCTTGTCTTTGCCACGGAACTAATGATTTTATAAGGTATTTTGGGCTAACACTAGGTCAATAAATGTCAGGAGTTTGCTGTAAAAGGATTTTTGTTGACATAAACAATTCAGCAGTCACTTATAAACTTCTTAGATTATAACCTAGGTTACTTAGAGACACAAAAGTGTCAAATGATCGGAATATAGATCCAGTTTAGTAACTAGACATGAGCTACTTAAAACACCTTACAGGACTGTTGGGTATTCATCACTCCCCACCACCATCATAAACAATGCGAACAAATGAGAAAAGAGAAAACAAAAACAACATCAATGTATATGATTTTGCAGGCTCCAACAAAAAGTGAATAGGAGTAAGACTTTATGTGTGTGTGTGTGTTTATGGTTGGATTGTTTACATTAGAGTGTGATGTATTTGTATAAAAAAATAAATAAAATAAATGAATAGACTTATAACTAGACCATTTTGCTGGCGTAATCTTTTATTAACGTCATTTTAAATTGAAGTTTTTCTTCTACAGTAGTAAAGAGTAGAGAAAAAATATAACATTGTAGGCAAAATAATTAGAAAATTGAAAATCTTTTGTATAAATCAATAATTTGGAGCTAATTAACTGTCAGAACGATCAGATGAAATCACTAGAACTGAAAATTTTCGAAAAATCAACTATAAGGTATTAATATATCATAGAGTGAAATTTTATAGAATTAATTTTGCCATAGGCATATCATATGGCTCCATGGTTTGAATTTTAAAAAGGTTAATTGTGCTTCAAAAAACAGTTCGCAAGATGGCTGCTGCACTTTATTATTCAACAGCTGGTAAATTAAAAATATTCTTCAAAAATAGTAAAAAAAAAAATTAAAAATAGGCTCTAAAATATTATTTTAATAATATATCGTATTTGTAGGGGTAAGAATAATAGGCAGGCTGACATAGAATCTCTACAGGTTGGTGATGTTACATTATCGACTTGGAGAGATTGTACTAACGAACTTTTGGGGGTTTTCTTTCCTAGGGCGGAACCGGGTGACTACTCTCCTCTCATTAGGGAGATGGTCATTCCTCCAAACTTGGTTAGGTCGGAAGTTGAGGACAGTATTTGCCGGGTCAGAAGCAGAAAGTCTCCAGGTATGGACGGTATGACTGGAGAGATGTGTAAAAGCATCTGGAAAGCCATACCTGAGTACTTGGAGGCAATCTTTGGGAAGTGTATTAGTGAGGGCCATTTTCCTGGGGCTTGGAAATGTGCTCGCGTTGTCGTTCTCCTGAAGTCTCCTGATAGGGTGAGGAGTAATCCACGCTCTTATCGGGGCATCAGTCTCCTTCCAGTACTTGGAAAAGTATTGGAAAGAGTCATGGTGAATCGACTGAAGGAGGACGCCAACGAGAGTACGTCCGAGTTCCAATTCGGTTTCAAGGAAGGTAGGAGTGTCGAGGATGCTTGGATGCATGTTAGGAGTTCAGTTAGTGAGTCGTCTGCCAAATATGTCTTAGGCATATTTGTGGACTTTAAGGGTGCGTTTGATTATCTTTCATGGGGTAGTGTTCTCCGTAGGCTTGAGGAATTGGGCTGTCGGGAGTTAGCTCTGTGGAAGAGCTACTTCAGCGGCAGAAAGGCTTGTGTGGTAGGTGCCAGCGACACGGTTTGGAAGGATGTTGTTCGTGGATGTCCGCAGGGCTCCATCTGTGGTCCATTTATATGGAACATAATGATGGATCCTCTGTTGAGGCATCTCGGCCGTTCTTTCAAATTGTGTGCATATGCGGATGATCTACTCATTCTTGTCGAAGGCCAGTCTCGTGCTGAGCTAGAGACCAAGGGTGAGGAGGTTATGCGTAACGTTTGTGAGTGGGGCGATCGTGTAGGCGTCGAAGTGGCGATGGACAAAACTGAGATAATGCTGCTCAAGGGCAGATTATCTCGGGGTCGTCCTCCACTCATTCGATCTGGCAACGTTAGTCTCAGATATGCGACTGAGGTCAAGTATCTGGGAATAATGATGGGTGAGAGGATGAACTTCTTAGTTCATCTCTCTTATATTAGGGACAAGTTGACTGCTGTTGTAGGTAAGGTCAGGCGCATCCTTAGGAGTGACTGGGGCCTCAGCAGGCGTGCTGTACGTACTATATATGAGGGTCTATTCGTTGCTTGTGCAACGTTTGGCGCTCCTGTATGGTATGAGACAGTTATGTCTGTTGTTGGCAGAAACAAGGTCTTGTCGTGTCAGCGGGTTGCTATGCTAGGGTGTATGCCAGTATGCCGGACTGTCTCAACTGACGCACTACAGGTTCTGCTAGGTGTAGCACCCCTTGATTTAGAGGTAATACGTCGTGGTATTATCTTTAAAATCAAGAAGGGACTACCGCTTCTTGTTCATGATTGGCTTTCTGCTTCTGATTTGGCGAATGGGGAGATTAGGCATAGCAAGGCACTCTTAGACGAGTGTCTTGTTTCTAGGTGGAGGACGCGTTGGACGAACAGTGACAAAGGGAGGGTAACGTATGAATTTATACGTGACGCGGACTTCGTACGTGAACGCCCTGACTTTGGCTTCGGCTTGAGTCTTGGCTTTTTACTGACGGGACATGGCTCACTTAATGCATTTTTGCATAAAAGAAGTCTGTCCGACTCTCCGGAATGTGGGTGTGGGAGGGGACAGGAAGATTCAGGGCATGTAATCACTACATGTCCTTACTATGATGACATTAGGGATTTAGATGGTATGGGCATAACTCATACCGGGGCGGGATGGGATTTCAGTAGGGTCTTAGAGGACGATAGGACATTTAGAAGGTTGGGTGCGTTTGCGCGTGAAGTGTTTGTTAGGAGAAGTAGGAGACTTAGTGGAGGTAGTCACCTATAAAAGCCACTCTTAGATGTTGGACTCCGATGACACCGATGCTGCCTCTTCTGCGTTTGAGTCTGTTCCAGCTGTTGCGGTTGTTCCTGCCGATCCTGGATGATATTTGGTAGTTGCTGCAGTTCCATTTAACCTCGTTTTGGTGCATCGTTGTTTGGATGTATGTCCTGTGTGTTCCTCTCTTTTGATTGCTCTCCCTTCTGGAGTTGCTGGGTCATCCGTGAGGGTGGCTTAGTCTAGTGTTGTGAATGTTTGTCTTCTGTTCGTGATGTCCCTTGCCGGAGTCACAACATGTGGCCAATGAGTCGCCCGTGAGGGCGATTGTTAATTGTTGGTGCGTCCTTTTTGCATGTCCATCTATGTTGATGTTTGTTTGATGTTTGTGGCACGTGGCGGGCCACCAGTCCCGAACTATTTGGAGTTCAACTGGTAGTAGTCATTCTTGGCTACGAAGTCCGACCGGAGACTTAATTCTGGTACCACGGGAGTCAGGAGCCCCTGGAACCTCGGTTCCAGCCTGACTGTTGGTGTGGCCCCTTGGGGAGCATCGTGGTGGTTGTGGTTTATACCCAAATCGCGGGGAGGACTTAAGCTTAAGTCCGGTGTGGAGTTGCATTTTCCAACCGGGTGCCGTGACCCATAGAACGGTAGGAGTTTTAGATAGGCTCCGCCCCTAACCAAGGGGGAAGTCATGGCCAAATACATGTCTTCAAATTGGTACTCAGTTGTGGCAATCTGCTGCATCTGGGGGCGTTGGTAGGCGCATTGTACTCACCCGGTGTTAAGACCACCGTGGGATAGGGCCGCAAGGCAGGTACCCACGTAAATCTGTAACACATCTGTATCTTATTTAATTCACCCTTTTTCTTATTGTTTTTATTAAATAACTTAGAGATTTTTTATCGAACTTAGATGATATTCACTAATAAATAAATTTTAATTACTGAATGTGTTAAAATGCCAAAATATGCTCTACAAGGTTTAAATTAGCTCTAAAAAAACAAAATATGCTCTTAGAAAATATGCACTCACAAATTGATGATAAAAAGCTATTTTTTTGTTTTGAAAAGGTTAATATTTTATGTAAAGCTTCATTTTTTTTTATATTTTGGTAAAGGATGTTTTTGGACGACCAGATTGGGACACATGTGGATTTTGAAATTATTTGAAAATGTTTACATTAGCATTAGTGACAAAATGTTGCCTTCTCTGGTGCTCTCTTACCGGACAGAAATAAATAGCTTAATCAATCTTGGCAAAGAAACTGCAGATCATCCAAACTGCGAATACCTAACGATTTTCCAGGCGGAGATTTACGCTTTTATTTCTAATATCAGACAGTCAACCTGCTCTAAAGGATCTGAAGTCCTTTAAAATCATAACTAGGTGCGCACAATAGGTTAACGTTATGTTAGGTTCCTGGCCATGAATGCCATTCATCGAATGGTCTGATTGTTTTAGTGCCAGATCTTTTTTTTCGGGATATTTCAGTGAAGAAATTAACTCTTGGTTAGAGGCGGAATTTGGTCGCTTATGATTAAATGTCTCTGTTTAAAGACATACTAAGAGTTTTATTTTCTTATCTCTTGAAGCATCCCAAAAGTTGTTACTCTGGTTACTATTACATAAAGCGTGATGAGACATCTGAACATACCTGGCTGTGAGGCTCTGAATTTGTAGACGAGAGAGGTAAAGAGAATATAAAAGTTTAGTATTCTCTTCTCCTCTCTCTCTCTCTCTGCTACGGCCTCGGAATTGCAGCAAAAAAAATGCTATGTGTGTTGTTGTTATCTTAAAAAAAAAATAATGAATTGGCTACGAGCTGCTACCCCAACCATTTAGAGGGATAACTCAAGTAGGAAAAATGTTGGACATAGAAACGGAAATTATCTTTTTATAGAAAATAACACAATTTATATCACACCAAGGTTAAATTGTGCGAAAGTTAAACTCTCTTAAAGTCACTATGAAATATGTGAGAATTGTATTGAATTCGAAACTCCGCTGAAATCTTAACACTAAACTGAGCATGCCAAAAAGGGATTCCAGAAAGCGAGTATCATATGTCCCAAGAATGACTAACAACGTTTGGTAAATTCTAGATATTTTGTTGAAAATAATCATGATAAGAAAAAATAAGGACGGATCCAACATCTTTATCTATAGCCTACTGCGTGTTGGATGAATCTTCGTAATCGTTCTTATAAATATTAATTAGGCAGAGAATTATATTAAGATCTCTCCCTACACTCTTTTGCATCAGTATACGAAGGAGAGACGACATGCGATTTTGCTCCTTCATCTGATATATTCAATAAAAGCGATAATGAGTTAGCTTTCGAAAATTCAAATATTTTTTTAAAGTACACATAACATTAAAATAGAAATTACGTTCAGAAATTAGCACGAACAAATTTCATTTTCTTAAGAATATAAGAATAATGACTCCTAAAGAAGCATTTCCTAATAAAGCTTTAAATTTCCCGTAGATTCAGCGCAATTATAAATAAGTCTCATGTTATCTTAATCCATTCTCTTATATCGAATATTTAGTATAAAATTATATTTAAATTTTTTCAATTCCAATAAATTTTCAAACCCTACCAATTCTTATCTCTCAATTTTCCTTAACCACATCTTTTAACGTAGAATTTAGTGGGAGAATTAACAGCAAACAAAAAACAGCAATAAAATATTTTTTTACTTACTTGAATCCTTTGTCATCGTCAATGCCATTGACAACACCATTTGTTGTGGTCACTTGGTCATCTTTCTTTAAACCATTCGTATCGAATGGAGAATTTGCCTTTTCTTTATCATCGTGTGTCTGTAAATTACAAAACAGAGAAGAAACAAATATGAAAAATAAAGAAAACAAATTAAAACGAGAATAAATAGTTCAAAAGGACAAAAAATTAATAAAAACAATTGTGTTCATAAAAAAAAGAATGCAAAGCAACAATTAGTGCAAATCGAAATAAAAACATGGAAATAAAACTGCTGGCACAAAATGATTAAAAACAAGAGAAAAATTAAAAAAAGGATGTTGAAAGTCAAACAGGAAGTTAAACAAATAAAATTGCATTATGAAGATAAAAAAAGGAAGAAAAAAAATACTAAAAAATAATAATAAACAGCAGCATGGGACGGAAACAGCACATAAAACCAAAGAGTGTGCACAAAGAAAGTGCTACAAATATTAAATAAACTTAAAAATTTTTAATTTTAGAACTTACTAAAATATTTTTAGATAAAAGTTGAGTTTGTTTTAAATTATATTAAAGATAATTTTTTATATTTATTTATATTAACTTACCTTATCATTATCATCGAACTTCAGTCCCCTCAGACGAGGTTCCAAGCCTGACAAAGGACTTTCTTTATTTGTTGGTGAACCACCCAAAACGTATTCTACCATTTTAACGCCTAAACCGCTTGTTGAATCACGAGGACTGAAACAAAAAAAGAAAATAATTATTTTTTAATATATAAATACATTTTAGTATATGAAAAAAAAATAAATGCTAACACAACTACAGTATAAACTCGATAATCCGGATAATTGATTGGAGACCCCTATCCGGATTATCAAATTATCCGGATTGTCGAGGTTTTTTCCTGATACTTTTTGGCTAAGATAAACATTAAGATATATTAGATATCTAGTGTTTGAAACATTTAAAGTATTAACTTTAAGTTTTTTATCTAAAAACATTGTACATTTTAAATTTTTCAAAAGTGTTTATTTATTACAAAGTTGCAATCAATCCGGATAGTAGAACATGTAATTAGTTGGAAAACACCGCCCGTGTTACCGAATAATCCGGATAATCGACGTCCGGATCATCGAGTTTATACTGTATGATGAAATTACCGGAATTTACATAAAATTACTTGAAGGGACAAAGGATTGGGGATTCGGACCTACCTATAAATGTAGTTATCGTACCCTTTAGTAACAAGTAATATTTTGGGATCATTGGTCATTAATAGGTTAAATTAATTTTTATAGCAAATAAAAATAAATGTCCCCAAAAGTATAGATATGTAAAAATATCATCAATTTGCTTAAAATAGCGACAGAACTTAAAACATTTTCTTTTATTTGAATATTACCGCGATTTTAAAAGAATTTATTATATTTTTCATAAATTCATGTATATTTAACTTTTCGACATAAATTGCTAATTAAACCCCTGGGAACCAAATGTATAAAATTTCCCCTTTGGCTTTTAAAGGGTTAATTACCTGTAATTTTCAATTGAATCAGAAGAGACCATTCCAATGGTCCTTGGAAAATTATCGAAATATATACAATTACACACATTTTAAATAATGAAAATATGATATTTTTTATGTCAGATTTGATATTTAGAGAATCATGAAAGAATATACTAATCTTCATTTCTTTTCGTAAGGCACTAGGGTTATAACAATTTTAGGACTTCAAAATACCATAGCACTACTTTATAGCCAATATTTTTCTGATAATAAAAAACAGTTTTTTAAATCAATTCGACAAAAAACTTCATACACCACACATTGGGATAAAATGTACCAAACGTGGCGATTAATTGAATTTTTAAATTTAAATGTTTGTAATAAAGTTGGGTACCGAATAAAAATAGACAAAATTATGTATCAATATCAATTAAAATCTTAAAGCTAGGTTATGCTAAGGAGGTGTCAAAGTTAAACATTTTTGAAAAATAGAATAAAAAAAAAAATAAATTTTCATAAACTTTCAGTGTATTTTTTTATTATATTTTATATATCGTGCTAATATTTTTGTTATTTTTTTTTTTTTTTTTAAATTGTCCTAAAATATAAAACTTTAATGGAATGCAACTTAAAATGTTACACGATGTTTCTTCTAAATTTTTTTTTTCGAAAAAAACTCCAGTCGATTTCATGCAAAAAACAGCTGAAACATTAAACAGTGGGTCAGAATCGAAATAAATCTGTAACTTCTAATCCGCCTTTTGGATTTCCATGATTTCACATAGGCGAAGCAGAGCACAGTAGCATTTTGAGTTTAGAAGCAGGATCCCAGGAGCGGAACTATGGGTGTTCAAAATAAGGAACTAGTGTCATAGAAAATGTTTAACGATTACCGATTCCCAAGATTTTTATATCACCTTAAAGTTATTCATAAATCCTTAAGAAAACATGCTTGCATGTACTACTTATCTTATATATTTTTCGAGTTATATGCATTTGAAATTTCAAAAATCTCAATTTTACAAGATTTTACACTAGATTTTTACAACATTTTCAACCGATTTTATTATATTTTATGCACAAACAAAGGAAATTTTGAGTCGTTATCTTAATTGAGTCAAAAGTTAATCAATTTTGAATTGTAAAGTTTGCAAAAATTAACAAACAGACGGACAGATGGACGGACATTAGAATTCTCTCAAAAAAATCTTAAAATTGGAAGAATATTTTTTTTTTTTTTTCACTTCTTGATTAATACAAAACCCGAATGTAAGTATTAAAATTTTGATATCACCTTTCCCTGATTTAAATGCTATTTTCAACCCATTTAACCCAAATGTATAGACGGACATTACCATTCAGCCAAAAAAATAATTTAATTTTAAAAATGCATTTTTTTTACTTACTAATAAACAAGACATTTAAACGTGATTATTAAAGTGTTGATACCACCTTTCCCTGAATTTTGCATAATTTTCGACTCATTTAATTCAAATGTATAGACGGATGGACGAACATTACGGATCTGGTAAAAAAATCTTAAGATTCTAAAACTGATTTTTTTATCTAATAATCAATAAAAAATAAAACGTGATCATTAAAATATTTAAATAATTTTTCCCTGAAATTATTGCCATTTTCGACCCATTTTACCCCAATGTGCACCGGTCGCGATTTCTAAAATGCTTTTGAAAATTTTTCTAATATTTTTTTTTTTCTATATCTTTTATATACCTACAATTCAAAATATTTAAATGGTATAACTTAGGAATATTGTATGGATTACAATTACTTTTTTTATGTCTTCTTCCAATTAAATAAGAAAAACATTATGATATGGTTAATCATTTTACTTAAGGTTCATAGATTATCGAATAAAATATAAAGACTTTACTATTAACTAATTTATCACTTTTTTACACATATTTTGCAAAATTATTTACCATTTCAACTCGCATCATAAAATGTTGAGACATTTCATAGTTTGGGAAAAAATACCGTTAAAAGTGAACAAAAAGTAAATTAAATTCATTGTTTATAAATTTCATATTTACAAGGCCTTGCTATGGTATTTTGGATATTTTTGATTCTCTAAAATATAAAAATTGGGTTCATAACTACAAATTATTTTTAACTTGACACATTACATTTGAACTTGTAACTTGTAAATATCTTGACAATCCAGTACATTCAAAGCCATCTGGCAACCCTAATGGTAAGCTAGACCCGAATATCAACCATTAACGTCGAAATCTACGTCTAGGTACTTACTAGACGTAGATTTTTACTGTTCATATTGACCTTCTACTAATCACAGAATTTAAATATTTAATACACAGATTTTTTATCTGCATTTTTATTCCTAATAAAAAAAAAAGTCGGGTTAACATATCTTTCTATTAATATTGATAATCAATATCTTAGAATCGTAATTTAAGTAATTTCTGGTCCTTAATTTTAGATATTTAAACGATATCCCTAGAATAATTTCTTTAATAAAAATAAAAAATACCGTAAAAACTTATTTAGTACCATGAAAAAAAAACAAATATTTCTTAATTTAAATACTTTTGTATAACTGTAAATAAAAAGCGTAATAAATTTGTATATCCTGGTTAAAACATTGTAGAACTGAATAGAAAAACCTCTAGCTGAATTATATAAGTCCATAAACATCTCGAGTATTTTTTTTTTTTTTAACTAATTAGGTAAAAAAGTCATTCCATCATTTTGAAGCAGGAAAATTATCTTATCTAGCCTTAAATCTGATTTAAAATCAATAAAGTTTATTGACTTTTTAAGTAGAGTGGTCAAGCTTAAAAAAAAAAAAAAAAAACTATGCTTCAATAAAAAGGGGATATTCTATCAATTTTAATAGAAATTAAAATCTTTTTTTTTTTTAGTCTGACACTTTAAAAATTGTTGTAAAGATGAATTTTCATAAATTTTTCTTACTTTATTCAATAGATCTTCTTAAACTTACCTCAAAATCCCAGCATTTCCACTCGCCGATGTATCTGGTGCTTGTGGAAATGTACGTGGTCGTGGCAATATTGTTTCACTCTGTGTTGACCAAGGTGAATCTTTCCAAACATGAGGATCACCAATGTGTAAAGGATTTAAGGGGCCACCGGTAACACCAGCCGAAGCCGAACCTTTGCCATCGGATTTTTCCCATAATTTTTTGGCAGTGGATGTAGTGATCTGTAATGAAAGAGGAAATAAATAAAAATAAATAAATAATTTACTAAAAGTACTAAACAAAACACAGTTATAAATATAAATGTATTTGTTTAAAAAAGGAAATTAAATTTTATTCAGAGTAGAAAGTAAGAGGAGAGAGTGTTGTTTCCGTTTACATATCCTTTTTTTTTTCGAACCCACAAAATGAAGGCTGAGAATTTGCTGATTTAAACAAAATTTGTTAAAAAAAAATATATATATAAATATTTACACTTTAGTGCACCATTTATGTTTAAAACCAAAAAATAAAAATAAAACACATCTCTGTACTATAATTGTACGCTGTATTTCTGCCTAGTCACTGGACATATCCACTGGGAGCGGTTGTGCCGGGAGGTAGAGGGTGTTATATTATGGTGTGGTTAAGTGGTGATGACTTGATTTGATTTTTCACAATTTACTGTTGTGACCTAATTGCCAATAATAAAATAAAATTACAATAGCAACTACTTTTTTACAAAAACAACAAAGAAACATTTTGCAAAGGATGTCAGACAGACTTAGTTTAAAAAAAAAATAACATAAAATCGAATGGATAAACTCTATTATAAGTACTACGGAGATGTAGTAACAACGTGTTTAAGTACTATGAACTAAATTTCGATTTTTTTTATTTCGTTTACAATAATTTTTAAGAGTGTCTGCGGCAGCAAGTAGAAGTGGTTATATGGAGAAAAAAAGAAATGAAGAATTTGTTGTTGGAAATTATAGTTAACAAGAAGTCTCTTTTGTTATTTAGGAGAAAAATATATATATATTAAAATTTTAAAAAAATGTTTAGGAAACATTTCAAATGTTTATGTAACATTTCAAATGTTTAAGTAACATTTCAAATGTTTAAGTAACATTTCAAATGTTTAAGTAACATTTCAAATGTTTAAGTAACATTTCAAATGTTAAGAAAATATTTTAAATGTTTATAAAATATTTCAAATTATTATAAAACATTTTAAATATTTGTGAAAGAATTTAAAGTTTAGGAAAATATTTAACATGTTTGAGAAACATCTTAAGTGATAAGAAAATATTCAAAAAATTTTGAAAACATTTCAAATGTAGAGAAAACATGTTTAGCATTTTGGAAAATATTTCAAATGTTGAGGAAACTATTGAAATTCTTTAGGAAACATTTCAACTATTTCAAAAGTTTAAGGAACATTTTAAATGTTTAATAAAACATTTTAAATATTTAGGAAAACATTTCGAATGTTTAGGAAACATTTCATATGTTGAGGAAACATTT
The DNA here is from genome assembly GCA_951394005.1 of Protophormia terraenovae. Lineage (NCBI taxonomy): Eukaryota > Metazoa > Arthropoda > Insecta > Diptera > Calliphoridae > Protophormia > Protophormia terraenovae. The sequence continues at coordinate 62,911,753 of OX596073.1, forward strand.
CAAATGTTGAGGAAACAATTGAAATTCTTTAGGAAACATTTCAACTATTTCAAAAGTTTAAGGAACACTTTAAATGTTTAACAAAACATTTTAAATATTTAGGAAAACATTCGAATGTTTAGGAAACATTTCATATGTTCAGGAAATAATTTAAATGTTGAGAAAACATTTTAAATGTTAATTAGACTATTAAATTGTTTAGGAAACATTTTAAATATTGAGCAAATATTTCAAAAGTTTAAGAATATTTTGAATGTTTAGGAAAATAAATATAAAGTCCAAAAAATAAACAAAATCCAATACAAGGCCTTAAAGGCTACAATTTCCTGTCACCCACTGAAAAAAAAGTCAAGGACCTTCACAATTCTTTTCATTTGTTTACATTCATTTATATGCTTTTGTTTTGGGATGCTGAAAGAAAAGCAAAAAAAGAATTATAGTATAATTCACTGCACTTTTGAGCAGTCACTTGGAATGCTGATGTAAAATACAGAAAACACTACTGCACAAAATTATAATTACTGTATGATTACGGTCAAATGACTAGCAACCAAGTTTGGTTTAATTTAAATGACTTAACACACTAGTTGGTTTATATGAATTATATGTAAAGTTAGAGAAAAAAAAAACATTTACAAGCCCTAGGGCGTAACAAAATAAACAAAAGCAAATAGAAAAAATTGACAAATGTGAAAACAAATTTATATGCAAGAATGAATCTACTTTTAAAAGCAAAATTCCATAAACGTTTTACCACCTGTACAACTGCTGAATGAGTTTACGAGTTACATGTTTAAGAATAACGTGTTAAATACGCATTTTCTTAAAGCCATTACTTGCCTTTTTTTAACTAAAACTAAAAAAATAACAAAAAGCTAAAGGAAATTATATATATTTCATGTCGTAAATACAGGAGGTAGAAGTGGTTATATGGAGAAAAAAAGAAATGAAGAATTTGTTGTTGGAAATTATAGTTAACAAGAAGTCTCTTTTGTTATTTAGGAGAAAAATATATATATATTAAAATTTTAAAAAAATGTTTAGGAAACATTTCAAATGTTTATGTAACATTTCAAATGTTTAAGTAACATTTCAAATGTTTAAGTAACATTTCAAATGTTTAAGTAACATTTCAAATGTTTAAGTAACATTTCAAATGTTAAGAAAATATTTTAAATGTTTATAAAATATTTCAAATTATTATAAAACATTTTAAATATTTGTGAAAGAATTTAAAGTTTAGGAAAATATTTAACATGTTTGAGAAACATCTTAAGTGATAAGAAAATATTCAAAAAATTTTGAAAACATTTCAAATGTAGAGAAAACATGTTTAGCATTTTGGAAAATATTTCAAATGTTGAGGAAACTATTGAAATTCTTTAGGAAACATTTCAACTATTTCAAAAGTTTAAGGAACATTTTAAATGTTTAATAAAACATTTTAAATATTTAGGAAAACATTTCGAATGTTTAGGAAACATTTCATATGTTGAGGAAACATTTCAAATGTTGAGGAAACAATTGAAATTCTTTAGGAAACATTTCAACTATTTCAAAAGTTTAAGGAACACTTTAAATGTTTAACAAAACATTTTAAATATTTAGGAAAACATTCGAATGTTTAGGAAACATTTCATATGTTCAGGAAATAATTTAAATGTTGAGAAAACATTTTAAATGTTAATTAGACTATTAAATTGTTTAGGAAACATTTTAAATATTGAGCAAATATTTCAAAAGTTTAAGAATATTTTGAATGTTTAGGAAAATAAATATAAAGTCCAAAAAATAAACAAAATCCAATACAAGGCCTTAAAGGCTACAATTTCCTGTCACCCACTGAAAAAAAAGTCAAGGACCTTCACAATTCTTTTCATTTGTTTACATTCATTTATATGCTTTTGTTTTGGGATGCTGAAAGAAAAGCAAAAAAAGAATTATAGTATAATTCACTGCACTTTTGAGCAGTCACTTGGAATGCTGATGTAAAATACAGAAAACACTACTGCACAAAATTATAATTACTGTATGATTACGGTCAAATGACTAGCAACCAAGTTTGGTTTAATTTAAATGACTTAACACACTAGTTGGTTTATATGAATTATATGTAAAGTTAGAGAAAAAAAAAACATTTACAAGCCCTAGGGCGTAACAAAATAAACAAAAGCAAATAGAAAAAATTGACAAATGTGAAAACAAATTTATATGCAAGAATGAATCTACTTTTAAAAGCAAAATTCCATAAACGTTTTACCACCTGTACAACTGCTGAATGAGTTTACGAGTTACATGTTTAAGAATAACGTGTTAAATACGCATTTTCTTAAAGCCATTACTTGCCTTTTTTTAACTAAAACTAAAAAAATAACAAAAAGCTAAAGGAAATTATATATATTTCATGTCGTAAATACAGGAGGTGTTTGAAAGGTAAAATAATATACAGTAAAATGTTTTAATTAAGGACTGAGAACTATTTTTGCCTGGAACAAATCTATGTCAAAGGAATATTTAATTTAAATATATATTTAAAGGTTTTTTTTCAATTTCCATAAATTTTATCACATATATACATTTGTCATTTTTAAGTTTTTTCACTGTTTTTAATAAGTTATATCTATTAAAAAAAGTGGGTGAATAAACTGAAAACAGTTCATACTTTTTAAACGTGTATTTTTGATGGTAAGAAACAAATTACTTTAATAATCACATAATTAACATATATTAAAATTTTCAAAAGATATGTTAGAATGATTCATTAATTGGAAGTTAAAAAGAACATGAAGGACAAACGTAAGACGATTTACAGGATACATTTACATTTAATAATTTCATTGTAATTATTTATGTTCCTAAAAACTAATTACACATTAAGATGGAGTATATTATGAAAACATATGTACGATTAAAAATTAAACAAAAAGATTTTTTTTCATTGCAATGTATACGAAGAGAAATAATCTACCATAGCCGTGTACAAAATGACACCATTTGGTGTCAATTATATACCAAAGATTTTTTTCGCAAATTGTCATCTTAACAACAATGGAAAAATCAGGAAAAATGTGAGCTCAAATAAGTTATAACCAGGACAACCAAAAATATGCAAAATCATATTATTTTTTGGGATTCAAATGAACTAACAGTTTAGTTATTTAACCATTTCAGACAATTTTAAGAATTTTGGTATCTATTTTTTATAGAATATTTAATATATTTAGGACTTAGCAGCATATTTTTGGATGTTTGGATAGAAAATCCTTATTTTAGAGTATATTTTTGGATATTTTATACTTCAGCACATAATTTTGCACATAAGAGAAAAATTTTTCTAGTTGCGTTTGATAAAAGTTTTTACATAATTTCCCATTATTGAAATTTTTCTTTTTACTGTCACATAGGTTTTCCAAATCCGATTTCCTAATAAGTTTCATTTTATAAATTGTTAAAAATGTTGTGGTTTCCTGATACAATAATTAGCTATGAATATTTTCAAATGCAAAAATAAGATATTTTATTATTTATAATTGCTAATAAAAATCAAGTTATTTTTGACACGAATAGTAGATAATTTTAAGGGAATATTTTTTTATTTGAATATGATTTTTCAAGCGCAAAAAAAAAAAAAGTTTAAATTTTTAAGCCTTCTTTGTTGTTTGAAGGATAACACTTTCATCATTATGACTATATACAAATTCAAGTAATTTTCAAATTAAAATTTTTTTAATGCAAAAGTTTTTGGTATTATACTGGAATCCATACACTTATGGTTCCTCAATTCCCAAGCTTAACAAATATTGTCACATTTCGTGTAGAAAAGTCATAGGAAACATCTGAGAGATCAACCTCACGTATTGCGGAATCTTTGTCAAAGCCCTGTGAAGTTTAGCTTTCACGAACTTCCAAGACATTTTTGTTCGATCTCTAAAATTTCGGCGACTAACATTGAATGTTCTGGGACATATAAAAGATATTTTTTTAAATGTTAATTATTCTATTCCTGTATTTTGAAGATTCAATATTACCCGTTATAATTATAGAGTTTCTTTTATATTGTCAGTTCAAGTCAACATTTAAACTGAGATCTAATGACCCCCTTGAGACTTTACAACTCGAGAACGACCCACCAACATTTTTGTTAATTATAATAAAGTAAAAGTATAAGCCTGCCAATGCCAGGAAGTAGAATATTATAATAATAAAAATATGCACAAACAAATCCGAAAACCTTTAAAAAAAATATATGAAAAATATTTTTACGCTTTTCCTTTCTCTAATCAAAGTAAAAAATTTTAAGCTATTAGAATCTGAATATTACCGAATTCAGGAAGAAAATGTCCTTCTAATTACCAGATCACTGCAGTGCTCTCCTAGCAGAGATCTCGGCCAGGGCAATAAACTGGCATATGTACTACAGAGTATTCGGAGTGGAAATCCAAATTTATAGTCATTTATTTATTTTATTTATTTTATTTATTCAATAGCCAATGAAATTACAATTTCTTACAGGCTAGCATACATATTATTCTTAAAGCTATTAACAATGAAATATCTCATAATCATATAATATTATTATTTAATAAGTTTAAAATACTCCTCTTAATACGGATTGGATTTACTGAAAAATCAATATATGGATAAAAAATGTTGAATTGATTACATATACGTCGCATTGGATCAAAGTTGGCATAATTAGATCGAAAATATTTGATTTTTAAGGGAATAAAATTTCTAGTTGAACGAATCGGGACTGCAAATTCTATTTTACGAAGCAGGAACTCGGAATTAATTGAACCATTTACTAAATTAATTACAAATGAAATATTCATATATTTTCTCCTACTTTCAAGAGAAGGGAGATCAATTAGCTGTAATCGGCTTTTATATGATGGTAAATTAATATTAGGATTCCATGGAAGATTACGAAGACAAAATAAGAGAAACTGTTTTTGGACTGATTCAATTTTCTTAACATGAACTTCGTATTGAGGATCCCAGACCACGGAAGCATACTCCAGGATTGGTCTTACAAGAGATGTAAATAAATGCTTGGAAACGTAAGGATCATTAAATTCTTTTCCCCAGCGCTTGAGGAAACCAAGAACTCCTTTTGCCTTATTAACAATTTGTATAACATGGGAATTAAAGGACAGTTTACAATCAAGCAATACACCTAGATCAAGGAATTCGTCGACTGATTCAAGTTCATATTCATTTATTTTGTATCTACAGAGTACTGGACTTCTTCTGTAGAACATCATGTGTTTGCATTTTCTTAAATTCAGATCCATTAGATTTATAATGCACCAATCATAAAGGTTGTCTAGATCTGATTGGAGTAAGGAACGTTGATAGGAATCAGTAAAGCTATGGAACAGCTTTACATCATCAGCGTACATTAATATTCTGGAATTCTTAATGCATGATGGTAAATCGTTTATGAATATTAGGAATAATAATGGGCCGAGATGACTACCTTGCGGAACACCGGATAAAACGGAAATGTTTTTGGATTTACATTCTCGAAATAATACACATTGGTATCTATTTTTAAGATATGTAGATATCCATTTAAGGAAAACAGGAGAAAATCCTAGTTTATTCAATTTGAACAATAGGAGATCGTGGTTTACTTTATCGAAAGCTTTACTGAAATCCGTATATATTGTGTCTGTCTGTAAGCCGGAATCAAATGCTGTTATTACTGAGGTTGTGAACTCCAAAAGGTTTGTAGTAGTGGAACATCCTTTTTTGAATCCATGCTGAAATGGGGAAATATAACAAACGACTTGATGCGAAAGGATTTCAGTAACTATCTTTTCGAAAAGTTTTGGAATAACACTCAGTTTAGCAATACCTCTATAGTTGGAGATGTTGGATCTGCTTCCGGATTTAAACAAAGGTATAATATAGGATTCCCTCCAAACTGCAGGAAAATAACCATTTACTATTGATATGTTGAATAAGTAGGTTATTGGAGATAAAAGAGAATTTAAACAATTTATGAGAACGCAACTTGGAACACCATCAGGTCCACTATTAACAGAATATTTAAGATTCTGTATGGCTGTCATTATCATGGACTTATCTAAAGTTGGACAATTTATTAGGGATGCATCAGGAATTGGATATGGATAATTGGAATGTTGGTGTAATTTTTTATCGGAGTAGGCAGATGAAAAGAAAGCGGCAAACATATCACAAATATCTGCATCATTTGAGGATACTTTGTCTCCAAATTTCATCATGGACGGATAACCAGAGACTCGGCGCTTTGAATTTACAAACTGGTAGAAAGATTTTGGATTATTTTTAAAGTTTCTTTTCACCTTAAAGAGGTAATTATTGTAACATCGGATGTTTTCGGAATTGTAAACTGATCTTGATATTGAATATTTCATATAATCTATAGATAAACCTGACTTTTTAAATTTTCTGTATTGTTTGTTTTTCAAATTTTTCAAGCTATTGAGTTGCTTTGTATTCCAGGGTGGTCCATGTGCAGTTTTTTTTCTCGTCATTGGAATGGATTTCTTAAAACATTTAAATAAGCCATCATAAAATTTATTCAGAATGGTATCAATATTTCGAGGGCATATGTTATTATAAGGAATGTATTCAAACCAATTTTCAGAACAAAGTAGGTGATTTAGTTTGGAATAGTCAGCTTTGGCAAAATCAAAAACCATCTCTTGATTTACACTGGATCGTACTGATGGTTTCGTTTCGACGTCTATGCTTATTTCTAGAGTGGGGTGATAAACATCTTCAGGTTTTAATAATGGATTAATGCGAAAAATATTAAATTCCTCTGGTTGATCAACAAATACAAGATCAAGTAATTTCCCAAATTTGTTTACTACGTTGTTTATTTGGAAGAGTCCTAAATCTGCAATAGCATCTATTAACTCAACAGATGTTTCTGATCTTACTGATGGGCTTAAAAAGCATGAATCAGGAGTTTTGCACCATTTTATATTTGGAATGTTAAAATCACCAAGAACAATAATAGAGTCACCGGGTTTGGATTGATTTGCTATAAATTTTATCGCATTTGCATGTTGTTCGTAAATTTGAATGTTTGACGCAGGAGGAATATAGGAGCAAGTTACAAAAATTTTTCTAAATTTGATGTTAACACATACAGCGATAAATTCAATATTTTGATCATTATTAAGGATTATTTCTTCCGAAGGTAAAAGAGTTGAGACCGAAATCAAGACTCCCCCACCATCTTTATCCACTCTATCACGTCTATAAATTTGAAATTTACTGCACATTATCTCAGAATTATGAATTACCTTATCAGATTTATTTCGGAGCCATGTTTCAGTGAGTACAATAATATTATGCTCCATACCGAAGCTCTCTAAATAAAAGGATTTTAACTTTGTGTTCATACCTCTAACATTTTGGTATGCAATGGAGATAGCTAACGAGTTATAATCATTTTTTGGACAAATATTAATATTTATCGGATTATAAAATTCAATCAGTTTTTTGGATTTGGAACAGAAGCCCTTGGAAGAACTACATTATTATCATCACGATAAATAAATTGTCGAACAATTGTATTTTTCGGCCAAAATTGTGGATTTACGAGACGATCAAAAATACTCTCTGGTACAATTATCTTAAATGACGCTCTATTGCGTGCATTTATCTTATAAATTTGGACATCGTTGCAATCTTCAATGCCAAGGTTCGTTTTAATATAGAATTCAACATCATTTACTGTTGTATCTACTGAAAAGCGACTGGCAAATACAGTCTTCCTTGGAGCTATAATCTTTAAGGGCTTTGGAGTAACTGTAGTAAACGGATTTATAAGAGGGTTATTAACAACATCTAGATTTGTTGGAATGTTTGAGGATGAGGGAGTTAGTAAAATTAGTTCTTGAGGCTTATTAGTTGCAAGATTTGGGATCATGGGCACGTTTGCCGAATTAGATACCGTAGGGGTAACTAAAGTCAATTCAGACGGAATTATATTATCATTGGAAGCATTTGAAGTATTATGAGGTGGAATAAAAGTATTTGAATTAGTTATAGCAGTAGAATGACTAGTACTTGGATTTGTGGTTGGTAATGGGACAGATTCTTTAGGAGTATTTTTAGAAATACAAGGGGATGTTGATGATGACTTAGCTGTTCTTTTACGTTTTGGCTTCGGGGAGGCAGCAAAACTATCTAAATTTGTGAATTTGGAAAAAAGTTCACCATATTTAGTAAGTTTTCCTTGCAGAGAAGAAAAGTCTTTTTTAATTTCATCGAACTCAGCTTTATAACTTTTGAAAAAGTTGTAAAATTCAACACCAATTACTCTGCAATTTGGACAATTCCATTGCAAGTTTTTGGTATTGTCGGACAATGCATCAGCATCACGAGCTTTGAGACCACTACATTTTAAGTGGTAGTTTCCCAAACACAACCAACAGGAAACCATACGTTCCTCGCCGGAAATACTGCAGCTCCTATTCATACAGTCCATATCAAACTATTATTAAGGACACACACCAAAGAAATAATTATCTAGGATTAAAACCAGTGATAAGTAAATTGAATGGCAATACTGCGAATAATTAGCAAGGACACTAATTTTAATATTGATCTTAATAATGGAAAAACGGAGTGGTAATATTAAGGAAAAAATATAAAACGGAGTTGTTTTATTTGACAAGTTTATCAAATTGACAAACAGAATTATATCAAATATATGTCAGAGAAGCATACAAAAACAATTGCATGCAAAAAAAGTCTTAAATTAAGATTTTTTTATTGTTGTTGTTCAAAACAATAAATAAAACAAATTTAATTAAGACTTAATTGTGAATCAAATACAAAACAATTCAATATTCACTATTCAAGATATATATGTATAATACTTATCTTATAGAAATTAACCAGAAAAACAATTATTGGTAGTGTTTTATAATAATAAAGTTTTACAGAATCGCAACACAAGAATTTTCACAACCGAACTTTACGAGGTTACCACGATTAAATATCTATCTGGTGTCTATTTAACACCCGAGTTTTTGCATGAATGCCGGGCAACTCTAAGCGAAATGGCGAGACATTCAGACCTACGCACAGTGATTCGTTCCCATATAACGACTGGACAAAAATAGAAGGAGTTATTCTAGTCTTATGAAATTTTGTATACTATTAAAACTTGTAATAGTTAAGAAAAATACGAAGTTTAAAAAAAATCGGTGCAAGGACTCTTATACCCCCCATACATCCTGAAATTTCAAAATGCCATATTTTCCACAAACTTAAAAACAAAATTCTAAAAGTTGGTCATATTAGTACTTATTTGACTATAATTATGTGTGCGATTTTTTATTTATAATCGGGGCAAGGACTATCGTAGCTGTCATATATCCTTATCCGTACCAAATTTTCTTGAATTTGGACAAATAGCATACAAATTATGGAAAAATATATATATAAATATTATTAAGGAATACTAGACTATACGTGTTATAAATAATATATATTACCAAAGAATATACAACATATAGAAAGCGCATGTCAATGAAAACTGAAATATTTTTTAAAAGTATTTCAAGATGCGGGAGGGAAGACAAAAGGAAAAGAAGCTTGCGTGTTTTTTATCTCTTTTGTTATGCTCTTGAAATTAATAAAAAACACACAAAAAAGTCAGTCTCTCGCGAGCATTCAAGTAAGAATGTTGTGTTACTGCTTGTTGCTTGAGATACACTCATGAAAAATATTAATATGATTTTTTATCTCTTAATTAAACAACTATTTTTTTTTTTAATTAAGAAATAATAATTTAATACAATTAGTTTTCATTTTTTATTATAAAATACAAATTGAAATAATCGTTCATGCTGAAATAAATTTAGTATTATTTGATATTTTTTAATAAGAAATTAAAATCATTAATTATTTATATGTCGTTATTTTTTTTAATCAAAGAGTAAAAAAATAAACAATAATCGTAATTTTTATGATTACTATGGTAATCGTTGCGATCCCTGGTTATTATTATTCAAATTCTAAACTAGTAACGTGTATTTCCACTTACAAGTCTTGAATTGACGAAGAAACTTTCAAAATAAAATTACTATAAAAATGATGTTATTTTTTTGGTGTATAATTTCATAATGGGACAGAAAAATAAAACATACACAAACATAATTGTGAATGTATGAATGTGGCGATCGCTGGTGTAGTGCCTATAAAAAAGTAGAAACAAGGAATTGTTATATTATTTACTAAAGGAGATAAAATACGATCGTGTATGTTAGTGTAGGGCATTAGCATATGTGTTTTGTTGTTTTAAAAGTAGAAATACTTTAATCATCACCGAACTACTTATACCTTTTAACGTCATATGAGCTTATGTAAATATACTTTCAGAATATCAAATTTGTATTTTAAAATTTGATTTGTGTAGTTTTGTTACTTATGTATTCAAAGTAACAGATGTTAAAGTTAAGTATATTAATTAATTAAATAAATAAAAACAAAAATATAAAATTATATCCACTTGAAAAAAATATAAAAAAATATTTTTATTTTTTTTTTTTTATTCATAACAAATTTGTCACAAAAAAAAATAGATTTTTCTTTAATAATTTTGTTTTATTCTGTAAAGAAGGTGGAATTATATTGAAAAAAGATCTTTTGAAAAAATATTTAATTTGTATATAAATTCTATATAAAAAATTATTATGACAAAAATAAATAAATAAATGAATAAATAAAAAATAACTTATTTCCTGCCAAAAAAATAACTTATATATTAAAAAAAAATCAGTATTTTTGTTTATAAAAAAATTTAAGTCTATAAATTGAAACTTTGCTGTATGAATATTTATTTCTTTTTGTATAAAAAAAATAATAACTTTTTGCTTAGAAAAAGGAAATCAAAAAAACTTCTTTATTTTTCAAAATAAATGTTATTTCTGCCCAAAAATATAAGAAATGAAATACTTTTTTTATTCAAAACTATTTTTTTTACTAAATAAAATATATATAATTTAAAAATAAGTTTTAAAATTGAAAATATTGATATTATTTATTTCTATAAAAAATGTATATTTTAATAACAATTTCTTGTTTCAAATAAAATACAACTCAAAAACATGGAAAAAATCACAAAATAATTTTTTTTCCGAAAAAAAGGAAAAACTTTTATTTACTATTTACTTTATTTTTATTTTTCTTTCTAAAAAATCCAAAAAATGGAGAAATATATACCTTTAAAAATGAAAAAATGTAAATATTTTTTTAAATAATAATTTCAAAAACTAAAAATTCTTTATAAAAACTTTTTTTTAATAATAATTAAAAAAAAACACCAAAAAACAAATTATATGCACATTTTATGAAATATATAAAAGTAAAATATAACAATTATTAGTTGATTAAAAATATAACTATAAAATATAAATTGACAACTTCGAAATCATACAAAAATTTGTCACGTCACTAAGAAAGGTATAAGCACGTCGGTGCAGATCAAAGTATTTCTACTTGTAAAACAACAAAACATGTATGCTATGCCCTACTGTAATATTAACGTTCATATATTTTCCATTAGTAAATAAACAACTAAAAATTCTGTTGGCACTTTTTTCAAAATACAAGAAACAAATTGTTTCTTTCAATTTGAAATAAAGATCTTTATACATGTACAATCTTATATATATGTGTGCGTGTTTTTATTTGCAATTCTTTATAAGGAATACACACATGTACAAACACATATATTTAAACTCTTTCTCTCTGTTTTGGTGGTGGATTTAGTTTTCCCTTATTACTTATCCCCCTCATCATGCAAAATGTTGAGAGCGAGAATTACATGAGAGCAGGTTCTATGATTAGAACCCGCCATAAGAAATTTTGTTTCTACATGATGCGCCTTCTATATATGAATATTCTTTGATATTACTCATACGCACGGTTGTACATGAAAGTAATACAAATATTTCTGACAAAGTTATATTAGAGTGCAAAATGTTTTTAAATAATTATTCCTCTTTAATGAAATTAAAATAAATTAAATTTAGCTTTTCTGTCTACATATTTAAAAAACAAAAAAAAAAATAAAAAATGTGAAATTAAAATTATTTAATGAATTTTTACATTCATTTGTACTAGAATAATTTTGCAGAAAATTGTAATTTTTTGTTCCTAAAAAAATATAAATTACAAAAATACTGAGCAAAAATTGGTTGCGTTCTTTATTGATTACTTTTAAAAATAAAAGGGAAATTAAATATAAAAATAAAAGTTTAGAAAACATGCACTAATTTTCCTTATATATTTAATCAAACATTGTCAATTTTATATTTTTAACACAAAATACAGTCATATATCAAATTTATGAAAATATTTAAATTTTGATAGAAATTAAGTACTAAAGTTTTACTTTGTTAAAACTTGTGTTATGTTGAACTTAACTTCATAAAAAAAATGTTGAAAGAAATTTCAAAATCCATTCAAATTAATTTTTTTAATTGTTCACTTCAAAAATGTTTTAATAAAAAAATGTTATTTTTCCCTTCTACAAAATATTTTATTATATGAATTATAAGCAAAAGGTGGTTGCGTTTTTCGCTGTTTTAAAAATGTCAGATATCAAGCTATATTTATGGCTTTAAAAAATTAAAATCTATGAACTAATCTCTTTGAAATAGCTTTTCAAATTTAGTCAATTTTTTTATTTTTCCTGTAAATTCAGTTTTATTGAAATCCAAATTTCCAAACAAAATTTTAGTAATAATTTAAGAAAAAATCAAAAAGATAAACTATATTGTTTTTAGGCAAAGTCATAAATGTACGTTTTCAAAAGAAATAACAAAAAAAAAACTGTTGAAATATATTTTTACCAATTATTTAAGTAGAGCCATCGAAATTAATTTTTTTAATACACACATTTTTGCTATATATCAGCTGATTTTGGAGCCCTCTACTGGCATGATTATGCTTTCTAAAAATATGCGACATACATTTTTAAAAAGCTTATATTATTAGCTATAAGAAAAATGTAAAATTTCTTAAAATTATTACTTTTGTATTTTTGCCAGTGAAACGAATCACTGTGCTACGAGGATCTTGTTGCGAATGATCTGACCGAAGTTAGTAGACTCCTTCATACTGAAGAAATGAACCAACTGGTTGGTTTACTGCTGGTATCTTTATCGAGGATAGCTCGGCAAAGATGGATAATAAATCCACAAGCTCTATCACAAGGCAAATTTTACCCCACTATAATGAATCGCGAACAAATTTCATCTTGGGAATGCCAAGACGTTAGCTACAAATTCTTATAGTCGTTGTTACTGGGCACTGGGTCGTCGGTGTACATGATAGGAGACTAGGTCTCCCTTTTAACGACTTCTGTAAAAGTTGCCGCAATGAGGAATAGGAGAAGACAGTGGAGCACTTTCTATGTCACAACGGGACCAACAGGACCCAAGTGAGCTGTCTCTTGATATACGCAAACAGCAGCTGCCCAGACATCATAACCTAACCTAATACCAAATTATTTTCAACTTGTCAAATTAGATTTCAACTTGCAACTTGACAACTTCTAAAATATCTTGACAATCAAGTTCATTCAAAGCCGTCTGGCAACACTAATTGGCAACGACCTAAGGCATAGATCTCTTTCTTCTTCTTACAGTGTTATGTCGCGTTGTAATATAATGTGTTCCCATACCATTAATTTATATATATTCTGACAACCATATTCACCTCTGGGGATATAAGATTTGTCCGTGGGTTTTGGTGGAACCCACAAATAACGGTCCACAAATAACGTACAAATAACGTCGAATGACCAAGAAAACTTCTACAAAAATCATTATTTGCCAAAGGAATTAGTGACTAGATATTACGTAAACGTGGTTTCTTAGATGGATTCTGAGCAGTTTGTAAATTTGTATCTACAACTGGCCAGAATTTTCTGGTCTCTGTATGAAATAAATTTTATTTGATAATCATATTTATTTTATAAGAAGAACATTAATGCCACCGGTATGAACGTAGTGCCTCCTGCATGTGTCCATGCATCATCTTTGTTGTTTCTATGTCCAGGAACCCATGTAAGGGAAATCGATGAACATTCTTAGATGTGATACACACACCTTGCAGGGATCAGTATACAAATATTTTTTTTGAAATTTCTTTAAAAATTATAAATCTTAGGTTGTCTACTACAGCAACATGTTTATAAACATCTAATTATGTTTCTATAAATCAAAATTTATGTTATAAATTAACAGAACTAAACGTGTAAATTTTCCCTAATTTTTTTTTATCTTTTTTAATAGATATTAAAATTTTAACATTTAAATACTAATTTACTATTTTTCCGCCCCTTTAATTTCATGAAATTTCAACAAACAAAAAAAATATATAAAATAAATTAAAATGTATGATGGGAACTTTAAGAAAAAAAAAACATTAAAAAAAAAACAACCACACATGTTAAAATACCATTAAAATAAACCAAGTGAAATAATGAAGGAATTAAAATAAAAAAAGGAAAAAATTAAATAAAATAATTCATTATCACCATGATAATGAATATAACAACCAAGAGTTAACTACACACAAGTATGTAAGTAAGTACTTATTATATGCCTTACTCAAATGCCTAAATGACTGACAAACAGAGTGACTTGACTGTCTGATTACTATAACTGCTTAGTAGTTGACATTAACTGCCAACAAAACGACAACGTATGAAAAAACTGAAAAAAATATTATACAAAAATAAAGTTGTCACCATATTAAATGTACAACAATAAAGTCAGTCACTCATCGTTGCCGTCATTCACCTCATAGTAAAACAGTTTTTTTTTTTATTTTTTTTTCTACTGCTGATTTTCGCAAATGTGTGGTTTTTTGTGGTAAAACATAAGTTTATGTTTTCCAGTTTTAAATTAAAAATAAAATGTGGTTAAAATTGCAAAATATATATACATATACAAATTATTTAAATAGAACAATAGTTTGATAAGGAAAATTTTTTTTATTTCAGTTTTAAAGTGTCATTGTTTTAAGTGAAAAAAGTAACAAAAGAATATAGATAAAGTTAAGCCTAGTTATTGCAACAAATGTTGCACAACATTCTTTAAAAATATAGACAACATGTTGCTAACATAAATTTAAGGAAACATTAACAGATATATATAAATAACCAATTTACATCTGAAAAGATTTTAAATCAATTGAACTAGAAATGTCAACTTAAAGGCCTTTAAAAATACCTTCCCATCAATCTTTACCAGATCTTCTAAAGATAAAAGTAATTTTTTAAATGCAATTACATACTGATTTAAATATATAAATTTAGGTTAAATTATTTAGAATTTTTTCAAAACCAAAATTAAGATAATCTCCCATATCAATATTTAGAAAAAAAATAAAAATAAAAAGTCATAAGTTGTTAACTTGTTTACTGTTTATAAATTATAGTAATTGTACCCTAGAGTATTTGTTTAGCCAATATCTAATACAGGGTATTCACTTAAACAAGCAAAATAACTAAATAATTTTTGTTAAATATAAGGACTGCGCACGAAAAAATCCGTGCATACAAATCTGCTTAGAGAAACTAAACCAATGGGCGAATTTTTATGTTATGTTCAAGTTCCAAACGTAAAAGAATAAATTATTTCCTGTCGCACAGTGGTCCCAAAACGGAATTTTTTGGAAATAATTCTGTAACTTTAGAACTGCTGGATGTATTTGAATGAAATTTCACATTTTTAAAAAAAAATCGCCAAAATTTCATTTATGATTTGATTGAAAAAAAATTTTGCACACAGATAGTCCTTATAATTCTATACAAAAAATAAGCTTACATGTGTGGGTTATCTCTTTTACTTTTAGAAATATTTTTAGTTTTTTTAACTTGGCGGGCGCAATTTGTGTTCTAAAATTTTTCTAAAATATTCTCTGGATTCTGTACAAAATTCTAAACAATTTTTGTGCAAGGATCATATACCTATGTTGTTTAGACAAAAAGACCATACATTTTTTTCATGTTTCTAAAAGAATGCTTAATATAAATGCATGTAAAACAAATCCGAGGGCAGTTGGGGTAACAGTCTCCCCGCTAGCCTTATCAGAATTTCGTTAATTTTAATTTTTGTGTTTTTAGTTTTTTGTGGAGCACAAAAATGTCAAAGCTAATATTAAAAGAAAAATACTGTAGAAAGTTACCTCCATATGTTGGCTAAACACACAAAAAATTTTGAATAAACCACGTCTCTTATAACGACAGGGTGACCATTTTACTGGAAAAAAGTAAATTTTTGAAGTAAGTTTTCCCCGAACAGGAATTTTGGGTATTTTGGAGTAAAAAAATGGGAATCTATTTATACTCTTCTTTTAAGAACCATTTTTTTTATATAATACTAAAATTTCAGAATGATAGCTTTATAAATATGGATTTTATATGAATTCAAATTCTAATTTTTTTTTAATAACACTAAAAACAAAAATTTTTCTTTTTTTGATCAATTTAAGGAAAAAATTTTGTTGGAATACTTTATTATTTAAATATTATTATTTTTCAAGTAATAAACTTTCCAACGATACCAAATACTTGCACAAATACTTTACACAATCGTTTAAAAACTAACTGAAACTTTACCTCCTTCCGCAAAATTTGCACATTTTCCTTCAATTTCTATGGTAAATGTGTGCTGAAGCATTCTATATACAACGTGTTTTTTAAATAACTTTGTTTAACTTTTGAATCGCTCAATATATTTCAACGAAATTTCACATAGTTATTACTGAGGTAGTTTCCAACTAATTATAAGCACTATCTGTGTGCAAAATTTTTTTTTTCAATCAAATCATAAATGAAATTTTGGCAATTTTTTAAAAAATTTTCATACCCGAGGTGACCAACTTTGGAGGTCTACCCCTCGTCCTCCAGACCCGCTACGAACCTGTCCTCCTCCAAATCAATTGCCATACACCTCAGGATTACCCATGTGAAATGTTATTCAAATACAAATTCCGTTTTGGGACCACTGTGTGTCGGTTTTTAAGGAAATATTTGATCCTTTCCAGAATTCTTCCAATAAAAGATTTTATTGTGTTTCGGTCACTTTTTTGTTCGAATAAGTCCACTTATTATTAAGCTCCGTTTCATTTTTAGCTGAGCTTTTAATGTCCTTTAAAATATTTTTTACTAGTGCCCAATATCTTTAAATTTCACGGAGTTCCGAACAATTTTATAGATTTGTCTCTTTCGGTACATACACTAACAATTTCTTTATTATCACTCCATTGTTTTATTGCTGTAATGAGAAGAATCAAGAACAGGCCAGAAAAAAGCGGATACACTGTATTTTCTTAGAAAAGTGAGAAGTCTTTTCCAAAGGCACTCATTCACGTATATTTCTGTGTTAATGGAACAATTTTTTATGAATGAAGTACTTCTTTTCCGCATATGCATATGGCTTCCCAAATCAAAAACCTACTTTGGAATTTTGATTTCTCTGATATACGATATTTTTCTGCCATATTTCCTCTAGCATCTGCAACATTGAATTCCTGGCCAGAAAGTTGAGAAAAGTCAGTCTGTACAAATGTTCCATCGTTTATTATACTCTAATCATAATTATGAAAAAAATTCGTCTGAAGTACTTTTACGTTATTTGTTTACCTCCAGATTCTTGCTTGCGTTTCTATTAGGATTTTTTATACTTTATACGTCTTCAGGCTCGATTTCCATTCAACTATTGATACTGATAAAGATTCAAAGTAAATAACTTTTTGTGACACTTTTCTTCCTGAGATGAGGGGATTTTCTCTCAAAATACTTTCTATTTTGTCTGAGTCCTACAGCCTGAAGATACTATTTTTATTCCACTACTTCTTTGTATAATATTATGACCCAAGAAACTGTATTTTTTCACACAACTGCCTTCCTAGCAATTGTTTTATATGACCGATGTAATATTTCGTAAAAAATTTCAATTATGTGTTTTTGTGTGTTTTTTGTTCAATTTCCATTTTAAGAAAAACTAGTTTCCTATAACCATAAAACTTAGCACATGGCAAGTGAGCATTATGACAAATGTAAACAAAGCCCAAGAGCATGCACGGATTTTTTCGTGCGCAGTCCTTATAAATATATGAAAAAAAACCATTTATAAAATATATAGATATATTTTCTAAAAATTGCATAGTACTTTATAGCATGTAATTGTTGTCTTAATTTGTTTTGCAAATAAATACGTGTGTAAGTAGTTGTCTCATTGACCACTCGACTCCACTCCATTTAAAGTTGTTCAAAGCATATGTTTTCTCTGTTTGAGTTTTTCATTAACTTGATTTTAAAGTCAATAGTTTTTTTTTTTTTTTTTCAAATACCAACAATAAATCAGTTTAAAATTATTTGTTTTTCTATTTTAGTATTTACAAGTTTAATACTTAAATTTTATTTAATTTAATTTTTTTTTTTTTTTTTTTTATTGTCAGTCAATATTCTGCCCATATAAGATGATGACAGTTAAAAATAAAAAATAAAAAATAAAAATCGAAACATTGGCAAGCAAACAGCAAACACTAAAAGGCTGAGAGCAAGCAAAAATCAAACAACATTTTCAACTCTAAATGGTGTTTTCATTCAATCTTGACACAGTTTTTGGCCTAAACACAGCAACAACGTAAACAATACCAACAATACTTAACAACATTTTTTATTTTAATTCATACGATTTCATTTTCATTTATATTTCTGTGTAAAATAAAATCAAAATTTAACACATCGTTTAACATGTGAATTTTTTTCGAATTTTAATTTTGTTTAGTGTTTTATATAAAAATTAATAATATTTCATACAATCAACACTGAATTGGTTACTAATCAAATAGAGAATTACTAGATTTTCTAGAATTACTTTTAGATTTAATTGCCCTAAGAGGTGGCAGCATTTCAATAGACCTTCTATGTTTATTTACCTAGGAATGAAAAACTTGACCCATTTTAGCTCAAAATAGAGAACTTCAGATTTGTAAAGTATTAGAAATAAGTACAAAAGGAACCATTAGCGAAAAGGCAAGTAGGTATCCTCCAAAGTTCTTTAGCTCACTGTAATACCCTTAAGAGAAATGAAGAAAAAAATTCGATCACCCTATTTGAAGAAATTTCCAAAACTTGCGAATCTCATAACAAGGAACCAGATTTCAAATTGAAATTGATAATTTATTACAGATCACCGAAAAATATAACTTTTATAGTTCTAACCACTACTTATGAATTTGTGGACCATTTTTGGTAACCCTTCCGTTAGAGATTTGATATTTCCTTCAGTCACTTTTTTGGAACATTGCGCACATCTTCTTTTAAAATCTTCGGTATTTTGGGACACCTTTTTGTGATCTTCAATTCACTTTTCACAACAGCTCAATATCTCTCCACTGGTCTATACTATGGACAATTTTGAAAATTGACCTCTCTTGGTACAAAAACTATGTTATTGTTTTGGTACCACTCTAGAGCTTTCTTACCGTAGTGATATGATACCAAATGGGTCCAAAAATACATGGACACATTGTGCTATCTTACAAAAGGAAGAAGTCTTTTTTGCAAATATTTCTTTATGCATATTTTGGTATTTATAGATCCGAATGTATCAAATGACTTTCCCGTTTTGCCGCAACTGCAAAAAGCTTGTTATACCAGGAATTTCGTAAGATTTTTTTTCTGCTTTTGGGTCCTAAACTAATCTTTAACATTGCCTCGAGCATTAACAATAAAAAGTTTTGACACATAAGCTGCGAAAATTCTGCCAGCACATAGGTTTCTTCGTCAATTTTACAACTTGAGTATTTTAGTATGAAATTTGATTTTTATTTCCGTGTCCTATTCTTGGCTTCTAAATTTTTTCCAGAATTCCTGTTTGGAACTTTTTGGACTTTATATGTTATTAACTCTGCATTAGCTTTAAATTTTCACACCAAATAGTCGAAGCACTGATATAACTGAGCTGATTTTCTACCAGATGTGTTTGGAGTACTTTTCGTTATGCTTTCAATTTTCTGGCCTTCCCAATATCATGTGGTCCTTTTTTTTTTTTTTTCTTTCCGAACCAGGTTTCATATCAATGGTCAAATTCTCCTGATACTGTTTAATAACATTAGAAACAGTTTGACGGCAGAAATTTAATTCTGTGGCCATTTTTTGTAGGACCTATTTGGATTTTTTTAATAATTTGTAGGACGTAAATCTTTTTCGTCACTTATTTTAATGGAAATCACGACAAATCAACATGGTTATTATTAAAAATAATAACTGACTTATTTTTCCATGATAACTACTTTCTTTAATCATATTAAGTACCTCAACCATAAGGATATAAATGGACAAAATCAAAATTTTTTCCATTAATCATGTACGTATTTCATTACCCCGATTACGATTGAGTTTTAAAATTGTTATGCTGAAGTGAAGTGTTGTATTAAACTTCATTTCAAAGAACCAATAATATATTGGGTGTATGCATTAATTCCCATCGTTTTACATTAGATTGCGGTAATAGTATTTTTAGCAAACGATCCATTTTTACAACTATACATGTCAAAGTTCTGTCATTAAGCTTTCTTATTTACGTTAATAACACAGTTTTTAAAGCTTTAAATATGGTACCAAAAACGGAGCATTTGCGGAAAGTTTTACTTCGTTATTTATTGAAACAAACTCCTTCGGAAAGCCATAATATTTTGTTGGAAGTTTTTGGGAATTATGCTTTAAATGAAGGAACTTGTTGTGAGTGGTTTAAACGGATTAAAACTGCCGATTTCGAAAGAGCATCTCGTCCAGCCGATAAATTTCAAAGATGAAGATGTGGAGTTTTTACTCGATGAAAACTAGCGCCCTGTAAGAAATACTTTCAGAATCATTGAGTAGATCAATCAATAATTTGCGAACTGACGCCAAGGTTCACCGAGTGGAGATTTTTCATGTCTAAAATCATGTTTTAATGCGAGAAAAATATGAAGTTTCCGTATTGAACTGTTACGGGCAATGAAAAATGGATCCATTAGTATAATACAAAGTGCAAAAAATTATAAGTGAAGCCGAATATCTTTATCGACAAAGTTGTGCTTTATATTTCGAGGGATCTGAAGGCTGCCATAAGCTCCGAAAACTGAGTGACACGATCACGGCAGACATGCACCGAACACAATTGTTTCGTTCACAGAAAAAATTATTACCATATATTTTTTAATTAACAAAATTGTTTAATTTTACTTCAAAATTTAATAAATATATTCAAATAAGAATTAAATTTCAGTTATATTTGTTTACTCATTTAAATTTTTAATTCATTCAATCACCCACTTAATTGATTTAATTAATTTTTTAATTGGAAATTTTTTCTTGTTTTTCATTTTTAAAAATTTTGTTAATTAATATAATCATTTTGGTGAGAGGTGCAAATTTAAACAAGCTGTTAATTAAATGAATTATTTACTAACATATTTGTTAATTGATATTATTTTTTTATTTTTCTGTGTTTGAAGAAAATATTGAACATAAATACTTATTTATATACTGGAAGAAAACAAATTAAACGGATCATAGAATTAGAAACAATTTTCAATTGTTCCGATCGATTGAAGGAATTTTGTTGTCGATTATATGTATAAAATTTACATCTACACCATTTTTAACAGTAATTTTGAAAAAACCAATTGAAAATTAGATTTTTCATTTAATTTTTAGAAAAGATCATTCGAAAATAAGATTTTTCATTTAAATTTATGAAAATAACCATTGAAAATAAGATTTTTCATTTAAATTTTAGAGAAAAACAGATGAAATTTCTATATTTCATTAATATTTCAGAAAAGATTAATTGAAAATTAGAATTTCTATATAAAAATTGGAAAAAATTAATTGAAAATTAAGTTATCTATTTAGCATTCAGAAAAGAACAATTGAAAATAAGTTTTTTAAATCAAATTTAGAAAAGAACAATTTAAAATAAATTTTTTACATTTTAAATACAGAAAATAACAAATGAAATTAAATTTTTTATTTTAAAATTTAGAAAAGAACAATTGAAATTGAGAAAAATGTATTAAAATTTAGAACATTGAATAAGACTAATTTGAATGATGAAATTATATAAGGTCAACTTAATTTATGTTAACTTTAAGCAAATAAAATTTAGAGATTGTATAAAATCCATCTAGATTGTAAAGTTTGAATTGCTTTACATAAAATGATTCCTTATGCGAATTTTATATTATTTCAGATGAAGTTCTGAATTTAATTCAGTTTTTTCTTAATTTTAATTGCACTTTTATGAATTTTAAATCTTCTTTTAAATTGTTCTTTTCAAAAATTGAAACAAAAAAATCCAATTTAAATTGTTATTTTCAAAATTATAAATGGAAAACCTAATTTTCAAGTAATCTTTTCTCAATTCTAAATAAAAGGTCTCACTTTCAATTGATCAATTCTGAAATTTATATGAAAAATGTAAATTTCAATTGTTATATTCTGAAATTAAGAGAAATATTATTTTAATATGTTCTTTTCTGAATTACAATAAAAAAATTATAAATTAAAATGATATTTACAAAATTTGAATTGGAAAATCTCATTTTTAATTGCTCTTTTCTGAAACTGAAATGAAAATCCTCATTTTAAATTGCTGTTTTCAGAATATAATATAGAAAGTTCTCATGATATAGCATTTTAATTAAAAATTATTATTTTTTCTGTTCATTAATTAGACTAAATCGGACTTGACATCTCCGATTTCACTGAAATTCACTAGAGACAATGAATATTGAAAAAGGATCCACCTTAAAATTTGATCGTAAACGGTAAATATTTACTATGTTAAAATTATACACTATGGAGCAGAAGTGAACACTTTTTTATGACAATTTACTTTTTTAGACATTATCTTCTTGACAACAGATCCCAAATTAAATCAAAATAGTAGAATATACTCTTTTAGGTCTAATTTAAAATATTTAAATACTAAACATTAAATTAGTTGATTGGCTGATATAAAAAATAATAAAATCCTAGCATTGCGTGCTTCCACTTCAAAAACGTGATATAAGGAGTGAGATCGAAAAAATCTTAACACACATTTTGCCTCATAACTTTTTTCGGAATCAATATTCAAAATTTTTTTTTATCTAGTTATCATGGAAAAATACTTCAGTTATTAATTTTAATAACAACCATGTTAATTTGTCCTTATTTTCATCAAAATAAGTGACGAAAAAGATTTACGTCCTACAAGTTATTAAAAAATTTCAAAAAATCCAAATAGGTCTTACAAATAATTGGCCACAGAATTAAATGTCGTCCGTAAAACCGTTTCTAATGTTATTAAACAGTATCAGGAGAATTTGATTATTGATGTGAAACCTAGTTCATTAAGAAAAAAGGACCACATGATATTGGGAAGGCCAGAAAATTGAAAGCATATTGAAAGGAACTCCAAACACATCTGGTAGAAAATTAGCTCAGTTTTCTCAGTGCTTCGACTATTTGGTGCGAAAATTTAAAGCTAACGGGAAAGTTGATAACATATAAAGTTCAAAAAATTCCAAACTGGAATTCTGCAAAAAGAATTACAAGCCAAAAATAGGACTCGGAATTTAAAACCAAATTTCATACAAAAATACTCAAGCTGTATAATTGACGAAGAAACGTAGGTGCTGGCAGAATCTTCGCAGCTTGTGTCTCAAAAATTTTTATTGCTAATGCTCGAAGCAATGTTGGAGATAAGTTTAAGACCCAAAAGCAGCAAAAATTTTTTACAAAATTCATGGTATGACAAGCTTTTTGCAGTTGCGGCAAAACAGGAAAGTCATTTGATACATTCGGATCTATAAATACCAAAATATGCATAAAGGAATATTTGCAAAAAAGACTTCTTCCTTTTGTAAGATAGCACAATGTGTCCATGTATT
This sequence comes from Protophormia terraenovae, assembly GCA_951394005.1. Taxonomy (NCBI): domain Eukaryota; kingdom Metazoa; phylum Arthropoda; class Insecta; order Diptera; family Calliphoridae; genus Protophormia; species Protophormia terraenovae. Next base: position 62,935,717 of record OX596073.1, read on the forward strand.
TTTGGACCCATTTGGTATCATGTCACTACGGTAAGAAAGCTCTGGAGTGGTACCAAATCAATAACATAGTTTTAGTACCAAGAGAGGTCAATTTTCAAAATTGTCCATAGCTTAGTCCAGTAGAGAGATATTGAGCTCTTGTGAAAAGTGAATTCAAGAGCACAAAAAAGGTGTCCCAAAATACCTAAGATTTTAACAGAAGATGTGCACACTGTTCCAAAAAAGTGACTGAAGCAACTATCAAATTTCCAAAGAAAGGGTTTTCAAAAATGGTCCACAATTTTATAACTAGTGGTTAGAACCATAAAGATTATATATTTCTGTGATAATGAAAACTCTAAGATCAACCGTTTCCAAGTTATTGAATATTATGTATGTTAAGAATTTTTCGATCTCACTCCTTATTCAGCTTTGCCGAATCTATTAAACCTACCCACCAACTGCAATTTTTCTACCACCCTAATTTAAAATTTCAGCTTTTACGGCATGTGGCCAGCACATTTTTTTTTTTTTTTTTTCGGAAGAAATATAATAATTAGAGTTGCGAATGGCCCATAAAATTTTTTTTTACTTATCATTAATCATAGCTAACATTTTACTGTATCTTCTTTCTCTTACAAAACATTGGTCAGATAAACGGTAAACATTTTTTTTTGGCAAATTTGGTCAAATATTTGACAAATATGAACATAGCTTAAGTATATTGGAAATTTTTAAGCCAAAATTCGACCACTTAGTTGATCCGCCCTGAACCCTATTCATCTTTCAAAAGACACACAGACGGACTGACGTTAAAATAAATTGTCTTTATAGGGTCTTATATGATTATTTCGTTATGTCACACACCAAATGATATACATAAGGACTGCGCACGAAAACATCCGTGCATACAAATCTGCTTATAGAAGCTAAACCAATGGGCGAATTTTTTTAAAATTATATTTTTATTAATGGCTGTTATGTTCAAGTACTAAACATAAAAGAATAAATTATTTTCAGTTGGTTTTTAAGGAAATATCTGATATTTTCCAGAATTCTTCAAATTAAAGTTTTTTTTTGTGTTTCGGTCACGTTTTTGCTCGAATAAGTCCACTTATTTTAAAACTCCGTTTCATTTTAAGCTGAGCTTTTAATGTTCTTTAAATTATTTTTTACTAGAGCCCAATATCTTTCAATTGCTCGGAGTTCCGAACAATTTTATGGATTAGCGTCTTTCGGTGCAAACACTAACAATTTCTTTTTTACCACTCCATTGTTTTGTTCCCGTAATTAGAAGAAGCGAGAACAGGCCAGAAAAAAGTGGATACACTGTATTTTCTTAGAAAAGGGAGAAGTCTTTTCCAAAGGCACTCATTCACTTATATTTCTGTGTTAATGGAGACATTTTTTATAAATGAATTGCTTCTTTTCCGCATATGCATATGACTTCCCAAAACAAAAACTTTCTTGGGTATTTTGATTTCTATGATAGACGATATTTTTCTGCCATATTCCCTCCAGCATCTGCAACATAGAATTCCTGGCCAGGAAGCTAAAAAAAGTTAGCCTGTACGAACGTTTCATTGTCTATTATACACTAATCATAATTACGGAAAAAATTCGTCTGAAGAACTTTCACGTTATTTTTTTACCTCCAAATTCTTGTTTTGCGTTTCTATTAGGATTTTTTTGTACTTTATACGTCTTCATGCTATATTTCCTTTCAACTTTTCTGATAAAAATTCAAAACAATTAACTTTTTGTGACATTTTTCTTCCAGAGATGAGGGGATTTTCTCTGAAAATCCTTTCTATTTTGTCTGCGTCTTACAGCCTGAACATACTATTTTTTTTCCACTACCAGGTTTCCATTCAGTGACCATGACTTCTTTGTATAATATTATGACCTAAGAAACTGTATTTTTAGACACAACTGCCTTCCTAGCAATTGTTTTATATGACCGATGTAAGATTTCACCAAAAATATTAATTATGTGTTTAAGTGATTTTTGTTCAATTTCCATTTTAAGAAAAACTAGTTTCGCTATAACCATGAAACTTAGCACATGTCTAGTGACCATAATGACAAATGTAAATTAGTTAACAGAATTATTTATTTTCCACCACATCAAAAGTTATAAGCCCAAGAGCATGTACGGATTTTTTTGTGCGCAGTCCTTATTTAATATAACCTCCATCTTTTTGACGATGGTTAAAAAAATCAATATATTTCTTTTAACTCTCTACTATCATTCTTCTTTTCATCATTTTCCAGAACTTAATCTATATATTTTACAATCAACAACAATGATATTTCAACTGCTAAACCATCAAAAGAAACTAAGTATCAACAACATAACTGAATGCTATTGTCAACAATCATTGTTGAAGTCAATAGAAAATTGACTTTTGTTGTTACAATAATGCAACTAGTGATACTTTCAACAGCAGACAAGCATTTTTTTTACTTCGAAAGATGGAAATTATAGATTAGCAGAGGGATTAATATATCGAACAGGCGAAAAATAAATGTTTGTAATACTATATGAAAGAAAAGTATTTAAATAATAAAATAAAGTGTTATATCTGTGGGAAATATAAAAGTGTAATTTTATTAAGAACTTAAGCTTATGTATTTAAGTATGTATGTATTTTTTTCTAGATTTGATATGTTTATCTCTGCAATATATTCCCAATTTGTTAATATTATATAAGTTTAATGGATTTCTTTTTAATGTCTTAAATACTTGTGGATATTTGTGAATGTCTTTTGCAAAAAGGCTTTATCTCAAGCCCTTAGCAATTTCTAAGAACTATATCAAAGTCAAATAAAATATTAAAATATTTCAAGACTTCTTAAGGAAATATAAAATTAAATTTTAATTTATAAACTTGTGTTTTTCTTTATTTATTATTAAATAAAACAAAGTTTTTTTTTTGTCAAACAGTTAATCATTTTTTCCCAGAATTCTTTTTATTTAAATAAATAATTTTCATGACTTAACAATTAAGTAATTGGCAGTACATTGAACTTTTACAAAGTTTTCATAAGAACTTTTCAAATTAAATGGAACTTTTATCCTTTCTACCCGTTCTCCTTTGCGTTGCTAATCATAAATATGTTTATTTATGGTTGTGAAACTAATGGAATATTAAACAAAATATTACTTGGAAAATATATTTGTGTGGCCAGTAGTAGATATTCCATAACTTTTGTTTTTGCTGGCTTCACTAAATAAGGATAAAAACACAAAAAAAAGACCAAAGTTAACCCTAACCCTACAAGCAAAATAATACGAAAATGATTCGAATTCGTATTGCTTAAAAGAAAAAATTTATTGCCGCAATGTTCATATTCGTATTGCGGAAGTTTCCCCCATCGGGAGAGATTGTGCGTCACCGGCTATACATCTAAGCAACAAGAAATCAATACGCCTGGAAGAAAATTGGGCAATATTGCTAGATAATCATCTATGTGAAAAAAGGACGATAACGCCAGATAATATTCCGGAAGATGTAGTAATAATATTATTGCTAAAGAAATGTATAAATAATAAATTGCTAAAAAAATCTATAATTAATATGATAAACAATGTTTACCATCTTGTAAGTCATGCATATATATATCGTCACATTATAAAGCATGTAAAATTTGCACGCTCACATAAGATATTTTTTTTTTTTTTGCTAAGAGACATATAATTTCCAATATTTTTTTAATTTCTAAATAATTTTTCGACAAATGAAAAAATGTGACTGAAAAATAAAAGTATGTATTGCGTTAATTTCTTCTGGATGATTTCAATGAGATATCATCAATTTATTGCGGAGGGTATAATCCCCTTATTGAAAAAAGGGCGATAATTTGATGATAGATTTTATTTTATAAATGACAAAAAATAAAAATTTTATCTATTTTTTGATTTTGTTCCCTAATTTTCTTTAGACTGATAAAAATATAATATTATAAAAATATTGCTTTGATAATTTTCTTCTATATAATAAAAAGAATATATTGCGTAAATATCTTCTAGGAAGATATCTTCCAAATGTTATAAGGGGAAATGATGCTCTGATTGTGACTACTTTGACATTGATAGCAGCAACACATGTTCATTTTTATATACATTCTATGGAAAATTGTTAATTAAACACAAAACCTACGACTGCCTTTCTTATCATTGTAATACATTTGGAATATATGTACTATATAGGATCAATTTTAGGAAAGGGACTTTACTGCGGTAATGAGTTTCTTATTAAAAAAGTTTAACAGATGTGTGCTCTTCGTTTTGTTTTCCAGCATGTATTTGAATTGTAGATGTAGTGTGTCATAAATTTATAAAGAATTTCTCTGCAATCTACATTTGTTTATGGCAATGGAAAGGACCAAAGTTTTTTGTTTTCTCTTTTATCTGAAAAAAAAGTTTACTATGTAAACTTGTTACTACTTTGACGAAAATTTACAGAAACCCATTAAACAAAAGTGTGACTAAATGTGTTGAAATAAATAGTTTCCTTTCCAAGATATTGACATCTTCATAAATTTTTCTTTTTTATTGGAAAAGTATATTAACTTTTTTGATCATATTATTTTCAAAAAAGAAAAAATTGTTAAAACAAAAAAAATTAAAATGATTATCAAAAATATACAAAGTTTTTGGAAAAGTTCGTTTTAGAATAATTTTATAGGGTAAAGGAAAAATAACAAACTTTAAAGAATGTTTAAAAGGTGTGTATTTAAATAAAATATAGCATACATATGCTCAAATAAAAGATGAACGATATAAGGTATTGTAGCATTTTTCTGCAGATTCATCTAATGTATCATTGAATCTGGAAATAGTAAAAAGCGTTCTCTTTCCATAAAATGCATAGAATGACATCAATTCATCACAACAAATCTTAAGTATGTGTGAGATCAATGGACTTTTAAATGTAAAAAAGGATGTTTTGTTAAAAAAAAATTTTTGGAAAAGGGTTTTAAGGGGAATATTTTTCATGAGTGTATTATTAAATGATCCAAAAATAATGTTCGCAAAAAATTGTGAACCAAAACAGAAAAATTAAGTAAATATTTTGCAGAAAAAAATTAAAAATTATCCTAGCAGTTTTTTCCCACTGAATACAGAAATAACAAAAAGCAATTTCTGAAAAAAAGTGAAAAAGGCTCCTAATTTAATATCTTAGTTAATTTGTAACTAAATTTATTTTTTCTTTATGAAAGGTAATTTCACCAAATTTTTGGCGCCATCTGTCTATAAAAAAAATAAATAAAAAAAATATTGCCGTAGTTGATTATTTCTGGGGCTTCCTAAACTAACTTTGGGTTTCACAACCCCTTTCTAATTGCCACAATTATGGACCGCAAAACGATCGCAAATTGGAAAAAGGTGGAGCAGTTCTTAAAGCTATGTATACACGATTGTCAGATCTAACAATGTTGGCAGAAAAATGTTCAGAAAATGTCTAACAACCTTGTAAACTTACAATTTATGTCTTACAACGTTGTTAGACAATGCATTGTCAATAAATTGTAGCCCAACAATATTGTTAGACATCTGACAATCGTGTAAACACATAACGTTGCCATTGGCAGATAATTGTCTGACAATTTTTATTGTCAGCTGTGCGAATTTTATGCATCTGACAATGGCGCCATTGTCAGATAAATCATTTGTAATGGCAACGCTGCACATTAAACAGCAAAGTTTATCCGTCTGACCACGAATCTGGTGTAAACTGACAATTTTTGTTGGCTGATAAATTTATTGTCTGACAATTGACTGGCAATGAAATTGTAAGGTTTTCTTACGATCGTCTAAACTGGCAATTTACCTGTTGCTAACAATTTTTCATTGTCAGTACATTGGCATTACATTGTCAGATCTGCCAACATTGTTAGATCTGACAACCGTGTATACATAGCTTAACCCTACGGTACATACCCAAAAAAAAATTAACGGTAGTTAATACCTGTGGTACACGTTGATTTTATTCAAAAAAAAAAATATACACTTTTACACAAATTATTTATTACTACCATTTAATTGGTCAGAGATCATAAATCCAATCGGTAAATATATTTAGAAAAACATGTTTGAGTATTTTAACAATGTCCGTCCGTGTGTCTGTCTGGCAGTCCATGTTAAATCGCAGTTTTTGAAATAATTCATGAATTTTGGCTTTATATGATGCAGACATGAGATCTGTTAAAATTAGTTAATAATAGTTACCTATTATTACCAAGTCCCCATACAATTTTTCTCCTAGAATAGGGTTTTGAAGCCCATACATTGTATTAGTATTGCATAATTTAGTACATATAAAAGTTTTATGGACGTTAGAAACCCCATTTAGTTTTATAAAATAATGTTTATAAACGTAAAAACTAATCTATAACATTTTTTATCAGGTTCGCACCTCAAAAATCCATAGCTCCTATATATGGCCCATTTCCGAAAATCATCATAAAGTGGATAAATTATTATTGTTAAACAACACGTTTTTTTTAACAAAACATTGTAAAATGTATAAATTGTAATTTTGAACTTTACAGCAAGACTTGTTTAAAAATAAAACACACGTTCCACATACATTCTCTGAGAAAATCGGTCAAGACAGACTATAACGTTCTTACAGTCATAAAGAATGTTAGCACTTACTTCATCCACAATTAAGCATAGGATCCATATAATATTCTCACCGAAAATAGGTCACGTCCGAGAATAACTTTTTTTACAACACTAAAGAATGTTGTCAGTGTTGTCATAGCGTCCTATCAAGTTTGGAGCTACAATATGGAAAGTTTACGTTCCTTAGCACGAATATAGGAAATAATTTCAATATCTTGAGCTCTTGCATGATATTTTGAAGTAGAAATGGTGGACATTACTACATGATATTGAAAAAATGAAAGAAACTTATAAAAACCAAAGGTAATGCGGTGAAGGATGTAAAAATGTGCGCTCCATTGTCATATTCATAAATACTGGCTCAAAACAGCGATAACTCGAAAAGTTTTTAACTTGTCACATCCCTGCGGAAAATTTGTGGTAATTGCAGTAATGGACCGGTTTTTCTGTACCAGTTGAGTACCAATTGACACCTATCTCGTCACCAAAGTTCCAATTGAGAACCAGTTGACACAAACACACTCACTATTAACATGCTCGTTAAGTGCGCAAATAGCAACCCGCGCGCAATAACAATCAGTGGCTGAGTGGTAAGCGTTGAAGACTATAAAACATAACATACGTCAGATGAACATGGGTTCGAGCCGGGGTGCCGCCATCGACATTAACGAAAAATTATAAAATTAAAATAAACATAATAATTTAATGAATATAATAATAAAAATAATGTTAAAAAGTAAACAATTACCGAATTTTTATAAAATTTTTATTACAATAATTGTTACTGAACCTGTCCTCTTGGACCTGTCCTAAAACCTATCCTGTGACCTTTTCCAAGGGGCTAATTAGCCACCTCCAATGACAACCCCATGTAAAAGTGACAGGTTCTTCTCATATAAAGTTCCGGAACTGGGACCGGTCACTAGCCCTGAGAACCTGTCACGTGACTTTTTTTGAACCGGTTCTCTTTACTTTAGGGATATTATCCTTTATTTCTTTTTCTGAAGTTCCTAAATAACCTAGAAATGTAAAAAAAAAAACTTATTTCTGAAACTAGTTCTCCTTCAAATGAAGTCATAACTTATAATTTAGTAATTTTGCCTGTCATGGACAGTCTTATTCCCTAGTTTAAGCAAAAAATTTAATTTTAATTTTAGTGCGAAATATAGAAATTATATGGGGGTACCCGGATACTCCCGTAGATATCAACTTTAAAGCCATTTTGCATATAGACCAAGTTAATAAAATGTTGGTTTTTTTCAGTTTTTATACTGTATAAACACCTTAATCAAGACGATCTGAAGTTTCGAGGCTATATCTTTATTAATAAAGAAATGCGAGCACTTTAATGTTAAAAATGGTATGCGGGTATGTACCGTAAGGTTAAGAAAATTACAAACACTTTCGGACGCGAAGTGGCTAGACGTGTCAATTGTTATAAACGCTATATGCCCAATGTTAAAGCCAATATAGGACTTAAAATATTTTAAGTGCAACAAGTACCAGATAAGAATGCAAAGAACGTTGAAGCTAAAAGCAGAACAAAACTCCTAAAAAAGAATTTAAAGTTTAAATGTTGTATAATGGATTATGCAACGTACGAAATTTTAGACTTCTTACAGCTTCCCGAACAAAAATTTTATGTAGCAGATGTTAGAGGAAATGTTCTAGAAGAGTACCGTACCAAAAAACAATCAAAATATCACAAAAAGTTTCTTATTTGACAAGCTATATGAAGCTGTGGTGAAAGAAATTAGTTATATGTAAAATCAGACACAATAAACTGGGATAGGTATTTATATCAAGAAGTGTCAACAATGAAAGCTGCTTCCATTTATAAGAAAACAATAAACTCTTAACATTATTTTTGTCTGATTTGGCATTGTACCATTAGAGTAAGTAACTTTAGAATATTACAGTTAACATATTAATTTTGTTCCAAAAAATGGCCAATTGAAAGATGTTGGGCCCTTATCATATCTAATTATTAATTTAACCTTTATTGTTACACGTAATAAATCTGTAATAATAAATCTTTCTAAACCAAGTTTCGTCCCAATCACTAATTCTCTTTTAAGTTTTCGATAATCTGAAATCCAATTCATTGATCCAAAATCACACAATTGAAGTTTTCTAATAAAACTTTAAAAAGTAGAACTTAAAAATTTGTATGTACATTTTTCTTTGACTGTCCCCTGCAAACGGACAAACCAACGAATTTTAAAAATTTTATCTGTTCTTAAATCTGAAATATCTTTCGAAGATATTACGATCAAGAAAAACCTTTAGAATGAAAGGCAGTAGGAGTTATTACGAAAATTATATGTTATATTTTATTTGAATTCACTTCTTAGGAATATAACTAATGATATGTTCAGACTAGTCAAATATTTGACCAAAATGACGTAACCACTATATAAAATATTTTCTAGCTTCTCCATTTTAATGGAAAAATATCTTTTTACTTATCATTAATCATGGCTGATATTTTACCGAATCTTGTTTGACGCTCTTTTTTCTTACAAAACATTTGCAAGATCAAACGGCAAACAATTTTTTGTAGAACTAGTGGTCACGCAAATTTGGTCAAATATTTGACAAATATTTTAATAGGTAAGCAGTTAATGATAAACTTTTAAATTTTATTTAAATATTGGCAAAACTAACCTATCAAATGGTATAAAAATTACAATTCATTTCATATATTAAAAAATGTCAAACTAATCAAGAAAATAAATATCTGTCAACAGCTTTGTATAAATATTTATTTCAATTTTATTTATTATAATAATTCTTTTGATTAAATACTAATCCCTACCTTAAAACTTTAAATAAATTAAATCTTTTAAATTGTATCAGTTTTTGTAGGCTATATTTCATAATTAAGCCTCTTTTATCTCTAAACTTTAATTTATATGACATACTTTCACTTTTTAAAATAATATAAAGTAAAAATAAAGATAAAAAAAGTGTTAATTAAGTCAAATACACGGATACAAGAAAGGCAGTAGCCCAGCTGTAGTTACGCATTGTACTCGGGTTTATTGAAAAGTAATAAAAATAAAAACGATTTTAAATCGTACAAAAACTAATAAAACAAACTAAATATCAATAATGAAATAAAATAACAAAATGTACAAAACTTTTTTTTAATGAAACTTATTTTAACGGATGACTAAACCAAATAATAAAATAAAGACCTAAAACAAAACATGAACATGAAAAAAAAAAAAAAAAAAAAAACGCAAACAAACTTTAGCATAAAAAAAGTTGTTTGGGGGACTACTTTTCAACTTTGTGCACGCATTGTAATAAAATAAAAAAAAAATCGAAGAAAAAAAAACACAAAACGTGCGTATTTAATATTATAACAAAAAAAAAACAGTCTCCTCCTCTCTTGCTCTCTCTCTCTCTTACTCAGTATGACTAAATAAATAAATGTTTGAAACTAAAAGTATGACAAAACTAACAGCCGGCCGGCTTATATAGTTTTTTGTTTATATGTATATTAGGGGGGGTCAATTCTTTTTGCACAAAGACGTATGACAAAAATTTAATCTAGAAAGAATTCTAAGAAAATTACCCCAAGAAGCTATGGACCTAATATTAAAACATAGCTCCTACCTAAAGACAGAAAAAAATTACAAATATGCACTAAAAATGTGATTAAATATTTTTTTCATAACAAGCTCAAAATTGCGATTTTTTTTGAAACCCATTTCGGAAAAATCAATACTTTCTTGGCTATGATATTTCAGTCACTGATAGAGAACTTGGATTTAATTTTAGACCCCTAGTTTCTTAGGGTAATTTTTCTTAGAACTTTGCGTAAATTATATTTTTGCTATATAGTTAACCATATATATACGAATATTTTGACCACCCTAATGTATATACATATGTATATATGTTGATTTTTTTTTTTTTTTTTCTATTATTTTTTCGCACAAATTTTTTATTTTTTTTAAACTATTAAAGGTTGACCAAGACACAGTCAAGGACAATTTTAAAATTTACGCTGTTTAATACAATTCACTAAGTTTATTTATATGTGTTTAAATATAATGTATAATTAAACTACTTCATATTTGTTCTAAGTTTTCAAAACAAAATTTTATTTTTAGGTACTAGGGTAATCTAGAATAAATAAATGAAATCTAAATTCCTTTGAAGAATAATCTATCTGTCTGTGAGTGTAAACAGGATATACATACTAATAAATCAAATTGGCTTTAAAAGTACATTTTTGCCTTAATGTAAAATATTCATTAATATTCCTCTAAGATAATTTAGCTATATCCGTCTTTCTGTTGAAAGCATTTTAAGATTATCGCGGTTCATAAAGAAAAAAAGCTATGAGTCAAATACTAAAAAATAGGGTTCCACATAACTCCAGCTAATATTTTTCTTCCGATATCTCTAAAACGAAATTTCATACAAATAGTTCAGGGATCGATATCCGCACATACTCGTCCAATTTGGTCTTACAAATAAATCAAAAATTTTTACTTTCTTTTGATCGGTAAAATGGAACAGAAAAAAATAAAAAACCCCAAAACGACACAAATCCAAAAAAGTGGAGTACTTCTCAAGAAGTATTCCAAAAATTTCCGGTCGCGAAATGGACAGACGTGTTAATTGTTATAAACCCAATGCTAAGCCAATATAGGACTTAAAACATTGAAAGTACAAAAAATACCAGATGGGAACGCAAAGAAGAATAATTAAGATAAAAGGGGAGCAAAGTTAAAAATTTTGTTTTGGCTTTAAATCTTGTGTAATGAATATGAACGTACGTCATTTCTGACTTCGCAAAGGTGTATGTATAAAAATGTATAACTTCATTTAAATAAATAATTTACACAATTAGATAATAATGTTAATTTAATTTTAATATCAATATTTAACACATAATAACAATTAAATAAATTTATATAAAAATGTCCAATATAAAAAACTCTATAAAAAAAATGGTGGCAATAAAAATATTACGTAGCATTCGGCTATATTCTTGTCTAAATTTCAATTCTAATCGAAAAGATATAAAATAAATTATACAATAAACATTTTGCAAATTAGACTGTTAAATGAAAACGAAATTAATTAATTTGCAAATTTATTTTTTTAGCAAATAAACTTTCGATTAAATGGAATTTATTAAGAAATATTTAACAACTTTGAGAATAGATGTGAGTGAAGCAAATAGAAACAAATTCAAATAAGTAAGATTGGCTTAATTAAAATTTACATACTTAGACAAACTTAAGAAAAAAAAATATCGAAACAAAACTAAATTACAAATTTGCATTTAATAACGACATTTTGATATGAAACAAGGTTAGCAGCATAATAAATAAAAAGAATACATACACTATTGGTTATGAAATTAGCAGAAATAAAACAAAAAAAAAAAAATATATTAAAAAAGTCGTTATCGATAAAAACACAAATGAATTACTTTTCTTATTTTATAAAAATAATAAATGCTATTTTAAGTTTAAACGTAATTTTCGTAAGAGTTTGTAAATTTTTTCTGTATAAAAAATACTATAACACCTTTTGGCTCTTATAATCTTTGTGTCTTTAGAGCAAACTTTCTTTAGCCTGAATAAGGTTAACAACTCTGAAAGCATTCATTACCAGAGAATAATGATTTTGACAGGTCATTTTTAATTTTCAAAAATTAATTAATGTTGTATTTTATTAATTATACCCTACACCAGTATAATAGAAAGGGTAATCAGTTTGTGCTAATGTTTGTAACGGTCAAAAATAGAGTTTCAAGATCCACATACTTAAATGTATAACAATCGTACGCACGTCCATGTCAACCTGGTAATCAGGTTGTAAATTCAAATATAAGATCATGAATTGTGAATCATATGCTACGTATATGATCCAGAGGTGAATCCTACTGATTTTTTTTTATTTTTTTAATCTCAATTATATTAATTTATACTGAATTTAATGTAAAAATATTTTTGTAGCCTTAATTGACCATAGCTGGCATACAAGGACATTCCCGAATTATTCATAGGAAACACATCCCGGGATTCCAGGCCTACTACCGAAAATCACATTATGTGCATAAAATATACATAAATATTATTAAGGAGTGAGATCGAAAAATTCTTAACATACATAATATTCAATAACTTGGAAACGGTTGATCTTAGAGTTTTCATTCATTAATCATTTGATAATTTAGCACAGATCACAGAAATATATAATTTTTATGGTTCTAACCACTAATTTTAAAATTGTGGAACATTTTTGAAAACACTTTCTTTGGAGATTTGATAGTTGCTTCAGTCACTTTTTTGAAACAGTGTGCACATCTTCTGTTAAAATCTTCGGTATTTTGGGACACATTTTTTGTGCTCTTGAATTCACTTTTCACAAGAGCTCAATATCTCTCCGCTGGTCTAAGCTATGGACAATTTTGAAAATTTACCTCTCTTGGTACAAAAACTATGTTATTGTTTTGGTGCCACTCCAGAGCTTTCTTACCGTAGTGACATGATACCAAATGGGTCCAAAAATATGTGGACACATTGTGCTTTCTTAAGAAAAGAAGTCTTTTTTGCAAATATTCCTTTATGCATATATTGGTATTTATAGATCCGAATGTATCAAATGACTTTCTTGTTTTGCCGCAACTGCAAAAAGCTTGTCATACCATGAATTTTGTAAGAAATTTTTGCTGCTTTTGGGTCTTAAACTTATCTCCAACATTGCTTCGAGCATTAGCAGTAAACATTTTTGAGACACAAGCTGCGAAGATTCTGCCAGCAACTACGTTTTTTCGTGAATTATACTGCTTGAGTATTTTTGTATAAAATTTGGTTTTAAATTCCGAGTCCTATTTTTGGCTTGTAATTCTTTTTGCAGAATTCTAGTTTGGAATTTTTTGAACTTTATATGTTATCAACTTTCCCATTAGCTTTAAATTTTCGCACCAAATAGTCGAAGCACTGAGAAAACTGAGCTGATTTTCTACCAGATGTGTTTGGAGTTCCTTTCAATATGCTTTCAATTTTCTGGCCTTCCCAATATCATGTGGTCCTTTTTTCTTAATGAACTAGGTTTCACATCAATAATCAAATTCTCCTGATACTGTTTAATAACATTAGAAACGGTTTTACGGACGACATTTAATTCTGTGGCCAATTATTTGTAAGACCTATTTGGATTTTTTGAAATTTTTTAATAACTTGTAGGACGTAAATCTTTTTCGTCACTTATTTTGATGAAAATAAGGACAAATTAACATGGTTGTTATTAAAAATAATAACTGAAGTATTTTTCCATGATAACTAGATCAAAAAAAAATTTTGAATATTGATTCCGAAAAAAGTTATGAGGCAAAATGTGTGTTAAGATTTTTTCGATCTCACTCCTTATATTGTTTTGTAATATTACGTTTTATAAAAGTATAAATTATAATTTAGAATTTTCCCATCCAAGATCCACAAATAAATACCTTATAAGAACCTCTTCGAACATACACACTGGGGAAAAATTCCATTCAAAATCCACCATGGTTGAGGTCACATTGGTAATTTACGATATCGTCATTTTGACACCGTTCGTTAACAAATTTAATAAAAAAAATCAAAATTAAATTTACTAATTTGATAACGAAATGGTTTCAACTTGCTGATAATTATCAGTTTTTTTTTTTTTTTTAATTTGAACACATACGGGGCAGATTCACTATTGAAACTGAATGGTACTGTTTTCAACACTTATGTGGTTTTTCTCTTGCTGTATAGGGAATCATGTGGTCTGCTTTGACCGACTACTACTTTCTTGTTTTATTTTTCATTTTGTTTTAGTAAGAATATTTTAATATTTAATGGATTTAAAATTCTTTTAAACAAAGTAAATTTAGTACAATATTTAGTCATGTCTAGATTGAAAATTCTTTTTGGCATGCGATAAAACAAACACTTGATTAACTTGATAAATAAATCACTTTTAAAGGATTAATGAAAGAATAAATCAATAAAGGCATGAGAGCTAATAAATTGTTGACATACATTTTCTGCTTTGTTTTTAATTATAAATAATTATTTTTTTTTTATACCACATCAAATAAAATCATACAGACTCACTTATCAGACACCCACCACCTTACCTATCTTTTCTTCCCATCTTCCTCCGCATAGACACACTTAAAGACATTAAAGTATTACGTGGTTAAACTTAATATTGCAATAAAAAAATTAAATAAAAAAAATAATAATAAAATAAATAAGATTATTTTAACAATAACATAAAACCCAGCAAAAAATGTTAACAAATATAAATAGATTAAATATATTTTCATATTTTAACTCACTATTTACATCATGTACTCTAGAAGAAATAGTGTATTCTAAAGACTTTGGAGAATACAAAAAGAAAATCAAAATGTCACAACAATTTTAATGCTTAACTGCTTCTTTTCTGCTTTTTTAGATGCTATAATTATTAAAATAATACGTATGATAGAAACCAATTAAGTCATTTTATTTTATTCCAATATTTCTTCAATTTTGTTTCTTTTTGCTGGGTTTTTAAAATAAATCTAAGCTAAGCTGTTAACAATATCTTGACCGATCCCTCTTTTGAATTCATTCATACATGTATGTATGTGTAAAACAATATAACAACTGTAGCAACAACAATAACAACACGAATAATTAGTAACAAAATAGAGTAGTTTCTTTTTATCGATTATAACAACAATTTCGTGTTTAGGTGATGAATAGAAGTAAAGAACATATAACAAAAAACTTGAATACATTTAAGTACTTGTCGTACGAATAATTTTTATTGTATAATTTTTATTTTATAAATATATTTTCTTCATTTTTTTTTTTTTTATTTAGTTGAATTTTATTTTATATTTCATATTTGTATGTTAAAAGTACAAAGACCTCAGGAGTTGAAACAACACAATAAAAAAAATAAAAGTTAGACGACATTTAGCTCTATGAACAAGAGGGTATAAAATACAGTGTTGTTTAGAAATTTAGCAGCAGTGTTAAAAATTCCATATTTTAGCATTCATTTTAATATTACAAATTTGGGGTCATTGACCTACTAGGAAATTGCATTAGCATTCAAAGACACACAAGCGTTAAATGAAAAATTATTTAATTGTAAAACTAAGTTCACATTAGGCTAATATTTGACAATTTTTGTAAAAAATTTTATTTGCCTAATGTGAACAGCATATATTTTTAGGAACTAAACGAGAAAAAAACTGATTTTGGTCAATGTAAAACATTTTCCTTAGGTTAATAATGTGGCAAGTGTGAACCTTGTCTGAACACAAAATGTAAAATAAGGAGTGAGATCGAAAAATTCTTAACATACATAATATTCAATAACTTGGAAACGGTTGATCTTAGAGTTTTCATAATTTTTTTAATCATTTGATAATTAGCACAGATCACAGAAATATATAATTTTTATGGTTCTAACAACTAATTATAAAATTGTGGACCATTTTTGAAAACCTTTTCTTTGGAGATTTGATAGTTGCTTCAGTCACTTTTTTGGAACAGTGTGCACATCTTCTGTTAAAATCTTAGGTATTTTGGGACACCTTTTTTGTGCTCTTGAATTCACTTTTCACAAGAGCTCAATATCTCTCCACTGGTCTAAGCTATGGACAATTTTGAAAATTTACCTCTCTTGGTACTAAAACCCCAGAGCTTTCTTACCGTAGTGACATGATACCAAATGGGTCCAAAAATATGTGGACACGTTGTGCTTTCTTAAGAAAAGAAGAAGTCTTTTTTGCAAATATTCCTTTATGCATATTTTTGTATTCATATATCCGAATATATCAAATGACTTTCCTGTTGTGCCGCAACTGCAAAAAGCTTGTCATACCATGAATTTTGTAAGAATTTTTTTCTGCTTATATTTAACAATGCCTCAAGCATTAACAATAAAAAGTTTTGACACATAAGCTGCGAAAATTCTGCCAGCACATACTTTTTTTCGTCAATTATACAACTTGAGTATTTTTGTTTGAAATTTGGTTTTTATTTTCCGTGTCCTATTCTTGGCTTCTAAATTTTTTGCAGCATTCCTGTTTGGAACTTTTTGGACTTTATATGTTATCAACTCTGCATTAGCTTTAAATTTTCACAACAAATAGTCGAAGCACTGAGATAACTGAGCTGCTTTTCTACCAGATGTGTTTCAATATGCCTTCAATTTTCTGGCCTTTCCAATATCATGTGGTCCTTTTTTTTTTTTTTCTTTCCGAACAAGGTTTCATATCAATGGTAAAATTCTCCTGATACTGTTTAATAACGTTAGAAACAGTTTGACGTCAGAAATTTAATTCTGTGGCCAATTATTTGTAGGACCTATTTGGATTTTTTCGCATTTTTTTAATAATTTGTAGGACGTAAATCATTTTCGTCACTCATTTTGATGAAAATCACAACAAATCAACATGGTTGTTATTAAAAAAAAAAATAACTGACGTATTTTTCCATGATAACTAGATCAAAAAAAAATCCAATATAGATTCCGAAAAAAGTTATGAGGCAAAACGTGTGTTAAGATTTTTTCGATCGCACTCTTTAATGTATTAAATTTTGTTTAAATATAAAAATATAACGACAACTAGAAAAAATTTAAATTAAAAAAAAAAGAAATATTAGCTTTTTCAGGCCTTTTGACCTTTTTATACACACCATCAAAAAGATGTGGAATATATTGATTTTGCCATTCCGTGTGTAACATGTCGAAAGAATCATTTAATACCCCATAAAGTACATATTTTCAGGGTCCTGGTTAGAATCTGAGTCGATCTATGCTATGTCTGTCCGTCTGTTGAAAGCAGGATAGGGCTCGAACGGCACAACGTAGGGGGACGAAATTTGGCTCAAATATTTATCTTATGTAAGGTTTGTTTGGTATTGAAAATGGGCAAAATTGGTTAATAAACAAAAAAATTTAAATTTGGCAGAAATATTTATCTTATAAAAGGTTTGTGTGGGCAAAATCGGTTAATAAATAAAAAAATTATGGGCTAAAAAATGGAAACACAGGGTGTACGTTTCATACTTTTCTACTAATATCTCTTAAACAAAAGCATGTACGACAACGAAATTTTCTACAAATGGTTCGATGGTCAATATAAATTTGGAAACCAAAAATGGGCGTGGTCCGCCCACTTTACCGCCAACCTCCCATATAACGTAAAATTTAAAAAAGTTTATGGTGGGTATATAGATTCGGTCGAGGTGAATATAACATTCGCGCTTGTTTTTTTTTTTTTTTTTTTTTTTTTTTTTTTTTTTTTTTGAGAGGTGTAAAACCATTAAGATTTCGATCCTTTTGGATGCATTTTTTTATAAACAGAAACAAAATTTAAAACTTTAGAAGAAGAAAATCTTTTATTCTTCTTTATTTATCTACTTTGAGTTTACGTATTATAATACGCGGTGAAGAGTAATAGTGCAACAGATATATCAAAAAATATTGGAAACATAACATTTTATGAACTTTGGAATACATTTGTCAGTGAAGGAAATTTTATTGCAAATGGTCTTACTAACTTTTGGTAGTCAAATTTGAGGTAACCGGTTTGATAAACAATCACAAACAAACAAAATCTTGGAAATCGGGTAAGGAACAAAAATTCGGTAGTGGTTAAAAATTTCCATGACAATAGTTGTCTATTTTGAACCCCTATAGTTCCGCTTCTGTAGCAAATATTGGACCCCGCTTCAAAATGCCACTGTTCTCTGCTACGCCTGTATGAAATTTAATACAAATCCAACCAGCCGATTAGAAGTTACAGATTTACTTCCATTCTTCCCCACTGTTTAATGTTTGATAAAGCAAAGAAAATGTCTGGCACTTAAGCTGTTTTTTGTACGAAATCTACTGGAGCTTTTTTCACAAAAATATTAATTTCTAAAATCGGGCTACATATGCGCACGATTTTTTTTTTCAGAATATTAAAGTAGACAGTATGTTATATTTTCCAGACAATTTTCAGTACAAACATACTGTAACATTTTTAGTTGCACTCCACGTAAATTGAAAATTAGTGTATTTTTGGACAATTTTCAAAAAATAACAAAAATAATACCTGGACAAATATTAATTTACAAATTCTTGAGTAAAAGTAAACTCAAATACCTGAAGTTAATGGTTCCATTAAAAATTTTTCCTTCAAAGCACTTTTTATTAAAAAAAATTCACCGAAAGTTAATGAAAATTTAATTTTTTTATCTTTTTCCAAAATATAAAAAATTTTGAACTTTGACAGCACAGTACACAAAAACAGCGCATAATTTTGTCTATTTTTATTCGATATCCAATTTTATTACAAAAAGTTAATTAATTAAAAGTTAATACCTTTTACCCCAACGTGCGGCGGAGGCATTAAAACCATTATATTTAATACATTATATCAAACATGGTAATTTCACCAAATAGATTTTGCACTCAAATGCGGTTTTTATTTGCAAATCTTCATTAGGCTCAGCAAAGGAACTTAACTTGAGTGCCAAAAGAACGATATAAAGAACAACAAAGAGTCGGGTTTGTCCGGTTGATATTTAAAGAAATATTTTAAGCTTTAGAAAGTCATCTAGATTAAAATATACCTGAATTAATTAAAAAATAATAAAAGAAAAGGCACATTTAAAATTCAATTGTCATTTACTTAAAAATTGCTTTATTAAAATTTTGTAAATGCTATACTTTTTCCCAATACTGTAGCAAGATTTACACTTATAAAGGTACTTAAAAGCGAAACGAAGACGAAAAAAGAACATACATATGTAGGGGTATTTAAAGAAACCGTAAAAGGCAACACAAAATAAACAACAACAAATAATAATAAAGAAAAAACAGAACAAAATTGACAGAAAATTAAAAGAAAAAAAAATAAGACAGAGAAAAATAGTCAGTCAGTCAGTCAGTCAACAGCCAAGTCAACCCAAGCAACTAAATGATTCAGTATTCCTGTTACTTTAACCATTTAGAGAGTCAACCCAGTTTATTACTTCTAAAACACACATTCTCATAATACATTTTTATTATATGCACAATTTTTCATTCACAAAAAAAAAAAAAAAAAAAAAAAAAATAATTAAACAAAAAAAAGAAAAAAAGAAAAGTAGGAAGTATAACACGAGTTAAAAAGAAAAGAATGAACTAAATTTTATTAGAAATTGTGTGACGACTTTGAGTTTGAAAATATTTTTACAGATATTCTGTTTTAGACGCAAAATAAAGTTGTCATCTACATTATTGATTTTTTTTTCTTCGTCTTTTATTATTTTTGTTGTTTTTAATCATCAATAATGACAGACGTCGAAACTGTTTAAATAATGTTTGTCATAAATTTATTTTGTTTTTATTAAAGATTTATTCTAAATAATAAATTTAAAGTTAACAATATTTCTTGACATTAAATAAAGAGAATAACATTTAAATTAAATTCTTAATATATCGAAAAAAATATATTTTAAATGAAGAACTACTCTTGAAATTATCTTACGTTTTAGAAATTCTAAATTATTTTTATACAAAGGAAATATTACTTCTCTGTATCGTAAATATCTTTTGTGGGAAAGTAGAAAATTTATCATGTTAACTGTATGTATAATTTAAATGCTGGTATTAAAAATTCCTTGATAAAATTATTGTAATTGACACTAGTTATTTTGTCTGTCCATACAATTGTCTTTTTCATTACTTTACTGCAGTGCAATTCTCTATATATTTCGCAATCATTTCAAATATTTTTTTTCACATAGTTTTTAGTGTAAAATGTGTAAAACAAAAACGTGATGTGTTTATTTAAAATATTTCTATATTGGACTTGCAACTGTTAGAGGTGGTTGAGTATTTAGAACCCCCTTGTGAAAATATTTTCAAAACTGATTGCACTAGTATTTGGTGAGTGTTTTTAAATTATTTTTTACACATATTAAGGTGTTAGTAAATGGATGTATTTTAAAAGCTAGAGGAATTAAAAAAGAACAAGCAAAGCGAAATGAAATATTTGCATACATACGTATAAAGAACTGAAAATATGTATTTCGCTGTAAATTTTGTAAATTTTAAAACAACAAAAATGGTTGGTTCGATTTTCAATAAGTATCATGGGAAAAATATGACTTTAACTGATCAAATTCTCTAGAAACTTCTTCGATAGAAGAATTGTCAACAATTCTTTATATAGAAAATTTTTCATTACATGTGCAACCTTTTTTGGTTTGAGTTTCTGAGTAACTTTTCTATAAAAAAAAATTGTCATTTCTGACCAACTTTTTCTACAGACAACTTGTTAGATTCTGAGAAACATTTGCTATAGACAAGTTTGTTTTAGAGCAATATTTTCTGTAGAAAAATTATTATTTCTGAACAACATTTCCTATAGAAAATTTGCCAGCATTTGAGCTGCTTTCATTATAAAGAAGTTGTCAGTTGTTAAGTAAGGAGTGAGATCGAAAAAATCTTAACACACATTTTGCCTCATAACTTTTTTCGGAATCAATATTCAAAATTTTTTTTGATCTAGTTATCATGGAAAAATACTTCAGTTATTATTTTTAATAACAACCATGTTAATTTGTCTTTATTTTCATCAAAATAAGTGACGAAAAAGATTTACGTCCTACAAGTTATTAAAAAATTTCAAAAAATCCAAATAGGTCTTACAAATAATTGGCCACAGAATTAAATGTCGTCCGTAAAACCGTTTCTGATGTTATTAAACAGTATCAGGAGAATTTGACTATTGACATGAAACCTAGTTCGGTAAGAAAAAGGACCACATGACATTGGGAAGGCCAGAAAATTGAAGGCATATTGAAAG
Organism: Protophormia terraenovae; assembly: GCA_951394005.1. Classification (NCBI taxonomy): domain Eukaryota; kingdom Metazoa; phylum Arthropoda; class Insecta; order Diptera; family Calliphoridae; genus Protophormia; species Protophormia terraenovae. Next base: position 62,957,184 of record OX596073.1, read on the forward strand.
GAACTCCAAACACATCTGATAGAAAATCAGCTCAATTTTCTCAGTGCTTCGACTATTTGGTGCGAAAATTTAAAGCTAATGGGAAAGTTGATAACATATAAAGTTCAAAAAATTCCAAACTGGAATTCTGCACAAAAAAATTACAAGTCAAAAATAGGACTCGGAATTTAAAACCAAATTTCATACAAAAATACTCAAGCTGTATAATTGACGAAGAAACATAGGTGCTGGCAGAATCTTCGCAGCTTGTGTCTCAAAAATTTTTATTGCTAATGCTCGAAGCAATGTTGGAGATAAGTTTAAGACCCAAAAGCAGCAAAAATTTCTTACAAAATTCATGGTATGACAAGCTTTTTGCAGTTGCGGCAAAACAGGAAAGTCATTTGATACATTCGGATCTATAAATACCAAAATATGCATAAAAGAATATTTGCAAAAAAGATTTCTTCTTTTCTTAAGAAAGCACAACGTGTCCACATATTTTTGGACCCATTTGGTATCATGTCACTACGGTAAGAAAGCTCTGGAGTGGTACCAAATCCATAACATAACATTTTAGTACCAAGAGAGGTAAATTTTCAAAATTCTCCATAGCTTAGACCAGTAGAGAGATATTTAGCTCTTGTGAAAAGTGAATTCAAGAGCACAAAAAATGTTGCCCAAAATACCGAAGATTTTAACAGAAGATGTGCACACTGTTCCAAAAAAGTGACTGAAGCAACTATCAAATCTACAAAGAAAGGGTTTTCAAAAATGGTCCACAATTTTATAATTAGTGGTTAGAACCATATATTTCAGTGATCTGTGCTAAATTATCAAATGATTAAAAAAATAATGAAAACTCTAAGATCAACTGTTTCCAAGTTATTGAATATTATGTATGTTAAGAATTTTCCGATCTAGATTCTGAGCAATTTTCTTTACAAAAGCTCTCACTATCGGAGCAACATTTTCTTTAGAGCTGTTGTCAGTTGCTGAGAAAAATTTTCTAGAGAAACAAATTGTAAGTTGCTGAGCAACTTTTTCTATAAAAACAAAAATTTTAAGTTTTTGAGGAACTTTTTCTATAGAAAAGTTAGTTTCGGTGCAATTTTTTCTACTGAAAAGTTTTTAGTTTGTCAAATTTTGAACAAATTTCTCGTTAGAAAATTTGTCAGTTTCTGAGCAATTTTTTATAGACAAATGTTTGATTATGAGAAACATTTTCTATAGAAAAATTATTTCTCAAAAAATTTCAAGTTTTTGAGGAACTTTTTCTATAGAAAAGTTGTCAGGTTCTGAGCAACTTTTGCAATAAAAAGAGCATCTTTTTTTATAGAAAATTTTTAGGTTTTTGAGTTACTTTTTCTATAGAAATGTTGCCAGTTTCCGAACTACTTTTTCTGTACAAAAGTTGTCAATTTCTAAGTAACTTTTTCTATAGAAAAGTTGTCAGTTTCTGACCTATTTTCCCTGTGCCAAGGTTGTCAATTTCTGAGAAATTTTTTTATAGAAAAGTTGTCAATTTCTGAGCAATTTTTTTATAGAAATAACTTTAACTTTTTTCTATAACTTTTTCAAAGTTAAGATTTTAATTTCTAAGTAACTTTCCATAGAAAAATTTTTAGTTTTTAAGCACCTTTTTCTATAGAAAAGTAAGTAAATAACTAACACATTTTATTTAGAAAATAATTTATTTTTCCACACCGTGACCATAATTTTTCAATTCATATGCATAAACATATTTTTCAATAAATCGAATTATTGGGAATTCCAAATAAACTACAATGTTAGTTTCCATCTATTTTTTATTTTACCAAATAACCCTATCTTTTCCGTAGGGGTTCCTAAATTAAATATTCAACTAATCAAGCAGAAAATCACTTTTTTTTGCACCACAATATTTTGTATTTAACTTTTCCCTATATTTTTTTTTATTTTGTCCGTCTGTGTGTCTGTCAATCTTTGTGTATCAGCGTTTATGTGTGAAATACATGACATTTTTTTTAGTTTGTCTGTCTGTTAGTCTGCCATATTTTTAGGAAAATTTTTTATACAAATGTTCAATAATTGAAACCGGAAAATATATATTTTAATTTAAATGTTAGTTATTTTTGTTAAAGAAAACAACAAAACACAATAGACTGTAACAAAATAAAAAGCAAACAAAAAATATATTTTAAAATACAGTGTGTTGCTTGTTAAGGTCTTTGACAATGATGATGGAATTGAAATAGTATGAATTTCTAGTCTTGTTGTTGGTGATGGAAAAATATTTATCAACCCTAAACATAAATACAAATTGTATCACAACAAAGCTGATGAATATTGACGAGAATTATATTGAAATACGGTGGAAAAACAACTCGATTATATAAATAAATATTTGGAGGAACTATAATTTTTAAATGAACTTTTTTTTATTTCCGGATATTAAGCGACTGTCACAATAAGGGAATTTTTTAAGAGTTAAAAAGCTATATGTAAAAAAATAAAATAACAAATAATATTTTCTAAAGAACAGTTTCAAGTTGCAACAAATTGTCAGCTTCTTAGCTACAATTCCCTATAGGAAAATTATTATATTCTAAGCAACTTTTTCCGTACAGTTGTGAGTTTTTAGCAGCTTTTTATATAGAAAATTTGTTA